>OY757939.1:27832967-27908005 GCA_963585895.1 Sepioteuthis lessoniana
AATGTTTTCAAGTACTAAAGTTTGACATTGATATTTATAGTTCATATTAATTGATTGTTTTCACTCAGTTAAATGGTTTCAAGTTGAGAACATTTCTATCTGACACATAAGATAAGACCCTAAGATGTACTACCGCTCCAGGTTAGTGTGAAACTTGGAGTAATGGAAATGAAGGAGTACGCCAAATTCCCACAAAGCTCCAGGACTGAATTCTCACCATCAGATTGTTTAGTGTCATACCAGGACACTCGTTGGTGAGGAGGTCTTACCTTTCTGTGGAGACACAGTCAGCATATTCTATACCGACAGAGCGGGTGGGAATTTCACTAACTATATTTAAAAGATAAATCACAAATGTAAAATATCCACATTTTTTACTAGAAGGAAACATTATTTCTGTAAAAACGTCCCATATTTATATTCATTCTTTCATTTATTATAACATAGACTTGTTTTTTTATAATAGATACTAAATAAAGTAATTGAATGTCAATAAAACTACTACTTTGTTGTTGTTGTTACTGTACTGACAAAATTGAAAAAATACATAAATAGCAATATTAAACACACAAAAAAAATTAGGCATCTGTACGAACTCTTGTTCAATTCCGTCATAAAAAAGATAAACAAAATGTATTTTATCGGAGGAATTATCTTTTAGGTTTGGTTTAGTTTGGTTTATTTGTTTAAGGTCATGTCAAACTCCCTGGGTTGTTTAATGTTAAAGCTATCCTCATAGAAGGCCAGTGATACTATTTCACCCATAGGAGATAAGGGGGGGGGTTCATACATTTTCCAAAAGGTATTAATCTAAAAGTGAGCGGAATAATCTTTTAAAAATGTAAAATCATTTACTGTGGCAGTCAAAGTAAATGATTTAAGTGGCGGTCGGGTGGGGTCTATGCTAACAGAAAATTTAAAAAACAAGCTATCTCCATAATTTTGAAATGCATTTTTAAAAAAAGAAACTTGTCTTTTGTTGTTTAAGTACCGAAAATGTTATAAAACTCCGATGTTGAGTCGATTTCGGAGGAAATACATTTTTTTTTAAATTTGCTTTTTGCTGGTATGCGGTTCTTTACACACCTATCTTGAAGTTGATAAATTGTTATTTCAATTCATTTTTATTAATTTAAATATTTTCTTCCGTATTTTATTAGATTAAATTGTTTTGTTCTTTTTTTGTTTGTTTTTAATTCTTTTTTACTTAATTACTTAAATTTGTTTGATGACATGGCTCTTCAAATATTTTAAAAAAATTACTACGGGATGAAAGGTAAATAGAAATCAATGTTTTACTTCAGAAGTGAAATAAAAATGTTTAATGGTGTGACTAGTTCACATTTATCTTTGACATTATCTACTTATAATATGGACCTCAGAATACTAGTACCAACTAGGGTAAGGTTTAGTCTTGTTTCTTTGTTTAATGGCATATCAAACTTGGTTGGTTATTTAATGCCAAAACCATCCATGTTGAAGAACAGCAGTGATACTATTTGCCCCATAGCTGGGGAGGGGGATAAGGGGATTCATACGTTTCCCAACAGTATTAGTTCAAAAGTGAATGTAATAGCGCAACTGGGGTTCGAACTCGCTAACTTCGAGGCTGCAATTAAGCACTTTAGCTATCACTCAACGCGGACTCATCACCTGCAACTAATTTAAAAAGTAATCGAGATTATTGTCGTGAATTCGTTCAAAACAAGCCATTTATTCAAATAAATTTATTCTCCTAAACAAAAACTGGGACAGAATCAAGAAGACTGTCAATAATAAAATGGTTATTCACTAAGTTTACTACGCCAAAGATATGGGACACCCAGTGAAAATCAAACTTATTGACAATGTTCAGCTAGCTTAGCCTGATAACAATGATACCACGTTTCCTGGGTTAGAAGAGTATGTTGCGTGAGCGTTGAGCTTTTTGTAGTGTAGTCCAAAGATGATTGTAGTTTTTCATCTCACCCCGATGAATCACCCCCGATCGTCTCGTCTCTTCGATGGTCCTCTCTTCTCTGCAGAGTAAACAACCTTTTGTTACGATTACTCCCAGGATCCCTTCTGACTAGGTGTGATAGTACCTCTAAGAATCTTATCTACGGGTCAAATAGACCTGTTTAAATCGTTTAAAATGATCGCGAACTTTATTAACAGAATGTCTCTTAAAATATTGATATTACAACAAAGTATAAAATGTTTACCTAATTAGAATGATCGTTAACTTTATTAATACATTGAAAGCTTTGATATTACGACTCTCGCTCCGGTTATGTCTTTTAGATAACACCCAGATTTCTCACAGAGCTGATGAATATAAGTTTTTGATGGTCCACTTGACACACACACACACACACACACACACACACTCTCTCTCTCTCTCTCTCTTTCTCTCTCTTTTAAGCCATCGCGTCAGATAAGTCCTTTAAATGAGCCCCAGTGTCCGCATAGAGCTGGTCAACTTGACTCTCTCTCTCTCTCTCTCTCTCTCTCTCCATCCGTCACTTTAAGCCATCGCGCCTGGTAAGTCCTTTAAATGACCCCCAGTGTCCGCGCAGAGCTAATAAATATTAGTTCTTGCAGGACCACTTGACTCCCTCTCCATCTCTCTCCCTCCCTCTCTCTCTCTCTCTCTCTCTCTCTCTCCTTTAAGCCATCGCGCCTGGTAAGTCCTTTAAATGACCCCCAGTGTCCTCACAGAGTTGATAAATATTTGTTCTTGCTTGTCCTCCTCTCTCTCTCTCTCTCTCTCCATCCATCCCTTCGGGACTCGCCCCTGATAAGTCCTTTAGATGACCCCCTGTGTCCACACAGAGTTGATAAATATTAGTTCTTGCTTGCTCAGCCAACACTCGTGTGTCGATGTGTAATTGACTTCATGTCACATCCTGCCTGTGGTGGAGAGTTGGGGTAAATGCACACTAGAAGGAAATTGAGGTTCGAATAGGAATGTGAGTGACATGACAGATGTGCAAATTAGTCCCCGTAAAAGGAAAGAAAATATTAATTCTGCTTGTACTTCATCCTGTAATAATTAAAAACGCTGGAAGAAACTCATTGGACACGCAATTCAATTTACCGATAAACAATCACATAACTAATTAAATTCGTGAAAATAGAGAAAATAATTTAATTTGCTTAAGCAACAACAAACATTGAATTTTCAGACATCTTCAAATATATACCACTAATAATACCACTATGTTTTAAAGCATGGACAATATTTTTCGAGGAGTAGGTCGCATGAGACTAAGCTCATCATCAGGGGAGACGCTCTTCTAAAAAATATTCAAAGTAACTTTATGGTGAAGGTATTCCAACTACAGAAGACCAAAGTTATTTTATGGTGAAGGTATTCCAACTACACAAGACCAAAGGTATTTTATGGTGAAGGTATTCCAACTACACAAGACCAAACACGTAAGCTACTATCTAAGTAATAGAGAAAAGCTGTTTTTTTTCTCTTCAGTAAAAAGATATTTTCTATAAAAAAATGAATTTTTCAGTGGGCTAATCAGAAAGATCCACGGACTGCATGTGACTTATGACTTCTAATTTCATCCCGTTGTAATTTTTTAGTTGTCATAATTGGAGGGTTAGAGGGAGTTGTCATTTGAGGGTGAGAATTGTCACGTTTTTTAGGCAGAGGGAGTTGTCATTTGGGGACGAGCGTTATTTTTTTCTGTAAAATAATTTGTTAGAGTTATGGTTTAAACAATGCTTAGCTTGATCAGTTAGTTTCTGAAGTATTCCGTTTTTCTTTGGTTAATGGCATATCACCGTTCTCGGGTTATTTAATGCCACAGACATCCTTGCAGAAGAACATTAGTCAGGTCCGGAATCTATCTGGTGATTTTTCGTATTTTGCGCCAAAACTTCTGGGCTATCCACGTGGTTGGTACATCCAATCACAGAAAGATTCTCCCTAATTTAACCCCACACAAGAATAAACATATTTTACTGACTGTCACCAAATTACTTACACTTGCTATTCTTTTGTATCTTATTTATTTTCGCTTAAACATGGTTGGTCCTTATGTCGTTGTTTCTCTCTTAAAGTTTCTCTTTCTTAGCCACGTCTAGGTGTGTCTCAAGTGAGATTTCGTCCGTTTGTCGCTTGAAATATCCGCATAATTGTTTGTGTTCCTATTTTTGTTTCGTAGTAGTTCTTATTCTATCGATCTTTATTTTTTTTGTGTCGTTTCTGGTCTCTGTAAGTAGTTTCCTTGGTATTTTATTTTGTTCATGTAGTCTTCGAGTCCACGTATCGATATGTCCACGCTATCTTCAATGCTAGCGAGTTCTCTTCCTACCTTTCTTGAGACATAGAGAGGTGCCCTTGACGTAATGGTCATCGTCGTGGGAAATGGACACGGCGACACGAGTTCAAATCCTGGACGAGACTGATAGCATTTCACATAGCACTAATACCCTTGGGAAATGTACGAATCCAATTATTCTCCCTCAAGCTATGGTAAATAGTAGGGCAGACTAGGTTCTTCAGCCTTGGTGAGGCAACTAGTCTAGGAGAAGGGAAACCCTGAATTCAAACCTGTTAAACTCCACTTAAAAATTGACTTTGTGTCATATCCTGCCCGAGCGGAGGGGTTGGTAAATATGGATATAGACTGTTTATGTGATCTCTCGTGTGTAAGGTCTTATACATCGTCATTAGCTTTCTTGACTTCTGGTTAATTTTTAGGAAGTTCTTCCACCGTCCATTTTAAAAATGGTTCCGAGTATCTTACAAGGGAGACTCCCCAGGTGTTTATCGCTTTGATATAATTCCTGCTGCAGAGCTTGGTTTCTCGTTCGTCTGAGATACTCTTTATTTTATTTCGTCACTGTTTTGCTGGTATCCGCTTTCAATATTCCCAAGTACTTGTAAGTTTCCTTTGCTCCGAGTGTTCTAATCCTTTCGTGATTTGGTAGTTCTGTTCTTTCCGTTATTTGTCGTTTTACGCTTCCCATTATTAACAAAGCACATTTTCTATGCTAAATTTATCCCTATATCCTGACTGTATATCCTCACTATTTGTATTAGGTTTTCTAATTCTTTTTCATTATTGGCAAACAGTTTGATGTCGTCCATGTACATTAGGGGTTAATCCTTTGTAAGTTTTTAACCCTCTGTGCATTTTCTAAGTATAGCACTGAGTGACCTCATCGCTATTACAAATAGTAATGGTGACTACTCATCTCACTGGAATATATCTCTCTGGATTTTCATATTAGCTAAAGTTTTTCCTCCAAGGAACAATTCTACTTTTCAGTTTTTCATTGCTTCCGTGATCATGATCATGCGAGTTTTTCTTACCAGTTTTAATTGCTGTTTTTTCACTGTAGTCCAGCAAAGAGCAAGTCTTTTCAGGTCTCCATGATTATTCGAACTATTCTATCCAGTATATTTTATATTCCTGATTATATCGATTATTTCTCAGACCTCCAGTTCCCTCATTTGTTTTTTCAGGCCTTTACAGACTGTTCCAAGTGCACCAATTAAATTTTTTATCACCGTCACCTTCATTTTCTATAGCTTTTTCTGCTCCCTGATTAGACCCAAATTTTTATCTGTCTTATCCCTTTCTATTATTTTCATTCTAAAATCAACTGACATGATAAAATACACTTGATAGGGTAATTTCATTTTGTGAATTAAAAATAGGTCTGGTATTCTGACCGAGATTGGATGATTTGTTTGTATTTCAAAGTCCCACAGAATTTTGTGTGATTTGTTTTCAAGGAAGTATTCTGGTTAATGCATATAAGACTTTTCAGTATCGTGAAATTTCAGTCTCTTGCACTGTTCTCTGGGGATCACCTTTTTTTATTTGTAACGTTTGTTCTGGTATTCTTTTTATTCTAGCTTGTTGCATTCAATTATGTGATTAATTGTTTCATCACTCTCAACAAATAGCCTTTACTTTTCAGGTTTTTGTAATAAATGGTTCTTAATGCATTATTTTTCGCAAATGGTCTGGGAGACCTGGGTTCAATCCCAGGTCGCGTCATACCAAAGACTTTCAACATGGCACTTGGTACCTCTTTGCTTAACACTCAGCAAAATAAGATCCGTATCTATGGTAAAATGGAGCAATCAAGGGAAAGTAGTTGTATCCTCCCTTACACCTCAGTGTAGCAGCTATTGAAAAGGGAGCCTTCTGGTCACCCTCGACTTTGGTCGCCAACTTTACTTACTTTTACTTTGTTAATAGATTCAGTTTCTTTCTTCAGGTTTCCTTTTCATAAGCATGTCTTGATTATCTCATGTGCAATATCTATAATTTGTCACCTAAAGCGTCCATATAGTTCTTTTTCTTCCAATTTTTATTTTCTAGATTTTTCTATTTTTTATTTTCTTGTCCAATTGCTATATTGAAACTTGTTATTGAAATCAATTTCTTTTAGCTTTTCTTTATTATCATTATTTCATTCCTGGTGAGTTTCAAAGAAGTCAAAGTGACAGCAAGTCTTCACAGGTCTCTAGGACTCCTCTCAGTATTCTAATAATGCTATGGCCTTTGTGGTGTCAACCCTTACTATGATCTCCAATTCATCAAGTTTCTTTTCCGAGTGCATCAACCCTAATTTGAATCACCATCATCTTCATATCCCACATCTTTTCTGCTCTCTGCCATCATTTCTATCTTATCACTTTCTTTTATTTTCACACTGTGATACGTAGAAACAGCAGAATTCACTAAATAGCAAATTCTTTTTTCTTGTTAATTAACATTAGGTCTGGTCTTGTAAGGAAATTTATCATCCGTTTGTATATGAAACATATATGATATTTTTCAAGATAATCTGGGATTAAAATATAAAAAAGTGACCTGGACCGCCGATAACCAAGGACCAGGCGTATTGTACTGTCAAAATACAAGTCTAAAACTAACAATGTCACGTCTAAGTGAATCTAAAATAAAACCAACGACTGTTTTCATACAAATGCAAACATTAAGAACAAAACAAAGATTGCATATTCATTTTTATTTCGTTCTTAATGTTTGTATTCGTCGGAAAAGAGTTGTTGATTTTATTTTAAATACACCTAAAAGTTTTCGACTCGTATATATGATAAGGCAATTCGTATTTAGTGAATTGTCAAAATAAATTTATGATTGCATAATATCTTTTGAGTTTTCTTTGATACTATAGATATGTATTTTATTCTTTTTCCTGGAGGCAGCACCCCACAAAGCAGCGGCTGTACGGCCACCTACCTCCCATCACGAAAACTATCAAAATTAGAAGAATCAGACATGCAGGACACTACTGGAGAAGCAGGGGCGTGCTAATAAGTGATGTTCTCCATTGGACCCCCTCACATGGCCGAGCAAAAGCAAGGCGACCAGCTTGAACTTACATACAGCAGCTCTGTGAGGATACGGGATGTAGACCTGAGGACCTGCCCGAAGCAATGAACGATAGGGAGAAGGGGAGGGAGAAGGCCAGGTATATCCGTGCTGGTAGCACGACAAGATGGTGATGATGATTTGTTCTTATATATCAATAGCCATACTTCGAGAACTCCTTAAAAATTACATGGATCTTCTCATATATTATACATATGAATTATTCCATATAAGTCATTTTTGGACTTTAATTTAAATAAATTATATATATATATATGTATATGAAATTTGATAGAAATTATATAAATATTCCTATGAAAACAAGAAGAATAATTTACAAGATTTTGTTTGTTTGCTTATTTATTGTTTTTCAAAATCAATACTCCATTATTAGGTTGGTTGACAATATTCTCTGGTTGCGACTTTTATGAGGTAATAAAAATGTCTGAAAGTGTTTTTAAAGAATAGAAAGCTAATCGTATTTCATTCAACGAGTTGGTAAACGAGTTCCTTCGTCGGGTTACCTTGTCATTTATTTTGTCTCTTTACTCAAGAGACCATAACACGTGATGTCTTCTCCCTGGTTGACATCATCTAGTTATTATATTTGTATAAACACAATTTCCGCATAGTAATCGTCACTTCTTATTGTAAATGAATTCGATGATTTTTTTTAGTCCAGCAGCGTTGACGATTTCGGAATAAGAACGGAGCCTAAATGTCGAGGTAATTACATCTATCCAACTACATTATAATTATATTATTACATTATACATATATTACTATCTAATTACATCTATCCAACTACATTATAATTATATTATTACATTATACATATATTACTATCTAATTACATCTATCCAACTACATTATAATTATATTATTACATTATACATATATTACTATCTAATTACATCTATCCAACTACATTATAATTATATTATTACATTATACATATATTACTATCTAATTACATCTATCCAACTACATTATAATTATATTATTACATTATACATATATTACTATCTAATTAGATCTATCCAACTACATTATAATTATATTATTACATTATACATATATTACTATCTAATTACATCTATCCAACTACATTATAATTATATTATTACATTATACATATATTACTATCTAATTACATCTATCCAACTACATTATAATTATATTATTACATTATACATATATTACTATCTAATTAGATCTATCCAACTACATTATAATTATATTATTACATTATACATATATTACTATCTAATTACATCTATCCAACTACATTATAATTATATTATTACATTATACATATATTACTATCTAATTACATCTATCCAACTACATTATAATTATATTATTACATTATACATATATTACTATCTAATTACATCTATCCAACTACATTATAATTATATTATTACATTATACATATATTACTATCTAATTACATCTATCCAACTACATTATAATTATATTATTACATTATACATATATTACTATCTAATTACATCTATCCAACTACATTATAATTATATTATTACATTATACATATATTACTATCGAATTACATCTATCCAACTACATTATAATTATATTATTACATTATACATATATTACTATCTAATTACATCTATCCAACTACATTATAATTATATTATTACATTATACATATATTACTATCTAATTACATCTATCCAACTACATTATAATTATATTATTACATTATACATATATTACTATCTAATTACATCTATCCAACTACATTATAATTATATTATTACATTATACATATATTACTATCTAATTACATCTATCCAACTACATTATAATTATATTATTACATTATACATATATTACTATCTAATTACATCTATCCAACTACATTATAATTATATTATTACATTATACATATATTACTATCTAATTACATCTATCCAACTACATTATAATTATATTATTACATTATACATATATTACTATCTAATTACATCTATCCAACTACATTATAATTATATTATTACATTATACATATATTACTATCTAATTACATCTATCCAACTACATTATAATTATATTATTACATTATACATATATTACTATCTAATTACATCTATCCAACTACATTATAATTATATTATTACATTATACATATATTACTATCTAATTAGATCTATCCAACTACATTATAATTATATTATTACATTATACATATATTACTATCTAATTACATCTATCCAACTACATTATAATTATATTATTACATTATACATATATTACTATCTAATTACATCTATCCAACTACATTATAATTATATTATTACATTATACATATATTACTATCTAATTAGATCTATCCAACTACATTATAATTATATTATTACATTATACATATATTACTATCTAATTACATCTATCCAACTACATTATAATTATATTATTACATTATACATATATTACTATCTAATTACATCTATCCAACTACATTATAATTATATTATTACATTATACATATATTACTATCTAATTACATCTATCCAACTACATTATAATTATATTATTACATTATACATATATTACTATCTAATTACATCTATCCAACTACATTATAATTATATTATTACATTATACATATATTACTATCTAATTACATCTATCCAACTACATTATAATTATATTATTACATTATACATATATTACTACCTAATTAGATCTATCCAACTACATTATAATTATATTATTACATTATACATATATTACTATCTAATTAGATCTATCCAACTACATTATAATTATATTATTACATTATACATATATTACTATCTAATTACATCTATCCAACTACATTATAATTATATTATTACATTATACATATATTACTATCTAATTACATCTATCCAACTACATTATAATTATATTATTACATTATACATATATTACTATCTAATTACATCTATCCAACTACATTATAATTATATTATTACATTATACATATATTACTATCTAATTACATCTATCCAACTACATTATAATTATATTATTACATTATACATATATTACTATCTAATTACATCTATCCAACTACATTATAATTATATTATTACATTATACATATATTACTATCTAATTACATCTATCCAACTACATTATAATTATATTATTACATTATACATATATTACTATCTAATTACATCTATCCAACTACATTATAATTATATTATTACATTATACATATATTACTATCTAATTACATCTATCCAACTACATTATAATTATATTATTACATTATACATATATTACTATCTAATTACATCTATCCAACTACATTATAATTATATTATTACATTATACATATATTACTATCTAATTACATCTATCCAACTACATTATAATTATATTATTACATTATACATATATTACTATCTAATTACATCTATCCAACTACATTATAATTATATTATTACATTATACATATATTACTATCTAATTACATCTATCCAACTACATTATAATTATATTATTACATTATACATATATTACTATCTAATTAGATCTATCCAACTACATTATAATTATATTATTACATTATACATATATTACTATCTAATTACATCTATCCAACTACATTATAATTATATTATTACATTATACATATATTACTATCTAATTACATCTATCCAACTACATTATAATTATATTATTACATTATACATATATTACTATCTAATTAGATCTATCCAACTACATTATAATTATATTATTACATTATACATATATTACTATCTAATTACATCTATCCAACTACATTATAATTATATTATTACATTATACATATATTACTATCTAATTACATCTATCCAACTACATTATAATTATATTATTACATTATACATATATTACTATCTAATTACATCTATCCAACTACATTATAATTATATTATTACATTATACATATATTACTATCTAATTACATCTATCCAACTACATTATAATTATATTATTACATTATACATATATTACTATCTAATTACATCTATCCAACTACATTATAATTATATTATTACATTATACATATATTACTACCTAATTAGATCTATCCAACTACATTATAATTATATTATTACATTATACATATATTACTATCTAATTACATCTATCCAACTACATTATAATTATATTATTACATTATACATATATTACTATCTAATTACATCTATCCAACTACATTATAATTATATTATTACATTATACATATATTACTATCTAATTACATCTATCCAACTACATTATAATTATATTATTACATTATACATATATTACTATCTAATTACATCTATCCAACTACATTATAATTATATTATTACATTATACATATATTACTATCTAATTACATCTATCCAACTACATTATAATTATATTATTACATTATACATATATTACTACCTAATTAGATCTATCCAACTACATTATAATTATATTATTACATTATACATATATTACTATCTAATTACATCTATCCAACTACATTATAATTATATTATTACATTATACATATATTACTATCTAATTACATCTATCCAACTACATTATAATTATATTATTACATTATACATATATTACTATCTAATTACATCTATCCAACTACATTATAATTATATTATTACATTATACATATATTACTATCTAATTACATCTATCCAACTACATTATAATTATATTATTACATTATACATATATTACTATCTAATTACATCTATCCAACTACATTATAATTATATTATTACATTATACATATATTACTATCTAATTACATCTATCCAACTACATTATAATTATATTATTACATTATACATATATTACTATCTAATTACATCTATCCAACTACATTATAATTATATTATTACATTATACATATATTACTATCTAATTAGATCTATCCAACTACATTATAATTATATTATTACATTATACATATATTACTATCTAATTAGATCTATCCAACTACATTATAATTATATTATTACATTATACATATATTACTATCTAATTACATCTATCCAACTACATTATAATTATATTATTACATTATACATATATTACTATCTAATTACATCTATCCAACTACATTATAATTATATTATTACATTATACATATATTACTATCTAATTACATCTATCCAACTACATTATAATTATATTATTACATTATACATATATTACTATCTAATTACATCTATCCAACTACATTATAATTATATTATTACATTATACATATATTACTATCTAATTACATCTATCCAACTACATTATAATTATATTATTACATTATACATATATTACTATCTAATTACATCTATCCAACTACATTATAATTATATTATTACATTATACATATATTACTATCTAATTACATCTATCCAACTACATTATAATTATATTATTACATTATACATATATTACTATCGAATTACATCTATCCAACTACATTATAATTATATTATTACATTATACATATATTACTATCTAATTACATCTATCCAACTACATTATAATTATATTATTACATTATACATATATTACTATCTAATTACATCTATCCAACTACATTATAATTATATTATTACATTATACATATATTACTATCTAATTACTATCTAATTACATCTATTTACCGGGACATTGGCCCAGCGGTTAGAGTGTTCGCCAATGGCCCGGGAGACTTGGGTTCAATCCCAGGTCGAGTCATACCAAAGACTTTAAAAATGGAACTTGATACCACCTTGCTTAACACTCAGCATTATAAGGTAGTGTTCAAGGGTAAAGTGGAGCAATCCTGGGAATGGAGTAGCGCCCTCCCCTACACCTTGGTGTAGTAGCTATCGAAAAGGGAGCCTTCGGGTCACCCTCGACTATGGTCGCTAACTTTACTTTTACTTTACATCTATCCAACTACATTATAATTATATTATTACATTATACATATATTACTATCTAATTACATCTATCCAACTACATTATAATTATATTATTACATTATACATATATTACTATCTAATTACATCTATCCAACCAACCAACCGACACAAATGGTCAGCATTCACATGCTGAAGTAGTCAAAAGGTTTGCTTTGATTTGCTTGTGTTTTATGACATATCAACCTTTGTGGTTGATCTAAAGGCAAATCAGGGGGTGTCTCCGTGATGTAATGGCTAAAGCGCAGGACTGCAGAATCCTAGTAAGCGAGTTCGAACCCTAGTCGCGCTATTATGTTCACTTTCGAACAGATACCATTGGGAAAGTTATGAATTCCCTTAACCTCACAGCTATGGGTTAAACAGTACCACTACTGTCTTCTAAAAAAGGATGGATTTGGCTTTTAATAATCCAAGAGGGTTGATATGCCATTATACAACGAACAAACAAATATAATGGCAAATCATGTTTATCCATGTATATGTATTATTCATATTATTTGTAAGCGAATATCTTATTGGTAACATTATTTCGAAACAAGACAAACGTCATTTATTTGCACACAAATGATTTCAAATATTGTTATCCAACAGTTTTAGTTTTATTAGCAAATGTTAAATTCTATTTAATCATTTGTTTGAACCCATTTAAAAGTTTTCACTGCCCAGTTGACGAGGGTGGTAGAATACACCAACTGTATCTCAGCAGAGAGGTAAGACCCTACCCCAACGATTGTCCCGTATATGACATTAAACAGTCTGATGGTGAGGTTCCAGTAATGCTGACGCTTTGGGGAATGCGGAGTGTTCCTTAATTGCTTTCGCTCCCAAGTCCACTCTAGCCAGGTATGTTAGCATCTGATCGGGTCATATCTATGGGTGAAATAGAACTGTTTTGATATTTAACTCTGTGTAAACAAATGACTGATGTTTAATCGGCTTGGTAGTGATACATAGCAATACTAGGAATTGTAGCAGTCACAGATCTATTTCCTCTCGCGAATCAATGCCCCCACCAAGCGATTCGGGCACACACTGACCAATCAGGGGTAGAGAGCATTGATTCCTTCTTCCTCTCTAGGACTATTTTTCTAGCCCTTTTGGAAAGTCACGGCAAGCCAGAAAGCATCCAGATAGCAGCGAAAAAAGATCTCTCTCCCGTATTATCCTACAGACATTCCACATGAAAGATCTTCACTGAAGAGCACGCTGCTACTAGCTACAAACTCAAGAACCAACATACTAACCGGTGACACCAAAAAGAACCTTTCATAACTCAGACTCGTTTACTTATGCTATAATAATATACCTTTCGTAGTTGTGTTTTCAAAGAAGTTTCGTTATTTATTTGTATTGTCAATTAATTTATTGTGTTATGGAAACTAACTATTAAACACTAAAGAATCATTTAGATTTGTGGACCTGCTAAATTGACTTGTTAAAAATAGAACTGTTTCATCCTTTTACTGTGTGTATCAAAAATGTGTTTACAAATCCTATATTAGATATATATGTAAAACAGGATTTAGCATTACATAACCAACAGTAGTTAATATGCTAGAAAACCAAACCAATTTTAAATTGTTTAAGTATTGCGATCTCAACGAAATTGCCATCAAGCAACCACCTTCTGACAACTTAAAGATAAAATAGGGTTGGGTACTTGTTGGACACAAGAGAAATTTGAAGAATTCGGTTGGGTCAGTCTTATAGGTTCTAGCACTTGACATGACCAGCCGATTGACCGTCAAGCCCAGTAAAGGTTGTGTGTTCATGTGACCAGTTTAGTTGCTCCGTTACGGACTGTGCAACCACCAAGATTTCGTTTAGAAGCTTACAGGTCACCACCCTTGGCCAATAGCTTCTTTAAAGTCTCTTACATCACAAAAAACCTAGGTTTAAATTTTCAGACCTCCAAGCTTGAACTTAAATGCATGATTGTTACCTTGTCTGGGGCCTGTTATTTATGTATTCTGTGTATGTGGACCGACAGGTGATTTAGTTTATCTATTTAAACCAAGTAGCACCATTTACTCCTGACATAAAGCATTTCCCTCATAGCATTTAATTCATTGCATGCCGAGACAAAAAGGTTAGTCCCTTGATAAGGTCATCGAGAAGAAGAGTTGTCACTAGATCACAGTGGTGAAAGCGCATTTTCTGGTGATTTGGTGGGTAACCCGTTTATTAATTTCTTAATAATTCAGGCCGGCAATCTCAGTGATTTTCCAAGCCATTTTCCTTGAGAAAATGAAATTCATTTATCTTCTTAGGGAAACCTCGAAAGTCCTTTAAAAAGAGGTTTCTAAGACGTTTGCAGTCGAAAAAACACGTCCGTTCTGAAGTGCTCCAAACCTCCGATAACAAAATCTCAAAATGCAAACTTACTCCAGAAAACCATTAATCATGCTCAAGAAGTAAAACTCCCTGCCGATTCAAAAACTGATAACAAAACCCCTAAAAAAGGACTTCTGAAAAAAAAAAATACAATAACAAAATAAAATACAAACACGTCCCCTTCCGTAGTTGTAATTACTAAGCTTTTTGCTTAGATGTGGCACAAGGCCATATCAATGGGGCACCCAACGAGTGGTCGAAACGATTTAATGAAACGATTTAATTCAACATGATTTAATAAACGATTTAATAAAAGAACATGCCATAACAAAGACCGATCAATACAGTGGTCGAAACGATTTAATAAAAACAAGTTTGGTTTGTTGGGTTTTATGGCATATCAACCTTTGTAGGTTTTTTAACACCAAATCCATTTTTATGTAAATAATCAGTTCCATTTAAAACAATTCAGTTTAGCATGAGTACACTGTTTAATTGTCAAAAACATTTCCATTTCAAACTATTCAAGCAGTTATATATAAAAATTCAGTTTAGTGTAAGTACAGTTTCAATGGCAAAAACAGTTCAATTTCAAATAATTAAGTTTAGCATAAGCACGCAGTTTCAATGTAAGTACTGTTTAATTGTCAAAAACATTTCTATTTCAAGCTATTCAGTTTAATCAAATAATTCAGTTTAGCATAAGTATGCCGTTAATTCTATTCAACCCATAGATAGGGCCCTATCAGGTGCTACCACGCCGGGCCAGAGTGGACCTGGGAGCAATGGCAATGAAGGGGTGCTCCGTGTTCCCCAAGGCCCCAGCATTTCTGGGACCTCACCATCAGACTGTTTAGTGTCATATCAGGACACTCATCGGGAAAGTCTTATCCCTCTGCAGAGGTGCAGTCAGTGTATTCTACAGCCCCAGCCGACTGGACAAAATAAAAACAGGATGAGGAAACGAGAATGAAAGAATTATTGTTTAAAAGTATATCAAATAGCCAGTTAACAATATAGTATATTACACATGGTTTGTTTTGTTTGTTTGGGTTTATAGTATATCAACCATTGTAAGTTGTTTAACGTCAAATCCATTTTCATATGAATTAACTGTTCTATTTTAAACAATTCAGTTTAGTATAAGTATATAGCTACTCAGTTAGGTCAAACAGTTTTAATTCAAACAATTTAGTTTAGTATTAGTATAGTTTTCGTTTACACACAGTTAAATGTTAAAACAGTTCCATTTCGAATAATTCGGTTTAGCGTAGTTCAGTTTCAATGTCAAAAACTGTTATATTTCAAGCAATTCAGTTTGGAATAAGTACGCAGCTTAGTTCTATTTGACCCCTAGATAGAAATCTATCAGATGTTACCACTCCGGGCCAGAGTGGACCTAGGAGCAATGTCAATGAAGGAGTATTCCGCATTCTCGAAAGCTCCTGCAATACGGGAACCTCTCCATTAGATTGTTTAGTGTCATATACAGGACACTCGTTGGTGTGTGTGGGGAAGGTCTTACCCTCTTCAAAGATGCAGTCGGTGTATTCTACACCTTCAGCTGAGGGGCCAACAGAGTTAAATCTAAAGACATTTTGATTTCAGATAAGTCAGTTTAGTATGCAGTTTAGGCGTCAAAACATTTCTATTTTGAACAATTCAGTTTAGCATAAGTACGCAGCTTAAATGTCAAAACAGTTCTATTTCAAGTAACTCAGTTTAGCATAAGTATGCAGTGTAGTTCTATTTGACCCATTAATAGAACCCTATCAGGTGTTACCACTCTGGGTAGAGTGGAACTGGGAGCGATGGCAATGAAGGGGTACTCCACATTCTCCATAGCTCCAGCATTACTTGAACCTCATCATCAGATTGTTTAATGTCATTATCAGGACACTCATTGGCGGGAGGGGCTCTTACCCCTCTGAAGAGAAGCAGTCAGTGTATTCTACAGCCTCAGCTGACAGTGCAAATTGCTTATTGTACATAAGCGTCACATATGTAATTGATATACACGAATTACAATCTAATAGATTATTATTAGCAAGTTTTTCAATGGAGTTTGAATGACAACAAGTCTCCTCAGGTCTCCGGTATTCTTACCATTATTCTTGACAATAACAAAAATCGTCTCAATTCTTCCACCAAATTCCAACCCCGCTAGTCTCTACTCAAAGCCCTTCGGAATTGTTCCTCGCACGCCAAAAATTATTGGTATCAGCACCATCTTCACGTTCCTCTTTATAACCTCTCCGGCAATTGTTCCACAGGATTATTCCACTTTACCCTTGATCCGTACCTTATAATACTAAGTGTTAAGCAAGACAACATCATGTACAATTTTTTAGTCTTTAGTATGTCTCGACCTGGGATTGAACCCTGCTTTACTGGACCATTTGCAAACACTCTACTCAAAGTTATTTTTTCTTGTTTATTAAAATAAGGTCTGACCATCTGGCCGGGAATCGTTTGTATATATATCAAAGTCCGAGGGATTTTTTTTCTTTTGCAAATCATTTTTAAAAACAAATTCTGGTGTATAAATATACCATTTTTTGTATGATCAGATCTGAATTTCTTGCACGATTTCCAGGGAATCACCTTTCCCACCCATTCATGCCTACTCTTGTAGTTCTTTTGTTGCAAATTTTCACACTTGCGCTAGGGTATATATTTTTTTACTTGAGTCTAAATGACAGCAAGTCTCCGCAATTTTTCTGCATATTTCAATGTACTTTGACCAATCTTAAGTGGGGTTCATGTCTTTCTTTGGGCCCGAATATTTCTATTATTTAATTTCACTCCTAGCGTGTTTTTCACACCGACGGTAGATGATGGGCTTTAACTGAAGTCTTAGTGACAGCAAGTCACCTCAATCTTCCAGAACACAAAACAATTCTGTAGTTTGGATGCTCTCGGTTTGTACTTCCAATTTCTAACACTTTCAGCTCCCTTTGGGGATCGTTCCAAGTGCACAGTTTACAAATGGTATCACCATCATGATAATGTTCCATAGCTGTTTAAGTTTTCTGGTAAGGTCGAAGTACTTGTCTCTCTTTTCTTCTTCTTCTTTTTCTTCTTTTACTCTGTTGAGTTTTTCACACCAGCATTAGCTTATGGTTTTTCACTGGAGTCTGAGAGACAGTAAGTCTCAAAGACTCTTGTCAGTATTCTGGCCAATCTCAACAATTCTGTCGTTTGGATGGTCTCAACTCGTGCTCTTATTTCCAAGTCGTCCAAGGAGCATGTCTTCGTGGTTAAAGCGCTGGACTGCAGAATTGTAAAAAGCAAGTTCAAAATCCAGTCGTCCTATTACGTTCACTTTCGGACAAATACCCATCGGAAAGATATGAACCCCCTTATCCTCCCAGCTATGGGTTAAATAGCATCACTGCTGTTCTTCTAGAAGGACAACTTTGGAATTAAATAGCACACGAAAGTTGATATGCCATTAAACAAAAAATTAAGAAACGATGTCCTCCAGCCTCTGTACCAATCCTTTGGTAACTGTACTAAGTGGACCAATTTCAAATTGTATCACTGTCACTTTCATGTTCCATAGTTTTTTCAGGTATCTACAAAGGTCTAATACTTTTCTTTCCTTTCTTTTTCTTTCAGTTTTACCCTGTGGTCAGCCGGGACGACAAAGTCCACTAATTGGCAGGTTTTCTTTTTTGTTGACTATAACTGTGTCTGGTCGTCTGTAATCTGTTTATATTTCAAAATTCCAGAGATGTTTGTGTCTCATTTTCTAGGATGGATTGTATGTTGAGCATCCAAACTACAGAATTGTTTAGTGTTCTGGAAGATTGAGGTTACTTGCTGTCACTTAGACTTCAGTTAAAGTCCATCAGCTACCGTCGTTTCGTATGGACAAATATAAATGTCTTGAACAATTCCTAATCTATTCCCAATCTATCACCTTCTCCGCCCAGTCGTGTTTAGTCTTATAGTCTTTTTGCGCTAATTTGCTGCATTCGCTTATTATGAGATGGATCGTTTCGTCTCTGTCACTATATAATCTACATCAGCTAATTTGTTGCGTCTTGTCTATTCTCGCTTTGAGATAGTTAGTCCTTATGGCGCTTTTAGTGCTGCCATCAGAAGAGATTTTGTTTCTCTATTAATGCTTCCTTTTCTTAGCCATGCCGAAAACTTTTCGTGTGAAATTTCGCTTGTTTGTCGCTTGAAATGTCCATACAGTTGTTTTTCTTGCAATTTTTGTTTTCTGGTTATTTTTGTTATGTTGATGCTTGTATTGTCGGTATTTTTTCTGGTAGATGTAATCCGTCTTCCTCTATGCATTTTTGTTGTCTTCGAGTGGTTTTATCGATACATCAACGCTATGTTGAATGCTAACAAGTCTTCTTGCTTCATCTTTTCTTGACTCGTACAGTTATCTTTGGGACGTGTGGCCTCATGCATCGTCATTAGTTTTCTTATTTTCTAATCCATTTGCTCAAGTTCTTCTCTTGTCTACTTTAAAATGATCCCGAGTAACTAAGTAGGGGGACAGCCAAGGTGTCTATCCCTTTGGTGAGATTTCTGCTATGTAGTTTGGTTTCGAGTAGGGTTTTTTTTTCGTTCCTCTGAGGTACTCGTTTTTAATTTTTTTCTTTCATCTCCCCATGTTTAATTGTGTCTGCTTCCAATATTTTCAAGTATTAATAAATTTCCTTTTCTCTGGGTGTTCTGATTTTTTTTCTTGATTTAGTAATTCTATTTCTTCCGTTATTTGTCTTTTCCCACCTTTCATAATTAGCATAGCACATCTTTCTCTGCCAAAATCCTCCTCAGTATCGTCACTGCATATCCTCACAGCCTGTATTAAGGTTTCCAATTCCTTTTTATCTTCAACTTCTTCCGTATCGTATCACTGTTACAATTATAATAATTATTATCATTATCAATATTATTATTTTATTCCTATAAAAGCTTTTCACAACAGCGTTAGCAAGTCTCCTAAAGTCTCCAGGACTCTTCTCAGTATACTGGCCTATCTTAATTATGCTGTAGTTTGGATAGTCTCTAATTGCCCTCTTATTTTCAAGTCTTCCAGTCCCTTTATCAATCCTTTGTTCCAAATGCACTAACCACAATTGTCATCACCGTCACATTGCACTTTCATAGTTTTTTTTAGTTCTCAGGCAAGTTCTAGTTACTTATTTTTCTTTTCATTTTTTTTTATTTTTCACTCTGTGGTCCGCCGTGTGTGTGTGGCGGGGTTCTCTTTGGTCAGGTTGTCTGGCCGATTTTAGGTGATCTGTTTGTATCTCAAAATCCCAGAGAAGTTTGTGTGTCTCATACTTCAGGACGGATTATAGCTTGTACATATACCATTTGTTCGTATAGACATATTTAAATTTTTTGCACAACTGCTAGTGGCTTATCTTTCCCATCTAGTCGTGTCTGGTCTTATACTCTTTTTCCCCTAATTTACTTCATTCACTTATTATATAAATGATCGTTTTTGCCCTATTACCACCTAACGTACACTTACTATTTTGTTGTGTCCTGTTTATTTTTGCTTTAATGTAGTTGTTCCTAATGGAGTTATTTTGCGCTACAATTAGAAGTGTTTCAGTTTCTCTCTTATATTTTTTTCTTAGCCATGCCGAAGACTATTCGTGTGAAATTTCGCTTGTTGGTCGCTTGAAATGTCTATACAGTTGTTTTTATTTCTATTTTTGCTTTCTAGTTATTATTGCTCTAATGACAATTATGTTGTCTGTGCTTCTGGTCGCTTTAATCACTCTTTCTTTGGTCCTTTTTACGCGGTTTCGAGTCATCGGATCGACGTATAGACACTATCTTCAATTCTGATGAGTAGCCTAATTATTCTTTTTTTTACCGTTTTCAAAGTTTTTCATTCCAGCATTTGTTGAGGCTTTTTTCACAGGAGTTTGAGTGATAATATTCCAACCGATTCTAATAATGCAATCGTTTTGATGGTCTCCATTCGTCCTCTTATAGCTAACTCCTCCAGATCCTGTACCAATCCTTTAGTGACAATACCGAACGCACCAATTACAATTGGTATCACCGTCACTTTCATATTCCTTAATTTTTTTCATTTCTCTAGCAAGGTTTAGGTACTTATCTCTCTTTTATTATTATTATTGTTATTGTTTCTTTTCCCAGTCGTCAAAGAAAATGACTGGTAGGAATATAAATATACGTTCCATGTATATATGCGTACTATTTTGTCACACTGAATACTCTTAGATTACAAGGCTTGGTTTTGTTTGGCACAAGGACAGAAGAAAGAGGCGAACAGTGATAATCGTACTGTGTTTACTTTGGTTGCCTTCGAGTGACAGGAATTTTTCTCATCTCCCCAGGACTCTTCCCTATATTTAAATCAATCTCGGCAGTGCCGTGGTCTTGTCTATTTTAATTCTTCCAGTGACTTCCGTTTACACAGTCTCTTTTCCAGGCTCCTTGGAATTATTTTGAGAGTCCTATCAATCTATTCTCTGTCACCTTCTATTTAATAACTTTTTACTGCTCTGGCAAATTCCTCCAATTTCTATTGGTTTTCACTTTTTCTTCCTTTTCTTCTGTGAAATACAAAGTCAATAAGTTTACTTTTATTAAAACAGATCTTTGCTCTATTTGACGGGGTTGCTTGCATTTTCACATTGCATTAATTCTCACTGGAAAGGTATGAATCCAACTAACCTTCTTCCATTTATTGGTAGATAATATGGTAGATTGTGCTCTTTAACTTGGGTATGGCAACCCTTTTAGGAGAAAGAAAATTTTCATGTCAAATCTGTTGAAGTCCGCTTAAAAACTGACCTCGTGTTACGTCCAGTTCGGTTGCCCAGTCAGCTGGGGCTGTAAAATACACCGACTACTCCAACGGGTGTCCTGGTTATGATACTAAAAAATCTGATGGTGAAGCTCCAGTAATGCTGGAGTTATTGGAAATGTGGAGTACCACTTCATTGCCTTCGTTCACAGGTCCACTCTAGCGAGGAGTGATAGCACCTGATAGGGTCCTATCTATGGGTGAAATAAAACTAAAATACGTATACTAAACTGAATTATTTCAAATCGAACTGTTTGTATGTATAAAAATGGATCTGGTATTAATAACCTACAATGGTTGATCTTCTTTAAAACCAAACCAAACCGTCCTGCTCGATAAATACATTTACTAAACAAAGCATCCAATTGCCATCTTTTTTATTGCAGTTTTACGCACTTCTTTTGTACATAGTGGTCGCTGATAGGGTACAGCAGTTATCGTAAGGGAAAAAGCTGAGTTTAATGAGAAACAAAACAAATATTCAACTTCAGTTTGGTGGTTGAAAAAAATTAAGAGCATTTTCTGAATCTAGAAAAATTGTTTGATGAAGCCTTGTCAATCATTATTTTTTACAAGTTTTGATAAGCTATCCTTACTTAGGCATAATGCCAGAAGTGGGCTCCATCCAATAAGTGAACTCACTTACAATGGTCTGCTAGCCAAATTCGCTATTCATTAGATTACTTGAGGCTCCCTGCTCAGGTTTAATCCTTCCTCTGTTTTGAGAACCACATGTGGTTTTTTGCAGTTCCAATGACACTTTTGACCACCATCTTTAAAATAAAGGGTAATACTTTATGAATACATGTGAATAGATACCTCTAATTTATCTTGAACTATAAAAGGTTTAAAATATTCTGGTTGATTTTCATCCTTCTCAGCGTCATCATGTTACACTGATAGCACGGAGTGCTTGACTCTCTCTCTCTCTCTCTCTCTCTCTCTCTCTCTCTCTCTCTCTCTCTCTCTCTCTCACTCACTCTCTCTCTCTCTTTCGCCATCCGTCCCTATCATTCATTGCTCCGGGTAGATCCTCATGTTTTCTCAATAAGTATACTTCAAATTTCACAGGGTTTCTTGAAAAAATAGTCATACTTTTATTTCTGTGTGTATCTACCCAACCCCTCCGTCTAGAATAGCTGCCTCATCGATGCTAAAGAACCTTCTCTATCCTAATATTTACCCATAGTTGAGAAAAGAACTGATAATCCCAGCGTATTTTAAGGTTATTAGCTTAAAGTGAAATATAAACAGCCTTGGCCAGGGTTTGAACACTGTTCGACGATTCCATTAGATATGCACCAGGTTGTGACGAAGTTGAAAACATCCCAAACTGTTTTCAGGGTACAGAACAAACCCTGCTCTATGAATATAATTTCAGTACTCTTGTAAACATAATAAAGTTGTGATGAACAATCTAGAGGCGGTGTCAATTAAAGGCTTCTAGTATTGTTTTTAAATGACGAAACTAGGTCTTTTCTGATGCCAAAACTTAAAACTCTATTCTGTGATTGCCTTTTTTGGTGACTTCCGGAACCGTGCCAGGACAATGTTTTCGTCAGTGAGGGGTTTTTTAAAGGAACTGTTTTGAAGGAAAGGCAATTTTTTTCTGTGATTAATTTTATATTTCTTGATAATTCCTGTTACATATCTTTTCTAGACGAATCTCGGAGAAGAGTCTCGGATGTGGTGTTGTGGGGAAGTAGCAAAGGAGCTGAACTGTGAGATCGTTGTTAGCTATTCAAAATGCAGTAGTGCAATTACGGCCATTTTCGGAATAATACCAAGGGGAAAGGTATGGGGTTATTATATATGGGTTAAATAGTACCGCTACCGTTCTTCTACAATGATGGTTTTCGCATTAAATAATCCACCTAGGCTAATATATGATTAAACAAATAAAACAAAAAAAACAAACTTAGACAAATCTCGGGTTATTAAAACTCGTTATCATTCCCAAGTCAACTGGGGTTTAGAATATACAGACTGCACTTCTGCTGAGAGCAAAGACCCCCTCAACGAGTTACCTGGATATGAAACTAAACGATTTGATAGTAAGGTTCCAGCAATGCAGGAGCTTTGGGGGATACGGAGTTCCCCTTCATTAATATTGCTTTCAGATCCACTCTAGCTCGAAGTGGTATCACCTGATAGAGTCTTATCTATGAATCAAATAGAACTAAACTGCGTATTTATGCTAAACAGAATTGCTTAAAATATAAAAGTTTTTGTATGCTAAACTGAATTCTTTAAAATAGAACTCTTTTTGACATTGAAAGTCTATTTGCTCTATACTGAATTGTTTGAAATAGAACTGTTTTGATATATAACTGTGTGTAAACGAAAACTATATTTATACTAAGCTGAATTCTTTGAATTAGATCTGTTTGAATAAACTGAATAGCTTAAAATAAAAATGTTTTTGACAATTAAACTGTGTCCTTGTTCTAAGCTGACTTGTTTGAAACAGAACTGTTTATTTGAATAAAAAATAGGATTGGCATTAAATAACCTATAAGGTTTAATATACCATAACACCCAAACAAACAAACAGAAAGTGAATAATAGCGAATAATTCCAGACATTTCTAAAAAAAAAAAAAAGCAAGTTTCAAGAAATGTTTATCATTCATTAAGTCGTATTTTAATGCATTTTGATATTTATTCTATTTCACTTTCAACCGGAAGTTACTGTCTAAATAAAGTACAAATTAATGTCTACTCAATAATCTTGCTGTTTATGCTATTAAAGCTATTGTTAGTGATGATAGCAAGTGAAGTGTATTCTTTTATAACTCTCGTGTCAACGTAAATCAAAAAATTCCTTGAAATAGTGGACTATTTCTGTTTGCTTGTTTTTAGCCTTTTGTGTTTTTGTTTTTGTTTTGTTAGGGTTTTATGTTCTGTTGTAATTTATTTTGTTTTATTTTGTTTTGTTATATATATATATATATATATATATATATATATATATATATATATATATATATATATATTGCAGCTTTTGTTGTTGTCTTTAAATTTTATTCTAAAACGAAAGTTTCGTTTGACTTTAAGAGGGAAGATATAGGTCTAGGGTATATTTTTTTTTAAATCTTTTTACGAAACTTCTGAGTATCACACATGAGGTAAACAAAAGTCGAAAAATATTTTTGAAGGAACTCTTTAAATAAAAGAAAAAAAATACTGATAACCGGAAGCTGCTCAGGTCGGTGACAAAAGAACATCTCTATATTCAAGAAAATAAGTTTAGACAGCCGATGGCCATTTTAAAACATGCTAAATAGGACAGTTTTCTAACGATAAAAGGAAATAATTCAATGTATGGAGGAGGGAATTTCAAGATAGAGCTGGAAGATGGAAATTCTTGTCGTTAAATCAGTCTCATTCTTTTTATTACAGTAGGAGTGGGTTTTTCAAAGAAAGTTTAACATTATTAATATAAAGAAAAAGATTAAACAAGGCGATATTAGAAGTCCTTATATACATAATTATATATATATATATATATGTGTGTGTGTGTGTGTGTGTGTGTGTGTGTGTGTGTGTGTGTGTGTGTGTGTGTGTGCTTTCCTAAATGTTCCTGTGTTGAATATTTTAACGTTTGTCAATGAGTTTTAATGTCACCGTCGCATCTAAAACAATTACGAATATTATCAATCAGCAGAGGAAAATAATTTCAAAGGGAGCTATTTAGATTATGCTCGGTAGGAATTGTAAAAGCAAAGAGTTTACAAGTTTCATTGGTTGAAAAAACACATAAGATGACGTCATATCTGCTGATGATGACTTTTTGACAAATGGGATCCAATATCACCGATTGAAGAGAATTGGTTTACTTTGGATTAATTTTATGGTATATCAACCCTTGTTGTTTATTTAATGCCAAATATTAAATATATGATATATAAACACATTTTGTAGAAACATACAGTTGAATGATCAAAGAGTTCTATTTCTAACAATTCTATTCAGTTGAGTAAAAGTGCAGTGTTTGATTGTACACAGTAAAATGTCAAAATAGTTCTATTTCAAATAATTCAGTTCAGTATACAAAAACATTTCTATTTAAAACAGTTCTGTTTGGTATAAGTACACAGTCTCAGCGTAAAAAAACAGTTATATTTCAAACAATTCAGTTTAGCAAAAGTCACTGGTGCTACAACTCCAGCCTAAAGTGGAACTAGAAGCGATGGCAATCAAAGGACACTCTGTATTCCCCTAAAGCTCAAGAATTACGGGAACCTCAGCATCAGATTGTTTAATATCATATCCAGTCCACTTGTTGGGGGTTTATACTACTCTGTAGTGATGCATTCAGTGCTAGATGGGCCAGATGGAATAAGAGTATTGACGGCAAGGGAAACTATGTTGAAAAATAAACCCCATCTGGTCATATTTTATGAGATTATACGTGCCAGCCGGTGACCAGGAGTGATGGTAAAAAAAGTTCATTGACAATTGAATAAATGTTTCCTTCATAATTGTTGGAACAAGAACAAAGAGCATTGTTTCAATTGATGATATTGGAGATGTTGTCAAATCTCTTGCAAACACACACACATACACGCACGCATACACACACACGCACATTTATATATATATATATATTCAGAGAAAGAGAGAGAGAGAGAGAGAGAGAGAGAGAGAGAGAGAGATGTATATATATATATATATATATCATCATCAAGTCGTGCTGACTCTCACTAAAATCCTTGCTGGTCAGCCAACACTGATGGGCCTATGTGCTAGAATTCTAAAGAGAAGCTCACCTTCGAGCTCGTCCTTACTTTTACAGCAGTATCTCGCTCGCTCGTCTAACTTGGATAGATTATAAGAAGGGAGGTAATTGGCCGCACAGCTACTGTTTTATGAGGTGCTGTTTCCAGGATTTATTTAACTCTCATAACATTCTTTTGTAAGTCCAATGTAGCTTTTTCCCCATTCGTTTCGCTTGAGTTGAGTCCAAGTAGTGAATCCATACAGCAGCTCTGACACAGCCACAGCTGGGACGAAACTTCGTTTTATTTTGTCAGTTAGATCAGGTTTTCATATGATCGCCAACCTATTTAGCATTGACCTCTACGTAGACGCAAGAAAGACAGTGTTTATGTACTTTAAGTGATAAGCCTATGAAATTAGTACATCAGACTACTTACCTTGGCATATTACGTATATAGATAAAATATATGATATTCCTTAAGTTTTTTTTTCTGTCGGGAAGGATATTTATATCATGTCTATTTCTGATAAAATAAGCACGAATTTTATGGCTTTTATATCAAACTTAAGACGAAGGGTTAGGTTGAGTTTTTTTTTTTAATTCATTGAAGAGAGTCAAAAGAGACGACGAGGTTGTTGTAATAAGGTTTGACGGAATACAAAAAACAAAACTTATAAAACCACAAATAGATAGATATCTGATCTCAAGTCATTATTCAATTTTTAGCATTTACAAACAACCTATAAGATCTTTCCGGCAGACAAACTTTCAAATCAAGTGACAGACGTTGGTCAGATATATTACTGTTATTAGAAGATTAATTTTTCCTAGAATAAAACGTCAAATTGCAAAATATTTCAGACAGAAAGCTGATTACGTCTAATACAACTAAGATAAACCAACTCTTGTTTCTTGACCAAAGAGTCAAAAGATCAGACAAACAAGAGTTAAGTTTATCCAGGATTTTACAAGATTATTTTAGACTCGTCTCATGAAGTAAGATGCGAGGTAGTTTCTGTTCAGTCGATAGAGGAAGGATTCATTCTTTTATAAATCGTAGCCCATCAGCAAAGGAGGGGATGGTCGTCTCGCTTAAGCCCCAAAATTTGTATCTGTTTCCCTTAACGACTAAAATTTAATTCTTTACTTTTAATCAACCCTCTCTCTCTCTCTCTCTCTCTCTCTTTCTCTCTCTCTCTCTCTCTTTCTCTCTCTCTCTCGAATTAACATGTGACTGTTCACAACCAACCACAATGAATGCCATAGTTTCTCTGACCTGTCATCTGTCAATGACTCCTACGCGAAACTAACGATTAGTTGCTTTTTTTTCCATAAGGGAAATTACTCAGGAAATGTTATTGCAATTTTTCCAGTGGCATATTTAAATATTATCGAATTTAATCACTAAAAAGGGTTCAAAATATAATAAGTAAAAACAACTTTATAATGGATTTCGATGAAGAGTATATTTTATTTATTCATTTATCTATTTATTTATTCTGATCAAATTTTAGCTTTCATTTTTGTTTAATTCTCATAAATTTCATAAAGAAAAAAAAATTCATTTTATTGCATCCGATATCAGCGACTAAATAAAAGGTTTGCAAACATATATATATATATATATATATATGTGTGTGTGTGTGTGTGTGTGTGTGTGTGTGTGTGTGTGCGTGTGTATCATGTAATCAAACCTGAATTTGAGCTGGCATAATGATAAGTACCATTGTTATTGTAACACAAATCATAACCGTAGTAAATTAAAGAAAGAATTAAAGATTGAAAAAGACGAAGAAATAAAGAAGGCATCGGAAAGAAGAGAGGGAATAGAATGAGTATAAAAGAAAAAAATGGAAAAAAATGGACAAGAATACCAAGAGACAGAAGAAAGAGGGAAGAAAAAAGATGGAATGATAGAGTGAAAATTGGAAAAAAGAAAGAAAATGAAAGAAGATATACATATATATATATACAGAGAGAGAGAGAGAGAGAGAGATAGAGAGAGAGAGAAAGAAAGAAAGAGAGAGAAAAAGAAAGAGAGAGAAAGAGAGGAACACTCACACACGCACACACACATATATATATATATATATATATGAGAAATTAACTAATTTTTATACTAAAATACTTAATTATTACACAAAAAATAGGCTCAAGAAGCTGTAATTCTTTATCTTTATTTTTGCATTTGTGGACCAAACGGCGTTTTCATGTTAGTTTTAACATTTCTTTGAGACGTAAAGACAACAATATTTGACTTGTGACGAAAAATTTGAAGGATCAAAACCCAAACTAGTTCCAGAAATCTTTTCCTTCCAACATTGTTTAAAATAAATTTTTAACTAATTCGAACTATAAAAAAATCTTCTTTATCCTTATCTAATTTTGAGCCAATGCTAAAAATTGCAAAGACATAGAAAATTTATTCTGAAAGTATGGAATTATTCTGTACTTACTCAACAACGTTTCGGTTTATTCCTTTTGAGTGAAAATCTACATTCTTTTCTTGTTAGAATGCATTTCATTTCAATATCATTTAATCATCCTGAAGCAACACCGTACTAAACAACAGCTGCACAACGGCTACTTACTCCGCATCTCAAAAACTATCAAAGTAAGACGAACATGACATATGGGACACTGTTGGAGAAGCAAGATTGAATTCATAAGCGACGTTGTTGTATACACCCCTAAACATGGACGTGCCAGTGTTGGCCAACCATCAAGAAATCTACATCAGGTCTGTGCGGACACAGGATGTAGTTTGGCAGACCTAACGGAAGCGAGAGACGATTGGGACGAATGGGGAGAGAGAGAGAGAGAGAGAGAGAGAGAGAGAGAGAGTCAGGGAAATCCGTGCTGGCAGCTTGACATGACTATGATTATTAATTATCATGAATTGATTGAATATGTTATCGTTTACGTGAATTTATTAGCACTGCTATTACAGTCTTCGCTTACTGATAAAAATTTCAGCAACTGCTCCATATACATTTAATTAACAAATAAAATCTCCCATTATATAGTGTCACACTAATACATTGATTTTTTTACACACACACACACACACACACAATGTTTATTCACTTAGATTTTGGCCGACAATAACTGGTACATTTCATGCATAAATCTTCACTTTTTCTCTGAAAACATCTGATTAATATCTTTTCTCGCCAGAAAGGACTTTGTAACTTCTGTTTTTCAATAAACTTTTCATTCAACTTAAAGAAATAAAAATTCATTAATTTGTAGATCGATGTTTTATCAAATTATTCACATTTTTGTGCCCCCCAGGTTTGAGTTTTCTTCTAATGGCATGGTATACGCTCTATATGTGAGTTTCCTTACATAAACCGGAACAGGGAATATATAACAATAGCCATACATCGAGCACTCCTATAGATTTATATGAAATTCCTCATATGTTCTATACGCGAAGAATTCACAGCCATTCTCTTTGGACGCTGACTGTATATTACTGATACATATATATATATATATATAAAGAGAGAGAGAGAGAGAGAGAGATCATGGAGTCGCTCCTGATGACCAAGTATAAAAGAAACCGTATTTCAGTCAGTCGAAACTATAAGGCAGCCACTGACAACTAAGATGACGGCTGTATCACTTGCTGATTCGCTTAACTGTTACCGCTCAAGTATCGGCTTGTTTCGCTCTTTGGCTCGTGATCTAGCATCTTGAATTGTGCTGCACTTCTTTCCGCTTCTTTGTTATCGCCGCACATAATCATGGGTAGAAAAAAAGTAAAGTTGGTGACCATAGTCGAGGGCTACCCGAAAGCTCCCTTTTCAGTAGCTACTACACCGAGGTGTAGGGGACGGCGCTACTCCTTTCCCTGGATTGCTCCACTTTACCCTTGATACGTACCTTATATTGCTGAGTGAAGCAAGGAGGAATCAAATACCATTTTTAAAGTCTTTGGTTGATCCCAGGTCTCCCAGCCCATTGGTGAATACTCTACCCACTCGACAATTTGCCGATTGGTCAGTGTAATAAAGCATATATATATGTAGGTGCAAGCATATCTGTATGAATAGAGGAAGGTCCTCGTAGTATGGAGGACTGATGTGTTAAAATAAGCAAATTCGAACTCTATTATGCTATTACATTCACTTTCAGACTAATACCCTTATGAACCCCATTATCCCTCTTGCTATTAGTACCAATGCTGTTCTTCTTTACGAATAACCCACGAAGGTTGATATGTCATTAAACAAAGAAACCAAATCAAACAGTATGAATGCATATGCTTATACGCATAGCGGATACGCATGTATATGTATATAGATGCGAGAATATCTTTGGTATGGTCTGATTGTTGATGTATTTTTGGTTTCAGATGGATAGCTTTAAAATTTTGTTGCGCTTTTATGGGTGTGTGTTAAACGTCTCATAAATATTACATTCTTTCCAATGTAGGGCTATTTAGGCAAATGGGATCCAGGTTAAATTTTGTCCTATAAATATGTACTCATTGTATTATCTATCAGATTATTTGATTGGTTTAGTTTAGTTGGGTTTTATGGCATATCGACTATTATAGGTTATTTAATGCCAAATCCTCTTTATACATATATATCAAAGATATGTGATTTGTTATCATATTTTGTAGGTAAGATTTTTTAATGAGCCAGAGCTGTTTTTTTTTATTTGCACACAATTAAATAATTTCAAGCATTTCCATCAAACACGAATAATTCTATTTCCAATTTATTATTTGTTTGCGGTCTTTTAAATAGGTATTCATATTTGGAAATGAAGAGTTTGTAGGTAATTTCATTGTTAATGCGTTACAACTAATTTGTTTGCACACAAGTATTGCTATCGTTTCTACACAGTTAAATGTTTCGAATTATTGCTATCTTACTTTTAGAATTCTATTCAATATTAATCATTAGCTTGCACACAGTGAAGTGTTTACAAGTACTGCTATTTACCACTAATTATTCTATTTAGTATTTGTGTAACAGCGCTCATTAGTTTACAGACAGTTAAATGGTTACGAGTATTGCAACCTATCACGAACAATTCAATTAAATTTCAGTTAGTTTCTTACACAGTAAAATAATAAAACAATACTATTACTAACAATTCAGTTAAGCAAAAAGTCATTTATTTACATAGAGTTTAAAAGTCAAACAGTTCTATTTCCTCCATAGACAGGTCCCTATTAAGAGCTATCAGAGTGGACCTAGGAGCGATGGCAATGAAGGGGTATTCGCATTCCGCAAATCTCCAAGACTGAAGCCTCACCGTCAGATTGTTCAGTGTCATATCCAGGACACTTGTTGTAGGACGGGGGTCTTATCCCTCCGCAGAGATGCAGTTTGTATATTCTACAGCCACAGCCGACTTGGCAAATATTATTTGATAATTTTGCTATGTTCTATACAAATATCCACAAAAAAAACACTGAAGCCGACAGTGCTTCAGGTCTCCAAATTTAGTTAAAATATTTTGTAATTTGAAAACACCAGCACGTAAAATGAGATGTGCATTAACTGCAAAGAGAAACCATGACAGTTGTTGGACAAGACGGCAATCAGTGAATTCAGGGAAATCTCAGCTTAATCAGAAATGAAAAAAAGTCAAGAGTCTAATGTTCTGCATAAACAGGTGTTTTCATATTGTTTTAACTTTATTAATAGATGTAACAGTCAGTCAAGAAATTTTGTTATGCATCTTATTCCTGTTTTTGGCGTTTTGTTAAACGTTATTTCCTTATCCAATTTCCAAGTTGAAACATTGTCAATTATTCATAATTTTACTAGTATTTCTTTTATCCGATTTATTTTAGGTTTTATCCCACTTGTAGTTTTAGGTGTAATAGTAGTAAAATATGCGAGATGAATCGTTATCAATTTTTAAAACGGGGGTCTCCGTGGTTTTATGGCAAACGTGCTGGACTACAACGTAGAAGTAGACGAGTTCGAAGGCCAGTCGTGCTATTATGTTCACTTTCGGACTAATACCATTTGGAAAAGGTATGAACTCCTTTGTCCACATTTTACCAATATATTTATAAGACCAGACATATTCTTAATTGACAAAAGAAAGAGAGAACTTGTCTCGTAGATTTTGCGGTGACGGCTGACCACAGAGTTAAAAAAAAAAAAAAGTGAAAAGATAAACAAATCCATGCACCTTGCCTGAGAACAAAAACCTGTGACACGTGCTGGTGACGGGAATCTCAACTGTAATTTGCGCACTTGGAACGGTCTCCAAAAGATTTGAAAGTGGATGCGAACAGTTGGGAATCGGGGGAAGAATCGGAACCATTCAGAACTACGCTTTGTTGAGATTGTCCAGAATACTGAAAAGGGACCTAAGGAGACTTGTTGTCACTCAGACTCCAGTGAAAACCCTCCAGCTAACACTGGTGGGTAAAACTCGCAGGTAATATAATAATAATAATAATAATAATAATAATAATAATAATCTCAAACGTGCTAGGAAATTTAAAACAAACAGTGGAACATGAAAGTGACGTTTATACTTATTATAATTGGTGCTCTTGGTACAATCACCGAAGGATTGATAAAGGGACTGGAGTACTTGAAAATAAGAGGACGAGTGGAGACCATCCAAACTACAACACTATTGAGATCGGACAGAATACTGAGAAGAGTCCTGGAGACTTTAAGAGACTTTCTGTCACTCAAACTTCAGTGAAAGACCACCAGCTAAGACTGTGAAAAATTCTCAGGGAGTAAATGATAATAATAATAATAATTATAATAATGATAAGTAGATTTTATCGTCCCTGACGATCAAAGAGTAAAAGTGAAAGAGAGACTAGTGCTTGGACCTTGCCAGAGAACTAAGAATGGCGTAGATGGAAATACTAAGTGTAATACTATTACCGTAATGGTAATACTAATACCGTAATGGTAACACTAAGTGTTTTTGGCGTACTTGGTACGGTCTACGAAGTCTTGAAAGAGGGGGTGGGAAAAGTTGGAAATTTCAGAACCAATCGAGACCATCCAAACTACTGCATTGTTAAAATCTCACAGAATATAAAGAAGAGCCATGCGAACATTAGAAGACTTGCTGTCACTCAGACTTCAATGAAAGTCCACTAACGAATGTATAAAAACAAGTGCCAACATATATATCTGTATTTCAGAGATGAGGCGGTATTGTTCTTCCTATTTACACATGGTGAACTGCTTCACCCATTTTGGTTACCATACTCACTACGTTTCAGCCATTTTACTCTCCGGTCTTCCTGAAGAGGATTGGAGATTACAGTTGCCGAAACATTTCTCTCCACAAAGTGTTGAGAATAATAGGTGCTAATATTTTTGTAGCTCTGTGTATAAACAGGTTACGATTAGAATTGATGAGGAAACCTGCTGGGAATTGAATAATATCGGGAGAGGAACTAAGACGTAACGAAGGCAAAACAATAGGACGTTCTGTCAACTGGAAATAAATGATTACTCAGGAGAACGAACCCCTTAAATGCTAAACGTGATAGGACATAAAAAATTAAAATACCAATCCTGACCAGCAGCTTTAAATAGAATAATCCATTATTCCTCTTATAAGCAAAAGCCAACCTAAAATCAAAGTTAAACTTCGAGAAGTGCTCCATTCGACATCATGTAAAAGAGAGTCACGTAACGTAGTGGCAGGACTGCGGCGTGGTAGTAAGCGAGTTCGAACTCCAGTCGCACTTTTACGATCGTGTTTTTCGAATTGTGGTGAACTTCTTTCCTCTTGTGAATTCAATTACCACGACCAGAAAATCCGGCGAAAACCTACGCACGACATACGGGAACACTGGACAGCTTTTTCGACCTTATTAGGTCTTATCAGCTGTGTATGCCGTAATCTCCACCACTGGAGATCGAACCAATCGATTGCAATCTGTGGTCGCTGGTTCGATCTCCAGGGGTGGAGATTACGGTATACACTGCTGATAAGATCTAATATGGTCGAAACAGCTGTCCAGTGTTCCCGTACGTGTTCACCGGATTTTCTGGTCGTGGTAATTCAATTCACAATATTAGTTCTTCTACTTAAAAAAGAAAAATATGTACTTCTTTCCTCTTCTTTGTCGTCATTGCACATGGTTATGCGTAATAATGCATATAAAGGTAGGTGTGTGCGTATCTATATGAATAGGGGGGGAGAGCACCATGCAGCATAATAGCTAACGTACAAGATTGTGATGTCAAAGTAAGTTTGAACTCAAACCTCGCTGTTATATTCACTTTCAGACTAATACCCTTGGAAAGGGTACAAGCTCCATTATCCGCCCCCAGCTGTTCTTCCACAAGAATTGCTTTGGAAATAAATAGCCTATGTCCGTTGATATGCCGTCAAAACAAAGAAGCCAAACCAAACACCACTTTAAAATGACAAGACGGAAGAGTTTCAAATTTTTAAATTATCGGCGCTGTTTAATATCCGATCGTTTATATTACAATTTATATCGTTGTTTGGTTTAGTTTCTTTGTTTAATGGCACATCAACCTTTGTAGGTTATTTAATGCCGAAGCTATTCTCCTAGAAGAACAGTAGTGGTACTATTTAACCCATAGCTGGGAGGATAAAGGGGTTCATACCTTTCGCAAGGGTATTCGCCCGAAAGTGAACGTAATAGCGCGACAGGAGTACGAATTCATTCATTACGGTTCCGCAATCCATCGCTTTAACCATTACACGACGAGGACACCCGCTTATATTGTTGTGTCTTGGATATGGCACTAAAATGTATCTGATAATGATACTCCTTTTCTGGAACTCAAGCAATTATTGTTTGACTATGACTGACATTCGAAATGATAATTCGTGTTAGGGTTTCATAAATGAATGGAGTCCTCGAGGCGTAGGGTCAAATGTGCTGAACCGTAGCATCGTAGTTAGCGAGTTTAAACTCCAGTCGTGCTAAATGTTCCTTTTTTTACTAATACCCTGGGGAAGGATTGGAGCCCCCTAATCCACTTAATTATAAGTTAAATAATACCACAATCCTTCTTTTATCTGGACAGTTTTGGCTATAAATAACCCACGTGGTTTGATATATCTTTACAAAGACACCAAACTAAAGTTATATTTTGGCCAAATTGATTTGTTCAAAAATTATTCGTATTTGATTGGACCGTGTCATGGGTGAGACACTAAACTGTATCTGATGGGTGAGGCTCTATTTCTGGAGCACTGGGAAGGGAAGTACTCTTTCATTGCCAGTACTCCCAGGTCAATTTTAACATGGAGCGGTTGCTTCTGTCAGGGTGGGATCTATGGATCAACTAGATGTATTTAAAAATAATTCTTATTTCGTAGGATTACTTTATCCCATGTAACAACGTGCAAATTATTTTCGTTAAGGGTAGTTGTTGCATACTGACCTTTGATAGGCGATGTAAGTTAATAGATTTCAAAAACAGGATGCACTTGTGTCTTAAAGTAAACAAAAGATAGCGGAAATGCCACGTGAATTGTGTGAGGGGAATGCCAGAAGGAGTAACCGCGAGATGCATGAGCGTCCAAAAATATATTACGTCGGAAGCTTTCAACATCCAGTAGTGGGCAGAGAACAGATAGACTAGACATCGCGCCGTGTTGGGCGTTGGTCTAGAAGGAGCCAGATGGCCCCGGGTTGAAACGTAGAGAAAAGTCTAAATGTACAAGATTCGCTTAAGTGATTATGATCCCAGAAACAAGAAGAAACGAAGATTGTCAAATGTTTTGAGTTGGTACCGTGCCAGCCTCGTGGATGCAGAATGAAGAAGTAAGACTCTCAACCTGGAATAAATCTTAGCAATTTCTGACCCCACTCTATCTCTCCCTCTCTCTCTCTCTCTCTCTCTCTCTCTCTCTCTCTCTCTCTCTCTCCTTGCCAAACGATTCACCTATTTCGTAATAAAGATGAGAAAATAATATTTTTATAAAAAAGCATTATTGTCTTTCCTTCTGTCCGAATAAAACAGAGTTAACTGAAGATAGAATAATAAATTAAGGATTATTCCCTTTGGCCAAGTGGGTAGAGTGTTCACCTATTGTCCGGGAGACCTGAGTTCAATTCCATATCGCGTCATACCAAAGACTTTTAAAATGGTACTGGATACCTCCTTGCTTAACAATCAGCAATATAAGGTACGTATCAAGGGTAAATTGGAGTCATCTTAAGAAAGGAGTAACGCCATCCCCTACACCTCGGTGTAGAAGCTATTGAAAAGGGAACCTTCTGGTCGCCTTCGACAACGGTCGCCAACTTTTTACTATTTGTATTATTAGTTTAAACCATATAAGTAAAATTGGCAACCTTAGTAGAGGGTGACCCAAAAGCTCCATTTTCAATAGCTACAACATCGAGGCGTAGGAGAGGACGCTACTACTTTCCCTGCATTGCTCCACTTTACCATTGATCCTTGACTTATAAAGACGTTGCTACCTTGCTTAACACTCAACATTATAAGGTATAGATCAAGGGTAAAGTGGAGCAATCCAAGGAAAGGAGTAGTACCCTCCCCTACACCTAGAGTGTAGTAGCTATCGAAAAAAGAGTCTTCGATTCACCTTCGATTACGGTCGCCAACTTTATTTATTCCGATGAATGAATAAACAAGAATGAAATAATACTACCTCCAAACTTTTTGTAAGTGTTTGATTTATCCATCGTACCACATTATTTTTTATTATATATATATATATATATATATATATATATATATATATATATATATATATATATGGAATTGTAAGCAAATAATATTTCAAACAAGTCAGAGTTCATTTGGTTGCACACAGTGAAATGGTTTCAAGAATTGCTATAGCAACGCAAAAAAATCTATTTAATATTAATTATGTTTTGCTCACAGTGGAGTGGTTTTAAATATTGATAACACTAATAGTTTTATTTGCACAAAATTAAATGGTTTCAAATAATTGCTTTTAAAACTATGAATTATTTTTAATTCTATTCATTAAGTCGCACTCAATGAAATGATTCCAAGTATTGCAAGGCAATACTGAAATTCAATCAAACATCATTCATTTGTATGCACACAATTAAAAATGTTTTCTAGCATTGAAAATGATTAAATATTTCTATTTGACCTACAGATAGGACCGTAACAGGTATTAAGACTCCAGGTCAGAATGGACCTGGGAATAATGGCAATGAAAGGGTACTCCAAATTCCCAAAAGCTCCAAAATTGGAACCTCACCATCAGATTGTTTATTGTCATATCCAGGACACACATCCAATGGGTCTTACCTCTCTGCAGAGATGTAATCGGCGTATTCTACAACCCCAACCAACTGAGCCACAGGACACCCGGTGGGCAAGTCACCTCTCTGCAGAGATGAAGTCGGTGTATTCTAAAACTCCAGCTGACTTGGGCTCTAAACATTTAGAAATGATTCAAAACTTGCATATTACTATTGGATGGTGCATGTATAAAATAGTGATTCACTGGTTTAGACTTTTGTAATGGATATATGACCCTGAGGTCAACATCTGCATGTATGACATGGAACTTTGAGTGATATATGGGAAGCCAAGAGCCATTCCCTTCCGGCGTGGGAATCTATTTCGAAGATGAAATAGGCTTTTGTGACTGAACTGCTCTCAGCTTGGTTGAGAGATGTCACCTGTTAAAACAGACAGTGTCTGGGATTAAGTTAAATTCCAAAAATCAGTCGGTATCCTGACTCAAAAAGAAATAGTTTAGCGTTTATTTTCTCCTCTACCCCAGGGCTCGAGAGAGAGAGAATAGTAGAGAGAGAGAGAGAGAGAGAGCGAGCGAGAGAGAGAGACATGAATAGAAATATGGATAGATAGAAAAGATAGATTGATATGAACTGATTGAGATGAAGAGGTAATTATGTGGATAGATTCAGAAATATGAATAAAGACGAGCAAGTATTAATGTTACTCTGTTAAACAATGCTTAGTAACTTGTATCACAAATTGATGGCTGCTCTATGCTTATGTCCTATGCCAAACTAAATTACGTTACCTAAAGATATCTCTGAGATATGTAACTAGATGAAAGTATAGGGACAACAAAGATGCACCTTTGGCGCGTAAAGTTCTTTCAGAGAAAGGCGATAGAAAGAAATATTTTCAGATGCAGTAGTTTATTTGTCGAGACGAGTCGATTCCAAGTCAATTATAGAAACAGTAATAAAATATGAAATATCACGCACAGTTATGAATGTGCACGTCATGCTGCAGAAAACAATATATATATATATATATATATATATATATATGTGTGTGTGTGTGTGTGTGTGTGTGTGTATGTTGCGTGCTATAAATGACAAACTGCAAGATTTTAGGGTAAAAGATGTTTATTTTTTATGGAAAATGATGTTTCGCAATATCACATAGCATTTTCAACGGTTAGTGAGAAAAGGAATGTTTGTTTTTATGGCATAGCAATCGATGTAAATTACTTAATGGCAAATCCTACTGGCACATATAGAGATTAAATATATAACTAGTAAACGAGTAGTTTGTAAGCAACAGTTTTAAACCAGCCAGAGCTCATATATTTGCTCATAGTTAGTTTCAAGTATTCCTATCTAACGGGAATAATTATTTTTAGTATTAATTATTCCTTTTTACACAGTGAGGTGGTTTCACAGATCACAATATAACAATAATACTTTTATTTGCATAATGTTATAGAGTTTCAAGTGTTATTCTGTAACACTAACAATTCAATTTGACATCATTCATTTGTTTGCACAGTTAAACGGTTAAACAGTTCGATTTTACCCATAGATGGGACCCTATTAGGTACTAAAACACCGGGTCAAAGTGTACCTTGGAATAATGGCAATGAACGGGTACTCCACATTCCCCAAAGGACTGAAGCCTCACCATGAGAAAGTCTTCTTGGACGATAAACTAGTAAATAGAAGAAAACACCTCGTGTTTACTCGTGCCAGCAAACAAAGGACGGCTAAGAATATATTAGATTATGCTCCCTTCTGTTTTATTTTAATCGATAGTGTCCCATCCATGATACTCGTTTGATGATGTTTTATATATACATATAATTGAATTTGCTATATTTGTAAATAAAGAGTGTTCAATATCTCCAAGAAAAGGTTAACCTAGAGACAACGGCGATTGATGACTGTTAGTTCACCGCCTGTGTTTCAAATGTGGTGGGTATCACTTGATATATTATTGTGTGAGGCAATATGGTAAGCTTGGTCTTATTTATACTGCATGTTTTTTGCGGGGCTGGAGGTCTGCAAAGGACACTGACGGTATATTATAATCCTTAGTGACAGGTATAGTGTCTTTTGAGGTATCCGCGGAAATATTTCTGCAGGATGACTTTCGGAGCACATACTCTAACACAGTTATCACGTGTAGAAATGTTCTCATGAAAAATTTGTTGAAAGTAATGGTGTTCTTTTGTAGAATAAAGAAGAGTATAATTCTCACATGATGAACAAACGAGACTCTTCTTTACTGGGTGATATTTTTCGTCCCAAAAGTACTTACTTGACTTAGGCCAGGACTTACCAGACATTCACGTCGGATTAGCCATCGCAAACTGGTTGCTTGGCCGTAGAATGTCTTCTCTTCAACATGGCAGGAATGAGTTTGTTGCTGGACATCTGAGGCGCCCCCAAAAAGATATATCGTAGAGATTTTTTGTGAGGGGCAAACAAGTCTCGTTTTGTGCGGGTCTCCAACCCATTGTAGAATAACTTTATGTCAAACGGACTTGGTACGATTTCTGATAAATTCCTTGTAGGTTTATTAGCACGATATATACAGTCTATGCACCACAAACAAAAGGAGACCCACAAAGAGAAATAACTGAAATGGAAATAATGTGTGCAACTTACCGTGGGATCAAACCGTGGATCCTGATAGGCATCTGTGATATTTACAGACTCTCCAGTCGCAAGAACAAACTCCGGAATACTTCCTCCAACTTTCACGTTCGAATTGTTGTCGAGGCTAAAAATAAAAGAGTAAACAAACATTTAAAAACGATAAGTTAGACAAGAAATAAACAAATTCCTGTTTTCAATTTTAAAACAAAATACTGAAGATAGACGGTATAAAATCTTTTGAAGATGATATTCAAGCTAGGATATCTATTAAATTATTCTTGGAACATTTAAATTAACGTTGTGTTATGTTAGTATATCACGTATCTAGTAATGCTAATATGGTTCTTTGGTGTGTAGGAACTCGACTTAATATCTACCATACGACCAACCATTCCAATACAATAAATATATTACTCCACATGAGGAAAGAGGGGACTGTCAATGAGATGGGATTTCTCACAAACAAACAGTAATAATTTTAAGTCGTTAAAAGGAGGATGTCGTCTGGGTGTAATGGTTAACGCGCTAGACGGTGGAATCGTAGTAAGCTAGTTCGAACTCCAGTCAGCTATTACGTTCACTTTCGGACAAATAAATTGGTAAATAAAAGTAAAGTCAAGTCGGCAATTATTGTCGAGGGTTACCCAAAGGCTCTCTTTTCAATAGCTACTACACCGAGGTGTAGGGGAGGGAGCTACTTCTTTCCCTGGATTGCTCCACTTTTCCCTTGATCCGAGTGTTAGGCAAGGTGGCATCAAGTACCATTTTTTGAGTCTTTGGTTTGACTCTACCTGGAATTGAACCCCGGTCTCCTGGGTCATTGGTGAACACACTAATCATAAGACAACTCCCTTATTCTCTCAGTTATGGGTTAACTAGTGCCACTACTGTACTTCTAGAAGAATGGCTTTGGCATTAAATGATCGCTAATGGTTGATATGTCATTAAACAAAGAAATCAAACAAGACGCAAAAAGTGCTGCATATAATTTTTTTTAAACTGCTGAAATAATGATTATCGAATTATTTGTGTTGATAAAATAAGTATTGATATATAATTAAGTTTATTGGCAGATTTTCATGCTGAAGAAATGAAATATTTACTTAGATTTGCTTAGATTAACAAACAACCAGTAAAAAAAAAAATGATTAAATCAAGAGATCATCTAAAAATCTCAAATGAATTTATTTGAAAACTGTTTTAATTTATTAATTTTGATTGATTGGGTTATTTATTTTAACGGCACGTCAACCAGTCTGAACAAATTTTGTGCTTAGAGGTTACAAAATTAATTGTACATTCATATTTGCATATTTTTTTGTAATTGATTCATAATACTCTGTTGTTTGGTGGGGGGTTGCACACGGTTCTGTCAAATGCTAATAATTTTTTATCAGATCGATTTTATTCATAGATGGGAGACTAACATGTATTGTCAGTGTTGTTTAGAGCGTACTAAAGACTCCAGCGAATATCAATTTCAAATTTATAACATATAAAGAATATTACTACTTGAATAACTGAAGCAGTTTCTCTTTGGTTTAATCTATTTCCCCTTCAATGGGAAACTCTTTTTGATGAGATTATGGGAAAAAACGGAAAAGGAAGTAAAATGGCATAAAAGGTTTGTTCCTTTTGTAGCAGCAGCAAACAGAAAATCTTCTTGGTCGATAAACTAATAAAACAGAAGAAAACAACAAAGGACGACTTAGAATGTATTAGATTAGTCTCTCTTCTATTATGTGGGCTTGTATTTTATAGGACCAATTACTTATTTATTAGTGTTTGATGTAAATTCTTAATTAACAAAAACTTTGTTTTACTTTTGATAATATTTATGTGCATTCGTGTATATTATTTCACTTCTGGCGAGATTTTCACACCAATATTAGCTGGTGGTATTTCCTTTGAGTAAAAGCAAATCTTCTCATGTCTTTTGGACTCTCCTGAGTATTCGTGCCAAGCTTAACAATCTGAACAATCTCGACTCTTCTGATTTCCAATTCCTCCAGTTTTCTTTCCAAGACCTTTCCAAGTGCACCCATAAAATCGGTACTGCCATCATTCTCATGTCCTGCAATTTGCTTTTTGTTGGTTTCTTTGTTCTTTGGGGGGGGGGCGGGGTCGCGTTTAGCTATCTTTTTGTTTTGTTTTGTTTTTTGCTCTCGTTAAATTTTTGTACTCTGACTAGTTCCAACTATCTGTTTACTTATTTTTGCTTTCTTTTATTTTTTTCTCTGAGGTCCTCCGGACAAGCAAAACCTACGAGACGGCAAGTTCTTTTTTGAAATTGATTGTAGATTTGGTATTCTGATCGTGGGAGGTAGTCCGTTTTTATCTTATAATCCCAGAGAAATGTATGCCTTATCCTCTATAACGGATCCTGAATTGTGCATATATGATTTTCAAAAATAATCGAACTTTAACTTCTTGCACAATTCACAAGTCCTCCAGTCCCTTTAATTAGAATAAACGCTACTTTCATGTTCCACAGATTTTTCATTTCCCTTGTAAGGTCAATGTACTTATGCTTCTTTTCGCTTTCAATTTTACTCTGTGGTCAGCCGAGACAGCAAAGTCCACGATTTTGCAAGTTCTCTTTTTTGTTGATTATCAAAAGGTCTGGTCTTCTGGCCGAGATTAAGTGATCCGTTTGTATGTCAAACTCCCATAGGAGTTTATGTGTATCATTCTCTAGGATAGGCGCTGGGTTGTGCATATACCATTTGTTTGTTTGGTCAAATTTAATCACCTTACCCACCCAGTCTAGTCTTATATCCCTTCTGTGCTAATTTGCTGCATTCGCTTATTATATAATTAATGATTTCATCTCTATCACCACACAACCTACATTTGTTATTTTGTTGCGTCTTACCTATTCTCGCTTTGCTATGAGTGGTTCTTATGGCGTTGTTTTGAGCGGCTATTTGGAGAGATTCTGTTTCTCTCTTAATATTTTCTTTTCTTAGCCACGTCCATGTTTTCTCGTGTGAGATGTTGCTTATTAGACGTTTAAAACGCCCAAAGAGTTGTTTTTCTTTCCGTTTTTGTTTCCTAGTTATTGTCATTCTGTTGGCCATCATATTGTCAGAATCGTTTCTAGTGGCTGTAATCAGTCCTCCTTCGTGCTTGTCTATGTAGTCCTCAAGTCGTTTTATCGATGCGTCAGCGCTGCCTTCAACACTGGCATGTCCTCTTCCTCCCTCCTTTCTTCGTACATATAATCTGTCAACGTCATCTCTGAGATCTAATGCATTATTATTATTATTATAATTATTATTATTATTATTATTATTATTATTATTATTATTATTACTCGTAGGTTTGCCTCTTTTTATTGTTTTCTCACGTCAATCTCCGAAAATGACACTCTTTGCACAAAACATATATAATACTAATACAATATATATATATATATATATATATATATATATATATATATATATATATATATATATATATATATGTATCAATTTTCGTCCGAGATTTCGCAAAAATTCCCTAATAATGTCTTATCATTATTTCTAAAATATTTCAGTTTAATCATAAATTTCTTTACACTATGGCTGTTTTTGATCTGATAAGGCAATGTATTCTCAAAATATATTATTCTATCAACATAAAAAGATATTGTTTGATAAACATCATTTTGAAAATCTGCCTTCAAAGCAAATTTTCAGTGTGAGGAGAAAAATTTTAAAAATGTCTACCATAATTAGGAATTGAATTGATTTTTTTGAAAGTTTCAATTCGATTACCTCTCATTCTTCTTTCTAGTAAAATAGCAAGTTCTAATCTCTTTAACATCGACAAAATTCTAATTTCCAAACTTCCAAAGAAACGAATTAATAAACTATTTGTTGTACAAAAATAATTATTCATATTTATTTAAAAGGTTTAGGGTTAAAATTCATAATTACATGTTACAGTCATATGTATTAATAGAAAATTCGCTTGTTTTACTGGGATTTTTACCGCCCATTCTGAAGATATGCATTGAAAATGTGAAATGTGTTTTGTTTTTTATTTGTTTGCTTTGTTGAGATGCTAGAAAGAAAAAAATCATCATTTATGGCTGGGCGTAGGTGGGTTTTCTATCTAATAGAAAATAAATTGGCGAAATCATCGGGAAAAAGGATGATTTATTCAATTTAGTCTAAAACATTTATAATGCCTTAAGAGTAGGTCGTGGCTTTATTTATTTAAGAATTCTTCATTCCCCAGTCATAAAAACATCAATAAAATCATTGAATTCGTGTTGAAGTCGATTCTGATTTAAGAAGTTCTTGACTGCAAGGGAGTGCTGTAGTTGCTTGTAAGAAAATAAAGTTTGGTCAATAGAGGTAATGGTAGATGAATGAAAAGAAAAGGCGAAAAAAGCCTCTAGTTTAAACTAATCCAATTCAGAAATACCAAAAATGCAATTGAAGAATAGGCGTTTTCGTGCAGCAGAATAAAACCTTTTTCTATTCACCGAACTACGTATTCTTTGACGTTTTAACGCGCTATTTCAAGATGGTAAGATAGCCTTTTCTCTCTCTGTCTCTGTCTCTATTTCTATTTCTTTCTCTCTCTCTCTATATATATATATATATATGTGTGTGTGTGTGTGTGTGTGTGTGTGTGTGCCGTATATATAAAAGGGTCGTTCTAAAAGTTCTCAGCCTCACCCAGAAAGAAGAGCCATATCAAAACATTTTAAATTAAGATCTTGGACAAGATGATAAGATGGCCTCGCCAACTGTCTGAGTGTCTAAGAAACAGAGAGAGACAGACAGACAGGCGATACTATCGTATCATCTTGCGCAAGATCTTAGCATGACGAATATGAGAATTTCGTCAATGTCAACTTCGAAGCGGCAGTGGAATGCATAGCAACTAAAGAAAGACCTAAACCGAGAGTTTCATGGGAGACATTAGCGGTTAGGAAAAAATGTGCAGACGTGAAAACTTCCTCTGAATGCAATAGGAAGAACCCAACCAATACCAATGCCCTGAAACTTAAAAAGGCACAAAATGAATTAGCTAACATATACCTAAAAGAACAAACAGAATACATGCAAAATCAGATCGATAGGATTAGAGATTTGGTAGAAGATAGACAATCTAGGGTAGCATGACAAACGGTAAACGAAGTGAGTAGAAGGAAGAGGACAACGAAAGCTCAACTAAAAGCTACCAACCAACAAGAACGATTACGACTATGGAAACATTTAGAGAATTTACTCCGAAAACATAAACCAATCAGGGAATTCGACGACATACTGCTCCGATACTGTAATGCCGTATATAATCAAAACCCAATGGACAGATCCACGAAGGGATGCATCCTCCCTTTCCCTAAAAATGGCGACATCAGATAAGTCAAGAACTACATCCATAGCGGCCAAGATATACAATGCTCTACTTCACAACCACATAGAACCCAAAATTGAAAAGATACTTAGGAAGAGCCAAAATAGCTTTGGAGGAATAGATCTACGACGTCACAAATTTTAACTAACCGTTGAAAATTTGAAGGCAACAGTATTATTTGTCGACTTCGCGAAGGCCTTTGACTTTATACACAGAGAAAAGATGAAGCAAATACTACTTGCCTACGGCCTACCCAAAGAAACCGTCGCAGCCATAATGATGCTATATAGAAAAACAAAAGTAAAAGTCTGTTCCCCGGATGGTGACACAAATTACTTCGACATTGTAGCAGATGTGCTGCAAGGAGACACATTAGACCTAAACCTCTTTATCATGTCTCGACTACGTGCTTAAAACATCTATTGATCAAATCAAAGAAAACGGTTTCAAGCTAACAAAGGAAAGAAGTAGAAGGTACCCCATACAAACAATTACGGACGTTCACTACGCCGATGACATAGCGCTTGTGGCAAATGCACCAGCCCAAGCCGAAACCCTGCTTCATAGCCTGGAAGAAGCAACTGCTGACATATATCTCCATGTCAATGCACATAAGACAGAATGTGCGTGCTTTAATCAATGAGGTGACATCTCTACACTAAACAGTGACTCTCTGAAACTAGTAGACAAGTTCACCTACCAAGGAATCAGTGTCTCAACAACCGAGACAGACATCAACATGTGACTAGCAAAGGCATGGATAGCTATCGAGAGGCTATCGGTTATATGGAAGTCAGACCTGACCGATAAAATGAAACGTAGTTTTTTCCAAGCAGCGGTCGTGTCGATACTTCTGTATGGGTGCACTACATGGACGTTAACTAAACGTATGGAGAAAAAGCTTGACGGCAACTACACAAGAATGCTGCGAGCAATATTGAACAAGTCCTGGAGGCAGCATCCCACAAAGCAGCAGCTGTACAGCCACTTACCACCCATCGCGAAAACTATCCGAGTTAGACAAACCAGATATGCAGGGCTCTGCTGGGGAAGTAGGGATGAACTCATAAGTGATGTACTCCTTTGGACCTCTTTTCATGGACAAAAAAGGCAGGACGACCCGCAAGAACGAACCTACGTACAACAGCTCCGTGCTGATACAGGATGTAGCACTGAAGACCTGCAGGAAGCAATGGACGATAGGGAAGGATGGCGAGAGAGGGTCAGAGATATCCGTGCTGATGACATGACATGATGACGATACCAGTATGTATACATATATATGTACATATATATATATATATATATATATGTATATGTATATATTCAGGCGTTATATATATACATATATATACATATATATATATATATATATATATATATATATATAGGAGCAGAATTATCTGACTTATTGGTCAAGCAAATATTCAAATAAATCTAATGGTACTTGAAAAAAAGTCGCGAATGGTCACTATGTTAAATAATAGATTGACTGAATCTTTTATTCGGTATGTAGTGTTAATAATTAGAAAAGATTTAAACAATTGTCCTTTAATGTCAACTAAGAGTAATTGACAGGTAATGACTTTTAAGACCAGTTGAGAGCTAGGCTGTCATTAGAGGACTATAAAGTCAAATGAATTAAACCCTAGAAGTTACACGTTAGATTTTAACTTTGAATTAGCTGTGACATGTCGAAGTGATCAGATTTAATTTTCCATATTTGGTCTAGACGCTACCGAATTGAGTATGGAGTCGGTAATATATAGGGAGCGAATGAAATATGTACACAAAAATAATGCCATCTTGTTCCTTTCTGTAAGGGCATGGAAGAATGAAGAAGAGACAGAACGACGTCTGGGTCGTGAGAACAATATGGTGGCGAGAGGTGATGTCTGGCCCAAGAAGAAGACACCTTTATACAAACACTGCTATAAATGTCTGACATGATCCAACTCCCGCCGTATAGTATTTGTAATAATATAACATTTGGTTGGAGATATTGGACTAACAGTACAAAGTAAAACAGTAATCAGTTCGAAATTAAGCATTTATCGTGTAAGAGACGGAAATATTAAGTTAACAATGTGTTGTATGGATTCATCTGATTTCAATTTGACACAATATCATTTTATTGAGGGTCTCAGTGTTAAAAAAAGAAACCAACCCAAAATGTTTGAATTAGGGTGTATTAAAAGAGGACCGAGTCTCATTTAGGGTATACATAAAAACAACTCACCTAAAATAACGGGTATAATACTCAGCAGGGCACATGGCGCAGTTATAAAGACATTTGGTTGAAAAGTGCTCCTGAGTGAAATCATCTGAAGCTTACCAGTTTAATCCCAACTAGAATTAAATTTACAAGGAATGCTTATAAAAGATAAACACTTGTACCCAGTCATTAACGGAATTAAAACAATCTACCACTGTGGATTAAATAAAGGGTTCAATTCGAGGTTCTTTGTAGGCGCCTAAGTTCGATATAAAACAGCTGAAGAAGGCCGAAGGACATATCGACAGAAAAGTTGTGAGTGTACCAATGAAGATGAAAACAATAGTTCGAATATTCTTAGTGATAAAAAATTTCAAGCTCCATCTCACAAATTTAGGCAAAAACAGCATTAATCCGTAAGATAACAAAAGTTTCTAAAAAAAGGTTTGTCTACAATTACAAAAATCCCCCAGCGAAGAACAAAAAACCCTGCCTACTTGCAAACACTTATGCAAATGAACCTGTTGGGAACCCACCAAGAAATAATTTTTCTTTATTTTATTCCTTACTAAAACTTTTTTGGCTAACAAAAAAGATATTCATAAGTGTGGAGGAAATTTAAATGACCAAATTTAACGGAACAACGGTATTTCGAAAGAAGCAGTAAGTACTTCAATTCCTTTTTTCTTTTTTTTTTTTTTTTTCAAACAAAAAAAATCTGTCTAGGTTCTTGTGTACCTCCCCCGTACACGGGTTTTCAAATCAACAGTATTTGCTGTAATTTTTTTACCTTGTTCATCCCTTTTAGTCGACATATAAATCTTTATTAAATATGGAAAATTTTCAAAAAACTATCTTTCAATTGCTAAGGGCTAATATGGATCAGTAACAAAAATTCGAAGAAAGGAAAAATTGGTTATGGAGTTACATAAACAACAATTAGAATTCCAACAATTTACACTGCAGAAAACTGAACTACAGCAAAAACATCTTGAAGAATTACTCGTTTGAAAAAGACATTTTCCCAGAGTTCAACCTATAACTCGATGGAAACATTCGAATACGTACCAGAGAATAACAATACATTCGAAGCCTTTTACAGGCGCTATGAAGATATTTTCAACGTAGACTGTGAACAATGACCTAGTATAAAAAAAGGTACGTCGACTATTAAGAAAACTGGGAACAACCGAACATAATAGGTTCGTAGACTTCATATTACCCAAGATAACCACAGACTTGGATTTTTCAGAGACTATTAAGCTCCTATCGGAACTATTCGGGTCTAACACAATCTTGTTCCACAGACGTTGGAAATGCCTAAACACAGTCAAGGATAACCATCAAGATTTTCTAACGTTTGCAGCATCAGTGAACAAGCTCCGTAATGATTTTAAACAAGCCGCACTGACTGCCGATGATTTCAGGTGCTTAATATTTGCACAGGGTCTACTATCAGCAGAAGATGCCGAAGTCAGACGACGGATACTGACCAAGCTTGAAAACGAACAAGGATTGACTCTCCAAAGGTTGACAGAGGACAGTCAAAGAGTAATGTCTGTAAAGTGTAACTTAAAAACGATCGAGGAATCAGTTGTGGCACAGATTATAAAATACAGAAGCAATTCAACCGCCAATTCTCATCAAAAAGACAAAATCTTATGTTCTAAACCCCGCAATAAACAAAACGCAAATAGGTTAAAGAAACCACCCGGACCATGTTACCATTGTTGTAAGTGGCACTGGATGAAATTCTGTCCAGTCAAAAAGAAAAAATATGGCAAAATTGCAATAAAAATGGCCATAACTTAACTCAATGCTGGTACGCCAACACAATAACTCCATTAAATTCCAGCTTGACTCGGGTTCTGATATATCGTAACTGGCGAGATTATTAACATCTTAGGCGTGGTAATCCTTACAGTAAAACTAAATGGAGTTACCAAAGAGCTGAAAGCCAACGTACTAAAAAATTCCGACAACTTGTTCGGAAAATATTGGATAGAAAAATTAAATCTATGGGATTGCCCATTGAGTTCCTTTTGTTGCAAAAAAGAAAGTAGAACGTTCAATTCGGTAAATCTCAAAAAGGAACTCAAACAGTGATTTCCCCAGGTTTTTTCTAGCGGCCTTGGGAAATGTTTTAAATTAAAAGCTAAGCTGAAGGACAGTGCACAACCGGTATTTAAGAAGAAACGGAATGTCCCTTTGGCTGCACTAGAAAAAATCAACAAAGATTTAGATAGACTTGAAGAAGCAGGTATTCTGTCAAAAACAAACTTTAGCGAATGGGCAGCACCTACGGTCCATGTAAAAAAGAAGTTCAACCAAATACGTATCTGCACCGATTTTTCCACAGGGTTAAACGATGCCTTGCAGGATCACCACTATCTTCAGCCAAGCCCTGAGGAAGTTTTCAACAAACTAAGCATTAAGAACATGCAGAATTTGAGAGGGCCTCTCAACGAACCCTTAAAAAAGGACAAACCATAGTTATGGACACCTGAATGCCAAGAGACATTCGAAAAGGTCAAGAAGACACCTGAATGCCAAGAGTCACTTGAGAAGATCAAGAAAACCCATACTTAGGATCTCTCCCTTGCCCACTACGACCCTACCCTCGACATCATAGTCGCAAGTGATGCAAGCTCATACAGAATCGATGCTTGCCAGATGGTTCGCGAAAATCTGTGGCACACGCTTTCAGATCCCTGCTACCAGCTGAGAAGCAATATTCCCAAATTAAGAGGCTCTAGGGATAATATTTGCCGTCACAAAGTTCCACAGGTACCTACAAGGAAGACGGTTCATACAACGAACGGACCATAAACTTCTAATAACAATCTTTGGGTCCAAGAAAGGTCCGCCAGTGTATACTGTAAGTAAAACTTCGTTTGGGAATGATTCTCTTAAACTGAAACTTCAAGGTCGAGTTCCTAACATCTAAAAATATTTGCCACGCGGACAGCTTATCGCGACTTATTCCCTAAAATACAGAAGTCTTGAAGGCTCCATTATTGCCACCCTAAGGACGAATTTGCGAAATCAGAAACAATATTCGCAAGAAAAGTCAAGTCCGTTTTCGATAAACTCATTCCATGGCAAGCAAAGTTCAAGAAATCCGTCTCGCCCAATAAGAAACATTTCTATCCTGGCGATAAAGTTATTTTCAATGCCTACAAAAACGACATGTCATTCTGGGAAGTAGGCACCATTAAACAAATGATTGGCGAACTGGTCTATATTGTCCAGGGACCAAAAAACACCCACAAACGCCATATGAACCAGCTCAGGATATACCGTTTGAATGAATCTAAAGAATCGCCACAAATACCTGTGAAGAGCCGATCGACACAATATTCGATCATTTCGATCTTGACACCCCTTAAATCTCTCCGGAAGTACGACGCTCGGGAAGAAAAAGAAAATTTACGCAATCACTCGACGTAAATCCCAAGAGAAAAGAAATATAAATAGTTTGTTTTTTTTTCAAAAAAAAAAGAAAACTCTTGGAAGAGGGAGTGTTGTGAAACCGAAACGTACCTGCATCATGGACTCTTTCAGCACTATATTACTAGCGTAGTAATATCCTGATACGGGGGTAGCAGTAGTACAAAAGTACTTGAAGTACGACAACCAATATTTGACTCTATCCTTTGTAACTTTTGTTAATATATCTTTCTTGCCTCTAAACCGGGTTCCGTGTTTTCCTTCTGTGTACCGACTTTGGATCCACATCAATAAGCATGTTTGATTAAATAATAAAGATACATTTTGTCTATATAATTTCATTAAGATCATTTCAAGTTTCCTGATAAATTTCCTTCATAAATTGATCTAGTTTGATGTGTCATTGCCTATTAATAGTTTTTGTAATAAATCTATCTTTAGGGGAGTCCCAAGCAGATTCTGGAAATGTTCTTTCCACTTCTGAATTCTTTCTTCTTAGCTGGCAGCTTTTAGTTTTGTATATATATATATATATTGGATAAAAATAAGTGGAAAAGTAGATATATATGCACTTTTTGTTCTTTATTCAAGGAAGAACATCCGTAAACTAACTTCTTCCTTGAATAAAGAAGTAACTATTAATACTAAACACGCAACTGCGTGTTTAGTATTAATCCACTTTCTATTTATTTTAATCCACTTTCTATTTATTTATTAATCCACTTTCTATTTATTTTATCATCTTGTCAGATTCACCAAAATCTAGTATTTCACTCTCTCTCTCTCTCACTCTCTCTCTCTCTATATATATATATGTATATTGAGCGCGGTAATCTTTCGATGGCTGTTTTCATCCTCATCTATAGAAGCCACCCTTATAGATGAGCAGCAGTAATTCCCTGATCAAACAATTTGATCCTGGCCGTTGAACCATAGGATTCATACGTCCAAGGCCTGGTTAGGTGTGGCGTTGAACCAACAGTGGTTTTATCCGCTCGCCTTTACTTCTACCAAGCTGTTTGATATGGCTTTAAAAAAAAAAAGAAAAGAAAAAATCTTTCTTTCTTTCCCCTTCTGCCAATAATAAGTTTTAACTTAGTAAAAGTCCACAGTTTTTTTTTAAGTTTCATCGGAGTCCTTATTTATGGTTCTTTGCTTCCTTATGGGCATTCTATTTTACGCTAACTTAGGTTTTTAATTTCTTATAAAGTCCAATAGTATTAGCTTTTCTTGACCAGGTTCAAATGTTACTTGGAATTACAGTATCTATCTTTGAATTTAAAGCACAGAAAACATACAGCAGTGAATTTACAAATAAAAAATAATATATTCATGCCTTTTAAAATGACAATATAGTAAAAGACAATATATGACTGACCGTTATTTAAACTCTGCTCGAGTTGGAGTGAATTTGCTTAGTATTTTTGGCAGCATCATTTAATTCCAAATATACTGTAAAGACGCGTACTGTAACTGTTGTGACGGTTACTGTATTTTTGTTCCGAGGTTACATTATCCTCGAAAGACGGGGAGAATCTCCATCACAGTACCGTACCACACAAGCTCTAGATATTCTCCGTAACTAGTTATATTTTATTGATAGCTTTGAAAACCCATATAATTATTTAAGTATAAAGCTTGCGTATAGGTTTAATTTTTCGAGATACGGACGAATGAGGATGTGTCAAGGGTAAAGAGGGCGACGTGATATAAATGACCACGCGGGGAATTCCGAACCGGACAAACAATATGACGCGTAGTTGTTTTTCTTCTTTTCTTTATATATGTATCTTTCTTACATATTTTATTTTACAGAAAGCACAGTTGTAACAACAGAAAAACAAAAAGCAAAACAAATACAACAAAAAAACATGTACAGAAATGTGGAGGGCAAGCCGCTTCCAATAGTATTTGACTATGTCCTTCCAATAAGACAAAGTTCTCCTCTTTTTTTCTTTCTCAACTTGTTTTGAAATTATATCCGTATCTTGTTCCCTTTACAATTAAAGGGAGGGAACTTACTCATTCTTTCTCACATTTGTTTTACTTCCTTTTTTTTTTTTTTTCTTTTAGCGAAGAACAAAAGTCTCTCCTCTTCGTCTTTAATATGGATATACAAATTTTAAACAAATATATTTTCCGCCGAAACTAGCTGCTAATGAACAACCTCAAAAATGTTTCTTTGGAATAGTCTTGATACGAATCTTTATTTAGGTTACGTATATTATTTGTAATAAAATTTTTGACTAACCTTTTCTTTTTCCTTTCCTTTCTCTTATTATTTTTTCTTATGTTCGTTAGTTTCTTATAAACAAGTCGCAAAGCACCAGTTTTTGTTTTGTTTTTTTTTTTCTTTTACATTGAGCCTCAATTTCTTACCCAACGGAGTCGACGGCTTCTATTAGGCCATTCTGTGACTAGAATTTCCCCTTTCACCGGACCACATGAAAAGGCGACCTTTCTCTTCCTTGGCGAAGCTTGGAACTGACTTTTTGGGTTTCGTTCTTTTTGGCGGTAAAACGCCCTCCCTGCCTCGACCAATGTCATGTCTTTTCCTTATCTGGGTCAAGACCTTTGCCCCTTCTCGGCTGGTCCTTCACTGTTGCTAGGGCTCGAAGACCCGCCGATCGCCTGCCCCACTTCCGGTCCTCATAGTAGTCCTTGCTTTCCTGCATTATAACCTTACCGTGGCCGATGGCCGTTACACTGTTATGAAATAAATCCTCAGCAAATTTATAAAATCAAAAGAAGCCGATAAACTATGTTCAAATTCTCTTTAGATAATGTTAAAAAATGAATAAACAAATTAAAATATCCTGGTCACTTGCACCAAATTTTTAATTAAGTTGAATATAATATAATTACTTTATATTTGGTAGCGTTAAATCACATCTTTAATAGTGTAATTTATGTATCAATTTAATATCATAAGTAAACAAATACTAATCAAAAAATTTGTACATAATTAAGATATATGCAACTTATTTATTGGTATATAAATTGATAGATAAAGAAAAATATGAAGAATAAATGAATGAATTAATAAATAGATGAGTAAATAAATGAAATTGTCACTTTACTTATTTACTTTAAAATTTACCCTTTTCAAGGAGTGACGTCACATAATAAGCGAATGGAGCAATGTAGATCAGAGGGAGTATAAGGCGAGACACGATTGGGTCGGCAAGGTGATCCACTGGAAAATGTGCAAGAAATTTAAATTTGACCACACTAACTAATAATATATGCATAACTCAGCACCTGTCCTAGAAAATAACTCCTATGGGACTTTAACTTACACGTGGATCACCTAATCTCGGCCAGAAAACCAGACCTTATAATAATTAACAAGAAAAGAGAATTTGCAAAATTATTGACTTTGTTGTTCCAGTTGACCACAAAATAAAACTGAAAGAATGTGAAAAGAAGGATAAGTACCTCGACCTTGCTAGAGAATTGAAAAGGCTGTGGAACATGAAAGTGACGATTGTACCAATTGTGTTTGGCTTTTGGCACAATAACTAAAGGATTATTAAAAGGACCGGAGGATTTGGAACTTGATGGACGGGTAGCGACTATCCAAATGACAGCATTACTGAGAACGGCCAGAATACTGAGAAGAGTCCTGGAGACTTGAAGAGACTTGCTTTCACTCAGTGTAATATACATATATATATATATATATATATATATATATATTACTCTTTTAGAGTTTTACACATCAGTATTAGTTGATGGTTTTTCACTGGAGTTTGAGTGAAAGTAAGTCTCTTCAAGTCTCTTCAAGTCTCTTCAAGTTACCAGGACTCTTCTCAGTATTCTGCCCGTTGTCAGTAATGCTGTCATTTGGATATTATTATTATTATTATTACGTCCTTCCTAGAAAATGATACATTTTGAAGTACAGTCCTTCTGGTCATCGTTCGGAAATTACGATATATATAAAGTAAGTAAAGTTAGCGACCATAGTCGAGGGTGACCCAAAGGCTCCCTTTTCGATAGCTACTACACCAAGGTGTAGGGGAGGGCGCTACTCCATTCCCTGGATTGCTCCACTTTACCCTTGAACCGTACCTTATAATGCTGAGTGTTAAGCAAGGTGGTATCAAGTTCCATTTTTAAAGTCTTTGGTATGACTCGACCTGGGATTGAACCCAGGTCTCCCGGGCCATTGGCGAACACTCTAACCACTGGGAATAAATCGTAGTTACCAAACAATAACTAGTAGGGCTGTACTTACAAAAGAAAACTGGTAGAAAGCAAACATTTGTAAAAAAGAGAAAAACCTGTATTTTACATGATTTCAAATTTAAAAAAGAGAATTGTGTATTGATGAAAGAACGTTATTCGGGGACGTTTTCATGAGGTTACACCGCCAGACCGATAGATATGCATATTGGTACATAGACACTCGCGCGCGTGCGTGTGCAATACAAATATAACGACACTGCGTACATTTGGAAGGCACGTAACCAGCGAAAAAACTGCCTCGGGTGGTGTAATGTTTAGCATGCTAGACTAGCAAGCCTTCCCGAGTGAGTGTGGGTGTGAGTGTGAATGTGAGTGTGAGTCTCATTGGGTGCCCAGTTCATACCGCCTTGTGCCACATCTGAGCAAAACGCTTCGTAAATTGCTATAATAGTTATCAAGCTTGACTAGCAAACCTGCAAAAGTGAGTTCGAGTCTCATTGGGTGCCCCATTCATTCGGTCTTGAGCCATATCAAAGCAAAAAGCTTAGTAAATAGCTATTTTGATGGACATCGCACCGTACACATTGCTCATGCACCTGTTAGACTACTACAACCTCTACCGACCTAAACCGACTCGACAGAAATAAGCTAATTCCACTTTTTCATATCCGAGTAAGATCTGTGCGTACATAAGTTATTACTCACTCAGTAATATAACAAATAAGAAATGAGTTTGAAAAGTTAGATTGCATAATCTTATGAAATGTTTGTTTGTTTGGGTTTTATGGCATATTAACATTTGTAGATTATTTCATGGCAAATCCATTTTTATACAAATTAACAGTTCTAATTCAAGCAATTCAGTTTAGAATAAGTACAGTTTGATCGTCAAAAAGCTCTTTCAAGCTATTCAGTTTAGTCAAACAGTTCTAATTTAACCAATGCAGTTTAGTACAAGTATAGATTTTGTTTACACACAGTTAAATGACAAAGCTGTTCTATTTCAAACAGTTCATTTTAGCGTGAGTACTGTTTCAATGTCAAAAATATTGCTATTTCTAACAATTCAGTTTAGCGTGAGTACGCAGTTCAAATGTCAAAGCAGATCTATTTTGAGTAATTCATTTTAGCATAAATATACTGTTTAGTTCTTTTAGACTCAGAGATAGGACCCTATCAGATGCTACAGCTCCGAGACAGAGTGAACCTGGGAGTGATTGCTTTCCCCAAAACTCCAGCATTTCTGGAGCTTCACCATCAGATTGCTTAGTGTCATAACTAGAACACTCGTTGTAGAGTGGGGGGGGGGTCTCGTGCCTCTGCAGAGAAACAGTCGAATAGTCTACAAGCAACTTTTGAAATGAAAGAATCAGTTGACAAACTTACTTGACTTGTCCATTTTTCATAGGATAATCAATATCAAAGACTTTGCTGAAGGATGTCTGAAATAAGATTAAAACAATAAATTGATTAGAAATTTATTATAATATGGTCAATGAATCATTTATATAAAAATATATTAACTGACAATTTAATCTCGTTTTTGTTTTCGGTTTGATTGATTTTTATAAGCTAGAACATGTTTCTCCGTAAACATTACACATTTTTCTGTAAAGTTCACATTGGTTACAATGCTCGGCCACCAATAATTTGATGACCGACCTCTTTTCAAGTCCGGAGAACAATGTTCGATAAGCAGCCATTTTAGGTGGCTTCAATTTTGTGAGATTGAAGAAATATTTGCAATAAAACAATTTTAAACTATGATGAGTTTACATTTATGGGAAAACAATTTCTGAAAAAAGATACTTTTGTTTGTTTTTTACTTTTTTTTTTTTCGTTGTTTTCTTTTTCAAAAATTTCACCTTGTTTATTGACTGACATTCGTAGATAGATTCCTCCTATTCATTGGATGATCTTCATAGATAGATAGATTTCCCATATTCATTTAATGGCCCTCGTAGATAGATAGATAGATAGATAGATAGATAGATAGATAGATAGATAGATTTCCCCTATTTATTGAATACTCCTCGTATTTCACAACATTTTTATATCATTAATTGAATGAGAGACGTCTGTGGAGTAACGGTTATCGGCCTACGCAATAAACTAGGTGAGACAAGGTAAAATCCTGGGCCTGATTGTATACTTTTCAGTTTGCATAAACACAATTGATAAGGGCATGAACTCATAGCTTCTCTCCATCCCCAGCTGTTGATAAATAACGGAAAAGACTTAGCTGCTTAGCTTGGTATAGAAAAAGAAAACCCTAAATTTAAAAGCAGCTTTACAAGTGAATTCAGGGATCAATCCTTGCTATTGGTACAATGTAACCCAATATAACCCATCATAAGTCACTTAAAGGGAAAATCAGAGTGGATAAGTAACCCTTCCATAGCCCAGGAAGATGCCACTGACAGGATATGGTTTACGACAATGAAAATCAACTCTGTTTAAATCCCATGGAAACAAATTGTACCATTCTTGAAAAAGACGAGTGACACAACCGAAAGCGAAGGAAATTCCGAAATTTTTAGGACGATTTCTATATTCTTTTGTCCCTTTGTTTCTTAGCTATGAGTAAATAGTAGGGCAGACTACTTCTTTAGCTTTGGGAAGGCAATCACTGTAGAAGATGAACTCAGAATCTTTTGGACTATTTCTATATTCATTTAATCTGAATTTATGTTTCCTTATTTCCTGGCTATAAGTAATAGTAGGGCAGATTGGATTATTTAGCTTGGTAAAGCAACCAGTCTTGGAGAACGAAAAATCTTAATTTAGTGTCGATTCCTAAATTCATTCGATCAGGATTTTCGTTCACTTGTTCCTTTGTTTTTCAGCTATGAGTAAACAGTATGGCAGACTGTGTTCTTTAACTTTGGGAAGGCTACCAGTGTAGGAGAAGGAAAACTCTGAATCTTTCGGACAATTTTTAAGTTCGTTCGATCAGGTTTTACGGCGCGTTGTTCCTAAACAATCGCCACCCTTTTCTTATTAATGTATTCCTCTTTGTTTGTTCTTTTTAACCAAATGAGAAAACAAACATACATACACACAAAAACAACAAACTTACACTCAGAGGCGCGCTTAGAGTAAGGAATGCAATCGATGATTCGAGTTCAAATGCTGGACGAAGCTGTTTACTTTTCTCTTTACGCTAATATCCTTGAGGAAAGGCAGGAACCCCATTCTTTTACCACCAACTATAAGTAAACAGTGTGGCAGATTTGGTTTTCTTGTCTTGTTTAGGCATCCAATTTAGGAGAAGGAAAACTCTGAATTCAAACTAGATTTACTTTGCTGAAAGACTGACCACGTGTCACATTCTGCCCGTGGGGGAGGGGTTGAGTAGATACACAGACACACATACGCAAACACAAACATATATATAAAAGTAATGTTGGAGGCCTTAGTTGAGGGTGACCCAAAGGTTCCTTTTCAAGAGCTACAATACCAAGGTGTAAGGGAGGGCGCGACTCCATTCCCTGAATCGCTCCACTTTACCCTTGATCCGTACCTTATAATGCTGAGTGCTTAGCAAGGCGGCATCATATACCATTTTTGGAGTATTTGGTATGAATCGACCTGGAATTGAACTCCGGTCTCTCGGACACTCTAAGATATATATATATATATATATATATATATAGAGAGAGAGAGAGAGAGAGAGGGGGAGAAGACAACTGCTCCCGGAGAAGGTATATTCAAACCAGTAAGGTCACGGATATTTCCTACCTACTTCTACCATGTAACCCAACACAACTCATCACATGTTTCTTGGAGATTCGATGATCATCACCAACCCACCTATTTTTCATTGGGACATCATAAAGAAGTAAACGCCACAAAAGGCAACAATTGTACAATCGGTAAGGATATTTTTCAAAATCTTTAAGCAATATAAATAAATAGTATTTCACAAGCAATGAACAGCCCTGTCGGCAAGGCAAAGAATTAGCTGTCTGTATCCTTGACAGAGAGGTATGACCCGCTTAAAAGTAGCTGTTCTAGGTGAAACACTAAACTAAATCTGATGGTGAAATTCTAGTTCTGGATCTCTGAAGAGTGTGGAATTCCACCCAACCTCCTGGGACATGGCTTTTACTACCAAGTCCACACTGACTTCAAGCACTAGTACCATTCAACGATCCATCTCTTGCTTGAATAGAACTGTTTAAAATTAATAGTAAGTAAGGTAAAGCTGATGACCGTAGTCGAGGTTGACCCGAATAATCCCTTTTCGATAGCTACTACACTTAGGTGTAGGGGAGGGCGCTACTTCTTTCCCTGGATTACCCTACTTTACCCTAGATCCGTACCATATAATGCTGATTGTTAAGCAAGGGGGTATCAAGTACCATTTTTTAAGTATTTAGTATGACTCGACCAAGGATTTTGCCAATGGTCCGGGAGACCTGGCTTCAATCCCAGGTCGTGTCATACCAAATTCTTTAGAAATAGTATTTGACACCTCCTTGCTTAACACTCAGCAATATAAGGTATGTATCGAGGGTAAAGTGGAGCAATAGAAGGAAAGGTGTAGCGCCCTCCCCTACACCTTCGTGTAGTAGCTATTGAAAATGGAGCATTCTGATCGACCTCGACTACGGTCGCCAACATAATTTAAAATTAGTTGTACTTGATAGAAATACTTGATGTTCTATAGCAGTAAATTATTTGTATCAAGAATAGTTACTTGAAGCTATAATCTTTTACCAAAGATTAATATTATTCAAATGTTACTTAGCTGGGCCGATCTCGTTTTCAAGTAATATGTGGTAGGTGGAGCTAAGTTACATGGAACCTAATTTTAGAAATCAAGAGAGTGTGGAGTCAATCCTTCATTGACCTTACTCCCAGGTCCTCTGTGTTCCGGAGTTGTAGTACCTTTTAGGACCCCATCAATTGGTCAAGTAGCTTTGTTCAAAGAGTATTCGTATTCGATAAAATCTTGTGTGAAAAAATATAATAATATTTTTGGGCCCACAATAACCGAAGGCGGGTCGACATGCCGTTAAAATTAATCCATCAATCGATCAATCAAACAATGAATTTTTATGAACGAAGAAGGAAAACTAATCTTTCAGCCTAAATGTAAAAAAAAGATTCACATGTAAGATGGAAAAAAATGACCTACCGTAAAAGTTCCGATCGCTGGACTATATAATCATGTAGTTGTTGAGTGTATTAGAGCAGAAAACGAAAGAAAACGCCTGTCAAACACAAGACGTGGACGAATGCTTTCGTTTATCGCTCAAAATACACAGAAGACACGAGAATTTTACGTCCAGCTTTTTTCACTGAAAAAAAATATGGACGAGAATTCTCGGTATAATTCTCATAGGCTAGAAAACTGACGAGAATAATCGGTATGTTCCATAAATCTTACAAGATTAACTTTTTATGTGACTCTCGATATCAAATGCAAGACTTATTAATCAACTAACATGAAAATTTTTCTTCCGTTCCCTAAAATCAAAGCACAGTTCTGTGGTCATCATTTGGAAACTGCTGAGATTAGATAACTGATTATAACGGAACATCTTAAACTGTGTTAGTTAGACATTTCCTGCATTTTTCCATGAGTTGAACCATGTATTCGTCGATATGTTGCTTCCTTAGGGAAATATTTCTAAAGAGATTATGTTGATTGTGATTAAGTTAGTAAAAAAGTTTTACACAATATGGTTCATTACTTAAGAAGTAACGTAATTGAACTGCTCATAGAAAATTGAGATTGAAAAAAAAATAAATAAAGTAGACAGTCTTCGAAAAACCAGGCCGAAGCACGTGTGTTAATTAAAAATGACTAGAAACAAAACCTGAGGGTTCGAAACTTTCTGCGCAAACTTGGAACCACCGGAAACGAATATATTTCTGTCCCCAAGACGACTAGTGGAAAGAAGACGACAACTAATATTTTTAGGCAGTTGCTGGTGAGATGTGACTGGGGTAAGATACAGTTGAGCACCAGCCACAAAGATGTAAGGAGGCGAAAGTTTACGAGCCCCATTTTTAGGGGATGCGCTCCAAAGGGAGCCTTAGACTAGACGTAACCCAGCGGACAAGCATATTGGAGCTTGGGAAAAACATCAAGGTCTGTATCTTCTCTCTTTTTCTCACCAGGATACATTGCTTATCTTTGTCTAGCTGACGCGATCGTCTCAGTTTCCATCCCCTCTTTCCTTCTCCCAGCGACTACCTTCGAGTCTTCATAGTAAATAAACATTTGTGTAGTTATACAGAGTTTTTTGCTTTCGTCAGCTTTTACCACGCCGGGATCTAAATTCTCTTTGGTACCGCTACGTTACAAAGGGAAAATGTAAAATATATCTTGCATATATAGGCAACATTTTCTCTTTTAAATATGTTTGATTAAATAGGACAGACACTTCATGTCTGGTTATCCTATCTTTGGTCCTTTGATCTTTGTAGGGGCTGTTTGACATAAGGATGGAATGAATTCAGTAAGGTGCTGTTTTTTTGGCTCCAACTAGAACCATCTTCAGTGGAACAAATAATGAAATGACAAACACCATGAAAAATTATATATATTACATATAAAGTCGGAGAAAGTACAAGAGGAAGGAGATTTATGGAAGAAAATCAGTTTAAAAGACGTACGAGGAAGAATCAGCGGGAAAATTGCAATAGGAATTTTAGAATGTAGTTACTATATTGGAAGGTGATTTTCGAAGCAATTCTTTGGAGTTCATGCCGATGCGAACATGTGAAAAGAGGAGGAGATCATTTTGATTAATGATCTTTTAAGTTCTTGGGTCGTTTATATATACAAGGCCGCGTCCCAATGCTTTCAGAGAACATCCGATCATTGTTGTAGAGTAGGTAGCACCCCTTCAGCTCTCTACCAGGTGGCCTTGAAATAACCTACGATTAAGGACTTCGACAGTTGATTATTAAGCTGATTAATAAGTTAACATTAAGCTGATTAATATTTGGACTGATATTTCTTTGTTTGGCTCTATTCCTTGTAAGTTGTCTTGTTAATTGTTGTAACTTATTGTACTGTGCTTTTTGTGTGTGTGTATTAGCGGATACTGGTGCTGAATAAATATAATAAATACATTAAGCATTATTATTCTCTGCGAATCATTCACTTCGACGATACAACAATCATCAAAGAGGGTAAGCGACCGGTGTAGTGTGTGTTTGACCGAAATCAAAATGATTATTTGACCGGCAAATTGTTAGAGAGTTTTGGTCTGTAAACTCGAAGAATCTTGTTCATATCAGAAGTGGGACAAGAAAAGTATATAACTCTCTCTCTCTCTCCCCCCCCCCTCTCTCTCTCTCGCTACCTCTCTCTCTGTCTCTCTCTCTCTCTATCTATCTATCTCTTAAACGCCGTAAAGGTCTGGCAGAGAAATTGAGAAGGATAACCAATACTATAATCACGAAAGAATTAAAAAGTAGCGATACGATGCTTTGGAACTATATGGTACTTATATTGCTGGTTTCGTTGATCAAGATAATTATTATTCCGATGATAATGTGGAAATTGAGGAGGTTAAGTAAACCATATGGAAATGATAAACCAAAATCTGAAGGGAAGGACTCAAGTGACATTTGATATTGAAACCTGGAGGTAGTTGAAGAGAAAAGAAACCTGCTTTGATTTTGCAAATAATAATGTGGAATGTGCAGATGATAAGATCAGTGCCGGAAAGTGATTCAGAAAAAACACAAAAGATCGAAGAAAACATTAAAAAAAAAAAATGAGATGGAATAGGAACCCGCAGAAAATTTTTTTCATGATCATAGTTTGTTTTTAGAAGTATAGAAAGTATGATCCATATGAAACAGTGAATTTTTCTTTGAGACTTCTACATGAGGCTAAAGTTGATAAAAATCACATTTCACTCATATGACTATACAAAGAATGTAAATATATATGGATAGTGAACACGATTCTCTAACCTCACGGCTTAGAATATTGATAAAGATCGCATTTCACTCACAATACTACACAAAGAATGTAAATATATATGGACAGTGAACACGATTCTCTAACCTCCCGGCATAAAATGTTGATAAACATCTCATTTCACTCACAATACTACACAAAGAATGTAAATATATATGGACAGTGAACACGATTCTTTAACCTTTCAGCATAAAATATTGATAAAGATTACATTTCACTCACATGACTATACCAAAAATGCAAATATATGTATGGACAATGAACCCCAGCCTCTAACCTTTCGGCATGAAATGTTTATAAAGATCAAATTTCCCTCATAGGTAACAAAGTATTAGCTCATGTGACAAAGTATTAGCTTTAACGAGACAAGCAAAATAACAGTTTTATTTCTTAAGGAGGAAACAAGAACTTGACTAACCTTCGCAGAAAGGACAATTGAAGAGCTGAACTGTGTCCCACTTACTCTTCACCTAATGTAGCAGTCCGAAGCGGATCTCCACGATAGGTAAATGAGTAATATAAGAAAGTATTCGTACTATCGTGACAAGCAAAATAACCGTTTTATTTTTTAAGGAGGAAACAAGAACTTGAGCAACCATTGCAGAAAAGACAATAGAAGAGCATAAGTGTGTCCCACTCGCCCCACACAGAAGAACCCTTACCTCATGTAGCAGTCTCAAGTAGACCCCCACGATAGATAAATGAGGAATGTAACAAAGTATTCGTATTAACGTGACAAGCAAATTAACCGTTTTATTTTTCGAGGAACAAAGGCGAAGTCGGTTGCCCAGTCGGTTGGGGCTGTAAAATACACTGACTGCACCTCTGCAGAGGGGTTAACCCCCACCCCACCCAATGAATGTCCTGATATGACACTAAGCAGTCTAATTGTGAGGCTCCAGTAATGCTGGGGCTTTTGGGAATATGGAGCACCCCTTCATTGCCATTGCTCCCAGGTCCACTCTGTTTGGGCTAAACAGAACTAACGGCATACTTATGCTAAACTGAATTGTTTGATTAACCTGAATAGCTTGAAATAAAAATGTTTTTGACAATTAAACCGTATATACATTTAAACTGTGTGCTTATGCTAAATTGAATTATTTGAAATAAAACTGTTTTTGACATTGAAACTGTATTTACATTAAACTGAATTGTTTAACATAGAACTATTTTGACATTTAACTGTGTGTAAACAAAATCTGTACTTATACTAAACTGAATTTGCTGAATTAGAACTGCTTGACTAAACTGATGAGCTCGAAATAGAAATGTTTTTTCACAATTAAACTGTACTTACATTTAAACTGCGTGCTCATGCTAAACTGAATTATTTGAAATTGAACTGTTTTTGACATTGAAACTGTACTTACACTAAACTGAATTGTTATATATAACTGCTTGAATAAACTGAATAGTTTGAAATAGAAATGTTTTTGACAAACTTTGTACTCATGGTAAACTGAATTGTTTGAAATAGAACTGATTATTTACATAAAAAAATTGGCGTTAAATAATTTACAAGGGTTGATATGTCATAATACAAAACAAAGCCAAACCAAACCGAGAAGTCGTCCACCCTTCGCAGAAAGGACAAATGAAGAACCGAGCCGCGTCACATTGCTTCTCTCAGAAGAACCTTCACCCAACGTAGAAGTCCGAAGTGGCTATCCATCATACACTCCACTGACATCAGCCATTTTTCCACTTGGCCACTACAGTACAGAAATCGTACGTTATCTCCGGTACATATTCATACGCCAATCACGTGACTCAGAGAACGTTACATAGAGTGTTTTCATGCTGTTCTCGCTACAATGCTAACAAAGTACATATTAAAGTTTACTGACCTTCCTACCTTGTTTAGCTATCCTGTTGATATGACTATGCATACACATCCATGAACACACATGCAGATACGCACGCACCTACAGGCCTATACATACATATACGCTCGGTCTATACGTACGCATAGTCATGTAGCTACTCTCACGCCTTAATATGTGCACCCAGGGGCGGAAGAGCTCAATGTCACACAACGCATCGATTGAATTTACCTTAAACAAACGGCTATACAGAGAAATGTGGGCTGCATGACAACAGATAAAAGCTCTAAGCTTCTTATGGTCTAACGGATTAGGCTTCGGCCTCTTTAAGCTGGAGATTAAAAGAGTCACTCGTGTCGGGTTGGAGATGACCGTTTTCAGTTTCAAATTCTAATCTTTGGACATCAAACATAGAACATCACAGACGATTCTAATCGCCTCGAAAGTGAACGACTCGGAAACAGGAAGAGAATCTAGCTTTATTAAAGAGAATTATCGATAGTCCTCAACTTGATTCTAAATTGAGTGGTCAATAAAGAGGAATTTAAAAAAAGAGAAAAAAAGCTTTTTCTTTTATTTACAAGTGTAATGGATTCCTTTTAACGGCATATCAACGCGTCTTGGGTTATGTAATAGCTAGAGATGAGCTGGCTGGTTGGTTGTTTGTTCAGGTTTTATGGCATACCAACCTTTGTAGGTTATTTAACGCCAAATCCATTTTTAAGAAAATAGCCCTATTTCAAATAATTCAGTTTAGAATAAGTACGCAGTATAAATGTGAAAAACATTTCTATTTCAAGCTATTCAGTTTAGTCAAGCAGTTCTACCGTTAAATGTCAAAACAGTTATATATTAAACAATTCAGTTTAGTGTAAATACAGTTACAATCTCAAAAACAGTTCTATTTCAAATAATTCACCTGTCTGAATGTGAACGTAAAAGCATGAGTGGAGTTCAAATTATCTTGATATGATGTCGTTGTCTAACACTTTAGCCCCGACGCTACGGGGATATCTTTATGTGCAAATTATTTGTATTAGGAAGGAATATATTATAAATGAGTGTGTGCAAAATCTCTTTTAAAGTAACTTTACAAAAAAGTAAATATAAATGAATAATGCGATTCCCTCATCTCTAGTTGCCCAGTCGGCTGGGGCTGTAGAATACACTGACTGCACCTCTGCAAAAGAGGTAAGACCTCCCACCCAATGAGTGTCCAAGATATGACGCTAAACAATCTGATGGTGAGGTTCCAGTAATGCTGGGGCTTTGGGGAATGCGGAGCACCCCTTCATTGCCATTGCTCCCAGGTCCACACTGGTCCGCCGTGGTAGCACCTGATTGGGCCCTATCTATGGGTTAAATAGAACTAATGGCATACTTATGCTAAACTGAATTGTTTGATTAAACTGAATATCTTGAATTTGAGATATTTTTGACAATAAAACCGTATTTACATTTAAACTGCGTGCTTATGCTAAACGGAAACTGTACTTACATTCATACTGCGTGCTTATGCTAAACTGAATAATTTTAAATAGTAATGTTTTTTGATACTGAAACTGTATTTACACCATAGAACTGTTTTGACATTTAACTGTGGGTAAACAAAATCTGTACTTATACTAAACTGAATTTGCTGAATTAGAACTGCTTGACTAAACTGATGAGCTCGAAATAGAAATGTTTTTTTCACAATTAAACTGTACTTACATTTAAACTGCGTGCTCATGCAAAACTGAATTATTTGAAATCGAACTGTTTTTGACATTGAAACTGTACTTACACTAAACTGAATTGTTATTTATAACTGCTTGAATAAACTGAATAGTTTGAAATAGAAATGTTTTTTGACAAACTTTGTACTCATGGTAAACTGAATTGTTTGAAATAGAACTGATTATTTACATAATATTTGGCGTTGAATAACCTACAAAGGTTTATATGTTAAAAAAAACCAACCAACCAACCAACCAACCACGAAGGTTGATATGCCACTATACAAAAAAAACCTAATTAGCAAAATTAATTGTACTGTTTTAAGTATTTCTATCAAATAGAAATAATTTATGCAGAATTATATGGATTTCTTATCGGTCTAGTAGGTAGAGTGTTCGCCAATGGTCCGGGAGACCTGGGTGCAATCTCAGGTCGAGTCATACCAAAGACTTAAAAACTGGTACTTGATACCCCCTTGCTTAACACTCAGCAATATAAGTACGTATCAACGGTAAAGTGGATCAATCCAGGGAAAGGTATAGCGCTCTCGCCAACACCCCGGTGTAGTAGCTATTGAAAAGGGAGCCTTCTGGTCGCCCTCGACTACGGTCACCAACTTTTACTTATATGGATTTCTATTTCTTTTTAATAATAACCATTTGTTTGTTCAGTTGTGTGGTTTCAAGTAACAGATAATAATAATTCGAAGTAGAGGGTGTCTCAATTTACATGTGACCCATGAAACTGCAAATAACTCTACTGATAATAATGTAATAATATTGAGTTCTTTTTTGTTTCAGATGTGAAAATTGTATTCTATAACAACTATTAATCTTCAATCACAATGCCTTAGACAAAAGAGAAAAAATATTTTGCTTCAGTTCTTATTTGGAGAAAGAAATCTTTTAAAACTTTCAAAAGGATGCAACCAATTAGTATGATTAGGCTTTATTATTGGGACAACAAACTCAAGAAAATATTGCATGTCCTCAAAGATGATATAATAACAATTACAATGAATATTTAGTTGATGTCTCTAGGTCAAAAGATACATTTTTTGCAAGACGTATAACAAAAGACAGCCCTTGCGCTTGTTTCAGTAATCATTATCATATTAATGGGGTGCACCTATTTTGAGTTGCCCTGGAAATAATTGTAGCTTTAAGAAACTATTCGTTATACAAATGAGTTATACATCAAGTATTCCTATCTAATTCATGTAATTTAAACAGAATCATATCATTTTAGGTAACAATTTCTATTCATTAATAATAATTTGTTTACACACAGTATTATGGTTTCAAGTAACTGATAATAATCCTTAAGACAACAAAAATAACTATTTATTAAAGTAGCGCTTCTTAATACAAATAATTTACACACAGTTGTATGGTATCAAATATTGTTTTCTAATATAAAGGATTTTCAAATTTATTTGACGCATAAATAGCACCCTAACAGGTACTACCATTCCACTCAAAGTAGACCAGAGAATAATGGCAATGAAAGGGGTACACCACATTCTTCAAAGCTGCAAGACTCTAATTTTACAACTATATACAGTTTCCTGTCGCATCCAGATCACCCCGTTTTCGGCGGAATCTTACTCCACGGCAGTGTATTCATTATTTGTATTCTAAGCCCAGCGGACAGTGTTTTCTAACAACTACCAGGGGTTCATGTGGTGTAGTGGCTAATGTGCTGGACTATGACATCGTAATAAGTGAGTTCGAGCCCCAGTCTCGCTATTACGTTCACTTTCGAACTAATGCCCATGAGAAAGGCATGAACTTCCTTATCTCCAAACTATGGGTTGAATACTACCACTACTGTCCTTCTTCAAAAAGTTCTTGGCATTAAATAACCCACGATGCTTGCTAGGCCATTAAACAAAGAAACCAAACTAAACCTATCTAATACTCATAATCTATCTTCAGTTTTATGGTTTAAAGTAACTATTCTTATCTAATATTAATCCTTTGTTCACTTACAATCTTCTGATTTCAAGTATTTTAATCTATCATCAATAATTTTAAAACAATGATATGGTTCGCAGTAACTGATAATTATAATCTTTGGTTTTGGCATTAAATAACCAATGAAAACTGATATGCCATTAAACAAAAACAAAACAAAACAAACTAAACTTCATTATGTTTTCCCTATTATTGCATTGCCTTTTTCAAGAAAGAAACTTTCAATGTTTATATGCTTGTAAAAGATCTGGATCAATATTAAACTTAACTGTGTTCCTTTTGCGTGATTCAATTTCTCTTATGCATAAAGAGAAAAGCTCTTAGTTGAGAAGTTGCATGACAAAGGACTTGCGAACGGTCGCATTACAAACGAAACATTCACCTTTTTCACATCATGGATTTAAACTCCACAGAATTTATCCAACTCCCACCGAGCTTAAAATGTGACACTAGGTATATTTTATGTGGCGTTCCCTGCGGGAAGCCATTTTCTGGACGAGAGATACCGGCAAAATTGCTCAGCTATCTCCTTAAAAAGAGCTTCTGGCGCCTGGCTATCAATCAAGCCCTTATTCCTTTTCCGTAAGGACTGCAGGTGCTTTCGCGGTTGGTATAATTTCTGGAACATCAGACCATTAGCATTGTTACAAACTATTCGGCTCTGATGCCAGTGGGAGTGTTGGACTGCAGGAATTAAAACGATAAAGATGGAAATACTTTTTGCGATACATTAACAGACGGTGCCTGTTCTAAGATGTATCAGTGGTATATTGGTTGGTTGGTTGGTTGGTTGGTTTTACATTTAGTCCTTATTTGGCTATATAACACCAATGCAAGTTTTCTTTTCAGAATAATTTCATAGTCTAAAGTATAATTATGATTATAATTATACAGGGTAGCCTATAAAAATCCACTCATGAAAAAAAATAGCTTTCGTTGCTACGTCTGAGCCAACACTTTTACAATAACTGCAAATCTGTACACTTGGAGATCTGTCAGTGTAATAGTAAGGTTATATAAGCTTAGTTTATTTTTTCAAACAGTAACAAGACTTCTTTTCTAAAGTTTCTTATAATACCTGATTAATGATATAAAATACAAAACAAAAAACAAGAAAGGAATGACTTTTTAAAGTGTGTCAGTCTTTTGTGGGCCATTCTGTGGTATCAGGATTTCAGTTGATTATTTTTCTACTTTTCTTTTTTTTTTTTTTTTTTTGTTAGGTCTTCTTGAACATCTTCCCTTTTTTTACTATCTTCTAATATCTACCTAAAAAAGAATCTTTGCACAAAACTTATACACTCTTGATACAATATTTATATACAGATAAAATTCTGTTTATTCATCCAATAGTTTCAAAAATGCCCTCTTAAACTCTTTTTCTTACCATTTTTTCTGAAACTAACCAATCTAATCTTAAAATTTGTGACGCCAATTGGTTATTAGGCTTATCTTTTGAAATCTGCCTTGACAGTAAATTTCCAGTTTAAGGTCGGTCGATTGGTTGGGTTTAATGGCAAACAACCCTTGTAAGTTATTCAATGCGAAATAATGTTTACATATATTACAACAGAGTATGGTTATTACTATCTCACTTGACTAAATGTGGTATAATTTGGAGAGTGCTCAATATCTGTGATAGAGCTATTATATAATAATAAACAAATTATATATATATATATATATATATATATATATATATATATATATATATATATATTAGCATGGATGTTTATCTGCAACCACTGGCCTGATGATAATCGCATAAATACTGCATGAAATCAAGGGTCGCTGAAAAGTACAATGCTAAAAAAACTTATATACATTTATATATATATATATATATATATATGTGTGTGTGTGTGTGTGTGTGTGTGTGTGTGTTCAAGGAATAGTTTATAGGTAATATTTCTAAATATGCAACACCTCATTTGTTTGCACCCAGTTAAACGGTTTCTAGTACTACAATCTGGCACTAATAGTTTTATAGTTAAATGGTTTCTATAATTTCTATTTACGACTGATCCTTTTCAACGTCACTCTTACCCAGTTGGTTGGGGCAGTAGAATACACCGACTGCACCTCTGCAGAGACATAAAACCCAACAAACTAGTGTCCAGGATATGACACTAAACAATCTCATGGTAAGGTTTCAGTGATGCAGGAGCTTTGGGGAATGCCGAGCACCCTTTCATTCCCATCCCATTGTTTGAATTAGAACTGTTTGACTAAACTGAATAGCTTGAAATAGAAATATTTTTGAAAATTAAACTGTGTACTCATGCTAAACTGAATTGTTTGAATTAGAACTGTTTGACAAAATTGAATAGCTTGAAATAGAAATGTTTTTGACAATTAAACTGTGTCTTTATGCTAAACTGGATTGTTTGAAATAGAACTGATATATAAAGTTGGATTATTTGTATAAAACTGGATTTGGCATTAAATAACATACAATGGTTGATATGCCATAAAACCCAAACAACCAACCATTAACATTTCTCATTTCGTTTGTGCACAGTTAAATAGTTTTAAACATTGCGAATTAACATGAACAATTCAATTTGAAATCAGTCATTCGTTTGTACACAGTTAAATGGTTAAGTATTTCTATTTGATCAATAGATTTGACCTTACCATGTACCACCACCCCGTGTGTGAGATGGTCTGGAAGTAATGGCACTGAAAGGGTACTCAGCATTCACCAAAGCTTCATCGCAGTTCACGGAGAAATATTTTTGAAAATGTCTAACATAAACATAAAAATTTCTAATTAAATCACCTCTCATTTATCTTTCTAGTAAAGTAGTCAATTTTAATTTCTTCTGTCTCTCTCTGTAACCGTAATTTTTTATTCTGTTTATTAGATTAATTTTTTCACTCCACTCTGTAAGTCTTCTTATCTCAAAATTATACTCCACTTTTCATATCTCAACACTGGAGCTCAATATTTAATATAGCAGACCAATGAACCTGAAAGCAAGCTGTACTCGGCTTAAACAATTACCTTGTGTCTCCTCCTGCTTATGGTGGAGGGACTGGGTAAATATAGAGTACTTCATGTTATTAAGTCGTCACCCATTTAACTATTGAGTAGAATTATCTTTGCTTAACTTCAGTGATATGATGGGAACCGACTTGAACGCGTATCATGATAATTGTCATAGTTTAATGGCATATCAACCTACGTGGGTTATTTAATGCCAAGGCCATGTTTAATGAAGAACAGTAGAGGTAAAATCTAACCCTATCTGGACGAATGGGTAGTTTCATGCCTTTCCCAAGTGTATTAATCTAAAAGTAAACATAATAGCGCGACTGGGGTTCGAACTCGGTTGCTATTAGCTGTTGTAGATAAGAAGTTCAGGTGAACGACGCTCATGAAAAGAAGGCTGGAAAGAGACATACAAAAATATTCTTTTGAAAAGAAATATGTTCAATAAATTACAATTACATTATCGACTGAAACAGCTTTCAGTGCATTTTAAACAAAAAGAAGGCTGAAAGATTTTTTTTCCTCATGAATCAGTAGATTAAATTTTAAAAAAGAATAAAAAAGGAGTTTAATAAGTATAAAATGGTTCAACTTTCTATGTTTTCTTTTTTAATTTTTCACTGTCGTATTAATAAATAGCATGACAATAATAATTTTATTAAAATCGTCCCGAGCCCAGTTGGCTGGGGGTGTAAAATACACCGACTGCATTAAACCATCAGATGGCGGGGCTCATGCCTTGGATATTTGCGGAATGAGGACTACCCCTTCATTGTCATTGCTCCCAGGCCCACTCTGACCCGGAGGGGTAGTAGCTGATAGGGTCCTATCAATGGGTCAAATAGAACAAAATGTGGGCAAACAAATGACTGATGTTTAATAGGGACTGATTTATAGCAATACATGAAACTATATAAATGTGTGCAAAAAAGAGCTCAAGCTCGTTTTAGAATGTTATCTACAAAATGTTTTTACAGATTATATATATATATATATAATGTGACGAGGAAATATGATACCCTAATACTTTTGGTCGTCAGCAGACGATGGTAGCTGGCAAGAATCAGCGAACGATAGTAGTAAGCTGAACTGACCGTGGGAGAGGTTGTCTCTCTCTCTCCTATCCTCTCTATTATTACAAGGTGAGATAGGCATGGAAGGACCTCACTCCCTATTATCCATGTATGTGTCAGCGGAGTGGCAAACCTTCGACCATATTTGGTACTGAGGAGGAAATCGCCAAAGGAAAAATCAACACGTGGGGCATTTTCAAACTACAGAAAATAAGTCCGTGGCCATTCATTCATCTCAGGGTGAAGACGCATCGGAGTTGCCATGTGGTTATCACAGGATGAAGACGCATAAGGAGTTGCCTTTGTTCATGGAAAAACCAAGAACATAATTTGGGATATGAAATAAACCCAAATTCCAAAAAAAGGCCGCGCAGAGAAGGCAGAGAAAAGAAGAAGCTTATCATTTGAATGAACTCAGCGCTCCGCGGTATGGTAAGCCTCGTTAAACAAATACCCAAAGAAAAGATTTGGCCACGAGGAAAGAAACAAAAATAAGACGTATATCTTTCCACCAACACGTTATGGAAACCCAATAACGAAAAAAAAAAAGAAGAGAATAAACTCCACAAAACCCCAAGTAAGTGCACATACAATTTAAATGTATTCAATTTTATCATGCTGCATTCATACTGAAATGATAAACTTGAGATTTGGAGCGAGCTCTGCCATTAAATCCCATAGTCTTCTGGAAAGCGAACCGTGTCTACCGTTGTCGAACTACCTTCTCACCTTCCGCCATTAACATATATTTTATGAGGGGATAGTCCAGGATACGGATATTTTAGTGGTGGCTCCTGCGGGATACAGAAAGACTTTCTCATTCCTGACTTTTACCTGAATTGTTTTTTTTTCTTTGTTTCTTTCTTTTATGTAATAAAAGAATATTGTTATTAATCTTGTCAACCCAAACACGGCAGTTCAGAGTCATTCTTTTATTGTGAAGAATTGTATTTGAGGGGGAAAGCTAACCAGTTAGCTCTGTTGACTTTTAATAATTCACCTAGAATTTTCCTAGTAGCTTTAAAATGTGGTTCCGCTTGGGAGTTGGTGATATCTGTGAAACTAAATAGCGTTCGGTAAACCACAGCCAACGTCTGTGCCTTGCTTTAAGTGGTGGACTTGGCACCCTGCAAGCCCGCTGGGCACATGGCGCCGTAACAATCAGTAAAGTTGGTGACCGTAGTCGAGGACGACCAGAAGTCTACGTTTTCAATAGCTGCTACACTAAGATGTAG
>OY757939.1:27908205-28108205 GCA_963585895.1 Sepioteuthis lessoniana
GTAGGGAAGGGCGCTTACTCCTTTCCCTGGATAGCTCCACTTTACCCTTAATACGTACTTTATATTGCTGAGTATTAAATAAGGAGGCATCAAGTACCATTTTTAAAGTCTTTGGCATGACGCAACCTATGATTGAACCCAGGTCTCCCGGACCATTGGCAAAGACTCTACGCACTAGGCCAAACAACATTGTTTAGGGAGAAGAAAACTTAATTTTGACCAGAATAGAATTTATTCATTTTAAAAAAGTATCGATTTTTTTAAACGACAAATATATATATACATATATATATATATATATAACTTTCAGTGTGTGGAGGGGTTAAATTTGTTTGCTGTTAACTAAATTGATATTAATTATTCTTGAAATGTCAAAGATTGAAGATATTTAGCTAATCACGATTTAATTACCGCAATATTAGCCAACAGTCTCCATACGTGTTTCTGTCTAATTCGTTTAAACACAAACAATACTTGAAGTTCTGCTTTATTCAATTTGAATTTAACTCTGGGTTTTGTATTCTTTAGTTTTATTTATATCGCTAATGGATTCAAACGTTTTACGTTTGAACGAATAATCATAATCCAAATGATTGTTCGACGAATTCAACAAAGATTTGGATTTAAAAAATTATCCGGTGAAAAACATTTTCATTTCAGTTGTAGGCGCTATAAGTGTTGTATCATCTCTCCGTCAGTTCTTCCCCTTTCCAAACTTTAACCTGTATCAATATAATTTACTCCTTTAGTTAAAACAATTTTGGAACATCTATTGATAATATCAAAGAAAATGGTTTCAAGCTAATATATATATACATGAGAAGCGTATTCTTGATTATATATATATATATATATATGGGTGGGGAGGTTGTGTGTCCGGTGCGAAAAGCTGCTGGTTCAACAGGTGTGGCAGTACCACCTTAACCAAGGGGGAGAAAAAATTCATTAAAAGTGCCCCTAGTCTCGGATGAGTCAAAAGTTTCGCAATATTTTGGTAACGTGAATCGCTATTCGGCACCTCCTTATGCATTTGCCAATGCCGTAAAGCAAACAAACCATATTGGAATGAGAAGCCAAGCTCGCCTGCTACTCTCTGAGGGCTACTCACTGGATTTTCCCCCATAGATTTGAACAGACCTTCCATGATCATTGAGGTTCTTGTAACCCGATTAAAATTTCTTCAATCATCTGGTTACTAAACTAATCGATTATGCCTTCACCATAAGAGCTATAAGCGGTTTTGATTGCTTCCTTGGCATTATACATTTGTAAAATGTTTAACTCACCCAAGTATATATATAAATATACTTAAGGAAAACATTTCCTTGTTTGAATTTTGATACTTAGAAATGAGGGGTTGCAAACTGCATTTCCTGTTTTTTTTAAAACGATATGACAATTCAATAATTACCGGCAGACGATCAAACAGACACACACACACACGTGCACACACACACATATACACTCACGTACACAAATTACATGCAAACCCACATACACATAACCATATTGGGAGAAGCTTAAAATAAAAAGAATAAACCCAAAACCCAGTCGGTTGGGGGCTGTCGAATACACCAACAACATCTCTACGGAAGAGGTAAGACCCCACCTTCGTAGTGTCCTGTATACAACACAAAATCATCCAATCACGATGCTCCAGCCTCGGAGCTTTGGGGAGTATGGATTACCATTTCTCCCAGGTCCACTCTAGCCCGGAGTGTTAACACCTGAGAGGGTCCTATCTAGGGCTCAAATAGAATGTTATGACATTTAAACTCTCTGCAAACAAGTCATATGTTAAATGAAATTGTTTGAAATAGAAGTGTTTTTATGATTCAACTGTGTATAAACATATGATGTTTGGTCGGTCGTTTTGGTTTTGTGGTAATTCAACCATTGTTGCTTATTCAACGCCAAATTCATTTTTATACAAATAATCAATTCTATTTTAAACAATTCAGTCTAGCATGAGTACACAGTTTAGTTGTCGAAAACATTTCTATTTCAAACTATTCAGTTAAGTCAAACACTTCTGATTCAAGCAATTTAGTTTTGCATAAGTTTAGTTTTTGCCCACACACAATTAAATGTCAAAAACGGTTCTATTTCAAACAATTCAGTTTAGCGTAAGTATGCCGTTTAAATGTCAAAATAGTTCTATTTTAAACAATTCAGTTTAGCATAAGTGCTCGGTTTAGTTCTATTTGACCCATAGATAGGACTCTATCAGGTGCTAACACTCCGCGCCTGAGTGGACCTTGGAGGGATGGCACTGAAGGGGTACACCGCTTTCCTTAAAAGCTCCAGCGTAACTGGAACCTCACCATCAGATTGTTTTGTGTCATATCTAGGACACTCATCGGGAGGGTCTTACTCCTCCGCAGAGGTGCAGTCGGTATTTTCTACAGCCCCAGCTGACTGGGCAAGTTTATGTTTGACTGAATTGAAAATGATATATAAAAATACTTCAAATTCATTGACTATGCGCCCAACTTGAATTGTTAGAATTAAAAAACGATGCTTGAAACCATTTAAGTGAAAGCAAACAAATGATTAATGCTAAATACAACTATTCACGAACCATTTAACTGTGTGCAAACAATAGTAATACATGCGAGCAAATACATTTGTTCTAACTCATTAAAAGATAAGATTATCAACAAACAATTTACTTACAAATCATATGTATAACCATTTAACTGTAAGCCAACAATGAGCTGTGGCTCTGTTAAAATTGTCATCAACGAAATATGCGTTTACAAATCATATATGATATGTATAAAGAGGATTTGGCATTAAATAATCTACAATGGTTGATATACCGTAAAAACAAACCAAACTAGGTTCACGTAGATTTTTTAAATATTTTTCAGAACGCAAGATGTGATGATTATTGCATATTTACAATTTTCATGTAGACAGTCAAATATATAGCCATTTCCCTACCCTTACTCGCTTAGCAATCGAAAAATACAGCATATCGAAATATTGCTTAAAAATGTTAAATATTGATATAAAGATACCATCTGTGATATATAACAGTAATTGGAAAATTTCATAAAACAGTTATCATAATCTTCCCGCCAATCTATTGATCTTCATTTGGCGCCATTTTAATACACTGGGGCCATATTGTTAATTACAACCTGCCCATTCTACATCAGACAAGTAAAGTTCGGTTACTGTAGACGTTAAACAAAAACTTCAAATTTCACCAACTCTCCGTTTTTAGTTTTTATCTTGCCTTGTGATATTAGTTGTATTAGCTACGATTACTAAATCAGAGTGCCTCTGGTGGTGTAATGGTTAGCCAGTTAGACTAGTAAACCAACATGCTTGAGTTCGAGTCACATTGAGTTCCCCATTCATATGTCCTTGTGCCACAACTAAGCAAGTCTATTACTATGACAGTGATGACTAATCGTGAAAAAAAACACAGTAGCTCAAGTCACTAGGATTGTTAAAACCGAAGCTGGTTTGTTCAGTCTGAGAGTCTACGGAAGAAATGGAAAACGGACGCCACGTGCAAAGCTATAGTTTCTTTGGTCTTTTAGGAACAGACTTTTATCGTATATCTAATTCGTTCCTTAAAAGGTTCTTCGTTATCTACTCTCGCACCCCCGATCAAAAAAGAGAGAAAGAAAGGTCGAATCACAAAATCCGGGATATATATATATATATATATATATATAGTAATTGTTAAATCTAATCTATAATTCTGTCGGCGGGGGAAAAAAAAACAGATTGTACAATTTGAAAATCCTACAAACTGATATCAGGGGGAAAAATTCAGTAAAAAAAGAAAATATGAAAAACACACGTGCTACTTGAAAATAATCAAGCAAACACGTATGTCTACTCAAAAGAAAAAAACACTGACAGAAAAACCTAAGCTAAAACGTAGTATTATTTTCATAATATTAGCTCTATCTCATCTATTGATCACTACTGTTTAGCCACACTGATGAGTTCTGATAGAACGAAACATGTCTGTTGACGACTATATATATATTAAGTAAAGTTGGCGACCATAGTCGAGGGCGACCAGATGGCTCCCTTTTCAATAGCTACTAAACCGCGGTGTAGGGAGGGCGCTACCCCTTTCCTTGGATTGCTCCACTTTACCCTAGAAGCGTACCTTATATTGCTGACAGTTAAGCAAGGAAATATCAAGTACCATTTTTAAAGTCTTTGGCATGACGCGACCTGGGATTGAACCAATATATGTATATATATATATATATATATATATATATATATATATATATTGTAGTTTTTCGGCATTTATGAATAATATATATATATATATATATATATATATATATATATATATATATATATATAATTCATAAATGCCGAAAAACTACAATACCTAAAGAGAGCCAGAAACTGATTATCTAGATATCCCTTACCGGACATCAGGATAATTCTAACAGAAAAGGGTTGGCCCAAACGACATTTTATTAAAAATCTGTACTCCATGAAAGAATAAAAAATCAGTATAAAAACACTTTCTATTTGCCAAGCAGCCAGGCTTTTTACGCTTGTAAGCATTAAGTATTTCAGATTGCTTGTTGAGTAAATCGTTAGGGTTATTTTAAGAAGTTAAATTGCATCATCTGTTTTTAACCGTCGCCAGAGTAATAGAAATATGTATAAAATGACTAAGAATATATATATATATATATATAAGATTAACTTTAATCGCGAGTTAGACTTCCTGATGATCCGTTAAGGTGAAACTTTAGTAGGAGATTTCCGACTCGCGATTTAAGTTAATTGGTTCCACTCGTGTTGAGCACTTTTGTAATTGTAGCATTGCAGTGTTCACGGAAGGTTTTAGTTTTCTTTTGACCAATTGACTGCATATCCCTTGATTTTTTTAAGGGGTGTGACGGGGTTGGCCTTTTCTTTCTTTTTGTCCGATAATATTTTTTCTTTTTTCCCTGGGCAGTGATTCGAGATATTTTTATCTCTTGTTCCTGACGGATTTTTCTTCTTTTTTTCTGGTACCGTGAATGATTAAGAATAATATATATATATATATATATATATATACTAATCTAAGATTAGTATATATATATATATATATATTGTTCTTAATTATTATATATATATTTATATATATATTTATATAGGTATATATATATATATATACACGAAGATCATTAAATAAGTTTCCAGACTTTTTTCGTATTGGTACTTTTATTGATAGCACACAGATAAAACTCTAGTCTCTTTCGAAGTAATCTCCTCCGGCTGCAATGCACTTGTTGTACTGTTCTAACAACTTCTGGAAGGTCCCATTAAAGTCTTCTGGTGTGAGCTTGTCAATGACCTTCGTCACAGCCTCTTTCATCTCCTCAATTGTCTCAAAACGACAGCCTCTGAGCTTAGGGAATAACCAAAATTCACAGCGAGCAAGGTCTGGACGATAGGGACGGTGAGGAACTGTGTTGATGCCCATCTTGGTCGAATAGTCTGTGACAAGGATGGAACTGTGGCCTGGTGCATTGTCCTGGTGGACATGCCACTGACTCGATTTGAAGAGTGCTCACTTCTTCCGTCGGAATCTCTTCCTGAACTCCCTTAAAACTTCAACATAGTAACCCTAACCCTAACCCTTTGGCCAGTCAACTCTGGTGTATTGACTTTCTTACTCCCCACGCATCTCTCATCATCTCTCACAGACTCCCTGCCTTCCTTGAATCTCTTATGCCTCTCAAAAACTGATGCTCGATTCATACAAGATGGTCGAAAAGCAGTCTGAAGCATTCCATACGTTTCTGTGGCCTTTTTTCCCAAGTTTACAACAGAATTTTATTGCATATCGTTCTTCTAAAGTGTCAGATTTCATTTTTGAAATTTACCAGCAGTGACAATCAGGCTTTAGTAGGGTGTATTCCAATTGCTGCTGTAGCTGTTTATTTGAACCTGAAATCATGAAAATTGTTCTGTCATCTCTACGACAATTTTAAATGCCTGTACAAAAAAGTCTGGAAACTTATTGAATACACTATATATATATATATATATATATATATATATATATATATATATATATATATATATATATATGTTGGGGTTTATAGATGATACCCATACTGATTTCTGCCTCGAGGGATTGGTGACAGATAGTGACCTCTGTAAGATAGGTCCTGCGTGCAAGGTCAAGCATATCTTGTGACATTTGGAAGAGATGTTGCACTTTGTCAACTCGTCTTTCTTTCGGTAGGGGGCTTGTTGTTTTTTAGGGATTAACTTCTCTATTTGTTCCTGGGTTTGGTTTGGTTTCATGGTATATCAACCATTGTTGGTTATTTAATGCCAAATCCTGTTTTTACATATATATTAAATAAATAATTAGTAAACATATGTTAAATAATCACACAGTTCAATTTCAAACAATTCAAATAAGCAGAAGTCAGCAAAATGAAGTGGTTCCAACTTTATCAGATGCTACCACTCCGCACCAGAGTGGACCTGGCAATGAAGGGGTACTCCGCATTCCTAAAAGATTGTTTAATGTCATATCCAAGATACTGCAGAGATGCAATCGGTGCTTTCTACAGCCTCAGTCTACTGGGCCAGGCGCCAGGGCACCATTTCTTTACAATCTTATATAGTCATGTTTCGTCTTATAGACTTTTGGAAACTAAGCTTCAAGTATTTCCACCTAGTTTTTGAAAACCTAATCAGAAGTATTCACGATTACACAAATTGCCCAGTTAAGGGAACTATGCTCCTAAGCATTGTAATTTCAATTTCAAAAGTCTACCAAAAAATTCAAATGTCTTATTATAATTCATAAAATATTCGACCATCCGTCTAACTGATACTCCACTATGTGGAAACCAGTTGTCACTCTAAGAAGAAAACCATTTTATCTCATTGGACGAGCGACCGAAAAAAAGTTAAAAAGCCCTTGAAGCCCAGCTTTTAAAATGTAGATAAATACTTCTCCAAGTCTCGAAGATAACCAAGTTAAATATTTTTTCAAAATATTTACAAATAATGAAAGTTTTTGTGGGATCAGACAAATCAGACGCCGTCTTCCGTCCGCCACGCTCGCTGTAAAGAATTCAGTAACCTGTCGTAAATAATAAATAAAAGCAAATAAAACGTCATTTAGAATTATCCTCATTATGAATAAAAGCGAATCCTTTATTTTTATAATGACCATCTTATAATCTATATGTAATATGTTTGAAGCCAACCAATTTATACTTTTTAAAAATGCTTCTACGTCGTTTATCTTTAATAAAACCATCTTACAAACCTTACTTGATATGGTTATGTATTGCTAATTTGACTACGAATGATAATCCTCAACTTTAATTAAAGTAATTCTACGTTATTTTTATTTTTGACTATTTTCATTTCAGTTTGACTCCATTTAATTCTAATAATTATCCTAAACTTTAATGAACGTGACTCTACGTCCCATCTTACAACTTCTACATATTAGGAGTAATTACTGCTGGTTTGACATATTTTCATACGAATAATTATCTTAAACTTTTACAAATATGACTCCATGCCCATTATGTTTAGCAATATTCGGTTTACAACCTGTATGAACGAAAGATCTGCCAATTGACATAAAAATGTCATTTGATTTAATCGGAAAATTTAAATGAAATATTTATTTTCATTTTTTCGCATTTTTTTCTTTTGAAGAGGGAGTTCATAAAAATGGATAAAACTTCATTTTGGCGCCATTTTATACCTTGAGTCAGTTTTATACAATGGCGCCATTGTTTCAGTCTTCGACGCTATATTGTCTCTTATTTTACGTTGCACAAATACAGTCCAACATTTCAGATATATAACTAAAACTTCATAGAGAGAATTTCACTGACTCTGTTTATACTTTTTCCTTGTTATGTGATTTTTTTTCTTTTGTTTTGTTTCTGAGTGAAGGACTTGTGAAAACTGAGATTCAATGATTTCATCGTCCAAACTTCCACTTCAGTTCAAGTGTCTTCTTTCGTTTTGATATCGTCCTCTTCAATTTTTGATTTGTTTATTAATCCTGCTTCACTATTTACTTCTATTTACATAGATTTGAATTTAAATATCAGAGTTCAAGAACGTAATGAAAGTGATTTTTTATAGTTTTCAGTTCGGCAAACCTAATTGTAAATCAAATTTTTGTTTATTATCTAATGGCATATCAACCTTCTCGGGTTATTTAATGCCAAATCCATCCTTTTTTTTTAGAAGGACAGTAGTGATACTGTTTAAGTCATAGATGGGAGGATAAGGAGGTTCATACCTTTCCCAAGGGTATTTGTCCAAAAGTGAACGTAATACCACTACTGGAGATCGAACTCGCGTACTACGATTCCGCAGTCCAGCGCTTTAACCCTTACACCACCCCATAGAAGAATTAACAGAACCTACATTGAAAGGATATGGAAACTAAGATCAGATTTAGATAGATTTCTTTGGTTTGGTTTTATGGCATGAATCCAAATCCTATTTTTACATGTATATTAATATATATGATTTGTAAACACATTTCGTAGAAAATATTTTCACCCAAGCCTGACGACTTTTTTGCTCGCTGTTAAACCGTTTTTAAGTATTGCTGTAACAGTTTAACATCAGTCACTTGTTTGCACACATTTAAATGGATATACATTTATAATTTTTAGTGAAGAGTTTGTTTGTAATTTCATTTTAATTGAGTAAGAACTAATTTCTTTGCACACAACTACCACCATTGTTTATACACAGTTAAATAGTTTCAATAATTCCTATGTAACACTTATAATTCGATTCAGCATTACTCATTTGTTTACACACAGTTAAAGGGTTTCAATTATTCTTATGTATCACTAACAACTCAATTAAACATCAATGATTTGATTACTCACAATTAATTGATCAAGCAGATTCCTTTAGAAAATTCAATTTAGTCATTCATTTGCACTCAAACAGTTCTATTTCAAGCAACTCAGTTTAGCATAAGTACACTGTTTAGTTCAATTCAACCTATTGATAGGACCCTATCAGGTGCTATCACTCCGGGCCAGAGTGGACCAGGGATCAATAGCAATGAAGGGGTACTCTGCATTCCCCAAAGCTCCATCATTACTGGAGCCTAGCCATCAGATTATTTAGTGTCATATAATGGCAATGAGAGGGTATTGCACATTCCCCAATACTCCAGGACTGGATCCTCACTATCAAAAGTTTTAGCGTTAGAGCAGGACACTCGTTGGAGATATAGGGTTTTTACCACTCTGAAAAGATGCAGCTGGCGTATTCTAATGCTAAATTCAACTAGGTTGCTGATGTTGTTTGAGGTTCTGGAACTAAATATGTAGTCTTTTTTCAGATATGTGCGGCGGTAGGTGAGGTTGAAGTGAATTACCTTCTTAGAGTCTAAACTCGACTTCTTCTTTTGTGGGGATAGGGTCATTTGAAGTCAGTCGTGTTTGGAATTGGCCCTGAATAATTGTATTACTAAACCACTACTGCATATGACAACTTCAATTCTGCTACATTAATAAAAGTTGAATGTTTTCGCATTCTGCATAGACACTATTGTCACGAAAATCTAAATCGTCAATTCGAGAATTTGCTTTAAAAAATTTAAATACTTCCTGTATTTACGAATGCAGACGTATAGCAACATACAAAGAGACAGAGACTCACACACAAACATACGCACATAAACATACAAACACCGACACACACACACACACACACACACACACATACACACACAAATAAATACACATAAACTCATGAATATGCACTCAAACATAGGCACACAAACACACATACACGCACACAAATACACATGAACACAAACCCACATATACACAAACACACAAACATTCTTGCACACAAACACACACAGAGACCAAAACACACACACACACACACACACACACACACACACACACACACACACACACACACACACATATACCCTCACACCTATATATATATATATATATGATACTTATGGAGAACTTTACAGTGCTCAGTATATAAACTCAAGCTACTTTTATGATAAAAATACACTTAAAATACTGACTTAAAATGTAATCAGATATCTTGCTGCAACTAATGTCACGCTTAACACACACACACATATTGATAGATATTGATATATGCATAAATATATCAGCCTGATTTAAATTTAGCCGGGTTTCGATCCTGGCTTGTTGCGTCTCGTGTGTATAGCCACACAAAAGAGTTGTGATACAATGAAACACTCTCTATGTGGATGACAATATATACGTTCCCCACCGGGGGATAGAGCTCTTACGCGAAATAATAAACGATTGCGAACTGCACAATGCAAAGCTCTTCTAACGAATTGACCACATCGGTATCCGATAGTGCAAATGTAAAAACAAACGAAAGATAATACAAATGCATTAATTACCGAGCTGATATTGAGTCAAAGGGTTGGCTTAGGCATATGTCATCAACCTGATATAAATTTAGGTGGGTTTCGATCTGGCTTGAAGCTTCTCGTGTGTCAAACCACACTGAAGACTTGTGATACAACCACACACTCAGTCATCATCATCATGTCGTGCCGCCAGCATGGATATCCCTGACCCTCTCTCGCCACTTCTTCCTATCGTTCATCGCCTCTGGCAGGTCTTCAGGGTTACATCCCGTATCCTCACAGAGCCGCTGTATGTATGTTCGAGCTGGCCGTCCTGCTTTTGCTTGGCCATATGTGGGGGTCCAAAATAGTACATCACTTAGGAACTCGTCCTGCTTCTCCAGCTGTGTCCTGGATGTCTAGTTCGCCTAACTTTGATAGTTTTCTTGATGGGAAGTAGGTGGCCGTATAGTTGGTGCTTTGTTGGGTGTTGCCTCCAGGACTTGTTCAATATTACTCGCAGCATTCTTGTGTAATTGCCGTTTAGGTTTTTCTCCAGCCGTTTTGTTAGTGTCCAAGACTACATGCTTAGAACATCGATTGATAAAATCAAAGAAAACGGCTTCGAGTTGACAAAGAAAAGAAGCAGCAGATACCCCGGTCGAGTCATATCAAAGACTTTTAAAATGGTACTTGATGCCTCCTTGCTTAACACTCAGCATTATAAGGTAAGGATCAAGAGTAAAGTGGAGAAATCCAGGGAAAAGAGTAGTGCCCTCCCCAACACCTTGGTGTTGTAGCTATTAAAAAGGGATCCTTCGGGTCACCCTCGATTAAGGTCGCCAACTTTACTTTTTTTACTTATCTATATATATATCTATATATATCACTAGCTCACTATTTGCTCATTATATACATATATATATAGAGAGAGAGATACCGGTCCATTGGCATAACAGAGTGTTCACCAATAGTCTGGGAGACCAAGATAAGTTTCAAGTCTAGTCATTCCAAGAACACAAAAAATGGCACTTGCTGCTTCTTTTATAAACATGAGGTATGGATCAAGGGTAAGTGGAGCAATCCAAGGAAAGTTGTTGCGTCCTCCCCTACACCTCGGTGTAGTAGCCATTGAAAAGGGAGCTTTCGGGTCGCCGTTTACTAAGGTCGGGCAACTTTAATTAACTTTGATTAACTAATATATATATATATATATATATATGTGTGTGTGTGTGTGTGTGTGTGTGTGTGTGTGTGTGTGTGTGTGTGTGTGTGTTGATGTATGCATATATTTATGTATATGAACACTAGACATCAATTTAAGTTTCTGCAGCCGGTTTGTGGATTCTTTTCCTATACTGCTTACCTAGCACAGCTGGAGTATCAACTCTGCTCTTTGATTTTTTTGTAGCTCTTTTTTTTTTTTGCTTGCCTCTCGGTAGGAGATTTGTATTTAGTTTCCCTTCACCAAGATTTGGCAATAAGGAAAATATTCTTCCACATAGAAGATCCATCTGCACCCAACCATACACACATACTTACACACAAACGCACACACACACACACATATATTATAATATCAAAAGCTCAATAGAAAGGGGAAAAGTTTGCAAGAAAATATGTCGATGCTACTTCCAAAGAAAATGTATCCTCCTAGAAAAATATCAGATTATAAATAAAAGAATTTAGTTACTTTAAGGTTCATTTGGTTTGGTGATTGTTCATACACAATGAAATATAAAATAATGGATTTCTAGTATTCATAGATAGATAGATAGATAGATAGATAGATAGATAGAGTTGATATACCGTAAAATACAACGAACCAACAAACTAATCAATCAAGCACCAAACTTTGGATTGTTGGGCTCTCATACGATGAGACTGTGAAGAATATATATATATATATATATATATATATATATATATATATATATATATTCCTTACAGTCTTATTGGAAAATGCGGAGAACCCTTTCATTGCCATTGAACCCAGAGGGTCCTATCTAAGAGTCAAATAGAAATAAACTGCGTTCTTATGATAAACTGAATTTTTCGAAATAGAACTGTTTTTGACATTTAACTGTGGGTAAACAAAAACTGCACTCATATTAAACTAAATTGTTTGAATTAGAACTGTTTGACGAAACCAAATAGATTGAAAAAGACATGTTTTGGACAATCATGCTAAACTGAATTGTTTGAAATAGAACTGATTATTTGTATAAAATGGATTTGGTATTAGATAACCTACAAAGGTTGATATGCCATAAAGCCTAAAAACCAACCATCCCAACAGATGCAGTCAGTAATATGTAATAGTTTGATTTGGCTAGTCGTGTTTTATGGTATATCAATCCTTGTTGGTCATTTAATGCCAAATCCTGCTTATATATATATATATATATATATATATATATATACATTTGTTTTTTTTTTCTTTTCTTCCTCGTATACTGGTTATGGTCCGCTACGATTTAAGGTAATTTATTTGCCAGCGGTCACGAGCAGTTTTAGTTAATTGATTGAAACCTAATTGCAAATAATTCATGGGATGAAGCGGTGGGTGAAGATAGGTTTGAAATAGTAATAAATTAGAATGTAAGTTGAATAGAGTAGCGTTTTTTATTTTTTATTTTTTTATTTTTTTTTATTTTTAGTTTTTTTAGGAATATGTATGAGATTGGTAATATGAACATAGGTTAATGATAAACGGGGAGGAAAAGTTTGGCAAAAAACATGAGTTAATCTTTAGCAAATAATCTCGTGAGCCAAATAAACGGGATTATTATAGTTATTTTTAAATTCTTTTTTTTTTTGCGAATAGGGGCATAAGGTAAAGTTAAAGACTGACTGAATAGTTTTGAGCGGGGGATTAATTCATGTTAGTTTAGTAGTATTAGTATAGGACAGATTTGACGGGAAATTCGTGTAAGTCTAGTGAAGTGTAAATCATGGACACGGACGAGTATTAAAATAACATCTTACCTCGGTACCGATTCCGGAAGTAGAAGGAAGAAACCGGATGAGGTAAAGATGGTACTATATAGCAGAGGAGTGTGGAATGCCCTGTTTTCATTGGCTGTTTACTAAGAGACAGATGTCTATAAGAACGGCCGAAGTCAGGTTTTTTTATTTACTTTTTTCTTTGCTTTGGTAGAGGCACGAGCGTAGCACGTCGCGATCAAGGAGGCGGCTTGGCTCTTTCAGAGTCAAGCCGGGGTTACTGTCGGAGCTGATATTATGCAGAAATAACCCGAAATCGGCAATGAAAACAGCGAATCACTGAAGACCTCCCTGATGCATCTAAGATGTATGATTGAAATATATATATATATATATATATATATATATATATATATTACTCTCAAGGCCACATTGACCCGGAGTTGTAAAAATTGCTAACTTCGGATAACAAAAGTAAAACTATTTAACTGAGTTCTAACAAATGATTCCTGTCTTGTTTAAAATGTTACTTATAAATTATTCGTTTTCAAATCACACACACACACACACTACGCGTCAAAGGGGAAATGAGATTAATGATAATGAAGGAATATTCTATATTCTCCAGACTCAAAAACTGGATTCTTACCATACGATGATCTCGTCTCATATCCAGAACACTTTTCGATGGGGGGTGTTACCCCTCTGCGTATTCTTCACCACCAGTCGAAAGTAATATGTAAAAGTCGTTGACGATAAAGTTATCGGCAAATAAAAATGTGCTCTTGTTATTTATCCCAGTGAAACAGCGTATGAGAGAAGCTACGACGATCTGATCAGAACAAGATGGCCGCTCAAAAGACACCGCGATAGCAAGACATCTCTGAATTTTCCTGGGGATTTAGTGGGAAGTGAAACATAAATGGCTTCATCCAATTCACATCCTCTGATAATAACGACTATACCAATAAAGTCTCAGTTAATTAAAATTTATCAAAGACTTTTCCTTTAACCACTTGAAAGGGTCAACGTGATATCCCACAAAAATACCTTTGTCCTGGGTTTTCCTACCGTTAACTAATCAGGGTCTAAGACAATTCCTACACTTTGATGATGTCAGTTAAATCTATAATTGGCTTAGAGCTACCGACAACACATCTCTCGAAATATTCCCATTATCCTGGATCCTCTAACATTCTGATAGTTAATTGGATAGTAATACAGAACTTTTCGCAAATGGAAATGAAAGCAGAGAAAGAAGTGATTGTTTTGGAGTGGCTATGGAGATTTCTGCAGCGAAATTGTTTTGTCTGGTCCGCTTCATCTTACCCGAACAACAACAGTGGAAACCTATTCGTAGATGCTGGTGTAGACATTAAAAGCAAAGATTGTCTGGGAGCAAGTGACGAAATATTTCATTGTTTTTGGTCTTCTTACTTTGAGGTATGAATCAGGTATTGATTCAAGACAATTATGAGTTGGAGATAAAAGCAGTAAAACAATAGCAATCCTGGGGCGGCTGACGAGATATTTTGATTATATGACATAGATAAATAAAACCCTTTCCCAAGGCAAAGAGTGGTGAACTAAAAAGAGAATACGACACTAAAACCTTATTTAGCAAATAAATAGTTATCTATTTCAAACAATGAAAAACTTACTGGAATAATTATATTCACAGTCGGGGGACTACTTTGAAGAAAATTAACATTTCGCCAACTGTTCATTTCAGTTTTGGTAAATTCAGCATTAGACTGGATGCTTTTTTTTAGCGTACTTTGTATGTGAAATAAAATAATGTTACCTTCATTGCTCGTTTTTAACTCGGTAAATACAGCTTCAGTCTTGAAACTTTTGAAATACAATTCATATTTTGAAGAAAATGAACGTTTCGTTATTTTGTAATTCTGTTTTGGTAAATGCAGCAAAGTTTTGATACATTTTGAACTCAGCTTGTATTTTGAAGAAAATTAATGTTCCATCCATTGTTCATTTCTGTCTTGGTAAATACAGTTTCAATCTCGATACATTTTGAACATACATCGTATTTGGAAGAAAATTTATGCTTTTTACAGTGTTAATTTCTGTCTAGGTGAAAAAGCTTCAGTCTCGATACTTTTCGAACACACCTTGTATTTTAAAGAAAATAAACGTTTCATTCATTGTTCTTTATTCTCTTGGCAAAACGTTTCTGCGCCCAGTAGATGAGGCCTAGAATATACTGACATAATCCTCCGTAGAAAGGTAACACTGCCACCAAAAGAGTGAGTTAAATATGACATTCAACTGTTTTTCACGTTCTGAGGCTCCAGTTAAGCAGCTGTGAATAGTGGAATGATCAGTTTGTCGCCATTATTCCCCGGTCCATAAGTACTTGACGTCTGTCAACTATTATTCAAATAGATATACATGAAAATGATTTGTTTGTAGGAATACTTAAAGAGAGGCAATTGTATGTAGATTATTTGTATTTAGAATATTTACTCGATAGTCGACTTTCATTGGAGGCAAATTCACATGAAATCTCCAGGACTCTGCTGAGTATACGAATCGAACTCAGTAATGCTGGGATTATAATCCAAATTTTTCACACCAGCGTTTGTTAGTGGCCTTTCACTAAAGCTTGAGTGACAGCAAGTCAGCACAGGGTATCTTTGATGATCATAATCATGATGTGGTAACAAAGAGATTTTTTCACATCAGAATTTATTGCTAGAGCCTGATTGACAGCAAATCTCCTAAGATCTCCTGGGTTCTTCTGATTATTCTAGCCATCATAACAAAGCTCTGGCATGTATAGTCTCAATTCTATCTCTGATTTCCAATTCCTTCACTTATTCGAAGTCGTTTGAGGGCTTGCCCAGTCGACTGGGGCTGTAGAATACATCGACTGCTTCTCTACAGAGGACTAAGACCCCCCCCCCAACGAGTGTCCTGGATATGACACTAAACAATCTGATAGTGAGGTTCCAGCAATGCTGGAGCTTTGGGGAATGCGGAGTACCCCTTCATTGCCATCGCTCCCATGTCCACTCTGGCTCGGAGTGGTAGCACCTGATAAGGGTCTTATCTATGGCTTAAATAGAACTAAACCGTGCTTCTTTCACTATATTGATAGCATATTTATGCTAAACTGAATTGTTTAAAATAGAACTGTTTTGACATTGGAACTGCGTACTTGTGCTGAACTGAATTGCTCGAAATAGAACTGTTTTTGACGTCTAAACTGTGTACTTATGCTGAACTGAATTATCTGAAATGAAACTGTTTGACATTTAACTCTGTGTATTGCCCAGTCAGCTGGGGCTGTAGAATACACTGACTCTACCTCTGCATAGGGGTAAGACCCCCCTCTAACGAGTGTCCTGAATATGACACTAAATAATCTGATGGTGAGGTTCCAGCAGTGCTGGGGCTTTGGGGAATGCGGAGTACCCCTTCATTGCCATCAAATGGAACTCTTTAACTAGTGGAAAACAAATTACGGTTAAAATGAATCGTTAGTTTTACGTATCAGAAGTTGAAACCCGTTAACTGTGTGCAAATAAAACTATTAGGGTCAGGAGAACTTGAAACTCTGTGCAAACAAATGATTAATATTGAATAGAATTATAAGTTTGATTGCAATACTTAAGACCATTTAACTGAGTGCATAAAATGCGCTGTGGCTAATTTAAAACGTTTCCAACAAACGATTCGTTTCGAAATCACAGATATTTACTATATTTGTGTATAAAAAAGATTTAGCATTAAATAACTGACAATGGTTGATATGCCATAAAACCCAACCGGCTGATAGATTATAAAACTAATTTTGAAAGACTAGTGTATGGTTTATGCCGTATTTGTGTTCTTTTCTTGAAATAATTTTTTTACTCCCACATATTTATATAACACTACCTGATCGGGCTTCATTCAATCAGATCTAACTACTTGAAGACCTGTGCCAGCATGAATTATATATATATATATATATATATATATATATATATATATAGAGAGAGAGAGAGAGAGAGTGAGAGAAAAGAGACAGCGGTTGATGCCTTTTTTATGACTCTGCTGACATCAGCTGACTTGTTATTGTCAATATGGAAATCTAATCTCTCTAACAATAAATGGAAATTCTTACAAGCTCTAAATTGGAACTGTGTCCACACTACTGTATAGTTGCACCACTTGGACTCAAACTAAATCCTGGAGAAAAAGTTAAATGTGAACTACATAAGAATGCTGCGTGTTGCTTAAAAAATCTGAAAGCAGTACCCTTCAAAACTGCAGTTGTACAACCACGTACCTCCCATCTCACAAACAATTCTAGTAAGACGAGCAACACATGCTGGAAAAGTCGAAACGAACCCATAAATCCTTCATGTGGACGCTCCAGCTTTGGCCGACGAGCAAACGCCGAGATTTATATATATATATAAAAATAAGAGTGTGTTCAAAATATTGTAAAAAGCCAAATCCTAGCTAGTTTTTTATTAGTGCATTTTACTTAAAATACTTTAACTTAGAGAATAAATAAATTTCCACTCTTATATGCGTTTAACGTTCAGATTCTATGAAATTTACTTTTAAGTTTATCAGGTCCACTCTAGCCCAGATAGGGTCCTCCTATCTATGGGTCAAATAAAACTAAACTGTGTACTTATGCTAAGCTTAATTGTTTAAAATGGAACAGTTAATTTTTTAACTGTGTGTAAACAAATGGTTGATTTTTAATTGAATTGTTAGTCAGACATTGCTATACTTGGAACCATTTAACTTTATTGACATGCTAAACTGAATTGTTTGAAATAGAACTATTTTTACATAGAACTGTGTGTAAACAAAAACTGTACTTATGATAAACTGGAGTGTTTAATTATTTAACTGTTTGCAAACAAATGAGTCGGGCTCGTTTAGTAATGTTATTTACAAAATATTTAGAAACCACATATCTAATATATATGTCATGAAAGGATTTGGCATTAAATAACCTGCAATGGTTGATATGCCATAAAACCAAACCAAACCAAAATAATATCAATTTAATATATATATATATATATATATATATATATATATATATATATATGAAGAGGATTTGGCATTAAATAACCTAAAATAGTTGATATGCCATTATCGTAGCCGTCCCATCTACGATTCCCAAAATATCCGATTTAAAAAAAAACACTGACTCACCCGTGACGTCAGACAACAAAACATTGTTCGTACGTCATGAGTGAACTTCAGTTATGAACAACCGGACCATTTTTCGAAAGGAGTTAATTCTGCGAGCCTTTCAGAGACAAAATTACTACCACAGGATAAAACATATTATATCTAAAAGTTCCACTTCAAAGCATAATGAAGTATTTCAATATCACTTATATCTTATAAGGGGACCCCCCTGTGTACTGAAATACTTCCCTCGACCAGGAAAGTGGCATCAGCTAATGCTTTATAAACACACTGGCAGCAACCGAAAGTAGATTCGGCGCCCGGGCTTGACTGTCAGTACGGACCTCGTTCAACAAAGGCAGACTTGAGGCCGTAAGAAGAATAATAAAACTTTTTTCTTAATCACTACGTTCTTCTTGTCTATTTTAGTTTCTTTCTTCATAGCATGGCAGAGCCATCAATAGAGAAGAACGGTAATGATACTATTTAACCCATAGCTGGATGGGTGATAAGAGGATTCATACCTTTCCGAAGGATATCATGATCATCATCATGTCGTGCCGCCAGCACGGATATCCCTAACCATCTCTCGCCACTTCTCCCTATCATTCATCGCCTCCGGCAGGTCTTCAGGGTTACTTCCTGTGTCTTCACATAGCTGCTGTATGTAGGTTCGAGCTGGTCGTCCTGCTTTTGCTTGGCCATATGTGGGGGTCCATAGGAGTACATCACTTACGAGCTCGTCCTTGCTTCTCCAGCAGTGTCCTGCAAGTCTGGTTCGTCTAACTTGTACAGTTTTCGTGATGGGAGGCAAGTGGCCGTACAGTTGGTATCTCGTGGGGTGTTGTCACCAGGACATGTTCAGTATTGCTCTCAACATTCTTGTGTAGTTGCCGTCTAGCTTCTTCTCCAGCCGTTTAGTTAGCGTCCATGTAGTGCATCCATATAGTAGTATCGATACAACCGCTGCCTGGAAGAAACTGCGTTTCATTTTATCGGTCAGGTCTGATTTCCATATGATCGAGAGCCTATCGATAGCCGTCCATGCTTTCGTCAGTCGTGTGTCGATGTCGTTTTCGGTTGATGAGACGCTACTTCCTAGGTAGGTGAATTTGTCTACTAGTTTCAGAGAGGCTGCGTCTAGTGTGGTGATGTTGCCCGTTTGGTTGTAACACATATATTCAGTTTTGTGTGCATTGACATGGAAGCCATTGCCTGCTGCGGCTCGTTCCAGACTATGCAGTAGTGTTTCTGCTTGATTAGGCGTATTCGCCAGTAACGCCAAGTCATCAGCGTAGTCGGCGTCTGTGATTGTTTTTGCGGGGTAAATTTTGCTTCTTTTCTTAGTCAGCTCGAAGCCATTTTCTCTGATTTTGTCGATCGACGTTCTATGCACGTAGTCCAGACAAATGATAAAGAGGTATGGGGCTAGCGTGTCTCCTTGTAGTACTCCTGCAACAATGTCGAAGTATTCCGTGTCTCCATCTGGAGAACGTACTTTCCCTTTTATGTTTCTATAGAGAATCGTTATTGCTGCTACGGTTTCTTTTGGTAGGCCGTATGCTAGCAGGATTTGTTCCATTTTCCCTCTGTGGATGTAATCGAAGGCCTTGGTAAAGTCGACAAATAGTAATGTCGCCTGAAGGCTTTTTGCCCGAACGCCTTCAAGGATTCTACGGATGGTCAATATTTGTGAGGTTGTGAATTTATTTCTCCGGAAGCCATTTTTGTTTTTCCTAAGGATGTTGTCTATTTTGGGTTCTATGCGGTTTCGTAGTAGGGCATTGTAGATTTTGGCTGCTATGGATATAAGTGTTATCCCTCGGTAGTTCTTGGTTAATCCGAGGTCGCCTTTTTTAGGAAAAGGAAGGATGCATCCCTTCATCCATCTTTCTATCCTATTTTGACTATAGACTGCGTTGCATTGCCGGAGCAGTATATCGTCAGGAGTAGAATTTTTTAATATAAATGCTAGTAAAATTAGTAATATCCTAGCGAGCATTTGTTAAAAGAGTATGCAAACGTTGGAAGTGATTCCGTTTCCAGAAGTTTCAGAGAGGAAGGAGTCCGAAGGATATAAATGAACATAATACTTTAAGGCTGCAGTCCATCCTCTTAGGCATTACGCCACAGAAACTTACCCACATACTTGTCTGTTCTCATTATACAAAGAGCCCTTAATGATCAACTACAATATATATATATATATATATATATGTGTGTGTGTGTGTGTGTGTATGTGTGTATGTGTGTGTGTGTGTGTGTGTGTGTGTTGGCTGTCAAATCGCGCACAAGCAAGACTATTTCCTGTTCTTTTTTATTCATTTACAACCATCCAAGAGGCTGTGAACGCGTGGATGACTTTTAGTCCACTAAGACTTTTGAAGAATCTGACATATATATATATATATATATATATATATATATATATATATATATATATAAGTCAGAGGGAGAGAAACAGATACAGAGATGCATGTATTTATTTAGCTATGCATACATAATCCATATATGTTATTAGGCTGTAGTCGTTCATTTAAGCATGTTTCTTTAAATAATAAAGACAAATTTTGCCAGTATAATTTATTTAAGATCCTTTCAAGTTTGCCGATAAGTGTCTTACTTTCAGGTTGGAATTGGTTGATGAATTTCCCAAAATTTTCCCGAGCGCTTTCGGACCTTTCATAGGCCATCATCAGGGGTTCCTTGTTTGAGTAAGGTGTGTTCTTATTTTAAAAATGAATTTTGAAGGTTTTTTATAACATAACAAAAATATGCGAACGCAGAGTTGGATAAAAACAGGGTAACTGATGTATTTAAAAAAGGAGAACGTTATTTAAAAAGGGAACGCTATCGATGGAAATAGAATACTATCAAAGGAAAAAATACTAAAAGCATTTCAAAATATTGTCGCTATTTTCAAAATTATTTCTATTGATTATAGGTATTTTTGTTTTTATAAGTGGGGCTTCTAGGATTTGTAGTCGGAGCTTATCAATTTCGTAAGCGATTATAGTGGTGTTTTCAACAAAATATTTTCGAAACTTGGATTAAAGGAATAGAATGGTTCTTAAGATGTAAGGCAATCGCATATTTTTGTTATGTTATAAAAAACTTTCAAAACTCATTTTTTTAAAAAAACAACACACCTTACACAAGCAAGCAACCCCTGATGATGGCCTATGAAGGGTCTGAAACCGCTCGAGACAATTTGGGATAATTCATCTACCAATTCCAACCTGAAACTAAGACACCAGGAAACTTTAAAGGATCTTAAATTATACAGACAAAATTTGTCTTTATTATTTAATGTGACCTGCTTAAATAATTCATATATGTATATGTATTTACCAACACCTACACACGACCCAGATTCGACTCAACGTTGGTGGGCTTAACAGGTTTGAATTCAGAGTTTTCCCTCAACTAAGCAAGACTAAGGAACCCAGTCGGCCCTATAATTTTATGCTTAGCCGAATAGGGAATAGTTCGATACATATCTTTCCTAGAAGTATGAGCGTAATGTGAAATGTAGTTTCGTCCAGTCACAGTCCATTTTTTACAGTGATAACCATTACACCATGAGCGCGCACGCGCACGCACACACACACACACACACACACACACACATACACACACACACACACATATATATATAAGTCAGACCTGACCGATAAAATAAAACACAGTTTTTCCAAGCAGCAGTCGTGTCGATACTGCTATATGGATGCACCACATGGACGCTAACAAAACTTATGGGGACAAAGGCAATTACACAAGAATGCAGCGAGCTATATAGAACAAGTCCTGGAAGCAACATCCCCAAAACAGCAGCTGTACGGCCATCACGAAAACTATTCAATTTAGACGAACCAGATATGCGGTACACTGCTGGAGAAGTAAGGACCAACTCATAAGCGATTTACTCCTGTGGACCCCTAAGAATAGGGATAGAATTGGAACACAAGGTAGGAGAAATAGACCTAGAAAAATCCTATGGTTTAATCCCCCTTACAACATGGAAGTAGTTAATAACTTGTGAAAAGAGTTCTTCAAGATATTAAAAAGAAACTTCCCTAGTGGGAGCCAATTATATAAGATATTTAATAAGAATTGTATTAAATTAAGTTACAGTTGCATGCCAAACATTAATGGAATAATAAATAGGAGTAATATAGCCAAATTAGGTACAAAGAAGCATAAGGTGATTGACAAATGCAACTGTAGGGATAAGGTTAGGTGTCCTCTCGAGGGAAAGTGTAAGCAGGAGTGTGTAGTGTATAAAGTAGAGGTATATACTGATTCGAATAATAAGAGAGATAAAAAGATATATTTTGGGTCAACCCAAGGGGATTTTAAAACTAGGTACTATAACCATAGAACAAGTTTTTCGCACAAAAGATATAGGTATAGCACTGCTTTATCTAGTTATGTGTGGGAGATTAAGGAAAAAATGGGAGTAGATCCGATAATGAAATGGGAAGTAATAAAGAAATGCCGCAAATATAGGGCAGGTAATAGAACCTGTAATCTTTGTATGGAGGAAAAATTGATAATAGCAGATTGTAAAAGTAAGAATATGCTAAACAAAAGATCGGAGGTGTTGAATAGTTGTAAACACAAAAGAGCGTGGTTACTATATAATTAGGAAATGTTATAGGTTTTTTTTTTTATTTATGCAAATTTTAGGATAGGTGGAGGTTTTTGGTGAATAAAGGCAATTTCTCCTTAGAATGGTTTAGGCAAAACTTCCTGATGATCCGTTAAGGTGAAACTTTAGTAGAAGATTTTCGACTAGCGATTTAAGTTAATTCTATAATTGGCTCCATTGTTTAATGTTGAGCACTTTAGTAATTATAGCATTGCAGAATTCGCGGAGGGTTTTTTGGTTTTCTTTTGGCCACTGACTTAGTACCCCTTGATTTTTTTCAAGGAGTAGGACGAGGTTGGTCTTTTCTTTCTTTTTTACCCCAAAAAACTTTTTTCTTTTTTCCTCTGGACCGTGATTCGAGATATTTTTTTCTCTTGTTCCTGGCCAGGGGTTTTTTGTTTTTTTCTGGTACCGTGAATACTGGTAGATAATTGATTAGTAAATATATATATATCGAGATTCCCAACGTATCCATTACAAAAAATACTTGGTCTTCTTATGCATGAATCTTTGTGTGTAGGGGGTTGTGTCTGTGTGTGTGAGTCTGTATGTGTGCGTCTGTTTGTCTATCAACTTGTGCCTATATGTATATTTGTGTGTTTGGGTCTATATGTCTATGTTTGGGTCTATATTTATGTCTCTCTATCGTCTACGTGTACATGTGTATGTGTATGTTTATGTGTTTAGGTGTGTGTCCATTAATTTAAGTGTGGGTCCATCTCTGTGTGTGTTCGTCGATCTATTTATGTACGAGTGTATGTATGTGTCTATGTATCTTGGTGGTGTCCATCAGTTTATGAGAGGGGTTTCCTCGTGGTGTAATGGTTAAAGCGATGGACTGAGAAATCGTAGTAAGCGAGTTCGAACTCCAGTCGCGCTATTAGGGTTCACTTTCGGACAAATACCTTTGGGAAAGGTATGAACCCCCTTATCCTCCCAGCTATGGGTTAAATAGTACCACTACTGTTCTTCTAGAAGAATGGTTTTGGCATTAAATAACCTACAAAAGTTGATATGCCATTAAATAACCATACCTAACCTAACCATCAGTTTATGTGTGGGTCCATCTCTGTGTGTCTATTTGTCTATCCGTTTGTGTAAGTGTTTGTGTAAGTGGTTATGTGAGTGTCTATGTATCTATGTGTGTGTCTATCAGTCTATGTGTAGGTCCATTTGTGTATGTGCGCGTTTGTTTATCCGTTTGTGTGTCTGTCTCTCTGTCTGTCTATGTGTTGGTCTATCTACCTATTTGTCTGTTTGTCCATCCGTCTCTGTGTGTGTGTCTATCTGTCTCTGTGTGCGTCTATGTATACGTCAATCTTTGTGTATGCATGTCTGTTAGTCTATACGTTTGTGTGTGCATTTATGCATGTGTGGATGTGAGTATCTATTTGTCTGTGTGCGTGTCTTTTTGTCTATGTGTGGGTCTATCCAAGAGTCTTTGATGAATTGTCTTTTAATGCAATTGTCTTGAAGGAAAAATTCAATGGCATCTAACTTCTAACTACCTGTCTACTTGTCTGCATGCAAGGCGTTGCCAGGTTAATTAAAATTCTGCTCATCTCTTCATCGATCAGAAAGATAGCACAAATAAAAAACATAAGGCATCGTCTTTCATTCGATTGGTTTCTTTTTCGATCACGGCAGCAAACAAAATTTAAAAAAATAAAAATAAAAAAAAAACTTCTGAACTCTATTTTAGAATTCAAGCAATAAACAGTGTTGTTTTATCTTAAAAATCAATGTTTCTTATTGACCCTTGACAGAATCGTCAATCAGAGATTTCTCTGAACAGGACACATCTGTGTAAATAAGCAGAAGCAGTCATGTGGTGGACTGGAAGTTATAAGCGTTATGAAATGATACAAGCAGATATCCTTGTAAAGTCAGTTGGAGTCAGTGAAGGCCTGAGTCAGTGACAGCTTGCAGTCACTGAGAGCGCCTCGCTAAGGGCAGCAGCCCACAGCAGCCTTCGCTTGAGTAACCCCGGTCAAGAAGCAGAAGTGTTAAGTGGGACCTTGAAAATAACCAAGCGGGTATGGTCAAGAGAAGAAATTATAGGTCCATATAGCAATCTATCTTGTCTCGCTCCGTCCGTCTTTCTCTCTCTCTCATCGCAGAAGCTTCGGCCCCTTTCGAGAATAAAATGTGAGAGTAATATTCTTATAAAAAAAGTGTTATGGTCATTCTATTACTCTATTTATTCTTTATACACCACAAAATTCTCTGAAATAATTCGCTATCACCCATAAATAAGTACACTTCTGAAAATTTTTTTAAAAAACATAAGATTATCACTCATCTATAAACCGACGGCGCCTTAAAAACCAGATCATCCAAATTCGACCCATACACGAGAGTATGTGGTATTTTGGGAGTTTTGAAGCTCTTATTTCTTCTTATGTTTGAAAATCGTACACGTTCGTGTATAAGTCGGGTCATGAAATCTTTCTGGAATTAATTTTTACAGATAAGTATTGCACCTAGTTATTTCTATTATGGTTGATTATCTTTAATAGGATAGTATAAGTCGGCCTCGTGAATAGGACATGTTGTAGAGTAGTTAACCGCCCCTCACCCGCTGGCCAAAAGATAGACTGATCTTAGGACTATCTAGTGCGTTTCTTGCTGTAGACCATGCCTGTATTACGATTAAGGCTATTTGGCCTAGCGTTTAGAATGTTCGCCAAAGACCCAGGTCGATTCAAAGACTCAAAAAATGGTACTTGATGCCTCCTTGCTTACCACTCAGCATTATAAGGCATGGATCAAGGGTAAAGTGGAGCAATCCAGGAAAAGGAGCAGCACCCTTCCGTACACCTCGGTTTAGTAGCTATTAAAAAGTGAGCATTCGAGTCACCCTCAACTAGGGTCGACAACTTAACTTACATTAATCGGCGTACCAAACTGTGTACCGAATTCTCCTTGGAATAAGATATCTCGTATTTTCCATGTATGTTGATCTTACTTATTTCCCGACTCAACAGGTCGAACCTTGGAACTGTTAATTTCTGGAATTAGTGTTCAAAGCCGATAGTTCAAAGTTAAATAATTTCAATATTGTTATGTATCGCTAACAATTCAATTAAACGTCACTCATTTGTTTACACGCAGTTAAATTATCAAACAGTTCTATTTTAATGAATTCGATTCAGCGTGTCCTTTGTCTACGCACAGTTCAAATCTCAAACAATTCTATTTGACCCATAAATAGGACCTCACCCTGGGCGAGAGTGGAACTGGAAGCGATAGCAATAACGGGATACTCCGCATTTCCCAAAGCTCCAGCATTACTGGACCCTCACAATAGATTGTTTTTCGATTCATACAAGATGGTCGAAAAGCAGTCTGAAGCATTCCATACGTTTCTGTGGCCTTTTTCCCCAAGTTTACAACAGAATTTTATTGCATATCGCTCTTCTTTTTTGAAAATCACCAACTGTGACCATCAGGTTTTAGTTAGGTGTATTCCAATTGCTGCCGTTGCTGTTCATTTGAACCTGAAATCATAACAATTGGTCAGTCATCTCAGAAGATGTATAGCAATAACATACTGAATTTTCAAGAGTCTACGACAATTTTCAATGCCTGTACAAAAAAATTCTGGAAACTTATTGAATGCACCACTATACGGATACATAAGATTTGGCCTTAATTAAATCTACAATGGTTGATATGCCATACAATTCCACCAAACCAAACTTATTATAACAAAGGTAAAAAGCTTTGACTGTTTTTGTTCTGGGACAGAATGCTTTATTTTTGATTATGACCATACGATCGATGAAATAAAAAAAATTATTGAAAACTTCAGGAAACTATAAGGGTATTATCTTAGAAAAGTATTGTATGAAAATGTTGAACAAGTAAAGTAACATTAATATTATACTTTATGCATAAATAATAAGTAGATACTGCCTCTTCAAACACTGCACCCACATGTCCTTAATGTACATACATACACACACACACAAACACCTGCTCTCTCTCTCTCTCTCTCTCTCTCTCTCTCACACACACACACACACACACACACACATATATATATATATATATATATATAAAGAAAAAATCAATTCAAAAATGTTAATTAAAAAGATTGACCGTGTGTCGCATCCTGCTCATACGGAAGGGTTGAGTAAAGGTACACACACGTGCGCGCACACACACACACACACACACATATATATATATATATATATATATATATATATTGTATGTACGTGTTCCACAAAAAATGGAATCAATGTATAATGTTCAAATTTTCTCTGAGGTCAGAGTTAAGAGAGGGGTCCTTAATCCACAAACCTTACAGACTTTGAGGAAATCATAAGCCCTACAGTAGGCTACGAAAAAGACTGATAGAATTATATATATATTGTCATCCACAGACAGACTTTTTCCTTGTATCCCAACTCTTCAGTGTGATTAGATACGTTGGACGCTTGAAACTGAGATTGAAACCCGGTCAACTTTGCAATTATATAGCATTATATAGAAGCTTTTGTTTGTTTACACTTTTGCCTTACCATATACCAGAGTGCGCATTTCATTCGAAGAGCTTTGCATTATGTGAGTGGTAGCTGTCATTTCCTTCATATTCCATTATACATATACGTATATATATATAACTGAATATCATCATCATCATATCGTGCTGGCAGCACAGATATCCCTGACCCTCTCTCGCCACGCCTCCCTATCGTTCATCGCCCTAGGTAGGTCTTCAGGACAACAACCTGTATCCTTACATAGCTGCTGAATGTACGTTCGTGCTGGTCGTCCTGCTTTTGCGCGGCCATGTGTGGGGATCCATAAGAGTACATCTCTTATGAGTTCATCTCTGCTTCTCCAGCAGTGTCCTGCATGTCTGGTTCGTCTAACTTGAATAGTTTTCGTGATAGGGGGCAGGTGGCCGTACAGTTGGTGTCTTGTGGGGTCTTGCTGCCAGGACTTGTTCAGGATTGCACGCAGCATTCTTGTGTAATTGCCATCTAGTTTCTTCTCGTGCCGTTTTGTTAGCGTCCATGTAGTGCATCCATATAGCAGTATCGATGTGACCGCTGCCTGGAAGAAACTGCGTTTCATTTTATCGGTTAGGTCTGATTTCCATATAGTCGATAGCCTATTGATAGCTGTCCATGCTTTCGTTAACCTCGTTTCGATGTCCTTTTTGGTTGATTCGACGCTGCTTCCTAGGTACGTGAATTTGTCTACTAGTTTAAGAGGGGTTCCTTTTAGAGTGGAGATGCCCCCCGTTTGGTTATAGCACATATATTCCGTTTTGTGTGCATTAACATGGAGGCCTATGCTTGCTGCTGCTCGTTCCAAACTATGCAGAAGTGTTTCGGCTTGGTCAGGTGTATTTGCCAGTATCGCTATGTCATCGGCGTAGTCGGCGTCGGTAATTGTTGTTGCGGGGTATCTTCTGCTTCTTTTCTTCGTCAGTTCGAAGCCATTCTCTTTGATTTTGTCAATCGATGTTCTAAGTACGTAGTCTAGACAAATGATAAAGAGATACGGAGCCAGCGTGTCCCCTTGTAGTACTCCTGCTACAATGTCGAAGTATTCTGTGTCTCCATCTGGTGATCGTACTTTTACTTTGGTGTTTCTATAGAGAATCGTTATTGCCGCTACGGTTTCTTTAGGTATGCCGTACGCTAGTAGGATTTGTTCCATCTTTCCTCTGTGAATGGAGTCGAAAGCCTTGGTAAAGTCGACAAATATTAATGTCGCTTGTAGGTTCTTTGCCCGTACACCTTCAAGGATTCTGCGGATGGTTAATATTTGTGAGGTCGTGGATCTATTTCTTCGGAAGCCATTTTGGTTTTTTCTAAGTATGTTGTCGATTTTGGGTTCTATTCGGTTTCGTAGTAGGGCATTGTAGATTTTGGCAGCTATGGATGTAAGTGTTATGCCTCGGTAGTTTTTGGCTAATCCGAGGTCCCCCTTTTTAGGGAAGGGGAGTATGCATCCCTTCGTCCATCTATCTATCGGATTTTGATTGTATACTGCGTTGCAGTGTCGGAGCAGTATGTCGTCGAATTGTCTGGTCTTCCATACTTCCGGGAATATATTCAAATATAATGTAAGACTATGGTGATGATATATATATATATATATATATATATATATATATATATATATATAATTGAATATAATTCAGAAGGTAGATCATCACATATAAACATTGCCTGGATGATGGTTTAATATAAAAAAAACGATACGTCTAACGTTGGTAGAACATTCAACTATAATAAAAGCATCCCCTGAATACTAACTTTTTTCATATTTTTGTATTCATTTTCTGTCAAATTCCTTTATATATTCCCCCCCTCTCTCTCTCTCTCTCTCTCTCTCTCTCTCTCTCTCTCTCTCTCTCTCTGTATATATATATAAAGGTACTAAAATAGGCAATTAGCTTTGGAATCCGTCTCTCCCGAATTTCTCTCATTCGCTTCATTTTTAAACTATGCTAAGATATTGATGTTGATAAAGGTTTTGCGAACTTAAAATCGTTAATAAGTAATGACTGTAGCAATACGAAGTCGCACTGGCAGATCGGCATCTTACACTAGATGATAAAACACAATATAACTTGTAATTTTCCATTTCTATGTCACCAATAGTAATGTAAAATTATAGTTTATACTGATGTAGAAGACTGGTGTTAAAGATACTAATCTCTAGTATTTCAGAATTAATCCTAATGCTTCTAGTAAAGATATGACACTCAAGACAGCATATTTGAAGATAACGTATCGTTGATATAAATAAGGACAGTATTCCCACTAAACTATACTAACCTCGCGCCAGCATAAGATCTCATATGCTTAATATCATGTCCAATCCCAGAACAGTTCAATCCCAGAACAGTCCAATCCCAGCGTTTTCTTGGCTGTGACCCTAAACAGCATGATATTTATAGGTTTTTGAGCTCTCATGGAGTGTGGAGTAAACCTTCATTGCTACTATTACTTCCAGATCCACTCTAACCCGGAGTGGTGGTACCTGTTAGGAAACCAACTATTGACCTAATACATCCATTTGAACATTATTAATGTTACAACTTCGTATGAATAGTTAATTGAAACTATGATTGTTAACTAAGGATTATTACAAGATTATTGAAATTGTGAAATTAATTACACGTAAATTATTGGCGTTACATAAAAATGCTGGAGTTCACATGACTGTGTGCCAATAAATGATTATTGATAGATAAGAATAGTTACTTAAGACCATATAATCGTTTAAATTATGAAATAAATACAATGTATGAATTATTTGAAATAAATAGATACCTTATATAATTGTGTATATATAATTGTGTATAGATAATTGTGTCTAGATAATTAGTATTAGATGAGAAAGCTTGAAACCGTACAACAGTCTGAAAATTATTTGTATTCGATAAGAATGTGAAGGTGCCCGTGGTGTAATAGTTATGATCGTAGAAAATGGACGCAGCGACACGAGTTCTAATCCTTGACGAGTCTGATTGGATTGCACAAATATCATTGGGAAAGGTATGAATCCAATTATTTTCCCTTCAGCTAGGGTTCTTTCGCCTTGCTGAGGATACTAGTCTAGGAGAAGGAAAACTCTGAATTAAACCTGTTAAACTCCGCTTAAAAATTGACCATGTGTCATATCCTGCCTGAGCGGAGGGGTTGGTAAATATGGATAAGAATCCATGAAACCATATAAATATGCGCATTGATAGTTATTAAATCGGAATTATCACTTAAAACCATATTATCAAATATAAATTATAAGTATTTGATAGAAATACTTTATACAATATTTAATTGTTTGATTTGGTTTGGTTTGGTTTGGTTTCTTTCTTTAATGGCACATCAACCTTCTTAGGTTATTTAATATCAAAGCCATCCTTGTATAGAAAGATTAGTGGTAATACTGAAATCCATTTAACTTACAGCCTAGGGATAAGGGAGTTCATGCTTTTGCTAAGGATATTAGTCCAAAAGTGAACATAACGCTTAACTCAAAACTGCGGTCCAACACCTTTACAGCTAATATATGAGGACACCCTCCCATATGTAACTGTGAATGAATTATTATCATTAGATTAGAGTACTTAATGACACATATTTATGAAAATATTATTAGTATTAAATAGGTATACCTAATTCCAAATATAATCATGTATGAACTATTTGTGTTTGATAGGGATACTTAAAACCATTTAATATTGCGCAAACAATTAGTTATCAACTGGAAATCGTGACTTGAAACTATACAATTGCTTGAATTATTAGTATTTGATAAGAATACTTGAAAGCAAGAGATTTTTTGAAGCCAGAAATACTTAATATCATATAACTGAGTAGCCCAATCGGCTGTGGCTGTAGAATACACAGACTGTATATTTGCAGAGAAGTAAGACCTCTCGCCAATGAGTGTTCTAGATATGACACTAACCAATATGACGTTGTGGCTCCTCCCTTTAGCTTTGAGGAATATGAAGTACCTCTTCATTGACATTATTCCTAGGTCTGTTGGGGTCCCATCTATCGGTCAAATCATATGCCCTTGTTGGCTCTGTGTGGACACAGAATGAAGTTTGGAGGACCTGCCGAGGGTGAAGGGTCGTAGGGATGGATGGATGGAGAGAGACAGAGCGAGAGAGAGAGAGAAGGAAACTGAGAGAGAGAGAGAGAGAGAAGGAGACTGAGAGAGAGAGTGAGAGAGAGAGAGAGAGAGAGAGAGACAGTCAGCGAAATCCGTGCAGTCAGCGCGATTTGGTTATGATGATGATGATGATGATATTTAAAGCCATTGAACTGTGTGCAAATAAATCATTAATGTTAAGTTGAACTATTAGTATTAACATAAATATGATTGAAACCATTTAACTGAGTTCAAACGAATGAATAATGTTCAATAGAAATATTAGTGTTATGTAATAATATTGAACAATGTGCAAACAAATGACCTCTGTTTGGTTTGTAAATAATGCTACATAAAAACTATTTTCTTACAAATCATATAAATAATATAGACTTATAAACAAGATTTGGCATTGAATAACCCACAAGCCATAAAACACAAGCCAACCATATAATTGTGAGCACACAGATGATTATAGGAAAATTTATAGGATGCAATTTTAAAAATTGAACATCGAAAATCTATCTCAGTTCATTTCGGTAACACGTTTTATCACCATTACTTGATATATATATATACATATATATATATATATATATATATATATATATATATATGTGTGTGTGTGTGTGTGTGTGTGTGTGTGTGTGTGTTGATTTAAAAAGCAAGAAATTCAGAAATAGTATTTCATTCCCATAATAAATTTATTTCGATTATTCAAGCTCGTCAGATAGAATTTAAATTTGAATTCCATCGGACGAACTCGAATCAGCGAAATGAATTTATCATGGAAATCAAATATTAGTTTTAAATTTCTTGTTTTTTTAAACAAAAATATACATTTTGCTCTGCAGGTATATTTTGTATTAAATAGCCGTGCATTGAGCACTCATTCTATTTATATTCACAGTCCTTATTTACTTGATATACAGTATATCACAAAAGTTAGAACACCCCTCACATTTCTGCAGATATCTAAGTATATCTCTTCATGGGACAGCACTGACAAAATGACACTTTGACACAATGAAAAGTAGTCTATGTGCAGCTTATATAACAGAGTTAATTTATTTTCCCCTCAAAATAACTCAAAATATAACCATTAAAAGCTAAACCCCTGCCAACAAAAGTGAGTACACCCCAAAGAAACTACCCCCCTAAATGTCCAAATTGAGTACTGCTTGTCATTTTCCCTCCAAAATGTCACGTGACACATTAGTGTTACTAGGCCCATGTGTTACTAGGCCCATGTGCATAGGGAGCAGGTGTTTTCCAATTTGTAATGCAGCTCTCACACTCTCATGCTGGTCACTGAAGGTTCCAACATGGCACCACATGGAAAAGAACTCTCTGAGGATCTTAAATGACAAATTGCTGCGCTACATGAAGATGGCCAAGGCTACAAGAAGTAGCTAAGATCATCCAGCGTTTTAAAAGAGCAGGGACCACTAAGAATATGTCTCGAGTAGGTTGTCCAAAGTAGCTGAGCGCTCGTCCTGAGCGTTACATCCAAATGCTTTCTTTGAAAGATGGGCACAGGAGTCCTGTCAACATTGCTGCAGAGATTGAAGAGGTGGGGGGTCAGCCTGTTAGTGCTCAGACCATACGCCGCTGTCTACATCAAATTGGTGTGCATGGCTGTCTGAAGACGATACAAAAGAAAGCCTCCAAACAGTTTGCAGAATACATGTCAACAAAGCACATGGATTACTGGAACCATGTCCTATGGTCTGATGCGACAAAGATTAATTTGTTTGGTTCTAATGCCTTCAAGCATATGTGGTGGCGACCAGGTGAGGAGTACAAAGATAAGTGTGTTATGCCTACAGTCAAGCATGGTGGTGGGAATGTCATGGTCTAAGGCTGCATGAGTGCTGCAGGTGTTGGAGAGTTATATTTAATTGAGGGAAACATGAACTCCAACATGTACTGTGAAATACTGCAGCAGAGCATGATCCCCTCCCTCCAGAAACTGGGTCGCAGGGCAGTGTTCCAGCATGACAATGACTCCAAACACACCTCCAAGACGACCATTGCTTTAGTGAACAGGCTGAGGGTAAAGCTGGCCAAGCATGTCTCCTGACTTGATCCCAATAGAACATCTTTGGGTGATCTTCAAGCGGAAGGTAGAGGTGTGCAAAGTCTCAAACATCTGCCAGCTCCGCGACGTCGTCATGGAGGAGTGGAAGAGCATTCCAGTGGCTATCTGTGAAGCTCTGGTAAACTCCATGCCCAGGAGAGTAAAGGCAGTTCTGGATATTGATGGTGGCCACATAGAATATTGACAATTGACATGGTATATGTTAATATTAACAACTTTCCCTAAGGGGTGTACTCACTTTTGTTGGCAGGGATTTAGCTTTTAATGGCTATATTTTGAGTTATTTTGAGTGAAAATAGATTAACTCTTTTATATAAGCTGCAAACAGACTACTTTTCATTGTGTCAAAGTGTCATTTTGTCAGTGTTATCCCATAAAGAGATAAACTTAAATATCTGCAAAAATGTGAGGGGTGTATTCACTTTTGTGATACACTATATATATATATATATATATATATATATAATCGATGGAAAATATTATTAAGCGACCTTAGGTTTCATGAAACTTGTAAAAGTTAATAAAATTTATCGTCTAATGTGCCTGATTAATGTTGTTTTATAAGTTTTATAAACTTTTATAAGCTTCATGAAACCAAAGGTCACAGAATAATATTTTCCATGGATTAAATATATATATATATATATATATATATATATATATATATATATATATATAATATATAATATGTATTAATTTCTTATCATTATTATAATAGCTCTATCCTAGATATTGATCACTCTCCATACTATATTGCACTTGGTCCGACGCATAACCACATAGTGGTTTACTGACGACCAACACTCTCATAATATATATACATATATATATATAAAGTTTGGCTGAAAGGTTCATAGGCTGTAACGTTCATATGATGACATCATATCTGCTGTTCATGATTTTTTTCCAATGGGATGCAAGCACCACAACACCGAGAGAAGAACTGTATAGACAGCAAGGAGGACTAAAAAATAAACCACACTTGGTCACATTACATAAGATGATTTTTTGGGGTTTCCTCGTTTTATTGCATATTAGTCTTCGTGGGTTATTAAATGCCAAAGCGATCCTTGTAGAAGAAAAATACCGACACTATTTAACCTTTGCTAGAAGTCTGAGGGGGCTTGATACTCGAAAAGTAAATGCAATAGCGCTTCTGGAGTTCGAACCCGCTCACTTCGATGTCACTGTATAACACCTTAGCCACAATGCTACGGAAACTTACCAATTAAAAAAAAAGAATATTTGTCGGCCTATAAAACTGAGATATATATAAGAATGATTACAGTCGAAAATTTTCCAATGAACTAAATTTCGGCATTAAATAACCCATAAGAAGTTGATACGCTGTTAACGAGAGAAATGAAACAATGAATACGCTTACCTCGGTTCCTTCATCCCGTAAGAAGACAGAACAACGTTCACATTTCAAGAGAGCTTGAGCTCTCTGCATTGTTTTTAAGATCAATCCGTCGGGGTTGGTTTGCTCTTCAAAGAGATCGTGTGCCACTTCAAGAAGAGCCTGCAAAAGACAAAAAGACACATTTATTTATTATGTCAATACAGTCTTGACTATACATTGCAGTAAGTTGTGATTCATTCACGTATCTATCGTATTGCCAGTGGAAAAATACACACCTAACAATTTTGCACAATTCACTTTTCTTCCAAATCAAAGATACCTGGATTCTTTTATTTTTTATGTGTGTGTGTGTGTGTGTGTGTGTGTGTGTGTGTGTGTGTGTGTGTGTGTGTGTGTGTGTGTCAATATACACTCTTTATATGTTCTTTCAGTATTTCATGTCTATAAGTTTACCAAGAAAATAAAACTGTTGTTATTAATTCGCGTCGTGAATTGTTCTTGCATATATATCCCATACGAGAATATATCAGACCTATGCTCTAAGTGGTCTAAGTTAATCCTTCTCATACTTTTAATATAATTTAATATGTTGTGTAGTGGCTAAAGTGCCGGGCTGTGACATGCGAGTTTGAACTCCAGTCACGCTATTACGATCCCTTTCAGACGTATACCCTTATATGAACTCACTTATCATCCCAGCAATTGGTTAAATATCTCCCTTATTGTTCTTATCCAATCATGGCTGTGGCATTAAATAACCAATAAAGGTTGATATACCATCAAAAATAGAATTCGAACCAATCTAGGGTTTAATTTCAGTTAGAATTTTAGTATCCAGACACGACAAACTGACTAAGACAACCTTCATGTGTCGGTTCTTAATCTCCCGCTACAAGGCGAAAGACAAGACAATCATAAACCTTTCATAATCATACTGATAATGAAATACATGATGCTATCGAAAACTTTAATAATAAACCTCAAATGTTTCTCGACGAAACTATGTATCGTGAGTGTCATTATTTTGAATAGTGTATTGTTTTTATTTGTAACTGTTTTCTTTCTTTTGTAGACCTTCACTACTGTAGTGACTTTTTGTTTACACGGGTATATTAATAAGTATATTAACCAAATGATTATTAGCACAAGAGAGAAAATACTTAGGGAATAAAATGATTCTTATAACAATTTTCAAGTTAGCAGTCGGGAGAGTACTTAGTTGTAGAAGAAACATAATCAGCATTTTTTTTTTACTTTCCCCAAATTAAACTTGAACAAATTTGATGATGAACTTTTTTTTAATTCTTTCCGTTTTTTTCTATTTATTTCATGAAATATCAATAATTCATTTTTATAAGGTACCCCAAATTGCGACATACTGTTTGATATTGAAACAATGGAATCACCCATTTTTCCTGTAGCCCAGCAATAGCAGTTGTACAAACCATTGTTTAAGTACACACAGATCACTTGCACAGGATCCTAAGTGAGGGACCTCAGCGTAGAAATAACGTGATTGAACATTGCTTGGACTTAATACTACCCTTGCAAGACGGCTCATTAATCTAGTGGGTAGAGTGTTCGCCATTGGTCCGGGAGACCTGCGTTCAATCCCATGTCGCGTCACACTAAAGACTTTAAAAATGGTACTTTGCTTAACACTCAGCAATATAAGGTAAGTATCAATGGTAAAGTGGAGCAATACAGGGAAAGGAGTAACTCCCTCTCCTTCACCTTGGTGTAGTAGCTATTGAAAAGGGAGCCTTCTGGTCGCCCTCGATTTTACTTACTTACTTGTTTTGTACAACCGTACGAAAAAACCTGCCTTTCTGTTATACCTACCAAATGTGTTGTCTATGCTTACCACCCGGAATAACTTGTCATTGTATATCATTTACAATATAACAGATATTGATTTGAAAATCGCCCTTGAAATGCCGTTTACATTGTATTGGTGGCATGCTAGAAGGAACCGTGTTGCACAAGCAACGTGTAAGGAGCAGGTTGGAGAAAATATAACCACAAGAATTTGCAGGGGCTTCGGAATATTACATAACCACAAAGATTTCAACCCCCAAAGCTGAAAGGCAGAGGTTTCCCTAAAGATCCATACAGTCCACCCTACTGTGTGTGCATCTAAGCCGTTTTTGACTCTCTCTCACTCTCACCCGTACGTTGATTTCGAGAAATGACCCTAGTCGAGGGTGACCCACAGGCTCCCTTTTCAATAGCTACTACACAGAAGTGTAGGGTAGGGCGTTACTCCATTCCCTGCATTGTTCCTCTTACACTTGCTCCGTACCTTATCATGCCGAGTCTTAAGCAAGGATGCATCAAGTACCATTTTTGAGTCTTTGTTATGACTCGAACTTGGACTAAAGCCCGGTCTGTCGGACCATTGTGGAACACTCTAACCATTATGCCATGCTGTGTTGGGGTTTCTGTATTTCCACTATATTACCCTTATCTTATCTATAGTGTGGGGCATCTGCTTGTATCTCATTTCTGTGAATGCTGCAGCGTAGATTAAGTAGCGTCTTATATCCGTTTAAATTTAACGTCAACTTTTCTTAAGATCGTCACATTCTGATTCAGCCTCCTGATCAAGATATGACCAAGTAGCTCCCGGCTGAATTCAGAATTTTACTTAGCCGCTGACGAAAAACAATGGAGTCCTAAATACTGAGGGTGTAATCCGGATTCGTCATCCCATTATTAGATTTACATTCTTCAATCAGAAGAATACGTCGCTCATACCAGCGCACCTTATGAATGTGAAATCCTTGCAGGCTGTTTAAACGTCTACCACAGCCACACGTTATAGCTGGCTTCAGTTTCAGATTGTTCCCACCCTGCTAATACCGCGAGGTCCTTTTCCTTCGTTTGTGGATTTCATATTGGGTTTTCATCTTTCCAACATGCCACCCAAACTTTCCTGGGAGTCACCTCTTCCTTACGGAGAGCCATCATTCTTTTCCAGAGAGTTTTGTTGATTTTTTTTTTACATACAACGTGCGATTTCACATGCTATATACCCTGTTTTCATCAGCCGCCACCCATGTGATACCAGTTTCAGTGGTTAAGGCAGTGCTAACACACCTGGCTCAACCGGCATTTTTGGCTAACGGCGGGGGCATTATTTTGTCTTTTCTGTAGTGTCGTGTATTTCCTTGTCTCTTATTTCCCTTAATGGTGTAGCGTGAATTAATAGCGTCTTATTTCCGCTGAAGTGTAACATCATTTTTTTTAGACTGACACGTTCTCATTCAGTCACTTAAATTGAAGGGAACACAACACCTCAAAATGATGTAAACTGCTGAATAAGTTGATTTTGAGATGGTTAGCTAGTATCAAGGAAAGTTGCAGACAAGATGTAATCACATAGCTCTTTGCTTCCTTTTGGGCCACTGAATCCTTTACTTTAAATTTCGTGCCATATAAGTACAGAAATAATGCCAATCTGTGTATATACAAACAAACTACGATTATGTCACAGTAAACTGTTATTACTCTAGTAGCGTGTGGCGAATATAATTTGTCTCTGAAATTAGAATTACATCAGCCATATATGAAACATTCAAATCTTACGCGTTACCTTGGTTTGGTTTGGTCTGGATTGGTTTTCTGTCATCAACCATTATTTGTCTGAATTTCTAAGACATGCTTGATGATTTTTATCATTCAGAGGTTTTCAAACTATTGTCATCATCTTTATTGTTATAGTGACAACGTTTCGGTCGATGTGTCCTCCAGACTTCTTCAGGTGTTTCTTGTCGAATTCGAGAGCCTACATGGAACTTTGAATCACATCCTTTATTTAATCCACGGGAGTCGCTTGCTCTGATTCTGTTAAACATAAGCGGACACAAGTGTTAATTATTCCTGTATTGTTATTCGCCTGCAGTCAAAATTTAACTTGCAACCTCCAGATGATTGTTACTTAGAAGCTTAGGGAATCAACGCATATAACTGTTACGCTCTGTGTCACGTGTTTAAGATTCATGCAGTTGATGTATCAAATAGTTCTATCTCTAACAATTCAATTTAGCATAAATCAAAAAAGAGATGTTTTCAAATATTACTATGTATCACTAACATTTCAAGTAAACATCAGTCATTTCTTTACACGCTTTTAAACGATCAAACACTTCTATTTCAAACACTTCTATTTCAAACAATTTAATTGAGCATAAGTCAAAATGAAATGGTTCCAAGTAGCACTGGGTATCACTAATAATTCATTTAAGCATCAGTCTTTTGTTCAGACAATCAAATAGATCTATTTCAAAATATTCTGTTTAGCATAAATAATTTGTTTTCACTCGTTTCAAATCCCAAATTGTTCTATTTGACCCATAGATAGTACCCGGTCAGGTGCTACCATTCTGGGCCAAAGTGTACCTTGGAGCGATATCATTGAAGAGGTACTCCGCATTCCCTAAATCTCCAGCATTACTGCAGCCTCACCATCAGATTATTTAATGACATATCTAGGATACTCTTTGGGGGATTCGAGCCCCTCAGCAGTGTTGTAATCATTGAATTCAACAGCCAACTGGACTTTACACATTAGACCTTATATTCGGATGCATTTTTCATCTATTGTGCTATAAAGAAATTGCGCTGATAATCAACGTACACTTGTCTGACAGTCGGTATAGGTCGACCCCAGGGATTTTTCAGACTTAAAGTGGCAACTTGGATGTTGTAATTTACGGTAATTATCCTTGTATTCTACTTTTACAATTTTCTTCTAAATAATGGTTCCTGTGAGGAGCCAATTTTTGACAGCTGATTACTGAGCTGGTCAATCTAAATATAGATATTGAATAATAAGACAATACATATGACATTACAAAGAAATTATAGCAAGACAAGATACCAGAGAATCATATCATCAGCGTAGTAATTCCTACAATTGCATTTATCATTCAAATTTTTAAAAAATTAAGTCTTTAGAGTAAAATTCTATTGAGGTATAATATAGATGCATGATAAGTATAAATATAAGTGGACGTGTGCACAATATATATATATGTATATATATATATATATATATATATATATATATATATATATATAACTTTACAGGATAAAAAGTTAATGGATCATTTGTCTAACTGAAATACTAAAATATTTGTATTTAAACTCTACGAATTACATTATACGTTTAAGTAAGTAAAGTTGGCGTCCATAGTCGAGGGTGACCCGAAGGCTCCCTTTTCGATAGATACTACACCAAGGTGTAGGGAAGGGTGCTACTCCATTCCCAGGATTTCTCCACTTTACCCTTGATCCGCACCTTATAATGCTGAGTGTTAAGCAAGGAAGCATCAAGTACCATTTTTAAAGTCTTTGGTATGACTCGACCTGGGATTGAACCCAGCTCTCCCGGGCAATTGGCGAACACTCTAACCATTATGCTAATGTCCTACACTTTACAAATTAAGGTCACCAACATATATATATATATATATATATATATATATATATATATATATATATATATATATATATATATATATATATATATATATATATATATACGCACTTAATTCGGGGCCAGTAGGTGTCGTCAGTAATGTTAATCTTCCAGGTCATAGAGGAGTTTTGGGTCTTACAACATCATACTCCTCTCACCAGAACGACCCCCTCAGAGATGATCAAACTCTGCGTCACCTACCCTATAACACGCTCTGACAAACTTATGGCTTTTATCAGTCTTGGACGGCTCATAATAAAATCCCTCAAACCAGGCCTAGCATTCGATTCGCTGTTGAAACCAGCCAATCGTGTGTATATATATATATATATAACAAGAATCTAATGAATAGCTAAGGGTTATCGCTATAGAGAACTACCTATAACCAAATTCATAATTTTTAAGTCACACTGACAGCATTGATTTCCCAGAATCTCTTTCTCTTTCCGTCCCTATAATCCCTAGCTACCTATACGTTTTCTTAACGTCCATGTGGTGCATCAACACAGTAGTGTTTAACACAGACACAGCTTGGAAAAAAATCTCGTTTTATTTTATCGGATAAAATAAGGTCTATGAACTATCAATAGCAGTCCACAACTTCATTAGACCTAGGTGGATATCACTTTCAGTAGATGAGACATTGCTACCGAGGTGTGTGAATTTTTTTTACTAATTTTAGAGGCCTACCACAAATTATGGTAGGCCTTTTCGTGTAAAAAACATGGTTTTGTTTTAAATTTCGTTTTCGTAGAGACCAATGTCTCCTGCAGCTTCTTAGCTATGCAACAGAGATTAGTAATTGAATTATAAATTAATTAGTAAAAAAACATCACAAATGTCTCTTATCGAGCTGTTGATATCAATGTACGTCTAGTGAAGACGATAATATGAAAGTTTGATCTATCCGATAGAACAAAACGAAATTTTTCCAACTATTGTCTGTGTTCACACTAATGAGTTGATGTACCACATGGACGCTAAAAAACAAGGAAGGAGAAAAAGTTCGACGGCAACTACATAAGAATGCAACTAGCAGTTTTGAACCAATCTTGGAAGCAACACCCCATAGAACAGCAGCTGTAAGGGCATTTGGCTCCCATGTCCAAAACCATCCAATAAGACAAACAAGGCCTGCAGGGCACAGTTTGATAAGCTAAGTTCAATTCAGAAGTGACTTTCTTCAACGGCCAACGAATGGACGATTTTTGGCCGATTAGCAACAATATCCATCTACTCTTTGTGGACACGAGTTGTAGTTTGGGGAGCTACTGAAGGATATGAATGACAGGGACGGAAAAAGAAATTCTGCGAAATCAGTGCTCTCAGTGTGATTTGAAAATGATCAAATTGCTTATAGGTAAATCTCTATAGATATAACCCTTAAATATTCATTTGATTCCTGATATGAATATATATATACACACACACACACACACACACTTATATATATATATATATATATATATATATATATATGAAACATTTGAAAAAAAGCTCCTCATGCTTAACAAATGTGTACAATATCTACAATATATATATATATCTATATCTATTGTAGATATTGTAGACTTTTGTTTAGCATGAGAAGGATTTTTTCAAATATTTCATATATATATATATATATATATATATATATATATATAAACTTGAAAAAGAAACCTCCTCATGCTTAAATGGGTTCAATATCTACAACAGTAAATATATATATATATATATATATATATATATATATATATATATATATAGTAGCTATATTAGCCTTCTCATGCTTAAGAACTGTCTACAATATCTACAATAGCATAGATATATACATATATATATATATGTGTGTGTGTGTGTGTGTGTATGTGTCTACATATATATATTAATGCAAACAAAACCAGACTTTCCAAGATTAAAACTGTTATTTGATTCTTGTTATACACATACACATGCACACACGCACACACACACACACACATATACATATACATGTATATATGCACGCATGTACATACGAAACATTGAAAAACCAACTTACCTTTTGCTGAACAAATGTCTACGATATCTCTAATAATAGCGGTCGTGTATATATATATATATATATATATATGAATATGTGTGTGTGAGTATGTACGTCTCTGCGCATGCATACATACATATATATTCATAAAACTAAGCTAAAGAAAACATTACAAGACTAATTATTTGATTTACTATAATATTTACATTCAATTGCTAATTAGGTCAAATTTAAAATTGTGAAATATATGAAAATTAATATATATATCTAAAAAAAATTAAAAAAGATCAATAAAATAAGTATCTTTTTGTTCAAGGCTTAAATTGACCTAGAAAGCTGTTGATTGTCAATTAAGAGTGAGACAATGATTTTTTTTATTTTGTCTCTTTTTTCGCTTTCCTTTTTTAATTTTTCGGTCGTCAACTAACTTCATCGTGCATAATGATGAAGCAGGTCATTTTGTAGAACTTATTTTTCTAGTCCTTATCTTAAATGTCAATATCAAAAAAGGGAGTTAGTTTTGCTCCACCCTAATTAAACGTATGCTGAGCATGGCCCATCCAGTCAGGCGAGGCTGAGAATTTTTAGTTCAACCCCATTGCTCTAAAACTGTTCCCATAGGTCAAAGCATCTAAAAAGGGTTTTCCCAATAACTGTTGGATATAATCCTGAACTAGGATTGGCTGAACAATGGGAAGATGACTCCTAATTGTCTCTTATTGGACAACCAATCAGAAACCATTTTTAGTCCAGATATTGATCTATAAAAATGGGATAAGAAAACAAATCCTCAGAGAGGATGAGAAAAGGGACCAAAAAGAAACTCAAGACTGCCAAAGAAGCATACACTCCATTTTAGACCCAAGGCACTCCGAACAACCTTCAGACAAAACAAAAATTCAAAGTCACAGACTTTAGAGACGTTAGTGTTATTCAAACCGCACCTCATCGTCACTCTTCTTCTCTCGATATTCTTTCTTCTACTTTTTGCCAGGAAAGCAAACATCGTTTACTTGTTATCTGTTGTCTCACAAACGTGTTTCAATAAAAAAAAAAACATTTTTGTTATTTGTTAACAACGAGTTTTCTCTATTCTTTGAGTTGCTAAACAATCTAGCCACTCATATTACCTGACCGTCAGAAGATCAGTCTGAATTGCGTCAACCCCACTTCGTGAATCTTTCAAACACAGCGTGGGCACGGAAAAACTTGACAAAGTAAACAGTCGGAAGCAAATCTGGTATTCACGAACACAACAGCCACAATAAGTACTGTGACTAGTAGTCACACCGCATTGGGCTCCGTGACTAGCATAGGACCACATATACATATGTGTGTGTGTGCGTATATATATATATATATGTGTGTGTATGTGAGTGTATGTGTGTATATATATATATATATATATATAGGGGGAATAACTGTAACCCAGCAAAAGCGACAAATATTACTGAAGTTTTTAAAAGAGATAGAAAATCTGATACTCTAACTTGGAGAATAAATTAATATCCAGTTCAATTTGCAACTGACTTATAACTGAGTGCATTTGCAGCGAGCCTGATAATCATAATCGTTAATATTCAAGATATAACAGATATATATGAAATCCCAATAAGAATCATTTACTAATTCTTAAACAGAAGTAACTTTTGCTTCGATGTGGCACAAGGCTGAATGAATGGGGCACCAATGAAACTCGAACTCACTCGCGTAAGTTAGCTGGTCTAATTTGCAAACCATTACACTACCAGAGATTGATATCGACATCGACAACCGTCACAGCGAGAATCAAACGGATTCAAGAGTTGTCAAGTAAACTCAATAAATTGTAAGATTAAACGGCAAAACTTATGGTTGTCCTTGGCCGATGTTAAGTCAATAAAACTGAGATAACATAACGTGTGCTTTTTATCAGCTGGTATCTAGACAGGAGATCCACCCACTTTAATTTTCACCGGTTAGGTAGAATTGAATACACTCCAAGGATGAATCTGTTGGAGTCTGCCATATTATCTGCCAATGAAATTGATAAAATAGTCAAAAACTGGCCAAGACCACCATATATTTGGCAAACTATTCTAATGATGTTGAATAATAGATATTATTTGCTTTTATGCCTCCTTGGACATCTCCTATTTTTACTATCTTCTCACATCAATCTTAAAAAAAGAATCTTTACACAGAACATATACAAGATTAATACACTCTATATACAGACCAAATTCTGTTAACTAATTCATTCAATAGTTCCCGAAACAGTCCACTTAAATTATTTTTCTGGCTATTATTTCTGAAAAGACGTAATTTAATCTTTACTTTTTTACTCAGCGGTTGTTTTTGGACAGATATCGCAATTCATTCCAAAATATATCACTACGTTAGGAAAAGAATCCAGTCGTTTAATAAACTTAGTTTTAGAAATCTGCCTTGACTCTAAGTTTCCAGTTCAAGGAAAAATATTTTAAGGATATCAACCATGATTAAAAACTTCATTACTTATTTTGAAAGTTTCACTCCTCATTGTTCTTTCTAGAAAAGTATTTACTTTAAATTTCTTCAATTTCTCTCTGTAACTGTAATATTTTACTATTTTTATTAGTTTTGTCACTCTTTTTTGGGTGAATGAATGATTTTATTTGATATGGAGTGTACATGATTTTAAAAGATTTAAACAATTGTCACAAAAACAGAAACCACTTATGCCAAATGAATTTAATTGACAGGAAAGATTTTTAAGATTTGAGAACTGAATAATCTCATACAGATGATCCTGGCATTCGAGAAATTTAGAAAAATAATTTGAAATTTACTTCGTTATCTCAGAATCGACGTTGAGGGTGAACATCTGTTGATAATGCTTAAAAATAGACCTGAATTCATTTTCTTGCATACAGTCAAATGGTTTCAAAAACTGAAATCGAACACTGTTTTATTTGCACACAGTTAAATGGTTTCAAGTATTGCTATTTAACACTAGTAATTCTTTTCAACATTATTCATTTGTTTTCACACCATTAAATGGTTTCAATTACTGTAAATAATTGATTATTTCGATTTGACTTATAAATAGGACCCTAACTGATACGATTATTCTGGGACGAATGGATCTGGGCGTAATAGCAATGTAGGGTTACTCCACATTCCCCAAAGATTTAGAATCGGAACCTCACCATCAGATAGTTAAATGTCATATTAAGAACAATCGTTGGCAGAATGGTCTTATCACTCTGCAGAGATGCAGTTGGTGTATTCTACAGCCCAAGCCGACCGAGCCAACGTGTTGGAAGACAAAGATAAAAATTAGCAACCGCTTGTTTCGTTTGACTGAAATTAAGTTATCATCTACTTCTGGACTTTCTACAATCATGTGATCATATGAGTTAAGTTATCCAATCCCAGCCCAGTTTTTAAATGATCTCGCGGTCATCACCAGTCAATTACACAAGGTGAAACCTTAACGGTTACAATAGTGGTTCCCAACGGATTTTCAGCCATGCCCCACTTAGATATTTCTGAAATTCTGATGCCCCACCCACTAATATTTAGTTTTTACATATTCATTAACTTGTCTCTAAACAAGTCCCACAAAATTATTGCATGATCCACCAAAGTATTACCAAGCCTACTGGTGGGGCATATGCCCCACCGGTAGGAAATTATCGGGTTAGAATCTTGTGATGCTTATCTACACTATATGTCGAATAAAAGATTGCCACAATCAAGGATTTAACATTCTGCCTTACGGCTGTGAGGAAATGCACACAGTCAAATGGTTTCAATTGATTTAATGGGTAGACTTGTGTCTCTGGCTTCGTTAGAGCAACCGGACTAGGAGAAGGAAAAACTGTGAAGTGATATTTAAAGAATCTGTAGTATATTGTGGCACAATTCTTCTCTTATTAACTCATTTAAAGTGTCAATGGTCCTACGCAAACCTTCATCACTCTAAAAAAAATCGTCACAATAAAGAAATCATGTTTTATCTTTAACGGAACTATTTGCAGCCCCGTCGGCTGGGGCTGTTGAATATACCGACTACATCTCTGTGGTGGGGAAGAAGACCCCTCCCACCAACGACCATTTTTTGGGGAAGTTACAGTTTGAGGGAATGTTGAGTACTCCTTCGTTGCAATTGGACTATGTAGAAGTTAGTAATGTGTTGAAAAGACTTCAAAGATGAAGAAAGTTTCGAGTGCTCATTGACGTTAACTTATCCATCAAAGCAAAGAAGAACATGAAACAGTGTGGGGTGATGATGAATGATATCGGTAAAAAGAACGAGATCCGGCCGAGGAAGAATAGACAACTTGGCCAGTTAGTTTGTTGGTAGGTTGTCAGGTTTTTATGACATATCAACCTTTGTTGGTTATTTAACGCCAAATCCATTTTTATACAAATAAACAGTTCTATTTCAAACAATTCAGTTTAGCATGAGAACACAGTTTAATTCGTCAAACAGTTCTAATTTAACTAGTTCCGTTTAATATAAGTATAGATTTTATTTACACACTGTTAAATGCCGAAACAGTTCTATATTAAACAATTCAGTTTAGCGTAAGTAGAGTTTCAATGTCAAAAACTGTTCCATTTCAAACAATTCAGTTTAGCATAAGTACGCAGTTTAAATGTAAGTACACAGTTTAATTTTTTTTTTAAATTTCTATCTCAAGCTATTTAGTTTAGTAAAACAGTCCTATTTCAAACAATTCAGTTTAGCATAATTATGGAGTTTAGTTCTATTTAACCCAAATTGAGGGCTCTGTCAGCGGCTACCACTCCCGGCCAGAGTGGATCTGGAAGCGATAGCAGTGAAAGGATGCTCCACATTCCCCAAAGCTCCAGCTTCACTGGAACCTCACCATCACATTTAGTGTTATAACTAGGACACACGTTGGGGTGGGGGGTGGTTACCCCTCGGCAGATTCTACAGCCCTACCAGCCGACTGGCCGATAAATGACCAGATGACAATACATGAGAGCTGAAAGAAAGAAACAACAGCAAATAAGTGTAAGGCTATTGTGTAGATCACCTTCTTATTTTTATAGAAATTGTTCTCGTACTCTTTTTCTTCAACACTGGTTTGAACACCAACTTCAACTTCTGATAGCATAGTAATATTTTAGTTTGTACGGAACCGATTTTTTTTTTATGCCTATTGTGAGATTTTCACACAAGTAAGCAAATAGTCTTTCATTGGAGTCTAAGTGATAGCAAGTCTCTTTGGGTCTCCAGGACACTTCTCAGTATTCTGGCCGATTTCAACAATGCTGTAATTTAGATGATTTCGGTTCCTCCTCCGATTTCTAATTCTTCCAATTCCCTTTCCAAAGCTTTTCGGACCGTTCCAAGCATGCTAGTTACAATAGGTGTGATCTTTTTACAGCTTCCAAGCTCTCTTGGGATGTGCAAGTACTTGTCTCTTTTTTTGCTTTCCTTATTTTTTATTCTGTGGCCTGCCATGTCGGTTTAGTCTAGTATACGGTAAGTTCTCTTTTTTTTAGTAGTTGTAATTATTAATATTTTATTGGCCTTGGCTTAATGAGTAGAGTGTTCGCCAACGGTCCGGGAGATCGGGGTTCAATCCCAGGTCGAGTCATACCAAAGACTTAAAAATGGTACTTGATTCCGCCTTGCTTAGCACTCAGCACTAAAAAGGTGAGGATCAAGGGTAAAGTGGAGCAATCCAGGGAATGGAGATTTGACCTCCCCTACACCTCAGTGTAGTAGCTATTGAAAAGGAAGCCTTCGGCTCACCCTCAACGAAGGTCACCAACTTTACTTTTTACTTACATCTGTGTCCTAGCTACTTTTTCATACATATTGATAGTACTCCCCTAAGAAGTTCCGTAAAGTGCATTTTTGGCATTTCATATAGGCTGGAACTGCCAGGTATCTTGCTAATGTGTTTAGCTGCCTTTTTCTTGATCATACTGTCTCGGTCTCCTCAAGTCTCCATGACTTTTCTTAGTATTCTGGATGATCACACCAATGCTGTCGTTCTTTACCAAGGTCTAGGTACTTATCTCCCTTTTCGATTTCTTTCAGTTTTACCCTCAGGTCAGCCGGAACGGCAACATCCACCATTCTGCACGTTTTCTTTTCTTTCTTTTTTTTTTCGACTATCACTGGGTCTGGTCGTCTGACCGAGATTAAATGATCCGTTTGTCTCTCAGAATATTATCATCATTATTATTATTGCTACTGCTGTTGCAGTTATTGTTGTTGTTGTTAAGGCTGGCCGCAACACCAGATGTTCAAGATAACAAAAGTAAATCAGCCTGCCTTATGCGTTGTCTACCCTGAAGTCCATATCTAACAGCCAATTACTTTGCCTAATCATATTTACCAACCCCTCCGGTCGGGCAGGATATGACACAAGGTCAATTTTTAAGCGGAGTTTAACAGGTTTCAACTCAAGAGTTTTCCTTTCCTAGACTAGTTGCCTCACCAAGGCTGATGAACCTATTCTGCCCTACTATTTACCCATAGCTGGAGGGAGAATAATTGGATTCATACCTTTCCCAAGGGTATTAGTGCTATGTGAAATGCAATCAGTCAGGTCCAGGATTGAACTTGTGTCGCCGTGTCCATACCCTGCGACGATAACCACGGGCATCTTCATAATGGGCAATGCCAAAGACAAGGTATTTGTTCTTCCTCTGATTCTTTATTTAAACCTATCATATCAACTATAGAAGATAAACGGACCTCATGTTTGGCAAAAAACTGGTAACCACCTTGATATCATTATAAAATTTGAATTGACAGAGAAAGAAGTCCAAACAAACAAATGATTGCAAGCTAGCTAGCTAGCTAGATAGATAGATAGATTACTAATTCACTAATTCATTTTCTTTATTGAATCACTCTCCTATGCATAATGTAAGTCTGAAAAGTATCGAGACTGGTGTCACAAACAATTTATTTTAATTCCAACTAACAAACTATTAGGTTTCCCTTTCAAATGAATCCTCCTCGAATCTAATCCACTGTTCTGCTTTTATACACTGCGGAAAGAAATATTCTGTGATCCCTCTCAGCTCAATCGTTTCGGTCCTATTGATGGCCTCCACACATTCAAAATGAGTCCTTTTGATGATACAGTTGAGCATAGAGAAACGAAAAAAAAAGTCACTCGATCCAAGATCAAGTGAATAAGGAGGTTGTTCTAGTACGGCATTGTTCGTCTCGGCCAGGAAACACCGGACACTGAGCATCCCCAATTGCATTACTTTTCAGACATGCCCGAATCTTAGGGGATAATGTTCCAAACACTGTCCCTTTTCATATCAAGCTTCTCTGCGATTATTCGAACAGTCAAAAGACGATCACCACCTGCATTAGCTGCTTGATGTTAACCTCAGTCCTGCTTGTTGAACGCCTCCCGCTTCTGAAGTCATATTTACCTTCTGGCGTCCCTCTTTGAATCTCGTATACGACTCAAAAACACCTATGTGTGATATGGTGAAATAGATAGATAGATCGATAGATAGATAGAGAGATAGATATATAGATAGATAGATAGATTGGACCAGAGAGTAATATTATACTATTAGATAGCCATGCCTGAATTGACAGGATAGGCGGAAACATATTGAGATAGATAAATGTGAACAGATTGAAATAGATAGATAGAACTAGACAGTAATATTCACATACTGATATTTACTTAGCATAAATTAATCTGGAATGAAATCTAAAATGATATTAATATAATTTATGCTTATTAGATTTTACGATTACTGCAATCAAGCGATTCAAGTGGAGAATCATTTTTATGGATGATGATACTACAGTGAAAATCTGCAATTCAGTTATACCGTGTTTTATATAATATTTCATCAACAAAATATTTTCTTAATGATAGCCAAATACTCAATTATTTGGTATCTATAATGTGAATCAAACTAAAAAAAAAAAAGTCTGCAGACATGATAAATAGTGATAAATGATATTGAACATTGATTCATTTTCATCTGGGTATCTCCATACACTTGATAAAGCATTTCAAGTGTTTGTGATATTTTTTACCAACAGGACCAAAAATTTCAGATTTATTCGTTCCTCACGGCTCATAATTAAACAACCTGAATAAGAGGACGAGTAAACAAGAGAATGCGGAAAAAAGGCAATAGTTAAAGGCAGCTAAGATTACAGTTATATCCTAATATATCATGTTAGATGATTATACAATTTACTTACCTCTCTTTCTGCCATGGTTTACACAGAAAACCAGGTCCAATTACTTATCAGAAAGACCTCGTGTATATATATATATATATATATATATATATATATATACATGACGGGGTTTATACGTGCACAAATACACAATATCTGAATATATGGTATTTAAAATCCTGGCATTTACTCCGGTCTCTCAGACCATTGGTTCGCACATAACCATTTCGATCCCGAGACAGTTTCATGTCTACTTGGATCATGGTAATCCGCAAACGATTATATGAATATCTGGATTTAATCCAGGCTTGAAGGGTAACCCCTGGAGTCACTGAGATAGATGCAATGAATGAATCACAATTATGAGACAGCTTCTCGTCTACCTTGAAGATGAAAATAATTCGAATGACATTTAACCCCCTCTGTCATTTTTAAATGACATACTTAATGACATTGCTTGAAATGAATCTAGAGAGAATTTAATAGAATAACAAAAACTGATATGGAAAACTTTTTAATGTCATTGAGTAAGGAGGAGGTGATGAATTAGCTTGAGATAGTTAATGTCTATCTCGAAACAAAACCACTGAATGGTAAGCCGGAACCCTCAAATCACTTTAGTATGACAATAAACTGTATCTCATGGTAAGGATCCACTTCTGGAGATCTAGGGAGTGTGCAGTACCCCATTCATTGCAATTACTACCCGGTCAACTCTCACTTGGAGTAGTAGTACCTGTTAGGATCCCATATATATCAAAGATATGTTTGAAAATTATATTTTCATTGGACCGTGTACAAAAAATCTCTTAAGAAACATTTAGACTACAAAAATGAAGATAAATGCGAGTAACTAATTTATTGGCTTAGAATAATCCAAGACAGTTTGGCCTGTTCAAATCAATCTATCAAGAAAAGATATCAAAATGCTGTGGTAAATACGATAACGGGCCCTAAAATGTAGAATGGCTACCTCCAATTTTACCTACTCTATTTACCATTACCCCGCCACCAAATAAGAGGGACGAAAGATATATTGCAATACGACAATGAATATTAATGTGGATTCATACCTTTCCCAAGGCAATTAGAATTAAGTGAATAGCAATCAAGGGCATGAAGTAGCGACCTTCTCTACCCCAACAAAACAGCGTGCCGCCCTCGACAAAAGAATAGGTATGGACCATCATAATCAACGTAAGATAACGCAAAGACCTGAAATGATCATAACAATCGCTCGAAGATTAACCACAGGGCTGACCTAGTGAAAGTCTGCAATTCAGTTTTGTTGTACTCCCTACATAATGGACTCGCCCTTCTCCATGAATACACGTCAACGAGAGCGTCAGAGAGAGAGAGAGAGAGAGAGAGAGAGAGAGAGTGCACCAATCAGCGTTACACAATCATGTGTGATACCATTTGCGTTGTGGACGGATAGTCACTACCACACTGGACTCTCAGCTTTCTACCAACTAACTACTGTTTAACCAGGTTCACTTGTATCTTGTTTCCGTTACTTGAATATATATGTTTTTCTATCAAACCTTTTGTGTTCCTCGTGTCTTTCTTTGGTCAGCATCACAACAAGTTATACCTTGTTTTATATAATATTACTCCAACAATATCTTAATGATAACCAAATAGTTTATAAATTGGTATCTATTATATGAATCATGCTTTAAAAAAACAACAGTTATAACAAATAGTGATACATTAGATTGAACATTGATACATTTAATCTGAGCCCAACATCTGACGATAAATAAACAGCCAAGGTTCACTTATCTTGAAAAATGGTGACCATTTTTTTAAATGTGGGTAACATACTTTTCTGAGAGACTGTGTCCTGGAGTACATGTATAGCAAATTTGGTGCTTTTACCACCAAGTGAAAGATTATTTCAGTTGTCTATTGGATTTGTCCACCCTCAAAAATTCTTATTTATCATCCTGAAAGTGTTATTTTGAATGAAACAAGTTAAGTATCATAATGTTTTTTTTAATCTACTATACTAAATAAAAGTCTTCCTGAGCCATATTAAATACAAATTACACACAAAAAAAAAAACAGACAAAAACTTATTAAGCTTTTCATTCATCTATATGACCCCCCTTTGGCCGCTATCACTGCATTTCACCAAAAACTGAACATTTTTTTAGAGTGGCTAAATAGTTTTAACTGGTACTATATATATATATATATATATATATATATATATATATATACATACATATATATATATATATATATATATATATATATAGAGAGAGAGAGAGAGAGAGAGAGAGACCATAAGTTAATGAAGGGAATAACAAAAAATATTCAAGTGATTTTTATTTTTAAAAAATTTTCATGTACATTTTCGAAATTTTCGCAAAGTATACATGGAACATATATGTGTTTTCAAATATTTTTTTCACAGTAAATTAACAGTGAACTAAAAAATATACATTTCGCCATGGTCAAAAGTTAAGGAATGTTGTTGAATTATAGTAATTTAGGTAATTTTAAAACAACTTGATTGCTAATTTTGATTGATAGTCAACTGTCATACATCATGGGAACTATTTTTATACAAGGTGGAGGCGAAAGCACGTTATTGTTTAACTCGAGAAGAAAAAGTGCTCACTTTAAAAAATCATGAAGAAAGCTAATATTATTCTGAAATTGCTGGCATCGTACGAAGGTCGAAAAGCGTTGTTTATCGTGAAATCAGTAGATTTAAGGCTTTCAAGATACTTGAACCCAATCCGAGAATTGGCAGGCCTCCCATGACTACCAAACAGATGGATCGGATGACTGCTAAATGTCTTTAAAAGAGCGTTTCCATGCAGCAACGTTTATTTCACGTGCATTTTGTGAGAAAACGGGAAAGCCAATCTCTAGAAAAACTGTTTCTCGTATGTTAAAAAAGGAAAAAATTAATGGATCGAATTCCATGTCGTAAACTTTTGATTTAAAAAGATCAAATGGTTCTTTGTCGAAATTTCTGAGACGAAGCTTGTTGATTTTTATCATTAAGGGTTTTCGGACTATTGTCTTCATCTTTACTGTTATTTCCATAACGTTTCGGCCGATATGTCCTCTGGCCTTCTTCAGGTGTTTGTCGAACTCGGGAACCTTCACGGAACCTCAAACTACGTCCTTTATTGAAACCAATAGGGTCGCATGTTCTGATTCCGCTAGCCATAACCGGGTAAAAATGTTAAGTATTCCTGTATTGTTACTCGCCGGTAGTGAGGATTGAACCTTCAAATAATTGTCTCCCTAGAAGCTTAGGGAACCAACGCCTATAACCTTTACGCCATGTGTGCTGCTGGACCATTCAGAGTTATTTATTGGATTTATAAACTTAATGTTCTTACTTAACTAGAATTACTACTATCATGTATGACTTTTTACCTGTGCTCATATTCAGTTTTTTTCTCATCTCGCCTTCTTAATTATCAGTTCCCATATTGTATTCAACTCTATACTTAGTCAACTCAGCAGGTCATTGTAGCCCAACGTATGTGCTGATTCCTTAAGGCGTCTACTCCTCCAATGTTCAGCCCTATCAATTATTTCAACTTTATCCCATAAGGGCAGATGGTTTCCCTTTTCCTTCTATATATGGTCCGCCATACCCGACTTTTCAATCTCGCCACGTATTACTGCCTTCCAAAGTTCTTCTAGCCTTACTTTTAGTGGGTGACCTGTCTCACCTTTGTGTATTTTACCACAACTGCAAGGGATGGTCATGTTGAATTCCGTTGGTGGCTTGACCAGGAAGAGATACCTCCGGAGAGTTGAACCACTTGTGAATACTGTCCTGATGTCATATGGACTACATATCTTTTGGATTCTTTCAGATAGTCCTTTGACATAGGGCAGACATACGGTGGTGAGTTTTCTGTACCGTATATGGATAATGGGAGTTGAAATTGAGGTACTGTCTGGTGAAGGTGGGCCTACGGTACACAGATAACCTGAATCCTTGCTCTGTTCGTGTTACTAATTCATCAAGGAAGGGTAATTTTTTGTCTAGCTCTTTCTCGATAGTGAACTGTATAGATGGTTGGATTGAGTTCACGTGATCAAGTAATATCTGAACATCTTCCTGGTGAGGCCAGAGAATGAATGTGTCATCAACTTATCTAAGCCACATAGATGTCTTTAGTGATGTAGATCCTAATGCCATTTCTTCGAAGTATCCCATGTATATGTTAGCCAACACTGGTGACAATGGCGAAGCCATAGCCAGTCCTTCTTCTTGTCTGTATATATCAGATCCAATCTTGAAGTAGGTTGTCTCCACACAGAAGGTCAACATTTCCATTAGATTATCTATCGGGATACAAGTGCGTTCTTCCAGCAAGGGGTCTTCAGCCAGTTTATCCCGTACTACAGCAAGTGTCTCATCAGTAGGTACCTTTGTAAACAGACTCACTACATCCAAACTCACCATCTGGTTAGAATGAATGAGGGCATCACTGATTCTCTCCACGAAGTAGGCTGAGTTCTTCTCATATGATGAGGACTTACCAGTTAGTGGGTTGATGATCTCCACAAGGAAGCGGCTAAATGGGTGACATGCTGAACCTCGGTTGCTGAGAATGGGTCTCAATGGAATACCATTCTTATGAATTTTCGAAGGCCAAATATGTGTGGTAGCGTACTGTACATTTGCATTAGCTGTCTGTATTTTGTTTTTGGTAAGAGATCTTTATTCTTACCCAGGATCTGTGACAGCTTCCTTTCCGTCTTTAGGGTCGGGTCCTTCTTTACTTTACTGTTCGCACCATTGTCAATCAACTCTGCCAATTTGTTGGAGTATTCCACCCTATCCATTACCACGGTAGCATTGCCTTTGTCAGCTGGGAGTATGATGATACTGTCATCATCCTGTAGCGATTTGAGAGCCTGTCTCTCCCTTTTGGAGATGTTAGGTTTCGGAGGCTTTGATTTTTCAAGTGCTTGTCTCACTTTACATCTTAGTTCATCAGCTCTTGCCTTGGGTAATTTTAAGGCATCATCCTCGATTGATGCTCTAAGTAAGGAATTAGCTTGATGGTAGTGGCGAAGTTGAGACCTTTGTTTAGCACTAATTTTTCCGGAGTTGTTAACTGTCGCTTATTGATGTTGACAATGGCTTCAACTGGTGAGTAATGGGATTGGATTTTCGTATAGGTGGTTTTCATCTCCAACTTCGTAATTTGACGCGCCTTGACCATCTGGAATTCCTGTTCGTATGATTTATCCAGGTATTGTTGGATTCGGGTTCTGTCATCTATCATTGATTGAAGAAGGCCGGAGGACATATCGGCCGAAACGTTATGGAAATAACAATAAAGATGAAGACAATAATCCGAAAAACCTTAATGATAAAAAACCAAATGGTTCGTCTTGACTTCGCCACAGAGCATATCCTGTGGACAGAGGAACAAGGGAATGTGATTCACTTTTGTGATGAATCTAAATTCACTTGTTTGGATCTAATAGTAAGAGGTTTGTAAGACATAAAATTAGGGAATGCTTATCTCCTCAATACGTTAAGAAAACTGTGAAATTTGGAGTGGGAGCGCAATGATCGTGAGGGATGATTTCTTCAGCGTGAGTGGGACTCATTGTTCCTTTCCACGGTAATATTGATGTCAGTGTTTATAAAGAACTTTTCACTAGCATGCTCTTCCTCATTTACGCAAAGGGACTGTTGTAACTCCAATATTTATGCAAGACAACGCACCTTGCCACTAAGCTAAAACTATGTTAAGTTTTCTTGAAGAGGAAGGAATAGCTGTTGAAATATAGCGAATATATGGAAAAACATAGGAGAGAAAGCTCAGAACAGAAATCCACAAAATATTGATGATTTATGGGATTTTCTGAAAGAAGAATGTGAAAATATCACTACCACCTTTTGTAAAAAGTTGATTGGCTCATGTAATCGAAGATGCAATGAGTTAATCCAGTGCAAATGAAAATTCACTAAATACAGAATTTTTCTTTAGTTTATATATTGATCTAACATGGATTTATGGTGTGTTCCTTAACTTTTTACCAGGGCAAAATGTATATTTTGTTTTTGCAGTTGACAATTAATTTATAGTAAAAGACAATTTTGAAAACTTAATATGGAATAAATGCATCTATGTTCCAAGTATATTTTGTGAAAAGTTCATAAACGTACATCCGAATTTTTTCAAATAAGAATCATTTAAACATTTGTTGTTGTTCCGTTCCTTAACTTACGGCCGCTACTATATATATATATATATATATATATATATATATATATATATATATATATATATATATATATACATAACACCAAGGAATATGAGCAAACTGCTTTGAGAAAACGTTTCTTTTCTTACAGTTAATTAATGAAAAATAAAATAAATACAAACCTGAGAAAAAACGATTTTATTTAATAGACAAACTTTCTGTCTTCATGGAACATAGTTCAAATTAATTTATTTTAAATATTAAATCTTTTTAAAGAAAGACTTATAGTATTGCCAATTACAAACATCATCAGTATTTTGTTGCATATCTCCTGGCTTTTTTTACAGACTCAGTTCCTCAAGATATGGACTTAATAATGGAAAAACAATATTTTTAAACAAGCTGGTTAGAGCTTTTTCGAATAGCGCTTTAAAAAATAATCCTTACTGGTTGGAGCTTTGTGATGGGCAATTTATTTTTTTTTAAATTTCAACCATAAATTTTCAATCGGATAAAGAGCTGGACTTTTTGCTGGTCAAGTCCTTAAGGTATGCTTTGAAGAAAAGCCACGACCCTATCCGCTCTCTGAAAAATGCATTGTCATCTTGAAAAGAAATTTCCTTATCATCCAACTTATTTTCTATTGATGGAATCAGAAAGCTGTACAAAATTTGAATGGACACTTCTGTATTAATTGCCATCTTCCTGCTTTTTTGGTTTCTTCGTTTTATGATATATCAACCTTCGTGGGGTATTTAAAGCCGAAGCAAACTTTGTAGAAAGACCGTTGTTGTACTACTTAACCCATAGCTGGGGGATTGGGAAGTTCATGACTTTCTCAATAGTATTAGTCTGACATTGAACATAATGGCACCACTGGATTTCGAACTCGCTTACTTTGAAGTTACAGTCCAACGTGTTAACCACGACACAAAAGAGACTCCACCCTGCTTTTTTACTTGACAAAATGCCTAATATCATAGACCTCTGAGTAAATCATTTTTGTTTTCATTAGGCACTCGTCATTAATTATTTTGTTAGCACGACACCAGAAAAAAAGATCCAACATCATCACCCTGGACAGTGTGCAGTCGTGATTTATCTCTAAATATTACTATCATCCATTTATCCACAATCCATAAATTCTTCTTTTCATCCGACTGCATTTCTTGCTTTTTTATGTTTAACTGTAAGGGAAAGTTTTCATTTGGCCTTTCTGAAATTAAACCTTGACTCCTGTTTCCGCCTATTTAATTTTTCATTTTTTTTTTTTTTTTCACTTAGTTGTCTATTTTCCATTTTGGTTTTGATTGCTTTTGTTTAATATCATATCAACCTTCGTGGGTTATTTAATGCCAAATCCATCCTGGTAAAAGAACAGCAGTGGTACAATTAAACCCTTAGCTGGGAATAGAGAGGATTAAAAGAGCAGAAAGAACAATATCATAAATACTAGGAACCTAAGAAGATAGATAGTTTGCTTTAGTTTGGTTTCTTTTTTTAACGACATATCAAACTTGGTGGGTTATTTAATGCCATATCCATCCATGTCGAAGAGCAGCTGGGATACAGTTTAATCGATAGCTGGAGGATAAGGGCATAAGTCCGAAAGTTCAAATTCCAACTCGCTTACTTCCAGACACTAATCCATCACTTTGCCACTTCGCCACGGTGACTGTTTTGTTTTTTTTTCAATTTGCAAGTCGAATTTTATTTTTCTTCAGGTTCGACTTTTCTTTCTTTTTCTTTTCCTTTGCCGAGAGCAATATTATTCAATATTATTCAATATTATTGCGAAAATAGCGACTACTATTTTATATGACTTTTAATAAAAAAAAATTTATTAAAAGACACCTTAGCTTTTTTTTTCCGGAAGCATGAGATTTTATGTATTCCACTTAAGGAAATACTATTTGAGATTATTCCTTACTTGGATGAGCCGAGAACTTTTTTAGCTGTCTCTTCCCTTGTATGCATGTGAGTCGTAAATATGTGTATGTGGGAATAGGAATGTTCCTAAATTAGCCTCTTATCGAACCTTGCACAGTGTCTGTTTAATTACAGGGTTTAAAGTGAGAAAAAGCAGACGATAATCGATAAGATCAATACTACTGATTTATCAATATTATCAACAAGTCACAGAAGGGGAAAAGAAGTATCCACTCACAAAAAAAGAAATCGATCATAATTCTTTTTCAATTGAGTGATATCAATTACAATATATCAATTTTTTGTCTGTATCATATTCCCCCAGTCCCTATTTTTGAAATCCTTATCGACCAACGAGGGAATGGATTTCTTCCACATTGTGTTCAAAAAGTTTCGAGACAGACTTCCTGATTTTCTTACAAACAGATACGGATTCATCTAAAATGATATTCTTTCAAGAATTATTTGATTTCAAATAACGCTTAATTATTTTTAATTGAACAAAATTCTTTTGTTTACTCAAATGTGCTTTTACTAGCATTACATTTATACCTGCTGATTTTTAGATGCATTCACTTATATATAAGTGCATAAACATACTTTCTCTCCTACATAGTGACATGTACGTACAAAGCTCTTTTACACAAAAAATATATTAAGTAGACTTTGACAATGCAAACTGCTACATTGAATGTAAGAACTTTTCTTTCTTGCAATGCAAATATTGGGGCATATTTTCGCTCAAATTAATATTGCCTTCTCTTACAAGAAACGACTCTGTAACTTTTTATTTCAACAAAATCTTCACTCGAATTAAAGAAATGAAATTTATTAGATTTTTAGATTCTGAATTCTATTTAATCATTCACACACTTTTCAAGTATATACATCTATGAGAAGGTACGTATGATGTAATGGTTACCTTAGAAAAAACGGACTCGGTGACCTGAGTTCAAACCCTGGATAAGGCTGTTTGTATTCGACGCAAGTATCCTAGGGACAAAACACATTAGTGGGGGGAGGTCCTCGGGGTGTAATAGCTGAAGTGCTTGACTGGAGTCTTGAAGTAATCTATTTCGAACTCCAGTTGCGCTGTTGTTCAAATGAATGAGACCCCCCTATCCTACCATCTATGAGTTAAATAATACAACTACTGTTCTTCTACAAAGATAGAATTGGCATTAAATAACACACGAAGATTTATATGCCATTAAATAAGAATGAAAGAAAGTAAAAAGTTATGAATCTTTCTATTACCCTTCCAGCTCTGAGTAAATAGCAGAAAGGCGCTGGACTCTTTAACTCTGATTCGGAAACTGGTCAAGGAGAAGGAAAACTCTGAATTTAAATCAGTTTAACACCACTTAAATAAATGAAACTGTTTCCTATCCTGAACTTACGGAGGGATAGCGTAGATGGAGCGTAAACGAGCTTGGTATGTGTGTTTTTGAGTGCAGGTGTGTATGTGTGTGCGTGTGTGTATGTTAGTGTGTATGAGTTTTGTTTGAGTGAGTGTTTGTGTGTTTATGTGCGAGTGTATGTTAGAGCGAATGTGTTTTTGTGTGAGCAAGTGTGTGTGTGTGTATGTGTGTGCTGCATGCGTGCATGTTAGTGCGTATGTGTTTTTGTGTGAGCGAGTGTATGTGTGTGTGTGTGTTTATGCATGTTTGTGAGTGTTTGTGAGCGTGTGTGTATGTTAGTGCGTATGTGTTTTTATGTGAGTAAGAGAGAGAGAGAGAGAGAGAGAGAGAGAGTGTGTGTGTGTTTGCGTACGAGTATGTGTGTGTGTGTGTGTGTGTGTTTGTGCGTGCCTGTGTGTGTTTTTGTGAGTGAGTGAGCGTGTGTGCATGTTTGCGCGGGAGTGTGCGTTTGTGTGTGAGTGTGTGTGCGCGTGCTTTTGTATGATCGTGTGTATCTGTGTGTGTGTAAATGTTTTTGAGTGTGAGGGAGAATGTGTGCGTGTTTATGTGTGAGTTTGACCGTTTGTTTGTGTGGGAGTATGGTTGTATTTGTGAGCGAGTGTTTATGTGTTTTTTGTAAGTGAGTGTGTGCATATTTGTGCGAGAGTATGCGTTTGTGTGTGAGTGTTTGTTTGTGTTTTTGCGTATGATCGTGTGTGTGTGAGAGAGTCAGTGTGTTTGTGTGTGAGTGTGTTTTTGTGTGTGAGAGTCAGTGTGTTCATTTTTGTGTGTGAGCGTGACCGTTTGTTTGTGTTTGAGTTTGTGTGTGAGCGTGTGTATGTGAGTGCGTGTGTTTTTTATGTGTGTGAGTGAGTATGTGCTTGTTTGTGCGCTTGTGTGTGAGTGTGTATGTGCTTGTTTTTGCATGTGAGTGTGTGCGTCTGTTTGTGTGGGAGTATGTTTGTGCTTGTGTAAGAGTGTGTGTGTGTTTTTGTGTGTGTAAGTGAGTGTGTGGTTGTTCGTGCGTTTATGTGTGAGTGTGTATGTGTGTGTGTTTATGTGTATTTGAGAGTGTTTGTGTGAGTGTGTGTGTTTTTTGTGAATGAGCATGTATATGAAAGTATGCATGTTTGTGTGTGTGTTTGTGTGTAAGTTTATGGTGTATGTGTGTGTTATGGCAGCTACATTGAATTCGAATACGGCCATCGTATGACATATTTAATTATTGAACGATTGATACGAAGCAGTAACTATGCTCAAATCTTTTTTTTTTTTTTTTGATGAAATAAACCGAATCACTAACTTTCAATAACTTATGTAAATCGTTTACTAATTTTGCTTAGTATGGCATATAGGCCTCAGTTTGCTTACAGTACCTGCTGTTCCTTGGAGGTTAACAACATCGGACCCATTATTGCTTAACGTGGGCAATTTGACAAGAGCCAGTGCTATCAGTGTCACTCCCACCAACGCACACGTCTTCATACAAACTTTTTCCGTCTCGCGTTTAATGATAGTGTTATATAATTAAGGTATCGAATTACATTTTATTATTTAGTTTGGTAAGGCTTTTTCTTCTGAACTTTTTGTCAACAAAGGTAAAGACATGCCGATTAAAAACTTTCAGTAGAATTATAGTGATCCTGAAAATTTGTTAGTGTTATTTGTTTCGTTTGATTGGTAGTTGTCGGTTTGGGGGTTTGATATCTGACTCTATTTGCTCTTCTCTATCTCATTTAATTGGTTGGCTTCTTCTGTGTCTGTAGAAGGCAGCAAAGGAATTACTAAAGGAAGGAAGACAAGAGACTAAAATACCTTTAAAATTTCAACTTTATTTTTGAGTTTCTTACGGCTACTCTATAGAAAGGTCTTCCTGGACTATTAGAGAACTGTCATTTCTCCCAAATTAGGCGTTGAAATGCACTACTTGTTTTCGGTGGTTGATAAGTCCAAAGTTGTTGTGGCTATGTCTAGCGGATGTTTTAATATAGGCTGCTGCTAGAGAAGACAACGCTCTTACAAGTACGAGACTTTGGCGGACACGTGCGCTACCTGCTAGCGGCAGAGGGAAATAAAGTCCGTCTTGTATTGTAAGGTGATATCGTCGGTCTAAGTTATAAAGAGAACAAGAGGCAAATTTCTGGGAAGGACAGAGTGAAGAAAAAAATAATAAGTCAAAACAGCAAACAGTGAGTCGATAGAAGCAGCCGGCTGGCCTCTGAGTGACTCAGCCTATACGTCAGCCAGTCACGGATGAATGACTACATTGATTAAAAATAACTTGAAAAAACCGGAGGTTCCAAATCTTCGGCGCAAGATTCCTCCCGCCGACACCAGGCGAAAGTAAGGGGGTGACTCGGTTTGAAAGTAAATTGACTAGAAGACGTGACAAGTTAAAGACAGTCAGTTGAACACCAACCTGGGTGATGTAAAGATAGATGAAAATTGCGGCTTCCATTTAAGGGTGAGTTCCAAAAATGGACTCACCCCAGACGTGAACCTATGAAGACGAAACTAGCGCACAAGCATGCTCAACCTGCACTAGAAAACCAGGAAAACGTCAAGGTCTGTGTCTGCTCTCACTTTATCCTCATGACATGTTTCTTTTTGTCAAGCTAAAGCGGTTGACTCAACTTTCATATCCTCTTTCTTTCTCCCAGCGACTATTAAACAAATTTTAGTAGCAAATGACCTTTCGTGCAAGTTAACTAAGCGTTTCGTGTGTTCGTCAGCTTTTCCCACCAGGAGGTTACAACAGGGTCCGACTACTACTTAAGACATGGCGATACGGCCATTAACACATTCGAGCACAATAGTACATTTGGTGTGTAACTTAACAACGTTCTATCTAAGACCGGTGGTGTTACTACGTCTATTTGGTACTGTGATGATACAGCATCGACCTGGGTTCAATCCCAGGTCGAGTCACACAAAAGACTAAAAAAAATGCTACTTGATGCCTCCTTGCTTAACACTCAGCATTATAAGGTACGGATCATGAGTAAAGTGGGTCAATCCTGGAAAAGGAGTAGCGCCCTCCCCGACACCTTGGTGTAGTACCTATCAAAAAGGGAGCCCTCGGATCACCCTTGGGTCACCCTCGACTTCGGTCGCCAAATTTACTTTTAATTTATGATACAGCACCAAAGGTAAAGTTCAGGTGAGTTTGAAGGTCTTCTGATGGGAGAGTGAACCAGCGTGCCGATAAGCGGACACGTTGTTTTACCCACCAGCTGCAGAAAAAAAGTAGTTCTTTTCAATCCAAGGGGTCACAGCAGAATAAGAAAGAGTTTCTATCTAGAGCCAGTAAGTCTGTTTTCAGACATGCGCGGATTTTGCTTCCTGTCAAAGGGTTCTGGGAACTGATACACTTTGGATTTATTTTATTTCTTTTTATTTTTCAAAACCACTACAAAATAAATATCGTCTTTCTTCACTGATAAATGTATCAGAACTATCCCCACTATTTTCTTTCTTCTCACATGATTTATGGACTCTGAATTCTGTGTTAGATTTTACGCTGAAATACTAATATCTACTACACCGAGGTGTGCGACTCCATTTCTTGGATTGGTCCACTTTACCCTTGATTCGTACCTTATAATACTGAGTGTCAAGCAAGACGGCATCAAATACCATTTTTGAGTCTTTGGTATGACTCGACCTGGGATTGAACCCAGTCTCCCGGACCATTGGTGAACTCTCAACTCATTGTACAATTATATATATATATATAAACCAATTCATTGGTCTAGTGGGTTGAATGTTCGCCAATGGTCCGGGAGACCTGGGTTCAATCCCAGGTCGCATCATACCAAAGATTTCAAAAATGGTTCTTAATACTTCCTTGCTTAACACTCAACAATATAAGGTACGTATCAAGAGTAAAGTGGACAAATCCAGGGAATAGAGTTGCAACCTCCCCTACACCTTTTTGTAAAAGCTATTGAAAAGGGAGCCTTCTGGTTGCCTTTGACTACGGTCGATAACTTTACTTCTTACTTTATATATATAGATATATATAGGTATCATACAATGACTGATGTTTATACAACAGCATTGCTTCTAACAAAGCCTTCATCAGATGATAACTCTGGGTTCAGGCATGGTTTCAGGACCAAAACATCATTACCACTAGCCCAGATCGCCCCAGCAGTATCTCACGACACCACCAGACTTTGTCAGATTGTTGTCGCTCTATGGGATTGCCAGATCCACGCTGATGCTGTTAGAGCCTCATCTTGGATCTTTGCCATATATTTCCTCTTGTCTGATGGAGTAAGTCCAAGATTAGTCAAGAAAACGGAGGTTGAGTTGGCAATAAAACCTCTACATCAGACTTCGATAGGAAATACATTTGTTATCCAGCCATTTCTGACACATTGTTCTCGCAGATCCTCATATTTTTCCAACTTACGCTAATGTGCCCAGTCGAATTTTTTTTCAAAAGGGACCGTAGACTCAATAACGAAAACTTTTTTTGCTTTAACGGACCAAATGACAATATCTGGACGCTTTGTCGTTAACGCTATTTCAGTTGGAAATATGAAGTAATGTTTTAAATCGGTTGCGACGTGCCAGTCCGTGCAGCCCTCAAGCAAAGATGGTTTACGTATATTTTTACGTGCAATTTTCGAAACATTTCCTTCTTTAACGAACTGAATTGCTCTGTTGCTGATAATATTTAGAGCTTTATTGGCAGTCTCACGACATATTTTTGAAACCTCAGAAAAAAATCTCCTGGACTTCGTTTCGTCTCCAAGTATAGCTTCTTAGACCGTACTCACATCCAGTGAGAATATGTTTGAGGCTCTACATCGGTCGGATGTAGTTAACCCCCAGCATAAAGGTTACCCGGTGTTGGTAAAACATCGTAGACTGCTTTTATCAGGAAACTTAATTTCTTTGGTTCCATGTGACAGCTCTGTCTTTTGCAACTTAGTCCATACGCCCTGTTTTCTTTGTCCTACAGCTGTAGCAAAACGCCTAACTTCCTCAAGATCATGAATTTCTTCTGACACCATTTTTCTTCTGTTTGACATGAATTCTTTGGACCATCAACGCTGTGGATATAGACCTAGACCTGCTTTTCGATTTGCCACAGTGCCAATTATTTCTTTCATCCTAAGGGCCGATTCTGCATTCTCGACGGCTATTTTTGCCTTTTATTTCTGACCGGTTATCACAGGAGGCTGGGCGTTCTTCACTAGTGGGCCGCGAGAGTCCCACAGCATTTGGAAGAGTCGACCTTTTCCTAATTTATATTCCTCAGCAAGTGACAACGTTGGAAGTTTTAGTTTTGTTATATATATATATATATATATATTATTTCCATCCTATTTGTTCAATTCGTTCTTTCTTTTATATTCTTCTTTACGTATTAAATTCTTGTTAAAAAAACACTCAACGTCAGTCGTTTGTCTTTTGCCAAGTTGCTATTGAACTGTCTTGTTTTCATCTGTTCCTCCATCCAACAATTATTCACAAAATTTGAGATAAGCAGAGAAATTACCCCGAGCCAATGATCTTGTTATCCAGCATTAAAATACAAATTCAATTTATGTTGAGGCATTAGCCGTAACAATACACACACACACACACACACATATATATATATATATGGAGAGAGAGAGAGAGAGAGAGAGAGAGAGAGAGGAGGGTACATAAAGAGAGGATTAGGGAAAGAAATGATGAGATAGACGAAATGACTGATTGATTTTTAAGTGGTAGTCTGTTTAAACAGTTTTTGTGATTTTCCTTTCGTTTTTATTCATTGAAGCTTTTACGTATATCGGCATCAGGAATTGTTCGAAAAAGTTTAACTGCTTTTTGTTCCAGCATTTTTTTTCTATCAGCTGCGATTCTTTTTTTCTTTCTTTCTTTCTTTCTTTTTTTTACTTTTTCTTTTCTTTTCTTTTTTCTTTCTTCTTTCTCTTTCTATTTATTCATTTAACTAATTTTTGTTTGCTGTTTTGATTTTTTCCATTTATACGTGCCTTTTTTTTCTTTTTTTTTTTCATCCGATTTCTTTATTTCATTCTTTCACTTTTCTTTCTTTTGATTGATCTCTTTTTCTTTTTTCTTTCTTTTTTTTTTTCAACTCGCTCTCTTCTCTGTTTCCTTTCTTTAGATCTTTTTTCTCTTTCTCCTTTCTTCTTTTATTTAATTATTTATTTTGCTGTCTCGGTTTCTTCTAGGCTTTTGCCTTTTCCTCTTTCTTTCTTTCTTTCTTTCTTTTCTTCTTTCTTTCTTTCTTTAATTCATTAAATTTTTCGTCTGTTCGATCCATTTCATCTATTCTTCATTCCTAGATATTTTCTAAACTCTTTTTCTTTCGTTTTCTTTCTTTTTCTTTCTTTCTTTCTTTCGTATGCTTTCTTTCTTTTTTCTTTCATTCGCTTTTCTTAAAACTTTTTTCTTTCATTTTCCATATGAAAAAGAAAGAGCTTTTGAGAGAGTATTACTTCTAACTTGTTTGATTTCTCTCTCTCTTATGCTGTTATTTTCTTTCATTCTAATTTTCTTATTCCCCCAACTCACTCTCTCTCTCTATCTTTTCATTTCTTTCTTTATATCATACTTTCTCTTTTTGTTCTTCCTCCCTTTTTTTGTTTGAATTATTTCTCGTGTTTCTATCGCTTTTTAAACTATTTCTATTCTACCTTGGGACATCAATTTACACTCGACCAAATTGAACTCAACAGACAGCCCTTTCGTCTGTAAAGATTGAAATCACTCTATTCCGTATCTTATCAAATCTGCTTGTAAAGAATTTGCGTAATTTCTTCTTATATACACAAAAATCATTGATTCTTGTAAAAAGTTGCTTACACAATTGTTTACTATCTTAATTAAGAGCTACCGACAATATAAGTTTGATTCTAGTCCAGGAAAAAAACTAGAAGTACAATAAATATTTTATGGGATAAAAAAAAAGAATCCTATAAAAGATAGGTAGTCAAAATAATCAAGAACGATTGACGGTCATAATGTTCAGACCAACCAATTAGTGTTCACCAATGGTCCGTGAGACTAGGTTCAATCCCAGGTCGCGTCATACCAAAGACTTTAAAAATGGTACTTGATACGTCCTTACTTAACACTCAGCAATATAAGGTACGTATCAAGGTTAAAGCGAGCCAAGACAGGAAAGAAGTAGTACCCTCCCCTACATCTGGGTGTTGTAGCTATTGAAAAGGGAGCCTTCTGGTCGCCCTCGACTACGGTCCCATATCTTCTGCTGAAGCACTTTCGACCATCAGGAGTCGTGAAGTTTTAGTTAACAGTTTATTTTGAGTTTTATAGTTTTAATTATTTGTAGCGTTGTGACGATACCCCCTCGGCCCGCCGAATACGTCAACTTCTTCAAACCATTTCACTTCTTGGCTGGTGATCAACTAGTGGTTCTGATAGGGGTATCGCACATTTCTTCAAAATACAATCAAGAAATACAATCAAGGGAGCGGGGAAAAAAGAACAAACGAACAATATGCTTGGGTTAACTTAAGGTGCAAGAGAGGAGTTATGTAATATTGCATTCCCTTTGTGCATATGTAGACTAACGTTAGCGTGGATTTCTAGCGAAATTTCTACAAAGCTACTAGGAATGCCAACCCATCTTGACCGGTCTTCTTTCACTGGTACTGGACTCACTCATGCCGACTGCTCACTTCTGCTGTCCACTGTCGACTGGCCACTAGCGTCACCCTTCGCCAACTACCTTCTCTGAGTTCCTTTGTCCAACTGGTCTCGCGTTCCCTTACCCACTTCCGGTCACGTCAAGATTGCGGGCTCAGGCCTTTGTTTGGTTTCGCGCCAAAACAAAGGGATCATCTGCTTGGCGGACCACCTACATAGTGTTACAGCGTTTTCATTTTAAAGTGGTCAGTTGGAATGTTTTCACTGTTTTGTCTTAAAACGTTCAGTCAGAAAGGTTTTAGTAAATATATATTCTGTTGAATGTGAGTTCTAATTATAAGTTTTCTATTTTGATAATTAAAAATATTTAGCATGTTTGTATCTGCGGTAAATGCTATATATATATATATATATATATATATCAACTGTTAAGAATCACAAAAAAAACTCATGCAATCTTAGTTGAACATATTTCAATATTTCGATCCTTGAATGAAAATGTCTAAGCGGGAATAATAATGAACTCCCGAGTCATTCTATTCATTTTTGACGCCTGCCTGAAAATTAAGTAATCGAAAATTCTTTTTTGAATTGGTGCGTTAAATATTCATTGCATATTGCCCTACTCATAGGGTATTGAATATTTTATTAGTTTTTACTTTAAATTTTATTCTAAAACCAACTCGCACTCGCATTAATATATATCATCATCATCATCATCATGTCATGCTGCCTGCACGGATACCCCTGACCCTCTCCTACCATTTCTTCCTATTGTTCATCGCCTCTGGCAGGTCTTCAGGGCTACATCCCGTAATCTCACAGAGCTGCTGTATGTATGTTCGAGCTGGTCGTCCTGCTTTTTCTCGGCCATATGTAGGGGTCCATAGGAGTGCATCGCTTATGAGCTCCTTCCTACTTCTCCATCAGTGTCCTGCATGTCTGGTTCGTCTAACTTGGATAGTTTTTGTGATGGGAGGTAGGTGACCGTATAGTTGGTGCTTTGTGGGGTGTTGCCTAGAGGACTTGTTCAATATTGCTCGCCGCATTCTGGTGTAATTACCGTCTAGCTTTTTCTCCAGCCGTTTTGTTAGCATCCAAGTAGTGCATCCATATAGCTGTATCGGTACGACCGCTGCTTGGAAGAAACTGCGTTTCATTTTATCGGTCAGGTCTGATTTCCATATGATCGATAGCTAATCGATAGCACTCCATGCCTTCGTTAGCCGCGTGTTGATGTCTTTTTCAGTTGCTGGGACACTCTTTCCTGGGTAAGTGAACTTGTCTACTAATTTCAGACAGGTTCCGTCTAGTGTGGAAATGTCGCCAGTTTGATTAAAGCTCATGTATTCAGTTTTGTGTGCATTGACATGCTGGCCAATGCCAGCGGCGGCTTGTTCCAATCTATGCAGTAGTGTTTCGGCTTGGTTGGGTGTATTTGCCAGAATCGCTATGTCATCGGCGTAGTCAGCGTCGGTAATTGTTTTTGCGGGGTATCTTCTGCTTCTTTTCTTTATCAGCTAGAAGCCGTTTTCTTTGATTTTATCAGTCGATGTTCTAAGTACGTAGTCTAGATAGATGAGAAAGAGGTATGAGGCTAGCGTGTCCCCTTGTAGTACTCCTGCTACAATGTCGAAGTATGCTATGTCTCCATCCAACGTACTTTCACTTTGGTATTTCTATTGAGAAACGTTATTGCCGGGACGGTTTCTTTTGGTAGGCCATATGCTAGTAGGATTTGTTTCATCTTCCCTCTGTACGTCTTCAAGGATTCTACGAATGGTCAATATTTGTGAGGCCGTGTATCTATTTCTTCGGAAGACATTTTGCTTTTTCCTAACAATGTTGTCAATTTTGGGTTCTATGCGGTTTCGCAGTAGGGCATTGTAAATTTTGGCTGCTATGGATGTAAGTGTTATACCTCAGTAGTTCTTGGCTAATCCGAGGTCACTTTTTTTAGGGAAAGGGAGGATGCATCCCTTCATCCATCTGTCTATCGGATTTTGATATTAGACAGCGTTGCAGTGTCGGAGCAGTTTGTCGTCGAATTGTCTGGCCTTCCATACTTCTAGGGGAATCTCATCAAGCCCTGCGGCTTTCCTATTTTTAGTTGAGTTCTTCTTGAGTGAACGGTCCTAGTTTAAGGTCCAATTGCTTACGAATAATTCTGGTGATTGGTTCATGTATAACTTTCGATGGGTTTCCTAGTAGATTTTTGAAATGCTGTTTCCACAGTTTTATTCTTTCTTGTTGGTTTGTAGCTTTCAATTTAGCTTAGGTTGTGCTGTTCCTTCAACTCACTTCGTTTATCGTTTGCCAGGCTATCCTAGATTGCCTATCTTCCACTGAGTCTCTAATCTTATCTATCTGATTTTGTATGTATTCTGTCTGTTCTTTTAGAGATATGCTTACTAATTCATTTTGTGCCTTTTTTTAGTTTTAGGGCATTTGTATTTGTTGGGTTCTTCCTATAGCATTCGAAGGCAGTTTTCACGTCTATTCGTTTTTCTCTAACCGCTAACGTTTCCCATGGGACTCTATATTTAGTTCTAGGTTTTGTTGGAATACACTTCGCTGCTGCCTCGAGGTGTGCATCAACGAAATTTGTATTTGTTGGGTTCTTCCTATAGCATTCGAAGGCAGTTTTTACGTCTATTCGTTTTTCTCTAACCGCTAACGTTTCCCATGGGACTCTATATTTAGTTCTAGGTATTGTTGGAATACACTTCGCTGCTGCCTCGAGGTGTGCATCAACGAAATTCTCATATTCGTCATTTGGGGTACCTTTTTCTGTCTACTCCTGTAGTGTCTCGAATCTGTTTCTCAATTCTAATACATATTTATCTCTAATATCTCTGTCGTTAAGAAGGAACCAGTCATAGTGTTTGGTGGTCACTGTTCGTGTGGCGTTTTTTTCGTAGGCTTAGTCGTATTTTTGCGTGACTATTCGGTGATCGGAGGACATACCCTCGAAAGAGGTGTATGCCATGCAATTCATTGCGCTATTTTTCCATTTCTTGTTTATAAAGACGTTGTCTATCTGTGCTTTATTATTGTTCGCGTATGTGTGGGTCCATAATTTCCCCTCCCTCTTTTATATTGAGGCATATTAATCTATTTTCTATCATGAAATCTGTTAGATGTAGTCCATTCCTTTTTGACGTGTTGTGAAGGCTGTATTTATTGTTTCCGTTTTTCCCGATTTGGGTATTCATGTCTCTGCCAATGACTAGCACGTTGTGATAGTTCATCGTAGAAGGCGACTAGTTCAGTTTCTTCACTAACATTGGTAGGGCTGTAGCAGGAGATGATTGTTGCTCTGGGATTGCCATTAAAAGTAGCTACCATATGTTTTTATTCTCGCTATGCTATTTAGTGATTTTAACGCTCTTGGTCCGATAAGAATGTCTACACCTCCTACCGTGGCATTGACAGAGTTTTTCCATGCCGATACAGTGGCTAGCGTCCATCCATTGCCAGTATCGTGATATTTGATATCCTCGTTGTGTGCGTATCTGTGTTCTTGTATGCATATTATGTCTATGTTGTGTTCTACGGTTGATGCAGTCAGGTCCGGTAGTTGACCAATTCTATTTAAGGTTCTAACGTTAAATGTCGCTATTTCTATTGTTTGTTTGTATTTTAGTAGTTTTTGTTTGAGCTCTATAGCTGATTTTTCGAACACTGGAGCCAGGGCTCCAACCTCAGTAGGACGCGCCCCTTTTTTACCCGCGTGAAGAGCGATGCGGTTTATGTATGTGGTTTGAATGTGGGTCATGGTTATCTTTCGATGGCTGTTTTTTATTCTCATCTATAGAAGCCACTCTTATAGATGAGCAGTAGTAGTTTCCCGATCGAACTGACAATCCTGAGCGTTGAGCCGCAGGACTAATGCGTCCAGGACAAGGTTAGGCATTGCGATTGGCCGTCAGAGGGTTTATTCGCATACATTTACGTCAATAATGCTTCCCATGTGTACGTAATTTTTTTTAATGGGCCCTTCTTTTCCAGTAAATTTTAACTTAGTCCAAGACAAATGTCTATCTATTAGAGATTTTTTGTATATTTTCACCTGTCTTCTGATATTGGCCATAACACATTTTTGCCGTTTGTATATATATATATATATATATATATATATATATATATATGTATATTGTTAAAACCCAATAAAATGTTCTTGAAATTTAAATTTCAAAAAGTATGGGACAGTTTTTTTGTTTTTACTTAGTAATTTCATAGTTCAAAAACACACGAATGCGCGCGCGCACGCACACACACGCATACACACATGTATATACGTATATATAAATAATGGTAGCGTAGACATAGCGTCAACAGTTCTTGGTGACAGTCAGTTTCTCGTCTATGCATTCATAAGACCAAGTGATTCCCACGTGGTGGTTATTTTTTTATATAATGCTTTGTGAGGCATGATGAGAAGAATTATATATATATATATATATTTATATATATATATATATATATATGAGCAACATAGAATCTTGCAAAAAGAACCCAGGCATGTAATGTGAGGTCTTACTCTTGTATATCTTGTTTTGAATAAAGTCGTATACCACTGGATTTCCAAAAGGACACCAAGAAAAGACTAACCGAGATATTGCTCTAATGCAAACATATGATTGCCACTTGTTACCTAACTAGTTTCCGTCAACTGACGAATATTTTTTATCCAAAACATTTCAAAGTAGAAAAAAAATTGCATTTCATTAAGACCTAAATATCGGTCCCATCAAACCGGGGATAATATGAAAGAGATTTTTTTTTATACAGAAATGCCTTTTCAGCAATATTCCTATCGTAATATCACTTGTGATACCAGCAAACCCTGTCTTCCCTCTGCGTCTGTTTTCCAACCTAGTATTTCTTACCTCACCGACAGTAGATTTATCAGGATATCATATCTCAGGAGGTTTACCAAGCAAATTTGAGAGTGCTCTGTCCATGTCTGGTAAAATAGCATAAACCGCAGCAAACAGAATGTCAAAGACATTGAACACAGCATCTTGGCTATTTCTGTCTTCGCTGTTGCACTATATATACACTCTGATTTCCATCTTTCGACAATGGAGGTCAAAACTGAGTCCAATATTCCCTATAAGGTTTTATTACGGTTTTATATTTCTAAAACAATATTTGTCTCCCTAGAAATAATGATTCCAATTATCTAGCCAATCATTCCATTTACCATTAGTACAATAGACAAAATATGATTGCCAGCTTTGAATTTATCATCAACGCTAACCCCAAAATCACATTCCTTTTTACTTGTTTTAATTTCTCTGGCTTAAACTTTGATATTTTTGTATGTAATATGTAATACTTCACATGTTTCTCTGTTAAATTTCAATTTCCAAATAACTTACCTATATAACAATTTATTTAGATGCATCAATGTTATTTCTTTGATAATGATCTAACAAGTGATTTAACAGTTTTATAATGAATATAGGTAATAAATAAAGTATGATGGATAATACAGGCAGTGTTTTTTTGGAATGTTCCTTTTTGAGGGACGACACGTTTCACCCACACAGTGAGTGTGTAGAATTTCACTGATATCACTAATGACTTTTCCCTTTCAAATATGATTTTTAATATTAAACGTTGATTAATTGATGCATATACTCATTTCTCTTATTTTGCGTTCAGTCATTTACTTGACGGGGAAAATGAAGAAAACTGTGATATTTCTTTAATAATGATCAAACAAATAGTTTAACTTCATCAGCAAATAGTTCTATTCTTGTTAGCTATATTATTTAGCCATTTTCAGAATGAATACAAGCGATATACTCCAGTGGAACCCTTCACAGGGATAGGCAAAGGCAAGACAACAAGCTAGCACCTGCATACGGCAGCTCTGTGCCGATACGGTATATAGTCTTGAAGACCTCCCGGGAACGATTGACAATAGAGACGGGTGGTGAGAGATGGTCAAGGAGATCTGTGCTGGCAACGTGACAGGATAATGATGATGATGATGATGTATGAGAGATATTACAGGCAGTGTTTCTGGAGTGACGACGCGCTACTATAATTGTAATATTTTACATTTTTGATTAGTTTTGTCACTCCTCTTTGTATGTGCTGTATATTACACTCCAATTTCGATATTTAGACACTCGAGTGCAGACCTGAAGACACTATTCTATAAAAATTCTTAGGGTTTTATATATTTTTAAAACAACATTTGACCCGGTCCAAATATGATAATGGCATATCTGCTGTTGATAGATTTTTTGTCATTGGGTTCCAATCACCGTAACACCAATAGAAGAAGTGCGTGGACCGTAAGAGGAACTATGTTGAATTATAAACCTCATTTGCTCATATTCCATGGGAGTATCTTGGTCAGCCTAAGAACTTTTCAGTAATTTCCCGTACGTAGAATAGCATATATACTTCATGTTATTAATATGCATTTCTCATATCAGCAATAATTCTGTAAAAATTATGAATTGGTTTGGTTTGACGGCATACCAACTATTGTAGGTTATTAAATGCTAAACCCATCTTATACATATGAACACTTCTATTTCAAACCATTCAGTTTAGTATAAGTATACTGTTTAGTTACATTTGACCCATAGATAGGGCACTATCAGGTGCTACCACTCTGGGTCAGAGTGGACCGGGGAGTTTAACCCCTCTGCAGAGATGCAGTCGGTGTATTCTGCAGCCAAAGCCGACTGGTCCAAGAAAAGACTGAATCCAACAATTCTCCTCCCCACCCAAGCTATGGGTAAATAACGGAACAAACAAGGCTTTTTAACATTGGTATTGTAACCAGTCTAAGAGAAAGAAAATCTAATTTAAACCAATTGCTCTCCGCTTAAAAATTTACCTAGTGTCACTTGTGGCGAAGAGGTTGGGTAAATAGCCACTTTTTGGTCTAACCGAGGACTTTTTCGCTGCTTCACAAACATTGAAACGTTTATCTGGGCCCTTGATTTAGCATTAAGTGTTCTTCTTTTAGGTGTAACCATGAACATAAACATTGTCTAAATACTCATGTCCGCCTCGATTTTCCCACATAAATCTCCATAAATGACAGTTATTAACGAAAGGAATAAATTAACAGAACATTTCATCCATGCCACTGAAGAAACATAATCCTCAAGGCGTATGAACGACGCTGCTCATAACTCACCTTATTTCTTTCATATTCTTTATTGCAGGCCTCGAATATTTGCGCGTTCTGGATGGCAATACCACAAAAAGTCGTATATGTCGCCAAAAGCTAGAAAAAAAGAAAAACAGAAGAGGAATGAGAAGGTTGGTTGGTTTGTTGGTTGGTTTTACAGCATGTCAATCAGTGTTAGGTTATTTAATGCCGAAGTTAATCTTTTTATTTTTTTATTTTTTTTGGAAGCAGTGACAAGTTAGTAAAAGTAAAGTTGGTGACCTTAGTGGAGGGTGACCCAAAGCTCCCTTTTCAATAGCTACCTCACCGAGACGTAGGATAGAGCGCTACTCCATTCTCTGGATTGCTCCACTTTACTCTTGAACCTTACCTTATAATGCTGAGTGTTAAGCAAGTCGGCATCAATTATCATTGTTAAAGTCTTTGGTATGATTCGACCTGGGATTGAACCCAGATCTCCTGGACCATTGGCGAACACTCTACTCATTCGACAAATTTTAGTTACAAGTAACTATTATCAATCACCCTAATATATATATTACATGGTGATGTCAGCGACCCTAGGTTTCATGCTTGACGTATTTATCAGAAAATGATAATACCGCAAAACTTTCAATGATACAACTTTAATGGCTACCAATACTACAAGAAACAGCAATATCAACATAAAAAATTTATACGAAATTTACCTTAAATATCACTAAATCAGCGATTTAGAGTCTCATTTCCACTGGAAATCTTTCAATGACACAACTTTAATGGCTATCATTGTAATCAGTGCCTCGAATATTACGAGAAACAACAATGATATCAACATGACAAATTTACACGAAAATTACCCTAAATGGCATTAATATATACATAGTAATAACGCATTAATATATATATATATATATATATATATATATATATATATATATGTGTTTGTTTGTGTGTGTGTGTGTGTGTGTGTGTGTGTGTGTGTGTGTGTATAGACTACCAAAAGAGCCAGAGCCGAACTACCTAGGTTTTTTTTGGGTGGGCATTACGGTGCTGGTTGATTATTTTCAAGCCGTAGGAATATTTTTTTGTTTTATCTTTTCTTATTGAATTATTTTCTCGGATCTCAGTTTGTTTTATATTTCTCTATTTACGAATCGTATCATCTGGGTTTTTTCACACCACCAGAGTTCTAATATTCAAAACATATACATATCTGTATCTCCGATTAACTATTTTTAATAAAACAATTTATAATGGCATATGCATTCCTATCCAAGACATTTGATTTGTACGCAATTATATGGTTCCAAATGATTGCCCAGAGTTTTATTCTTTTTGCAGAAATCTAATCAAAGGAATAAATACCCGGGCAGTCCCGTTTGTAAGATACTCTGAAACATTCTTAAAATGGACAAGGGAGGAACTCAGAGAAATGAAGCTAAGAGCAAGGAAATTGATGACGATGTTCAATAACTTACACCTTAAAGACGACAAGAACAGACTATCTGTGCCTCGAAAAGATAGAGCAAGAGGACTCGCCAGCGTTAAGGACTATGTTGATTCATCAGTGAAAGGACTCAAGGTATGCATTAAAAAGAGGCAAGAAAGACTAATTACAACGGCCTGTAATGGCAACGTCTACCAAAAGGAAAACAATAAGGCAATAACATCTAGAAAAAAACGGTAAGAAAGGCTATATGGATACTTTAAACGACTAAATAGAGATTGCTCACAAAAAGACTAGGTTTGGTTTGGTTTTATGGCATATCAACCATTGTAGGTTATTTAATGCCAAATCCTCTTTATACATATATATTAATATATGATTTGGTTTGGTTGGGTTTTAAGGCATATCCACCATTGTAAGTTATTTTCGGCTAAATCATCTTTCTACGTATATATTAGATATATCCGAATCGGTTTAGTTGGGTTTTATGGCATATCAACCATTGTAGGTTATCTAATGCCAAATCCTCTTCAGACATATATATTTAATATATATGATTTGGTTGGGTTAGGTTTTAAGGCATATCAAACATTGTAGGTTATTTAATGCTTAATCATCTTTCTACATATATATTAGATATATCCGAATTGGTTTAATTGGGTTTTATGGCATATCAACCATTGTTGGTTATTTAATGACAAATCCTCTTTATACATATATATTGAATAGATATGATTTGATTTGGTTGAGTTTTAATGGTATATCAACCATTGTGGGTTATTTAATGCCATGTCTTTTTGATACATATATAATATATACTAAATATATGATTTCTAAACATATTTTGTTGATAACATTTTTGCACTCATTTAAATGGTTTTTTCTCAGTTTCAAACAGTTCAGCATAAGTACAGTTTCTGTGAAATAGCAAGTATACATTCAGTAGAGAAACAGATAAAATTGATAAGCATATAAGTGGACGTAGCAAACTGGGAGAAAAGGAGTACTAGATTAGATATGATTGGGTAGGAAAGGTGATCCTCAGGTAATATTGCAAGAGATTTGAATTTGACCTAAATAACTCCCTCTAAAACGATCTTGCAAGCAATTAGATGATCATCCTATTATGGGTTCAAGTAATCATCATATTTCTTTTTTCTTTTTTTTTAATAGTTAATTTGGCATCGTTTGTTTTGTTATGTGGACCAGTAGCTCACAGGTAGAGTTTCGGTTCTGCAATCTGTAGTAGCTGGTTCTATCTCCAGTGGGCGAAATCACTATATACATTACCGATGAGACCTAATTAAATCGAAACAGCTGTCCAGTAGTTACGTATATCGGGCGCAGTGCTGGCCGGATTTTCTGGTCATGGTAATTCAATTCATAATCATTATTATCATCAAGTCACACTGACAGCAAAGAGTTCTCGGACTCTCTCTCTCTCTCTCTCTCTCACACACACACACACACACACACACACACCATCTGTTCTTATCCTCCATCGCGCGTCGGTGTCCACAAAGTGTTGATGAATGAAAGGCCTTGCTAGTCGATCAACTTTGGTGCGTCCATGTCTTATTTGGCCGACCGTCGTCGAGTGTGACCCGATTTCTCCCTTTTCAATAGCTATTATACCGAGGTGTAAGAAGGTGCTACTCCATTCCCTTGATTGCCCCACTTTACTCTTGATCCGTTTCTTAAAATGCTGAGTGTCAACCAAAGAGGCATCAAGTACAGTTTTTTGAGTCTTTGGTTTGACTCGTTTGGGGATTGAACCTCAGTCTCCTGGACCATTGGAGAACATCAATTATTTCTCCATCCTTTTCACTTTTCCTGTCTTTGGTATGATTCGACCTGAAATTGAACACTAGTCTCCCGGGCCATTGGTGAACATTCTACCACTAAGCCAATGAGCCGAGTACTGGTACTTATCAAACCTTAGCTGGTTTGGATTAGATGCTTCACACGTTTTGTAAGGGTATTTGTCCATTAATCAATGAAATATAGCAAGACTGAAGTTTGAACTCGCATACGACGATAATGATAAGCACTGCGCCGTGGGAACTATAGCCCCGTCTAATCGTTCAGAACAAAAGCTAAATCATAAGAACGATAAATTATCAGCAGATATTTTTTAAACTCTTGCAATACATCGACCGAACAGAACAAAACTCTCAAAAACACGAGTTTTTGATGGAAAAAATAAATTTTTTCTCAGAGTTATTTCCCTTGGCGAAACATCTACACATACGGTAATCGAGCAATTATAACATTATAGCAATGCTTACACTTCTATTGAAAGTAATTCTGATCAAACACAATTGTTTCTTAATAATCAGTGTTTTGTTAACAAGGAAGCCATTGAACATAAAGAATTTCAGGTAAATTGTTTCGACAGTAATGAAATTTTATTATCTTTATTTCGTGTGATGATAATACTACAGCAACGCAATTTTGTCCGGATCTTTGAGATTCGTTTCTTTTCTGTATCAGTCCCCCACCTCCTCCTCTCTCTCTCTCTCTCTCTCTCTCTCTCACACACACACACACACACACATACATAATCACAAACACACACATAAACACGCACGCGCGCACACACACTTTCACTCATTTTCTCTCTCTCTCTCACGCACACAAAACATACATACATTCTCTCTCTCTCTATCTCTCTCTCTCTCTATCTATCTCTCTCTCTCTCACACACACACACACACACACACAGACATACACACACACACACAGACAGACACACACACACACACACACAATTTCTTTCTCTGTCTCTCTCACTCATTTTTTCTATCTTTCTCTCTTTCACACACACATACGCACTTTCTCTCCCTCTTACTTTCTCTAACACATAAACTCTCTCTTTTCCCCTCACTCACGCTCTCTTTCTTTCTCCCTCTCTCTGACACACACACACACACACACACACTATATATCACACAAACACAAACACACACACGTTCTCTGTTTATCTATTTGTCTATTGATCTATCTCTCGCACACACTCTCTCTTTTACATATTCATACGGTCTCTTTTCTTCCACACACTCTCTCTTACACACTTTCACACAAATTCTTTCTCATACACACACACTGACTCTCCCTTTCTTGCGCTCTTTTTTACTCATATTTTCTCTTTCTCTCTCCTATATACACACATACACGCATACGCTCTCTCTCTCTTTTTTTCTCGCTCTCTCTTTTTCTCCCCTCCTCTCTCTCTCCCTCTCTCTCTCTCTCTCTCTCTCTCTTTATATAAATATATATATATATAGAGAGAGAGAGAGAGACCAGCGACTAAGCTTCTGTCAAAATATCAGTCTTCGATGTTGTTCGGTTGACATTGTTAATCATAGACTGACAATTCCTATTTGCTTATTATAAATTCCATTTAGATAAAAACATGTCTCTTTTTGCAGTGTCACCAATTATTCAGGCGACATTGATACAACTTTTTTCTCTTTTCCTTTGACTCTCTGAACGGTATATCTCTTCAGCATTGTAAAAATGTAACTCTCAAACTCAAAATACAAACTTTCACAGTTTATCTCAATCAATCATGTTTTTAAATCCCTTTCTTATTTCTTCTTGGCTTGACTTTTCGAACAAAGATTTATGAAAGAGGCTGTTCACGTCGACTGCAGGCATGCTGATGGCTGACAAGGTCGATCCGAGACAGGCAAGTCTGGCTGCAGCGACTGTAGTTAAAGGTAAGGTCTGGTCTGGTCTAGTTTGGCTGCTGAGACGACCTCGTGAACGGTGCAATGCCAGGCCTGACGGTTAGTAGCAAGTGTCGACCACTGGTGGCCGTCAATGTGGCAGGTACCGATGGTCTTCTTGAAGGAGTCCTTAAAGCATTTCTTTGGTGCCCCTGTGTCATGGTAGCCAATGGAGAGTTCACTGTACAGGGCTATCTTGGCTCCCCATCCTGGAGACATGCCATGCCCATCATAGCTGTGACTTCTAGAACATGGCCTCTATGCTAGTGATTTCTGTCGGTTCAAGGACCTCAACATTGGAGATGCATTTACTACAGTGAATGTTGATGATAGTGGGGAGACAGCGCTGATGTTAGGTTACCCATGACTCAGATCCCTACAGCAGGGTGGTGAGAACGACGGTTCGATAGACGCTGATCTTAGTGCCCTTTTTAAATCTCACATCTCTACCAGATACCCAGATTTATAGCGGTTTGGTTTAGTTTATTTGTTTAATGGCATATCAAAATTCTTTTTATTCAATGTCAAATCCATCCTTCTAGAACAGTAGTGGTACTATTTAACCCATAGCTGGGAGAATAAGAGGGTTCATATCTTTCCCAAGGGTATTTGTCCGAAAGTGAACGTAATAGCGTGACTTGAATTCGAACTCGCTTACTACAATTCCGCAGACTGATTGTGGAGCGAGCCGTCATTAGGTGACATTAGCACCAGACCAAAGTGGACATGGCAGTAATGGCAACAAATATGTAACACCAAATTCTTTCGAATTAGAAACTTGAACTCACCAGATGGAGTTTACTGTCATATCCAAGACTTCTTTTGTGGGAATCTTACCACTGTCTTTTGTGCATAGTGTTTTCTAAGCCTTACGGACAGACTTGTGTGTGTGTGTGTGTGTGTGTGTGTGTGTGTGTGTGTGTGTGCGCGTGCGCACGCTCATGTACATGTGTGTGTGAACCCAACCCACACATTTCTCTTTGTTTATTGTTTACAGCTTAAACACAAAATCTAATTTCCCAGATTTGGCTATCTTATAACCCAGTCTATTTTATCGAGATAAGCAAACGAAAGACTTTTACAAGGTTAATTAACGCTTTTATTTTATTTCATTCGATTATTATTATTATTTCTATTTCTATTACTTTTATCATTCGACCTCAAATATATCAAATATTAAGTTTATTATTTTCTATAACTAATAAAATTTCACAATAGACATAGACTGATTAATATTTGTAAACAACGTTTTCTTGTAACTGATTCTAAAGTAGGAATGTTGGTTTTACTGAATATTGACCTTTGTTGGGGAATTTATGGCCGAAGTTAGTATTTTTCAAAGAAATTACAAGGCTTCTTTTTCCTAATGAGTAGAGTATTCGTCAATGGTCCAGGGGACAGGGGTTCAATCCCAGATCGAGTCATACCAAAGACTCAAAAAATGGTACTTGATGCCGCCTTACTTAACACTCAGCATTATAAGGTAAGGATCAAGTGTAAAGCGGAGCAATCCAGGGAAAGGAGTAACGCCCTCCCCTACACCTCGGTGTGGTAGCTATTGAAAAGAGGGCCTCTACTAACATGGCTCATCAACTTTTGTAGGTTAGCTAATGCCGAAGCCATCCCTGTAGAAGAATAGTGGTGGTACTATTTAACTTATTGCTAGGGAAATTACTTGGCTTCTAATTACTACTACTAATTTTTTGTATACAATTATAAGTTCATGATACTATTCTGAAATCAAATATGACTAATTTATTGATTTTTATTGCCTCTCAACCTTTTAGGCCAATTCCCCTGGCCGACCCCACTATCTCAGCTTCCTTAAACCACTAATGGTCATTAGATCAGATCGTTTAGTGGTTTCTCTCATCTCACATTTCTTTACAGATATGTAAAGCACAACCGAGAGTGTGGAAGAAAAGAACAAACGGAAAAACATGGACTTGGATCAGCTCCAAGCGCAAGAAAGAGAGAAGTTTGTGACACTTTTTGTGAATTCTGTGAACTAATGCAAGCCTTTACTCGAATAAAAACTCTCACAAAGCCACTAACAATGCTGACTTGTCTTTTCGCGTTGGTCCACACAGTCTCCGTTGGTCAGCAGGTCTTAGCAGTCGTCTTTCTGACTTCTGCTCTTCTCTCTTCTCTGCCCTGCTTTCATCACGTAACTGCTTGTTCTATCGACTGGTCCCTTCTGCAGACTGTCTTCTTTTGTCTTTTTTGGGACCTTCCTTTCCTCGTCCACTTCCGGTCTTGCGCACAGGCCCTTTGTGTGGGTTTCGTGCTAAAAGAGACAAAGCGATTATCTGACTGGCACCCACATACACCAACACAACGAATGTCCAACATCGTGTCACACTTTCTAGGGTTATTTTATGCTAAGAGTTTAGGGAATTACGTTCATTGTACGCTTATATTTACATTTAGTTGTTTAGTTGTTTCTTAAAAGGTTTATTTAATTTATTTATTTATCTTATACATTCATTTTTATTTTTTATTTTTTATTGATATATTTATTCATTTTTTATCTATTTTTGTTTTTATGATTTCTTGATTTCTTTATTTATTTTTATTTTTATTTTTCATCTATTTCATTTGATTCTTTTTTTATTTGATTTATTCTTATTTTTGTATTTTTATTTTTTTTTCTATTTATTTTAAGTTTTAAATTTCTTGAAATTTATTCTTTTAAATTCATTTAATTCATTTATCGCTATCTTTTAATTCTTTTATATATTTAATTTATTTGATTATTCAAAAACATTCATTTGTTTTAATTTCTTATTCATTTTATTTAACTTATTTTTATTTTTCATTCTTTATTTATCTTATTTATTCATTTATTTTTTACTTATTTATTTCATTCTATTTATCTATTCATTTAGTTATTATTTTTATCTTTTCTTTTTTTGAATTATTTTTTATTTATTTGTATTTTTGTATTTTTAAAATTTTTTACTTATTCTTTATTTCCTTTTATTTATTTATTTATCTTATTTCATTTATTTATACGTTTAATTTTTTATTTTTATATTTTATCATTATTTAATTTATTTTTTGTTTTTATTCTTATTTTTTTTTTGTATTTTTTTGTACTTTTTTATTTTTATTTATCTTATTTCTTTCTTTTCATTTTATTTATTTATCTTTATTTTTGATTTTTATAATTTTCTTTATTCATTTATTCTATGCTTTATCTATATTTTTTTATTTATTTATTTTTACTTCAATAATTATTTTATTAATTTAATTTTTATTTCAATATATTTTATTTGTCCTTCTTTTATTTTCCTTATTTATTTCTTCATTTTTAATTTGTTTTATCTTTTTTATTTATTTATTTCTTATTTATTTTATTTATTTATCTTTTTTAGTTTTTTATTCATTTTTATTTTATTATCTTTTATTCATTTAACTTTTTATTTTCATTGTTTTCTTTTTGTTTATTTCATTTTTATTTTGTATTTATTTTATTCATTTATTTCTGTCTTAATTTTTTTATTTCATTTTTTATTTTATATTTTATATATTTTTTGGCACTTTGTTCAATCAAATTCGACTAATTTTAAACAGATCTATTTGACCCTCAGAGTTTGGTTGAGTTTTAGGGCATATCAACCATTATTGGTTATTTAATGTCAAATCTTGTTTTACATATACATTAAATATATGATTTGGAAACACAATTTGTAGGCATACATAGTTAAATAATCAAATAGTTCTATTCCTAACAATTAAGTTTAGCATAAGTCAACAAAATTAAATGGTTCCATGTATTGGTACCAATCACTAACAATTCAGTTAAATCTTAATCATTTATTTAAAGTTAAATGATTAAAGAGTCCATTTCAAACAATTCAATTTTGCATAAATCATTTGTTTGCACTCAGTTTAAATTTAAAACAGTTCTATTTGACCCATAGGTAAGACACTATTAGGTGCTCCCGCTCCGGGCCTCAGTGAACCTGGGAGTGATGGCAGTGAAGGGGTACTCTGCATTTTACAAAGCTCCAGCATCACTAGAGCTTCACCATCAGATTGTTTAATGTCATATCCAGGACACTCATTATTTGGGGTCTTACCCTTCTGCAGAGATGCAGTAGATGTAGTGTACTGCCCCAGCCGACTTTGTTAGATCCATAGAAGGGATCCTAAAAGGTACTACATCTTTGGATAAGGAGTAATGGCAATCGATGTGTACTCTAAATTCCTCAGAGTTCAAGAACTTGGGCCTCAACATGAGATACAGTTTAATCACATTTCCAGGATGGCCATTTTTCTTTGAGAGACAAACACATCAGCTGTAGATACAGTCAGCGTATTTTCCGGCTGGTCAGAAATATATAGAGGATGTTAAATAAAAGTTTGCAACCTAAAGAATAATAATAGTATGCTTACGATTTTAGAAGTCGATATTCGAACCTATGTACAAAAGAAAATCTATGGATTCAAAATTCAGATTTTTTAGATCTGCAGGCTTTCCGTGATTGAACTAAAACCCTAATCTGGACGTCTCTCTCTCTCTCTCTCTCTCTCTCTCTCTCTGCTGTCTACCGTACTCACGTGACACCCGACTATGATTGTTTTTCTATGTCAAGCTCTAACTGACGGCTAGTTTAGAGCACGTGGCTTAAAAGATGACTGACATATCTTCAATATTTAATTGGTTGCTTTATACAATTGTACCCAACACGAGCAGGGCGTGATACAAGGTCATTTTTTGCGGATTTAATAGGTTTAACAGGATTTAACAAGGCTGTTTACATTTCATATAACGCTAATATCCTTGGAAAAGGTATGCACCCAACAGCCCCGGGTAGTTTATAGAGCAGACTGACCTCTTTTACTTTGGTCTATGAAAAATAAAACTCTGAATTAAACAGAATTTGAACTCGGGTCACCATGACCATTACGACGCAAATGCTTCCTTGTAACTTGTTTTATAGTTGTATTAAGAAAAAAAAAGAATGGTTTTCCGATATAATTTTTTTTTGACATTATGTGCAGTCCAGCAAATAAATTATATTTTTGCCTCTTCAATTACATTAGTCGTAAATTTTTACTGTTTTTCTTTTTATTTTTTATTCTTTTTTTTAAGTTTTTATTTATTTCTTTTTAGTGAGTGTTTGAAGCTAGTGAATGAGTTGGCTGATCTAATTAATTCATTGATTGATTCATTCATTCCTTGGTTCATTGATTTATTCATTCATTCACTAGTAGATTGATTGCAGGTCAAATCTTCGTGGGTTTTTTCATGCCTAGAAATCAAGGAAATCATATACATTGTACATTTATAAATACAATTTTTGTGTGGTTATTTGTCAAGAGTTTTGTTTATTTTCTGCTTTTTTTATGATATGCCAACATCGTCAGCAATTGTTTTCTAAAACTCGGTTCAGGCATCATGATAAGAAATTTATTTGTATGGCATTGATCGTATTTACGTACACAATATATATTTTTCTTCTAAAGGTAGGAGAGTCTTCATAGTTTACAGGGTGTGGAAGCAAAATGGGGAATATTCTATTATAATCATAAATAACTCTCTTATAAAAGAATATTAATTTTAATTTAAAGAATAAACAACAAAATAAGAAAGATACAAAATAGTAAATTTACTCAATATGGCCACCGTTTTGTCCAATCCTTGTATCAACACGCCTTCGAAACGATTCGCTTGCCTTCAAAATAAATCTTTTAAGCGTTTTATGTCATTTCCCTTCTCTTAAGCGGACCAATATTTGGATGGGTAGTTGCAATTGCTTTGTTTTCTAAAACCCCCCATATAGTGTAATCGAGGGGTTTAAGGTCTGAGCTTAAATCTTGTTTAATTGCTGTCCTCACAGTTTTCTCGTGGACTTCCAATTCATATGCGTGCTTTCTTATTGACATTGTAGGGCCCTTCTTTATCTCTGAAGCAAGAGCTTTCTTTTCGTTTTTTGTTCAATCCTCCACCCATCCCTTTTTGTTAAAAAAAACACTTTTTCTGTAAGAATTTTTCTTTGCTTTGTATACGGTCGACAGAGAAACGTTAGGATGGTTTTGGCGTTAAGCAAATCATAGATTCTTTGTCGTTTCTTTTCTTGCTCATTCATACTGGGTTGAATTTTAATTAAAAACAGTGCTTAAACAATAGAGCTAATCTTGAAAATTTAGATTTACCGCGTTTCTCCAAAACTGGATGAATCAGATAAAAAGAATTGTTTTGATTTTTTTTCTATTTTTTGCTTCCATGCTCTGTAGTTGCTGTTGTGCTGGTATGCGAAATCATAATGAGCAAGTTCAAGCTCCAGTTGCGCGATTGTGTACACTTTCAAACTCATACCCTCTTACCACCCTCGCCTCCAGCTATGGGTTGAATAGTGCCACTACTGTTCCTCTTCAAGAAATGGCTTTGATATGGAACAATTGACGAAGCTTGATATACCATTAAAACAAAAGTAAATTTGGTAACCTTAGTCGAAGGCTCCCTTTTCAATAGCTACTACATTGAGGTGTAGGGGAGGGCGCTACTCTTTTTCCTGGATTGCTCCACTTTACCCTTGAAACGTACCTTATATTGTTTAGTATTAAGCAAGGTGGTATCAATACCATTTTTAAAGTCTTTGGTTTCCGGACCATTGGTGAATAATCTACCCACTAGGCCAATGATACATTAAAATTTTTGGTAATTTTTTTTTTTTTCATAAGAGGGACATCTATGTTGACTTTTTAAAATAGATCTTACACATGACTTGCGTTGAGAAAACGTTATAGGGTGGAGACCCCGTTACGTAGTGGCTAAAGTGCTGGACTGCAGCCTCAAAGCAAGCAACTCCAGTCATGCTATTACCTTAACTTTCGGACTAATACCCTTGCGAAAGGCATGAATCGGATTATCCTCCCAGAAACTGTTTAAATAGTGTCATTGCTGTTCTTCAACAAGGATGGCTTTGACATTAAATAATCCACGAAGATTGTTATGCCATTAAATAAAGAAACTAAGACCAAAAAGCTTTATTAAAGAGAATTGGGTTTTTTACAAGATTTTATTTCGTATATCTCTAACATCGTCTGGAATTTTATTTTAATGAGTGATACGACATCTTTGATCAGGTTTAGGTTTATGATTCTGGTATAATCTTATCGTTTTTTTTTTCTCTCACTTCTGACAAAATTTTATCTCGGTTGATATTTTCAAATAGCTCCTTTACACTGTTTGCGTCGAAAAAACACTGTCTTATGAGAGCTAAATGTCTGCATTCTATGAGAAAATGTATAACATTGTCGGGTTTTTCACAAGCTATCCCCGGTGTTTTTTCTCCTGTTTTGGTAAAAAGATTGATTGATTGATTTTATTGCATATTGACCTATCTGTATTATTTTATTCCTCAAGGTCAGTAAACCACGTGTACATTATACGTTTGGAAATAAATAATAGAGGAATTTATGACAATATAGAGAAAAAATTGATAATAAGTTAATCCAAGCTGAAAAAGAGATATATTGAGAAACAAAGTCGATTCTATTGCGTTTCATATCTATTCAGGACTATGAAAGGATGCTATTTTGTAATGTTAAATCAACGATGGATGTTTTAAAATGTTTAAACATCCATCATTGATTTGAAATCACTAAATATTATCCCTCCCAGTCCTAGTGATGGTTCATGAAAACCCACACATGATAGTGTCGACGTTCTCAATAAATCTCTCTTTCAGCTTGGATTACATTGTTATCAATTTTTTCTCTACATTATACGTTTATAGCTACGTTAATTTTTTTGTTTGTTTGTTTATTAATCTATTTATTCATTCATTTATTTTAGGTGCGTTTTTGCACACAGTCGTATAATATCAAGTATTCCAATCTAATACAAACAATTTGCACTCACTTGTATGGTTTCCTGAATAACTAATAGTGAAAAATTATGCACAATTGTATGGTTTCAAGAAACTTCTTCTATTTGATAATGATAATCATTTGTTTGTGCAATTATATGGCTTCCCGTAATTCGCAATAGCCCTTAGTAAATAATTATAGTTTCATGTAACTACTTTTAATGCAAATAATTTACCGTAATATAGCATCAAGCACAAATCGAATACAAATGCTTTTTAAACAGATTTATTTGATCCATAAATAGTCCTACCAATGGGTCAAATAGAACTGAACGGTGTACTTATGCTAAACTGAATTGTTTGACATCGAACTGTTTATATGTATAAAAATGGATTCTGCATTAAATAACCTACAATGGTGGATACGCCATAAAACCAAACCCAACCCAACCAAACCAAATATTCTAAGCCTTGTAAACAGGGTGTCATCATCATCATTATCATGTCACATCATCAGTACGGATATCGCTGACCCTCTCTCACCTCCCTTCTCTATCGTCCTTTGCTTCCGGCAGATCCTCAGGGCAATATCCCGTATTGGCACAGAAATGCTGTATGTAGGTTCTAGCTGGTCATCCTGCCTTTGCGCGTCCATGTGAAGGGGTCCGCAGGAGTACATTACTTCTGAGTTCGTCCTTACTTCTCCAGCAGTATTCCGCATGTCTAGTTCGTCTAATTTTGAAAAATTTCATGATGTTTGGTAGGTGGCCGTACAGCTTCTGCTTTGTGGGATGCTGCCTCAAGGACTTGACTTGTTCAATATTGCTTGCAGCATTCTTGTGTAGTTGTCGTCAAGCTTTTTTTCCATACGTTTATTTAGCGTCCATGTAGTGTCTCCATACAGCAGTATCGACATGACCGCTGCTTGGAAGAAACTGTGTTTCATTTTATCGGTTTGGTTTGACTTCCATATGACCGATAGCCTACCAATAGCTATCCATGCCTTTGCTAGTCGCGTGTTAATGTCTGTCTCAGTTGATGAGACACTGCTTCCCAGGTAGTTAAACTTGTCGACTAATTTCGGAGAATTATCGTCTAGAGTGGTGATGTTGCTTCTTTGATTAAAGCACATATATTCCGTATTGTGGGCATTGACATAGAGGCCTATGCCTGCAGCTGCTCGTTCCACACTATCTAGCAGGGTTTCGGCTTGGGCGGTTGTATTTGCCAGAAGGGCTATGTCAACAGCGTAGTCCGCTTCCGTAATTATTTGCACGAAGTACCTTCTGCTTCTTTCTATTGTTAGCTTGAAACCGTTTTCTTTCATTTTATCAATAGATGTTCTAAGCTCATTGTCTAGACAGATAATAAACAAGTATGGGGCTAATATGTCTCCTGCAGTACACCTGCTACAATATCGAAGTAGTCTGTCTCCATCTGGGAAACGGGCTTTTACGTATGTGTTTCTATATAGCATCATTATGGCTGCGATGGTTTTTTGGAGTTGGCCGTTGGCAAGTAGTATTTTCTCCATCTTTCCTCTGTGCATAGAGTCAAAGACCTTAGCGAAGTCGAAAAATTATATTGTTGCCTCTTGGTTTTTTGACATACACCTTCAAGAATTTGACGGATAGACAAAATTTTTGACGTCGTTAATCTATTTCTCCGTGAGCCATTTTAATTCTTCCTAAGTATCTTCTTAATTTTAGGTTCTATGCAGTTGCGTCGTAGAGCATAGTATATCTTAGTTGCTATGGATGTAAGGGTTATACTTCCGTAGTTCTAGGCTAATCCGAGGTTGCCTTTTTTGTGAAGGCAAGAAAGCATCCCTTCGTCCATCTGTCTATTGGATTTTAGTTATATACAGCATTACAGTGTCGGAGCAGTATGTCGTCGAATTGCTTAGTCTTCCATGCTTCTAAGGATATTTCATCAAGTCCTGCTGCTTTTCTGTTTTTAATTTTTGTGCGGAGTCGAGTTCTTCTGCATAAACGGTCCTAGTTTGATGTCTGATTATTTACTTATAATTCTCGTGATTGATTCATGTGTAACTTTCGGGGTAAATTCAGGAAATGTTGTTCCCATAGGTGTATTCGTTCTTGTTGGATGGTTGCTTTCAGTTTAGCTTTCGCCGTTCTCTTCCTTCTGCCCACTTTGTCTACCGCTTGCCAAGCTATCCTAGATTGTCTATCTTCTTCCGAGTCTCTAATCTTATCGATCTGATTTTGTATGTATTCTGTTTGTTCTTTTAGGTATATGTTAGGTAATTAATTTTGTGCCTTTTTAAGATTCAGGACATTGGTATTGATTGGTTTCTTCCTATTGCCTTTGGAGACAGTTTTCACGTCTTCACGCTTTTTCCTAACCACTAATGTCACCCATGGGAGTCTAGGTTTAGCTCTTTGCTTAGTTGGTATTCAAGAAAAAAAAACAGGGTGTGGACATATATATATATATATATATATGTGTGTGTGTGTGTGTGTGTGTGTTTGTATATGCATATATACAAGCAGTCAAAATTATTTGGTCACCCTCAAAAATATCGATTTCTTAGCCTAAAAGTCTTAATACTAATGAAACAAGTTAAGCACTTAAATGTTTTTTTATTCATTTATCATACTTAATAAAAGTCATCCTGAGCAACATTAAATACAAGGAAAAAACCCTCAAAAAACTGATTTAACTTCTCATGCATAAAAATTACCCCTTTTGGCTGCTAATTCTGCTTTACAGATTCTCGGCATTTTTTCCATCAAAAACTGGAGGAAGACGGAAGATAGTTCTGCCTAGCTCTCCTTCAAGAGTAGCCAGAGATGAGCCGCACTTCTAGCTTGTAAAGCTCTGATTTTTAGGTCAAGTAAATATCACACCAGTTCAATGGAATTTAAGTCCGCTGATTGCGCCGGCCAAGACATCAGTTGAAGGATATGCTATTCTTCTTTGCTTTTAATATACCTTGGGCAGAGTTTACTGGTATGTTTTAGGTAATTTTCTTGTATGAGTACAAATCCTTGAGTCATAAACCACGTTCCAGATGGCATCACTTGATTCTGCTATATCGTCTAATAGACGGTCTGATTTGCATTTGCCCTTCACCTGGTGAAAATCCTTGACTGTGCGGTTCGCAAAAACCCTCCCCCATACCCTAACAGACCTTCCTCCTTGATTTACGGTTGCTGTGTTACATGATTGCAGTTCTTTTACCAATTCTTCATCGCACATAAATCCTCCTATCAGACAGAAAGATTTTAAAGATTGATTCGTCAGTCCAAAGGACTTAAATCCACTGCTTTATTTTCCAGTCCTTGTGCGCCTTGACCGACTGAAACATTTCGTCATTATTTTGCTTTCTCAACAGCGGTTTCTTGACAACAATTCTTCCATATAGGTAAACTTCACTGAGGCTTCTCTTCACAATTGGATCTGGTCACATTTTTTACGACATTGGTTCAGTTGTACAGTGATGTTTGGGGCAATCAGCTTTCTGTCATGCAAACTGGTGACTCGGATGAAATTGTCCGCTGCTTCGGTAAAACCGGTAGTATTCAGCAGGCAGTAATTCAAAACAATATAATCTAATGTGAGTTCAAGTCATAGCGTAATGTAACTTTTGGAAAACGTTTTATTCATGGACAGTACTAAAGAAGAAAAACGCCTTCAGATAAATATTTTAAAAGATATCTGATTATACTAACGTCAATGTTACTGAAGAAAACTTATATTTAGTATAATAAATGAAAACGTTTTAGTGCTAAACTTGTTTCATTTGATGTAATACTTTTAGGTTGAGAAATGAACATTTTTGATGTTGGCCAAATACTTTTGACTGGTTATATATATATATATCTTCTTCTTGGCTAGACTTTGCGAACAAACATTTATGAAGGAGGCTGATGATAACGACTGCAGACATGCTGATGGATGACTTGGCCAAGGCAGGACAGGCAATTCCGGCCGCAGCGACTGCCGTTGGCTGCTGAGTCTCCCTGGATCTTTCTCCTGTGGTGTTTCTCCCTGAGGTCGGCTCTGCAGGAGTCCTCAATGTGGAGACGGCTTCGTGGACGGTGCAGCGCCAGGCCTGACGGTGAGCAACAAGTGTCGACCACTGGTGGTGGTCAATGCGCCAGGTACCAAGGGTTTTCTTGAGGGAGTCCTTAAAATGTTTCTTTGGTGCCCCTGGGTTACGGTAGCCAGTGAAAAGTTCACCACACAGGGCTATCATGGGCAGGCGATGCCTCCCTTTCTGTAGACATGCCCTGCTCATCGTAACTGTGACTTCAGTAAGATGACCTCTATTCAAATTATTGTTCCATACTCTTTTGTAGAGTCTGCTGAAAGTTCTGTTTGCCTTGGCCAGTCGGTTGTCTACTTCCCTGTCGATCTTGGCGTCTGATGCGATAGTACACCCCAGATAAATTAACTGATGAACTGCCTTCAGCTCAATTCCACCGATAGTGATGTAGGTAGGGCGGTACTCTTCTAGGAGTGCAGGCTGGTGAAGGACATCAGTCTTCTCCAAGCTGACCTCGAGTCAGAAGAGTTGGGAAGCCTCTGCAAAGCAGCAAATTAGGTGCTGCAGGGCTCTTTCGGTGTGGGCAGCGAGGACAGCATCGTCAGCGAAGAGAAGGTCATGCTTTTTAAGTGGGCATGCACAGTCTCCAGAGGTGAAACAAACTGCCGTCAAGACAGTAGCGGATGTATACAGCACCGTCATCGTCAAGGTCTTCTATGACCTGTTTAAGCACCAGGAAAAAGAGGTTGACCAGTGTCGGTGCCAGAACACAACGCCGTTGACAATGGGTAAGGATCCAGAGAGGTCGCTGTTCAAACTAACTTGGCCGCGCTGGTCTTTGTGCAGTTGGATGACCATGCTGAGGAAATTTGGGGGCAGTCCAGGCGCTCCATGATTATCCTAAATCCTTTTCTACTCACTGTGACAAACGCTTTGGTCGGGTCTACAAATGCAACATCCAGTCCTTTGTTCTACTCCCTGCATTTCCCTTGGAGCTGTCTGAGGACGAACACCATGTCTGTGGTGTCCCTGTTGGCTCTGAACCCGCACTGGGTTTATATATATATATATATATATATATATAGAGAGAGAGAGAGAGAGAGAGAAACTGACAGACACAAGCAGATAAAGATTATCAGGTTTTCTTTTCATATTATTTTCAATATCATTTTAACAACATTATTTCAATATTATTCGCCATATTAATTTATCTTATGATTGTAAAATCTCAGAATCAGTTTTCTGGCGGTTGGGTGGTCTGACAGGTTTTTTTTGGGGGGGTGGGGGCTTTTTGTTTCTATTTTTTCTTCTTTTTCTTTTTCTTTTTTTTTTTTCTTTTTCAAGTGAACAGTAATATTTCTAAGGTTCATTTAATCCTCTTGCTTTAATCCGGATGTAAAAGATTATCTGGAGCATATTTTTAAAAGGAATAATAAACACTGATTGATACTAAACAAAGATTTGAAAATCTATTTGAAACAACTAATCTTCAATGAATAATATTTCTCAATAAACCTGCGCACAATAAGTTCACCGTTGAGGAGGATGGATTAGAAATCTGCCAGTCCTCGTAGAGCATTATTAGCGGGATCGATAAACACATCAGACTCCGTACTAGTAGCCTTGTGCCAAAACTAAACATCGCATTATCGGCCATAATTTGGACCACCGTAACAGTTTTTAATAAAAAATTAAAAATCTTCGAAATAAAAAAATTCACTTTTTCTCGTGGAACCTTTGACAATCAAAATAAAGATATTTAACTGGACCGGAGAGCTATATATGTGGATTTTTTCATACATATACATATATGTATATACATATATATATATATATATGTATATACATATATATATGTATATATATAGTAATAGATATTTGCGGATTTTCACCCTCACATTAAGCGTGTAAAATCATCTGCAGAGACAAAGACTATAATTATATTCTTCGCCGAAATAAATTTATAAGGACAATTTGACCAGGTTTGAGTTTTCTTCTAATTACATTGTGTACGCTCTGAATGTAAATTTTATTATATAAACCTGGATAGGGAACATATAATGGTAGCCGCACATTGATCACTCCCATATGAAATTCCTCATAGATTCTACACACGAATAATCCACACTCATTGTCATCGGAGGCCGACAGGTTATTACTGATAAATATATATATATGTGTGTGTGTGTGTGTGTGTGCTCAATTTCAAGAGGGGTTTAAGTTGTAGTAGTTGGTGACCTTAGTTGAGGGTGACCCAAAGGCTCCCTTTTCGATAGCTACAACACCAATGTGTTGGGGAGAGAGCTACTCCTTTCCCTGGATTGCTCCACTTTACCCTTGATCTGTACCTTATATTACTTAGTGTTAAGCAAGGAGGCATCAAGTACCATTTTTTGAGTCTTTTCTATGTTTCAACCAGGGATTGAACCCAGGTCTTCCGGGTTATTGGTGAACACTCTAACTCTATTGCCAATGTCCGAAGTTTACCAGGTTCAAATTTAGAGTTTTCAGTCTCCTAGAGCAAATGGAATACCAAGATTGAAGAGTGCTATCTGCGCTACTATTTACCCATAGCTAAAAGAAGAATGATTGGATTCATACCTTTCTCATGTGTATAAATGCTATGTAAAATACAAACAGCTGCGTACAGGATTTGAACTTGGGTTGCCGTATCAATTTTTGAGACAATAATCATTACACCACGTGCTTCTTCACACACACACACACACACACACACACACACACACACACACGCACACATATATATATATATATATATATATATACGCTCCCCCATGGGGGTTGAGCACTCTGACGATAGAATTTTCGGCTGCCGCTCGCATAATGCAAAGCTCTTCGAAAGAATTGAGCACTCTGGTAGCCGATAGGGTATAAAGATGTAAACAAACGGACGCTGCTGCTGTTGCTACATAAATACCTTAAAATTTGGCTGAGTGGTTTGAGACTAAGTCTAACATAAAGTTAGACGGGTTTCGATCCTGGCTTCGAGCGTCCTACGTGTCTAGTCACACTCAAGAGTTCTGATAGAATGAAACAGTCTGTCTGTGGATGACAATATATATATATATATATATATATATATATATATATATATGAATGTGTGTATGTCAGTATATTACTCTATCGGCGGGGTGGGCTTAGAAACTGCATCACCTGCAGCGAGGTAAGTTTCCTCCAAAACGGGTTCTGATCGGCTGGAAGAAACTCAAACGGAAAAGCCGTTGCGAGAAACGCGGGATACAAAACAGGAAAAGGGTTCGTTTGATAGGAGATGCGATGAAAAGACGATAGTTGAAGGTGCCCCTCGTGTAATGGTTATCGTCGTAGGAAATGGATACGGCGACACAAATTCAAACCCTGGACGAGACTGATTGCTTTTCACATAGCACTAATACCCTTGGGAAAGGTATGAATCTAGTTATTCTCCCTCCACCTATGAGTAAATAGTAGGGCACACTGGGTCCTTCAGTCTTGGGGAGGCAACTAGTCTAGGAGAAGGAAAACTCCGAATTCAAACCTGTTAAACTTCGCTTAAAAATTGACCAAGTGTCATATCCTGTTCGAGCGGAGGAGTTAGTAAATAGGGTAAAGACAATAATTGAATACTAGCCATAACGATGTGAAAACAGCTTAAAATTACACTGCCCATTTGGGTTGAGCTCCTGCGAAGAAGTCCCACACTCGCCACGATGCTGTGAAGACGGAACCAGCCAGTAAACATGTGTGAAAAGTACAATAGAAAACGACAGAGATAATTCAAGATCTGTGTCTGCTCTCCCTCTCGCTCTCTTGCTCCCTCTTCTCACGACGCTTTATTTCTCGCTGTCGAGCTGAAGCGATCGACTCAATTTTTTTACGCGGTTTCTCTCGACGACAACTAAGAGTTATGGTTGCTATTAAACTTTTGTATAAGCGAACCAAGACGGGATTTTGTGTGCTCATCACTTTTCTCACGGTGTGGTTACAACGGGGGTCCGTCTGACACTTAAGGTGTAGTACTACAGTCAGAGACCCTTTAAAACGGTGGCTGTACAAGCGTCTATTTGGTGTAGGAAAAGTAGTTGTACAATCTTCCATTTGAAAGTCATTGCGTTACAACCTTCTATTTGAGAACTGTTGCGTTACAAACTTCTATTTGGTGTGGAAACGTTACAAAGGGTCTGGATAAATACATACGATCGGTTTGGATTTTATCAAACGATAAGTGTATCAATTTTATTATATATATATATATACATAGAGAGAGAGAGAGAGAGAGAGAGAGAGAGAGAGAGAGAGAGAGAGAGAGAGAGAAAGAAATCAAAGTTATCATAGCGTAGACAGAGTCAGTAGTGCTTGTTGACTATCAGTGTAAGAGTTCCATATCTGCTGATGTCATAGGCGAGGCATTAATAGTCTCCAATAACTTGACTTTCAACGCAATCCTAACCTAGATCTAGATTTCCCAAGATAAGTGATGTTACAATCAGTATTCTCAAGGATAAACATGTGACTTCTTTACAAAAGTCTGCTTAGTTATGGCACAAGGCTTCATGTATAGAGCACTTAATGAGACTCAAACTTATCCCTCATGGTTTGATAGTCAATCTTGTTAACCATTACACCACAAGAGGCGTCCTATATAATATGTAAGAATATATTAAGTCAAAGGGTCAGCGGAAAACACGATAGATCAAAATCGGGTACGACTTATCTCCTGGTGTGTTACATCTATGAATATATTAGGTATTTCGTTTTACCTTCCGTATCAGTTCAAGTGGTATGGGAACAGATCTGAAGTCCATCCTCTATTCAAGATATGTAATTCATTTTAATTGGTAACGATAATAGAGTAATCTAGGCTTATTATCCCTGAATCACAAGAAACGCACGCAGTAAGAATAAACAATTTCTCAACAGGGATAACGCCGAAAAAAAAAAGGTTTCTAAAATCTCCGAATTTCAATTAACGACTTTTCAGGGGAGATTTCTATCGTCTCGTTTTTCATTTACTCGGTAGTTTTCAATTACTCAAAACCGACAGTGAAATTGAAATTAGTTCATCTTACGATAAAGAAAAATTGAGATAGATAGATAGATATGAACAGACTGATTTTGTTTGGTTTGGTTTGGTTTGGTTTTATGGCATATCAAACATTGTAGGTTATTTAATGCCAAGTCCATTTTTATACATTAAACAGTTCTTTTTCAAACAATTCACTTTAGCATAAGTACAGTTATTTTGATTACTCTCAGTTAAATGGTAAACAGTTCCATTTGAAACAATTCAGCGTAGCATAAGTGCGCTGTTTAAGTGTCAAAGCAGTTTTATTTCAAACAATTCAGTTTAGTACACAGTTTATTTTTACCCCCTGCAGAGATGCAGTCAGTGTAATCCTGTTTAGCGTAAATACGCAGTTAATTTCTACTTGACATATAGATAGGAACCTATCAGATGCTACCACTCCAGCTAGAGTGAACCTGGGGGCGATGCCAATGAAGGGGTACACCGGATTCCCTAAAACTCCAGTATTACTGAAGTCTCACCATCAGATTGTTTAGTGTCATATACAGGACACTCGTTGGGGGTGTTTTACCCCTTGCAGAGATACAGTCAGTGTATTCTGCAGCCTCAGTCATCTGGGCCAGAACATAGATAGATAGATAGATAGATAGATAGATATGTACAATCATCCGAAAGATATGAATTGAGATAGATAGATAGATAGATAGATAGATAGATAGATAGATAGATAAAAATAAACAGAGAAAATAGAAATCTGATTTCAAATGTTTATATTGAAAATTTTAAAAATTAAACTAAAGATATACAAATTCTAAAAATGCGACCAACTCGTGGGTGAACAAAATCAGCAGAATTTCATTTCTGCGAAATCCTTTCTCAGAATATTTTCAAATAAAAAGCCCAGGTGGATACAATGGATATATAGTACTGATTTCTATGCTTTAAAAATCCAGTTTTGCAAGAGCGTAATAGCTGTGACGTTGTAGTACGTGAGTTCAATTCCAGTTCACTTTTGGATAAATACCGATAGGTAAGATAACCGGCTCTTTGGCCTAGTGGGTAGAGTGTTCCCCAATGATCCGGGAGACCTGGGTTCAATCCCAGGTTGCGTCATACCAAAGACTTTAAAAATGGTACTTGATACCAGCTTGCTTAACACTCAGCAATATAAAGTACGAGGGTAAAGTGTAGTAGCTATTGAAAAGGGAGCCTTCTGGTCGCCCTCAACTACGGTCGCCAACTTTACTTTAACGTATGAGTCTTCTTATCCACCCAGTTATGGGTTAAATATTTTCATTACTTTTCTCTTACAAGGATAGCTTTGGCATTTAATAACCCACAAAGTTTTATACACCTTAAAACAAAGAAATATCCTAATCTCCCAGGATATATGTTGTATAGTATCACTGTTGTTATTCTACAAAGATGTCTTTGGCATTAAAGAACTTACAAAGATTTATATGACATTAGAGAAAGAAACCATTTAGTAGCAGTTATTTCGCAATTATCTATCAAGCTTTTGTTTATCTTTATAAATAATTACGGTTTTCGTCGTAAATGACTGATTGACAATCCCAGTATTGTCTCCCAAATCATTTCCCAGCTGCCATTATTCTCTTACTATTATTTCAAAAGCAGCAGTATTATAAATAATAAATCTTTACTTGCAGAAGCCGGAATTCATTCTTAATATTTCATGATCGTAAGAGGGCTTACCCACTATTTTGCATTAATAGTTAAAATTATTTCGGAACTTACGGTGCATGATATTAGATGTAAAAAAAAAGTTTTTATGAAGTAAATATGAAAATCATCCGAGCAACAGAACGATAACTGAAACCTTCCTACAGAAATATAATCTATTATGAATAAATTCCTTTTCTAGATAGATAGATAGATAGATAGATAGATAAGAATCGGTGGGATAGATAGATAGATAGATAGATAGATAGATAGATAGATAGTGAAGGAATTCTAAATTTTTAAAGTTTAAAAATCAGTATTATATATCTTGTTTTTATTTTTGATTATGTTTTTGTCTTGTTTTTGTTTTTGTTTTGTTTTGGGTTTTTTTGGACACAAATACGCTGAGAAATGATTTCGGAAAAAGGAAATTGTATTTGTTCACCCGTTTGTTTCCCACCTTTTCCATATTTGTATATTTTTGATTTATTTTTTCATTTTTTATTTTCTGTATAAACATCTTTCCTAACCTCCCCTACTTTCTGATCGGCACAGTGTCGCCCTTTATCACTTATCTTTAAATTCTATTACTTATATATATATATATATATATATATATATAAATGTGTGTGTGTGTGTGTGTGTGTGTGTGTGTGTGTGTGTGTGTGTGTGTGTGTGTGTGTGTGTGTGTGTAGAGTATCTCAGTATACATGGAACCCATGTGACTGCTAATAACTCTACTATTAATTATTCTTTGTTTGTTTTTTTTGCTTCAGATTTGAAAATAGTATACTATAATAACTATCAATCCTTGATCATTGTGATCAAGGATTGATCGATGTTATAGTTTACTATTTTCCTCTTTTGTCCAAAGAATTGTGCCTTGGACAAAAGAGGAAAATTATTTTGTTACAACTTATTTGGAGACAAAATAGATGCAAACCATTAATATGATAAGGATTTATTACAGAGACAAGAAACTCAAAAATGATTGCATATCCTGGAAGCTGATATAATAACAATTAAAAAGGATTTGATGTCTCTAACAGAAAGCATACATTGTTTACAGTTTATATATATACATAGAGAGAGATGCATGTTTGATTTCATAAACAATGTATATATATATATATATATATATATATATATATATATATATATATATATATATATATATATAATATTCAATCCAATAAATCCGGTGCGACCGATTGATGTTTTTTTGTTGTTTTTGTTTAAATATGATCTAGCACTATTCCCTGCCGTTAATACCATGGAAAGTCGTCTAACCTATTACAAGTCATTTGGAGATAAGCCGGAATTTCCAGCTAGATCTCTGTATTTAGATACGTGATCACTTATTAGCAGCAGGTACTATAGTAATTTACTAAGCATTTTGCTTAGATGTGGCACAAGGCCGAACGAATGTAGTACTTAATGAGACTCGAACTAACTCTTGCAAGTTTGCTGGTCAAGCTTGCTAACCATTATACTACCCGAGGCACCCAAAAGCAGATACTGTCAGCTGCCGGAATTATGTGTGCCAAACTAATTAAATCTTGGTAAATGACAAGCATAAACTTGGCTATTTTGACATAGATTGGTAATAACATTATTTGTTTGTTATTAATAATTGTTTTGTTTTTGGTCATCTCTCTGTTTTACTATTTTCTTACATCTACTTTAATGTTTTTTAAAAGAATCTTTGCATAAAACATATACATTATTGATAAATATACCTATTAACAGATCAATTACGGCTAATTCATCCGATAATTGACAAAAATTTCCTCTTAAATTCATTTTCTTGAAATAATCCAACTCAATGTTTATTTTTTATACCATAGCTGTTTTTGATTTGATCAGGAAGTTTGTTCCAAAAATATATTACTTCATTAGCAAAAAGTATACTGATTGATAGACATAGCTTTTTTTTTTTTTAGATCTGTTTGGGGAGTAAATTTCCAGTTCAATAACTTTTTTCTAAATGTCTACTATGATTAAACATTCTGTTAATTATTTTAAAAGTTTCAATTAGATTATCTCTCAATCATCTTTCGAGTCAAATAGTAAATCCTAATTTCTCCAATCTGTTCCTGTAACTGTAATCTTTTACTCTGCTTATCAGTTTTGTCACTCTTCTTTCTATATCCCCCAATCTATATTACATTTCAATGTAATATTACATTCCAATTTCCATGTCTCGAAATTGGAGCCTAGGACTCAATACAGCATTCTCTTTGAGGTTTTATTACAGTTTTATATATTTCTAAAAAAACATTCGTCTCCCTAGAAATAATAATTCCAATAATCTAGCCAATCTTTCCATTTGCCCTCGATTCAAAAAACAAAATATGATTATCAGGTTTAAATTTATCATCAAAGCTAAACCCTAAATCACATTCATCATTTAATTTTTTGATTCCCCTATTGATTACCGTATTTGACGGCATATATTGCGCACTTTTTTACAAAAAATCTTTTTAAATTCCACAGCGTCTTTTAAGCCATATCTAATTTTTTTTATTTTGCTTTCCTACCTTTGAAGATGCTAAAGTTTTTATAAGCTTGTGTTCTTTTTTTTAATTATCTCTCGTTTAATTGTAATCATGGCTCGTTTAACCAAAATCACACCTCATAAATATAACCTTGGCTGTACGATTTACTAATAATTTTACTCATTACTGTTTTTTTTTTCTTTATTTGTCCTGTTGAAATTGGGGTGCATCTTACACACCTGAGCGTCTTATATGCCGTCAAATACGTCAATTCATATTTAACTTTAATATTTTGGGATCTAAAATGTCGTATTTTACATGTTTTTATTGTAACTTTTAATTTCCTAGTAACTATTCAAAGTTCAAATGGATCTGTTTTATTTCTTTTGATAATGGTGTAACAAGTAGTTGATCATCATCTGTAAATAGTTCTATTTCCGAGAAAATATTTTTCAAGTTGGTTTCCTGATGAACGTACGTAATATATATGGTATGAGAGATATTACAGGCAGAGTTTTTTGGAATGTTCGTTTTAGAGGGACGACACTTTTGCAACACGGAGAGAGCGAGTAGCATTTCTCTTATGGCAGTAATGATTTTTTTCCCTTTCAAATATGATTTTAATATTTAACGTAGGTTAGTTGACGCATTTCACTTCTTTTATTTTGCGCACAGCCAGTTAGTTGATATAGAAAATTAGGAAAACATTTTCTGAGTGGGGGGGGTCTTCTTTCAACAATTCTCATGTGGAAATTAATAATTTATTGCCACTGAGTAATGGTCCTTAACCTGCTGTTGCAGGCCATTGACTATTGAATTCTACTTATCACTGGGAGCCCACACTCTTGGCCTTAACTTCTAGCCATACATTCAGTTTAAATTGGCAAGGATACTGGTCACTGCTTGGGTAAAAATATAATAAGGAAAAAGTCTTAATTAAAAAACAAAACAAAAAAGTCTTATAATTATTTCAGCTAGATTATGCTGGGTTTTAAAAAATATTAATATCTTTTGAGAGTTTCTTTACGATATTATGATTTTAAAGTTCCCACCTATTCAACATCACTATCAAGAAATCATCGTAATATTCCTTAAGTAGTTTCTGTATTATCAGTTCTGCTTTTCTAATAGAGATACTTTATGTTGGTTGGTTCGTTGGTTGGTCATTTAATGCCGAATTAAATTTCAAAAGTATGGTGGGTTTGCTGCTATACTCTTGATGCTAACTAAATTGATGATAGTCTCATGCTGTGACTCTCAACCAGGGGTAACTTCCTTTACTCCTGGAGGGAGTAGGGTTTTAGAGGAAATTGATACTACAAAAGGGTAAATTTACCATGTTGGGATATTCTTCCTTCAGCAAATATGATGAAAAAGGTACTTGGGCAAAAATATTGTTAAGATTTCGTATACCTTGGAGATTAATTGCATAATGGAATATTTGTGCCTTTTTAGAGTTCCATTTGGCTATTTCTATAAGTTTACAGAAAAGTTTAGCGTAATTATGCAGTTTAAATGTCAAAACGGTCCTATTTCAAGAAATTCGGTTAAGCGTAAGTACACGGTTTACTTCTATTTGACCAATAGATAGGACTCCTATCAGGTGCTACCACTCCAGGCCAAAGTGGAAAAAGCGATGGCAATAAAGGGGTATTCTGCATCCCCCCAAACCCCAGTATTACTGAAGCCTCGCCATCAGATTATTTAGAGTCATATCAAGGACACTCCTTGGGTGGGGATCGTACCCCTCTGCAGAGATGCAGACAGTGTATTCTTCAGCCTCAGTCGACAGGGCCAAATTTTTCTATGATAAACTCTTTATGATATTCATGATTTTAAACTTCCCACCTATTGAAGATCACTGTCAAGAAATTATCAGCATATTCCTCTCATGGTTTCTGAATTATCAGTTCTGCTTTTCTAATAGAGATATTTCCGTGTAAAAATTAACATTTTTGAATCTCTTGAGAGAGACTTTGGAATTTGTTTGAAACAATACTATAAAAGCAGCCCCAATTAGAGTGTCAACATTTTTTAATCATCCTATATATATGTAAGTAAATAATGGAAATTAATCCAACAGTATGAAGAAAATAGAAAAAAAAGTAATCGAAAAGGAAAGTCATCGTTAAAATACTGAGTGAATGATTGAACGATTTTAAGATCTTTCTTTTGTGGCAAGATGGGGGTGCATTCGTTTCTGTGGGCATGTGTGCGAGTGAGTGCCAGTCAGATGATTCCTAGGTATGTTTTGGCGCGAAACCCACACAAAGGGCTTGCGCGCGAGATTTCCCACGGGACCGGAAGAAGACGAGGGAAGGTAAGGTTCCAGGGCAGTGAATAGAAGAAGGCAGTCAACAGGAGAGAGCAATCAACAGAAGTCAGAGAGAGGCGACTGCTAGACGTGGAGCTAGGACCTGTAGATCCAAAGGCTGAGTTGGCCAACGGGAGAGGATGAGTCAGTGTTCCTGGAGGCTGTATGGGATTTTCGCTCGAATACACGCTTATGACATCCCACAGATGCACTGAATGCTAAGAAAATGTCAAAAACCTCTCCCGTCTTGCACTTGGAGCTAACCCAAGGCCGTGATTGTTTGTTCTTCTTTTCTTCCATTCTCTCGGTTGTGTATGTTGTGTCTTATGTGTTTGTAAAGCAATGTGAAATGCCCCAAGCCGTTGAGAGAAACAGTAAACGATCGAATGGCCATGAGCTGGTTTAGGACGTTGAGATTGTGGGGACCGGTCAGTGGGTATATTGTCACACTTTATATAGATATTTTTCTTCTGTTTCCGTATTTTTTTAAAACATCCATCGTTGGTCTAGCAACACTTGTTTCACCATCTTAAAGTCCTGATGAAGGTGTACTAAAACCGAAACGTTTAACGTTTACTTTCCTTTATCATAAATTCATCACTTTTGGATTACTTTTCTATTTTCTTCATATATATATATATATATATATATATATATATATATATAAAGAAAAATATATTTAAAAAAAAAAAACTCACGAAGGCGATCTTCAAGTGGGCTTATATCAACAATGTCTGAACGGATTAAGATTAGTAACATAAACATAACTAGGGTTCATGTATCTTGTCGTACGGGTAGATTTTTCATGGGGGTGATATTAGAACTTGAAATGGGTAACATCAACCCTTGTGATACCACTGGCTATTAGTTTTAAGAAACCACAGTAGTAATCATTAGTGAGGGGTTCTTTTTAAAAAATCGAATCAAATAAAACCGGTTTCGTTTCTTGTTTAATGGCATATCAACATTTATTATTTAATGTTGAACAATCCTTGTTGAAGAACAGCAGTGATACTATTTAACCCATTGCTGGAGAGGGATAAGGGGGTTCATACCTTTCCCAGGCAAACGTAATAGCGTTACTGCTGTTCGAACTCGCTTACTTCGAGGCTGTATTTTACACGTAAGCCATTGTGCTATGAGGACTTCCCTCAAATAAAATCGTTTGTCATCACTTCTGTGACTTGCATTCCAAAAGGCCACTATTTAGTTATCATGACTTGACGAACCACTTTTCATATGACGCCTTTCTTTAAGCAATATATTGATCCCGATAGCTGAAGTGTTATGACATCAAATTTATTTTCCTCGTCAATTTTGGCAATTCAACACTCAATACATCATCTGATGAATTTGTGCCTCTCTCATTGTATCACTAATTTCTTGACGTGAATACTGTCTGTGAAGTTATTTGGTCTTTACAATTCATACGGCAGCAAGATGAATAATGATGTCTTGTGGTTCCTGTATTCAGCTTTCTGGGTGTCTTTTAGTCTTTTAGGTTTGGTTTGTTTTGAATTTGTTTTATGGTTTATCAACCCTTGTAGGTTATTTAATGCCAAATCCTCTTTATACAAATCTATCAAATATGTATGATTTTTTGGTTAAGTTTTATGGCATATCAACTCTTGTTGGTCATTTAAAGCCAAATCCTCTTTATACATATTTTATGATTTTTAAACGCATAGTTTGTAGATATAATCTTTTAAAAAGCCAGAGCTCATTTGTTTGCATACAGTTAAATGGTTATATATATGATTTGTAAGTCAATATTTTGTGGGGAATCTTATTTTTAAATGAGTCAGAGTAAATTTGTTTGCACACAAGTATTACTTTGGTTTGCACACAGTTAAAAAGTCTGTTTTAACATGAATATTTCCATTTAGTATTAATCATTCGTTAGTACTCACTTGAATAGTTTCAAATATTACAATTTGATATAAATAGTTTCATTTGCACACAGTTAAATGTTTTCAAGCATCACTATATAGCACTAACAAGTCAATTTAAGCTCACAGTGAGAGTTTCAGGTATTGCTAATCAACACTCATAGTTCTATTCAATGTTACTCATTCGTTAGCACATTTTCAAATTGTTCCATGTATTGCTATGTATTACGAACAATTCCGTTAAACCTAAGTCATTTATTTACGCACTGTTAAATGATTAAACAGTTCTATTTCTAACAATAGGATGTAATGTAAGTCATTTGTTTCAGTCAGTTTAAATGTTAAACTGTTCTATTTGACCCATTGATAGATGCTACCACTCCGAACCAGAGTGAACCTGGGAGCGATGGCAATGAAGAAGTACTCTGCATTCACCAAAACTCCAATATTACAAGAGCCTCACCATCAGATTGTTTAATGTCATATCCAGGATACTTGTTAGGGCAGTTTTATCCCTTTTCAAAAATGCAGTAGGTGTATTCTACAGCCCCCAGCTGACTAGGCTTGAAAATTCTGAATTTAAACGACCTATTCTTAGCTTTAAAAGAATTGACTTTTGTTGTACATGCTCGTGGCGACGAGTTGCGTAAATGGATCCTATTTTACCAATTGAGCATCGCTTTTGACATTGATTACAGATGGAGTCGTGTCAAACACCATAGCACACATATCGTTAGTGCACATTCAAAGAGCCGATAATAATTTTAAGAAAGGGTAATTTTTAGTGTGTCAATGGAAGGAAAGTTAATGAGAATTTTAAAAAAAATTTCCTTCTATCTGCACTCAAAAATGAAAACATGCTTCAAGCTAAATAATCCCATCGTATCTCTTTACTTATATCTGCGAGCTATAAAAATTTCTTTGCGACAATAATATTAATCCCACAATGATCCACTGATATTTAAGCACTTTTTTTTCAATCTGGCTGTTTCTTTTTAGAGTTTTAATATGTTTAAACTGTATAAAGTTTGGAAATATCAGCAGCAGGGACTGTATCTCGTTTTGAGTTTCATTCCAAGCCCACTGGGCTGGGACAAATTTCGGCCGGCCATGTTTCCTGATATACAGATCAGGTCGGGTATGTCTAGGCTTTGGTGGCAGTCTGTCGAGGCCGTCTGACGTGGATTCCGGGAAACCGGCATTCACGTCACGTGCGCTTAGACCAGTGCTCCTTGAGCCTCAAGGGACTGTCCTCCCAGGTTCTAACGCTCTCAGGTGGGGCTAGGTTTACCGCCTGGCGCCTGAGGTGCCCTCTTTTTAGGAGAATGCTGATGGTGCACAAGGCATTTTTGGAACCGCTGGTCACGTGTGCACTACGATCCTTCACCTGGTTCCCACATGAGCACTTGCACGTACACACACACACACACACACACACTCTCTCTCTCTTTCTCTCTCTCTCTCTCTCTCTCTTTCTCTCTCTATGCATTCCAATCAGCTATCACTCTTACTAAGTCCTCCCCACAGCACTCAATGTCTATACAGAACTGAGGAATGTAAGTTTCTCTGAGTCAGTCAGCACTGGTGTGTCCCCTTCCAAGAGTCCATAAGAGTATGCTGCTTATAAGTTAGTCCTTACTTCACCAATAATCCCCGGCAGGCCTTGTTCTTACTTGGATACTCAACGAGATAGAAGTTAAGTGGCCGTACAATTGCTGTTTTGTGGGTGCTGCTTCCAAGATTTCTTCAAAACAGCAAGCATCTAACTTTTTCTCGAGGAATTTCGTCACGGTGCAATCATACATTAGTTCTGACATGTCTATAGCTTGGAAGAATTCCCGTTTTATTTTTCAGAGACATCAGATTTTCATATGGTCAATAACCCTGTCAATAGTAGCCCCTGCTATACTTATGCGTATGCTGACATCACTTTCCATTGATGAGATATTGCTACCGAGGTATATGAACTGGTCTACTACCTTCAGAAGCCAGCCATTTATATCGAGATGGGACCATCTTGATTAAAGCAGATGAACTCTGTTTTGTCTGCGTTCACGTTATGCAACAGACATCCGGCTTTAGCTAGTGTATTTACACAAAGCGTTAGATCATCTGAATCAGCAATATTTACTACAGGATATCGTCTGGTTCTAACTTGTTTTTAGTGAGAAACAATTTTCTTTCATAAGATTAGATCTATTGACGTTCGTAGGAGATAATCTGAACTGGTCATAAATAGAAATGGTACCAATGTATGGTTTTACAATCCAACACCGACGATAAAAATGGTGGAAATGTATGTCTTTGAAATCCAACAACAGCAATAAAAATAATACCAAAATATGTCCTCGTAAACCAACACCGACAATAGAAATTATGCCAGTATATGTCTTTGCAATTCAACACCGACAATATAAATGGTGCCAGTGTATGTCTCTGCTATCCAACACTGACTCTGTCAAAGAAATCAGTGTTTCCATCAAGTGACCAAACCGTGAGTGTTCCGGAATTCTGGTAAAGTTTATTTTTTCGAGGACCTTTTGAGTTGCAAATTTGTTTTTGAGAACCTTTTGCAAGAAGCTGTCATGATGCTTAAAAAAAACAGCTGGAACTAGTTCTGTTGAGTAAGCTGGGTGAGATGGATTTTCGTAGTCAACAGTAATAATTTTCGACCTAGGCATTTCCTACTCATGCATTCGGGGTTGCAATGAAGGCTAATTTTTCTTTTGAGGTTTTTTGTTGATGAATGAGAATTTTATCTTTCTTTTTCTTTCTTTTTTTTGTTCTAACATTTAAAAATGAAAATAATAAACCCGGCTTAACCCTCTTTGGTAACCTTGAAGGACCAGAAATGAATCACGCAAAGGGATGTAAGGTTTACAGCAATATATATTTATGGAGATACAGACTGTAACGGTTATCGATAGCTGACTAGACTCACTTGCCTCATTTATCGAGTCAGTCACTATTTATATTGTTAGGGAGGGTCCATGCAGTGACGTCATGGTGTATATCACCATAACACCCTCAGAACACAAACCGGCTGTATTTTTTCAACAACCTAGTACATATACTGTAATAAGCTGATGCCCGGTTGTGTAACCGACGGCAAGAAAGGAGTTAATCTCAGAAACACTCGTGGTGGGTGCAAGAAATGGTTACATCCTAGAGTTGAACATTTTTGAAAAAGGATCAGTCAGTATTACCCCTACCCATAAACTGATTTCTCTATCGACTCAAAGATTACCTTCTTCGTCAGCTTGATTTGATACCGGTTTAGAGAAAGAATGAAACACTGAAATAAAGTGTGTGATATTTTTCAGTGAACAAGTGTTTGATTTTTTGAAAATTTCTTTCATATGTGACTTCGGTGACATCTCGTCATTTCGTCTTTGTCACCCCACCGTTTAACATTTCAATGCTCTAGCAGCTTGAAATCCTTCATTTCGCCGTTGCTTAGCAACAATTCAGCCAATCAGGCAGTTGAATAACAGATTAAAAGATTTTGGTTTGGTTTCTTTATTTAATGGCTTATGAATCTTCCCGGGTAGTTTAATGACAAAGCCGTCCTTATCGAATTAGAGTTGTACTATTTAACTCATAGCTGGCGGATTTCAGGCATTTATACCTTTCCCAAAGGTATTAGTTCTAAAGTGAACGTAATAGTGGAACTAGAGTTCGAATTCACTTACTCCGATGTTGCAGTCCAGCTCGTTAGCCACTGCATCACGGGGGACTCCCACTATAACCTTTCATATTTTCAACCTAGACACCAGGAAGTGAATCAGTCTGATGAATTCATAGTCGAAAAACTCTTACTAGGCGCTTTTTATTCTATATCAACGCTATCATATACAGCCCATTACATTATATATGGGAATCATGTGACTGTTAATAACTCTACTATTAATAATGCTGAGTTCCTTTTTCTTTCAGATTTTAATATAGTATACTATAGCAATTATAAATTCTCGATCACAATGCCTTGAGAGGAGGAAAAATATTTTCTATTACTAATTATTTGAAGACAATCAAAAGTGTCTCAAAATACATGCAACCAAAGCAATCAAAACTGTCGCAAAATAGATGCAACCCATTAATATGATAATGATTTATTACTGAGACAAGAAACTTAAAAAATTGCACGTCCTGAAAGCTGATACATTAACAATTAAAAAAAACACTTTGATTTGATGTCTCTAGCTGAAAGGATGTATTTTTTATAGGATATGTTTCAAATGAGTGCCATTGTGCTTATCTCCGTAATAAATCATTATCATATCAATGTGTTTCATCTATTTTGAGAGACTATATATATAAATATATGCGTGTATTTGTGTGAGCGCATGCGCGTATTTACTCAACCCCTATGCACGAGCAGGATATGACACACTCAATTTTTGAGCGAAGTTTAACAGGTTTTGATTCAGGGTTTCCTTTCTCCTAAATTGGTTAAAGAGTCTAGTCTGCCCTACTATTTACCCATTACTGAAGGGAGAATAGTTATATTGATACCTTTTCTGAGGTTATGAGCACGAAGTGAAATGCAAACAGCCTTGTCCAGGTTTTGAACTCGGGTCACCGTGATAATTTCCTAAAACGGTAAGATTACATATTGAACGCGAATGAGCGTGTATATATATATATATATATATATATATAAGTATAGAGAGATGATAAGAAAGAAAGAAAGAAAGAAAGAAAGAAAGAAAGAAAGAAAGAAAGAAGGAGGTGCCCGTAATGTAATGGTTATCGTCCAAGGAAATGGACACGGCGACACGAGTTCAAATAGCATTTGATAGCATTTCATATAACACTAATACCCTTGGGAAAGGTATGAATCCAATTATTCTCCCTTCAGCTAAGGGTAAATAGTAGGGTAGACTGGGTTATTCAGCCTTGTTGAGGCAACTAGTCTTGGAGAAGGAAAACTCTGAATTCAAACCTGTTAAACTCTGCTTAAAAATTTACCTTGTGTCATATCCTGCCTGAGTGGAGGGGTTGTTAAAGATTGATAGATAGATAGATAGATGTGTCTGTGTGTATGTATATATACCCCCAAACATACTTATACATATATATATATATATATATATATATATATATATATATATGCAGAAAACTATCATAGATTTTGCCCATTTAAACCTCACCAAGAAAGAAGACCCATAGCAAAACAGTTCTGTTGTGGCAATGCATTACAATTTCTTATAAAACCTGAAAGAAGAATTCAGATTTCAATCTAAATTTTATGCCAGTGGAGGTCTATAAAAAGATAAGAGGTGTGAGATAAATCTAAAATCTTGGCAAGGCTTAGAACTTTTTGAATGATCTCTCTCTCTCTCTCTCTCTATATATATATATATATATATATCCTTGACTTCATAGAGAAGCCTACTCTTATTTTAACCTCGGGTGGTTGACATCTTCGTATTGCTAAATCAAGCATAACATATTATCGCCCGGGTAATAAAAGAAAGATCGATTCAGTGAAGTAAGGTCAAAATTCTCTGGGTAGACGACAATGTCAATACACTGAACGTGAAATTGGACATAAAATTAACGTTATTCTTTCTTTCTTTTTTTTTCTTTTTCTTCGACATCAAATTGCGAATTTGGATTCACTTACTCTTTCATCGTCCTTTGTAAACAAACTGCTTTCACCTTCTCCTCTTTTGTTAATAATCTGAGCGACCCCTACAATCTCGTCTCCGGCGTTTCTGATCGGCATGCACAATAAGGACTTCGCTTTGTAGCCCATTATTCTGTCCACGTCGTCGTTGTATCGCGGATCCTGAAAAAAAAAAAATGAAAATTAATTCGTTTGATAAAAATAGCAGATGATATGGGAGAAGATTATAATGATAAACAAGAATGTCCCAGTCAAAGTAGTTTCTTTACAGTAGACAATTTTCGGGGGTTAATATCTTCTAAAATAGGTTAATTACAAGAGGAATAATGAGAAAGCAATTCAATTAAAACAGAAGAAATCGTGTTTTCTGCAAAATTGAATTTGTTAAAATATCAGGAGACACATTTCTAGCAAGTGTAAGTCGTAATTAGGGCAATATAAACGCTGACTTTAAGTATAAAAGCACTATTTTGGGCTCTCTCTCTCTCTCTCTCTCTCTCTCTCTCTCTCTCCCTCTTTCTCTCTCTCTTATTCTAACTCCTAGTCACATACACACATACATATATCTATAAGAATAAGACCAAAAGTCTTTCCTTTTTACATATCATCGTTCTTTTTCTCATATTCTATTCAAGACCTTGTATATATATATATATATATATAGCCTTGAGCTGGAAAAACTGTGTTATCACTCCTGGTTGGTGACTGTTAAAAGCAGGGTATCGCACGTGCTTTCACACGTTGTATGATGAAAAAAATTTTTTTTCAAATATTCCATTCAAGACCTGAGAGATACATATATACATACATACGCGCGTGCGCGCACGCACATGCGTGTGTGTGTGTGTGTGTTGTTAAAAGAAAACGGAAAGAAAAATATATAGAAATGAATGAGGAAATTTATTTATAATATTAGTTTTGATCATATAAATGAAATTATCTAAGATACGAAATTACGAAAATTTCAGCTGGACTGTATTTAAGGTCCTCTTCAGGGTGGGAATTGTGAATTTAAAATAATGGTTTTAAATGATACTGAAAAATATTCGAAAAACTATTCGAAAAAGATTACGTCATGAAACGTAATTTCTTTTCAAAAAAGTCAAGGAGAAACACAGCGTCGATAAAAGTCGGCTTGTATTGGTAGAGAAGGAAAGAAAGAAGAAATAAGAGTGAGAGGAAAAAAGAAAGAAAAGGGAAAAATGAGGGGAAAAGCAATAGCGTGTAGAAAATGAGAAATATTGTAGACAAATGGTGTCAGTGTATCTAGTTGGAAGGCGGATAGAAATTTTTGTTTAATTATCGTTGTTTGTGAAGGATAAAATCTTTTAACATCGAATATTTCTCAAATATTTTTCTGTATCGTTTAAACCATTATTTCAAATTCATAATTCCCCACCCTAAAGACAACCTAAAATACTTTCCATCTGAAATTTTCGAAATTTAATATCTTAGATAATTTCATTATATGGTCGAAACGCGTCGGTGGATTTTAATATTATCAATATATTTTCTCATCCGTTTAAATGTATTTCTTTCAGTTTTCTTCTTTTTACCACATATTTGTCGGATCTACTTCATATCTTACTCAAATATATATATATATATATATATATATGTGTGTGTGTGTGTGGAAAAACTTCCGACTGTATCAAAAGTACAAATATTAAAACAATCAAACAAACAAACAAACAAAATGGTCTCCAGAAAATTATTTAATTAATAGTTTGAATTATTTGCCAACGTTAGACGTTTCGGTTTTTTAAACTACATCAGGGCGTCGGAATTTTTTTAGTAGAACCCAGAGACCAGTCGAAATTTTATTTTAAAAAACGTATGAATGAAACATCCATTCTTTTAGTTGTTTTTTAAAAAAAAGGTATCGGGGTTGAACCTCTATTTACCAAAACAAAGATGAAAAATGAATGAAGCGTTAATTTATTTCAAAATTCGTAAACTTTCTCATACCTACCGAAGAATTTTAAATGACAAGGCTGGGAATGTTTATGCAACAGTCACTAAATTTCCGAAAATGAAAATATTTTCATCTTGTTCAGTTTTTACCAGAATAATAATCATTGATAACTTTATGAAAACCGCGAAAAGGTTTTTTTAATGATCTGTTTCAGTGAATTAATTCATATTTTCGCTCGTGGGAAATTAAATGCGAAGCAGCAACAAGGATCTTATGTCTCTAAGGATTTATCAATTTGAATCAAATAAATAGCAATAACTTCCTAGAAGCAATAAACAAATCTTCGAACATAGCTCAAGATTGGATTGTATTTACTCCTTCAGTGAAGACCGGTTTACTAAATTAAAAGCATGCGCAATTAAATGTACTCATTAAAAGGCTAGATAAGAGTGGCTTTGTGTCGTGAAATGTAAAGTGCTTATATATATATATATATATATATATATATAGCGATAATGATGTTTGTTATTGCTTTTAGCGAAGAAATGTATTCTTGCGCGTGTGTGTTATTCCCTCGCTAATTGTTGTTGTAAATAAAGGAGGATGAAGAATTAAGAAGACGAAGGTGCCATTAGGTATTTTATGGAGGTTTTTAATGGCAGCATGGAATAAAGAGTTTACGTTTATGCTGCAAGTCTCGTAGGAAGGAAAGAAGTAAGGGAACGATTTGAAGTTATGAGAGATTGGAGAAAGCAGCGCGTGTCGTTGGACGTGCAAGGGAGATATGTTCGCCATAGTGTAGCAAAAGTTGTGTTTGCTGTTTGAGGAGAGAAACGTTGAAGTCACCGTGAGTTTGTGGTCCTGGTTGTTTCGGGGAGAAGCGTGAATGTCTCCAGAAAATGTTGCCCAGAGGTGAAGTCACTAGGTGTCGAAGCGGATTTCTGCATCGCAATCGACATAGCCAATTTTGGGGGTGACGTAAAGTTGCTCCTGTGTGTGGCGTATTGAATTTATATCATTAATATTCAACTGGGAACCCTTGGTCTAAGAGAAATAGACACAAGGGATCCATAAATTAGATAGCTTCTCTCATTGTGTCCATGCTGCTGCTGCTATTGAAGAGTAGACAATGAGACGTCTGCTCTGAACGAAGTTTTTCAGCCAAAGAGGTTGTTTGATGGTTTCCCCAATTTGTGCTGCCCAGAAAGGTGATTCGGATTGAATAGGATAAGTCATCCTGATTGCGTGAAATTATGCGTTGACCCTAACTGTCGAAACAAAAATGCTAAATTCTTTCTGCTACACACACACACACATATATATATATATATATATATTAAATGATTGAAAAGTAACTCCATATTATATAGGAGTTTGTTTTCAGTCAGCCTAAATATATATATAATGTGCATTTAAAACAGAGAAAGAGGAGAAAGAAAAAAAGAAAAAGAAAGAGAGACAGAGTATGAATATGTGTAAGCATGTGTACATATATACAAGTACACGTACTACGCACCATCTCTTTACCGATATATCTACCTATCTCTCTCTCTCTCTCTCTTTCTCTCTCTCTCTCTCTCTTACGTACACATACACACAAATACTCTTTCTCTCTATTTCTCACACTCTCTTTCTCACTATATATATATGTGAGTGTGTGTGTGTGTGTGTGTGTGTGTGTGTGTGTGTGTGTGTGTGTGTGTGTGTGCTCGCATATATATTCACACACGCTTGTAGTGTAATGGTTATCGTTGTGGGAACTGGACAAAGGAACACGAATTTAAATTCTGGACGAGGCTGTCTGAATTTTAAATTCTGGACGAAGTTGTAAGCATTTCACAGAGCCCTAATACCCTTACAAAGGGTATGAATCCAGCAATTTTTCCTCGAGCCACAGGTAAATAGCGGGGCTCTTTAAACTTGTTCTGTCAATTCGTCTTGTAGAAGAGCCATGAATCCAAACCTTTAAACTCCGCTTAAAAACTGAACTTGAGTTACGTCATGCTCAGAGGGGTAGGGTAAATAGATATATATACACATACACATACACACTTGCACACGCACCAATATATATATGGTGAGAGAGAAACAGATTGACAGATAGGAGTGAGGGATGAATACATAGATATATGTAAGTATTTACTCACACTTCTCTCGCAGGATACAACACGAGGTCATTTTTTGAGCGGAGTTTAACAGGTTTAATAGTTATCCTACTCCTAGACCAAGGCAAAAACAAAGATAAAACAAAAAAACAACAAAAAAACAAAACAGCTAGCCCTACTACTTTACCGTTAGCTGAACAGAGAATAGTTGGATTCATACCTTTCTCAAAGGTATTAGCGCAATGTGAAATACAAACAAACTCGTCCAGGATTTGAACTCGGGTCACCGGTATCCATTTCCTACCACGGGCACCTCCAAATATATATGCAAACAATAAATAGCATTCCTTGGAACTAGCTGAGTGTGTGCAAATAAATAAGCACGGCTCCTTTAAAAAAATGTTACCTACAAGCTATTCGTTCACGAATTATATGTTTTTAGTATATATGATTTAACATGGTATTAATGGTTGCAATGCCATAAAACACAATCAACTAACCCATCTCTCCATCTCCCCATGTCTCTCTCTGTCTCTGTCTCTGTCTGTCTGTCTGTCTGTCTCTCTCTCTCTCTCTTTATATATACATACGTAGGTATATACACACGCACACATTCAAATAAAAGCACACCTATACATATATATATTCAGAGAGAGAGAGAGAGAGAGAGAGAGAGAGAGAGAGCGAGAGAAACAGAAAGAGAGAGAGAAACAGGTTAACCGAAAAAAAGTGATGAGTGCGTATATATATATATACGAGGATCATTAAATAAGTTTCCAAACTTTTTGTGTATGGCCACTTTTATTGATAGTACACACATAAAACTCTAGTCCCCTTCGAAGTAATCTCCTCCGGCTAAAATGCACTCATTGTACCGTTCCAACAACTTCTCGAAGGCCCCATAGAAGTCCTCTTGTGTGAGCGGGTCAATGATCTTCGTCACAGCCTCTTTCATCTCCTCAATTGTCTCATAACGACAGCCTCTGAGCTTAGGGAATAACCAAAAGTTTCAGGGAGCAAGGTCAGGATTATAGGGAGGCTGAGAAACTGTGTTGATGCCCATCTTGGTCAAATAGTCTGTGACAAGGATGGAGTTGTGGACTGGTGCTTTGTCTTGGTAGAAATGCCACTGACCCGATTTGAAGAGTGCCGACATCTTCCGACCGAATCTCTTCCTGAACTTTCTTAAAACCTCAACATAGTAACCCTAACCCTAACCCTTTGGCCAATCAACTCTGGTATTCTGATTTCCTTACTCCTCCCACACCTCCCATCATCCCTCACAGACTCTCTGCCTTCCTTGAACCTCTTATGCCACTCAAAAACTGATGCTCGATCCATGCAAGATACTCCAAAAGCAGTCTGAAGCATTCCATACGTTTCTGTGGTATTTTTCCAAGTTTAAAACAGAATTTTATTGTATATCGTTCTTCTAAAGAGTCCTCACGTCCAGATTGGATTTTTGAAAATCACCATCTGTGACAATCAGGCTTTAGTAGGGTGTATTCCAATTTCAGTTGTAGCTGTTTATTTCAACCTGAAATCATAAAAATTGGTCAGTTATCTCATAAGATGTATAGCAGTAGCCTAACTGAATTTTCAAGAGTCTACGACAATTTTAAATACCTGTACAAAAAAGTCTGGAAACTTATTGAATGAACCATGTATATATATATATATATATATATATATATATATATATATATATATTTGTAGCACCTCATTCTCTCACTCTCTATCTATCTATCTATTTTATATATGCACGTACGTGTGTATGCCAATATCTGTCCTAGCGTGTTTTATATGTACGAATACACATATTGGCTCAGTCGGCTGTGGCTGTAGAATACACTAAACAATATAATAGTGAGATTCGAAAAATATTCGAGTTTTGGGGAATATGGAGTACCCCTTTATTACCATTGCTCCCAGATCCACTCTGGCTCCGGTGTGGTAGCAGCTGATAGGGTCAGATCTATGTGTCAAATAGAACTAAACTATGTAGTCATGCTAACCTGAATTGTTTGAAATAGAAATCTTTGATCATTTAACTGCATAAAAAAATGACTGGTGTTTAACTGAATTGTTAGTGATGCATAACAATACTTAAAACCATTTACTTTGTTGACTAAACTGAGTAACAGAATTGTTTGAAATAGAACGGTTTTTAAATTTAACTATGAGTAAGCAAAAACTGTACTTATGCTAAACTAAATTGTTTTAAATAGAACTGTTTACATGAATAAAAATGTGTTTGGCATTAAATAACCAACAATGGTTGATATGCCATAAAACCAAAGCAAACCAAATCATATATATTTAATATGTATGTATATAGAAGATTTGGCATTTAAAAAGTTCCAATGATTGATATATCATAAAACCAAACCAAATAATGTATATTCAATATATATGTATAAAGAGGATTTGGCATTAAATAACCTATATTGATTGATATGCCATAAAACCAATCCAAGCCAAATCTTATATATTCAATATATATTCATAAAGAGGATTTAGCATTAAATTACCTACAATAGATGATATGCCATAAAACCCAACTAAACCAAACCACACGTATATACTTACACTTGTATATATGGATAGATAGATAGATAGATAGATCTGAGTAGACTAAGATAGATAGATGGATAAATATTATTTAAAGAATGAATACACCATATTCTTCGCAGATATATTGTCGCTTCTATTTTTCAATATCAATTTCTAAAACAGTTATATAAACTTTTCTCCTAATTAAGAATAATTCGAAAGTAGTTAATTATAAAGAAAGTATTTACTTGTTTCTTTTTTTATTCTTATTCATACTCTCCAATATATATATATATATATATATATATATAAACGCACACACACACACACACACACATACACACACACACACATATATATATATATATATATATATATATATATATATATATATATATATATATAATCAAACTTTTTGGTAATTAATGTTGACTCCTGGGACTACAGCCTTACACAACCTTCACCATAGTTTCCACATAACTTGTCACTTGTTCCGAATTTCAAAAACAAAAGAAAGTTTCGATAAAAGGACAGAAATTAAATGAAGACCTAAACAATTATTATTAATAATAATAATTTATGAATATATATTGAATATTCCCTAAAGTCTACTGTATTTTTTTTATTCATTCTTCTCCTGTGCATTCAATTATTTTCATTGAGAAAAAGAAACCGCTAAAGAAAAAAAAAATATATATATATATATGAGTGTGTGTGTGTGCGTGTGTGTGTGTGTAATATAAACGTATTCAAATGAATTGAGCACTCTGGCATCCGGTAAACAAACGAAAGCTACAACATAATGCCTTCGTGGGTTTGGGCAGGTTTCGATCCCAGCTTGAAGCGTCCATTGTGTCTAGCTACACTGAAGAGTTGTGATCCAACGAAACTGTCTGTCGATGACAATAAATGTATATATATATATATATATATATATATATATATATATAAGGTTCATTCAATGAATTAGTGGAATTTTGCTTTTGGAGTTGACAATAGGAATAAACGTCATATATATATATATATATATATATATATATATATATATATATGTATATATATATATATTGGGGGGGTTGGAAGTGGCAATTTCAAAGAATCAATAGTGATGGATCCTTTCATGACCCATAAGACAGCCAACATGACCATCTTTTCTGACAACGGCGTCTGGAATTTTTCTTTATCGGGGAGTTGATGCGTTTCTATTCCATGAACCGTCTTTTCAACTCAAGTTCGTAGTAGCAACGTCTTGTTTAGGCCATTTCTAAACATTTTTTTACTTAAACATATTTCTCCAAATATATCACATATTCTTCTGTAAATTTCCCATTGTCTGGACTTCTCAGGCTACAAAAATTTGATTACACCATTTTGAATAATCTTAAAATAGCCTTTAAACAAGTTATATGGTATTAAGTATTCCTAAATAAGTTATCCTACCGTAGTTGAGGGCGACCCAAAAACTCCCTTTTGATAGCTGCTACACCTAGGTTTAAGAGAGGGCATTATTCCTTTCCCTGGATTGCTCCACTTACCCTTGACCCGCAACTTATAGTGCTGAGTTTTAAGCAAGGAGGTATCACGTTGCATTTTTGAGTCTTTGGTATAACTTGACCTGGGATTGAACCCGGTCTCCCGAACCATTCCTATCTAATACGAATAATTTTTCAGCAGATCTATTTTACCCATTGAAGGAACTCTACCAGGTACTACATCTCCGCGTTAGAGTGGACTTGGAAGTAATGGCAAGATAGGACTATTCCACACTCCATAGAACTAGAGCTTCACGGCCAGTAGAATCTAGTGTGATACCCAGGTCACTACTTTTGAGTGGAGATATGAGATTCTTAACCTTCGTAGGGAATACGGCCATCATTTTCTTAGTCACACCAACGAGAGAGTACTAACTTGCTAAGATCTTTTTAGTCGCATTGTCTTCAAGACATACCGTCCTTTATTACAGACTTGTACACACTTATTCTTCAGTTTTTATTTGGACGTAAGTTCTTTGAATTAAAATAGGATTAAATTTACTTTGTCAATTTGAACATAGATTTCTTCATTGGTATCATTTTTAATACATAGACTCTCGACTATTAAAAAATTCCTTGTGCAGCCAGCAAACTATTCCAACTAAGCCTCGACTGAACCAACTTATTAAGCTCTTTTGTGCCGTATTGTCATTAAGACAGAGAATCTTATATTGTCTTCCATTTTCGTCATACACTTAACCAAACCCACTTGTAATAATCGAATATTGAATAAGTTCACATGTAATCTGAGAAGCAAACAGGAATAGGAACTGAATGTCTTCACATGTGTTTGATAAACAGTTTCGATGTTATCTCATTTGTTCAAGCGAGTAAGAAAACATTTTAACTCTAACAGTTGTGAATCTATTAATTTTGCGCGCCGCTCTACATTTTCAGGCCAGTCAGCTGAGGCAGTAAAATACATCAACAGTATTTGCTGCAGAGAGTTAGGACCAACGCCCCCCACCCCCACGCCAATGTGAGTTCTGGTTCCGACAATAAACCATCTGATGGTGAGGCTCCAGTCTTGGAGATTTGGGAATCTGGAGTACTTCTTCATTGGTATTGCTACCAGACCCACTCTGACCTGGAATGGTAGCACCTGATAGGGTCCTATCTATGGGTCAAACCGAACAAACTGTTAGCAAAAAATGAAGGATCTTAAATTGTAACTGTTATAGAGCAATACCTGAAAACTTTTAACTGTGTGCAAACAAATGAACTCTAGCTCGTTTAAGAATGTAATGATCACAGTGTGTTTACAAATGATATATATACTTAGTATATATGTATAAAAGAATTTGGCATTAAATAACCAACAATGGTTGGTATATCATTAAACTCAACCAAATCAAATCATATATATTCAATATATATATATAAAAAAGTATTTGGAATTAAATAACCTTCAATGGTGAGTATGCCATTAAATCCAACCAAACCAAATCATATATATTCAATAAAAATATTTGGCATTAAATAACCTACATTGGTTTGTATGCCATAAAACCTAACCCAAACAAACTCTATGTTCTACTGCGTTTCTCTGTTGTTATTACTTATTGTTATACCAGGGCGAGTTAAAAGTTTTGCAATATTCAATCACGAACTAGTTTGCAGCTCGTATATCACGTGGCCATAGCAATTCAAGGTACCCACTGAGGTTGGTGATATCGTGGTAGGTGGTGAGCAGACAGATGATGCATTGCTTCACTCTCTGTGTGATTTGAAAGCCGCACAGAAGAACGTGCATCGTAGTCTAATTCGGGAACTTTTGATTTACGAGTTTAAACTGGCCCCTAAAGCCTGAGAAACAAGCAAAACTTTATTACAGTACAATAACAAGAAGGTTCAAGAAATTTTGCTCGGATTCTTAGAGTCTCATCAAATAGGTATGGTCAAGTTGACATAAAAACATAGATTCCGAGACTGTGCTACATGCCATTGGGGTTTACCAAATACTCTCCGAGAGCGAGTAACACTCGGAGAGTATTTTGTAAACTCTATATCTGATAGTCCAGTTCAGTTCATCACCCTTACGCCCTCGGGGTCAAAGGCATCTGGAGCAGCCGAATCGTGCCTCAGGTTATTACAATATTGTAAAACTGACTCACCCAAGTATAAAAAACCTGTGTTAAATGGATACCCCGCTTTCGTTAAAGAACTTTTGATGCATTCTAGTGATTATAATGTCACTATAGGCTTATCTATCTTTGGATGCATGCATTTAAATGCTATATTTAGATGCACGAATGCAGATACGTGTTGGTGCGAGTTTGCCTATATGAGCATATATGTATAAAGGCACAGATTGTCAATAACATTCAAATCTTTCTAGAGTTATTTCCTTATAAAACCCACGGTCATAGTATGACAATAGATGCACAAATGCAGATGCATTTAGGTGCGAGTTTGCCTATATGAGCATCTATGTATATAGGCACAGATTGTCAATCACATTTCAATAGTTCTAGATTTATTTCCTCATAAAACCCACCGTACAAGTGTACTACTATTAGCTATTCTGTACCTGGTTGCACATATTTAAGCGCATATATCTAAAGGCAATAATGCATATACGTATATATATGAGCATGTTTAGACAAGTGCATATTGGATATCGACCGGAGGTTCCTTTGACATGCTGCATAAGTTAAGTGGATGGCATAACAAGATATGTATCTGTTTCCTAAAGTAAAGAAAACGCATGTATTTCCTCAGTGGAAGTGCTGTGGAAGTTCCATGGGTGGCATGCTAGACATGAGTCATGTCCCTGCGCAACATTTCAAAACCAGCGGAAAACAGAAAGGTAGATAGTTTTTGCTCTGCCCATACGTACATTTTGGGAAATAAAAAAAAAAGAAGCCCATTATATTTTCATATGTCAGCACTGTTTTATTTTGTTTTATTTTGTTTTATTTTGTTTTTGTTTTTTGCTGTACAAAACTTAAGTAAGTATATCGGCATGGATTGTCAATGACACATTAATTTTTTTAGGTATTCGCTCCTAAAAACCACAGTACTAGCATGACTCTAGATGCACTAGGTGTATTTGCCATAAGTGCTATATCATCGGTGTAGTCTACGTCCGTAATTGTTTGTGCTGGGCATCTCTGTTTCTTTCCTTTGCCAACTTGAAACCGTTTTCTTTCATTTTATCGATAGACGTTCTAAGCACGTAATCTAAGCAGATGATAAATAGGTATAGGGCTAATGTGCCTCCTTGCAGCACACCTGCTACAATGTCGAAGGAGGCTGTGTCACAATCCGAGTAGTGGACTTTTACTTTCGTGTTTTTATATAGCATAATTATGGCTGCGACGGTTTGGGTAGGCCGTAAGCGAGGAGTATTTACTCCATCTTCCCTCTGTGTATGGAGTCAAGGGGCTTAGAGAAGTCGACGAATAATATGGCAGCCTCGAGGTTTTTGTACGTACAGCTTCTAGAATTCAACGGATCGTTAAAATTTTTGATGTCGTGGATCGATTTCTCCGAAAGCCATTTCGGTTCTTCCTAAGTATCTTCTCAATTTTGGGTTCTATGCGGTTGCGTAGGACTGCATTGAAGATCTTGGCCGCAATGGATGTAAGGGTTACACCTCGATAGTTCTTGGCTAATTCGCGATCACCCTTCTTAAGGAAGTGAGGGATGAATCCCTTTGTCCAACAGTCTATTGCGTTTCTTTGGTTATATACGATATTACTGTGTCGGGGCAGTATGCTGTCGAATTCCCTTGTCTTCTATACTTCTGGGGGTATTTCATCAAGCCCTGCAGCTTTTCGATTTTTAATTTTTCTTAGTTGAGTTGAGTTCTTCTTGTGTAAACCGTCCTAGTTTGATGTCTACTTGATTACTAATAATTCTCATGATTGGTTCATGCGTAACTTTCAGAGGTATTCCGAGTAAATTCTCAAAATGTTGTTTCCACCGGTGTATTCATTCTTCTTGACTGATAACTTTGTTTTGCTTTCGCAGTGCTCTTCTTTCTGCTCATTTCGTTCATCGTTTGGCATGCTATCTTAGACTGTCTATCTTCAGACGAGTCTCTAATCTTTTTTAGCTGATGTTGTAAGTATTCTGTTTGCACTTTTAGGTGTACGCTAGCTAGTTCATTTTACGCCTCCTTAAGGTACAAAATGATATTGGTTTGGATCCTCCTATTGCATTTGGAAGCGGTTTTTACGTCTGTATGCTTTTTTTCCAACTGCTAATGTCTCCCATTCAATTTTAGTTTTAGCTCTTTGTTTAGTTGGTATGTATTCTGCTGCTGTTTCTAAGTGGGCATTGAAAAAATACTCATATTCGTCATTCGGAGTTGGTGTTTCTGATATCTCCTGTAGTGCATCGAATTTGTTTCTGTGTGTTAACGTATATTTATCTCTAATATCCTTGTTGTTAAGCAGGGACCAGTCATAGTGTACGGTGGTCGTTGTTCTGGCCGCATTCCTTCGTAGGCTTGGTCGTATCTTTGCCGTGACGATTTGGTTGTCAGAGAACACACCCTCGAAAGGGGAATATGCCTCGCAATTCAATGCGCTATTATTATTTATAAAGAAGTATTTCTTATTTTAAAAGACGTTGTCTATCTGTGCTTTAGTATTATTTGGGATGTTGGTCCATAGTTTTCCTTTCTTTTCTGAAATTTAGTATTGAGGCATGTTGATCTATTTTCTAGCGTGAAAGCTGTTAGATGTTTGACGAGTTGTGTGAGCTGAATTTGTGGTTTACATTTTTACCGATTTGGGCATTCATGTCTCCACCGATGACGAGAACCATGTGTTTCGGGATACGATGAATTAGGGAGGATATCTCGTTATAGAAAGCAATGAGGTCAGTTTCTTCACTAACATTGGTAGGGCTGTAGCAGGATATGATTGCTGCTCTGGGATTGCCATTAAAAGTTGCTGCCTTCATCCTTGGTTGTATTTTTCGATGCTATTTAGTGATTTTAGGGCTTGTAGGCCTATAAGCATACCTACACCTCCTATCGTAGCATTAACAGAGTTTTTCTATGCAGATGTACAGACTAACGTCTATCCATTGCCGGTATCGTGATATCTATTATATTCGCTTTGAATGTATCTATGTTCTTGTATGCATATTATGTCTGTGTTGTGATCTATCACCGAAGCTATCAAATCTGGTGGTTGGCCAATTCTATTTGAAGTCCTACCATTGAATGTCGCTGTTTGTATTGTGCGTTTGCATTTTAGTGGACAAGTTCACCAGCTTAGGAAGCCGTGTCTCATCAAGTGAGGGAGACATCAGCACGCGTCTAGCTTAGACATGTACAGTTATCGGTCATATGGAAGTTAGACCTGAGGGATAAAATAAAACCAGTTTTTTTCCAAGCAGCGGTCATGTCGATACTGCTATATGGATGCACTACATGGACGCTAACTAAACGTATGGAGGAAAAGCTTGACAGCAATCACACGAGAATGCTATGAGCAATATTGAACAAGCCCTGAAGGCAACACCCCACAAAACAACAGCTGTACCACCACCTTATACCCATCATGAAAACTAAGTTAGACGAAGCAGACATGCAGGACACTGCTGGAGGAGTAAGGATGAACTCATGAGAGATGTACTCCTGTGGACTCCTGCACATGGACGAGCAACGGTAGGACGACAAACTAGAACCTAAATACAACAGCTCTGTGCCGATTGAGGATGCAGCCTTGAAGACCTACCGGGAGAGATGGACGATAGATACGGGTAGCGAGAGAAGATCAAGGATATCTTTGCTGGCGGCGTGACACCATGAAGATAATATACATTATGATACATATAGCCCTACATATGTATGTGCCAGCGATGACCGACCAACAAGAACTTATATACAACAGTTCCGTGCGGACACGGGATGTAGTTTGGAAGATCTGCCGGGGGCGATGGATGATAAAAACAGATGGAGAGGGGGAGACAGACAGACAGACATAGTCAAGAAAATCCGTGCTGTCATTTTGACTTGATGATATATATATATATATATATATATATCAGGTGTTTAGTGAAACGTTTATCGTCGTTACGAATGGAATCGGCAACTGGAGTTCAAGTTCTGGATGAGGCTGTTGACGATTTACTTGGCGCTAATGCTCTTGGGAAAGCCATGATCCATCTATTCTCTTCCTGATATGGTTAAATAGTAGCACCTTGGAATGATGACAATGAAGGAGCACGGCGCATTTCCCAAAGCTTCAGTATTCCTGGAGCCTCACCATCATATTGTTTAGTGTCATATACAGGAGACTCGTTGTGTGGGGAGGATCTTAACCTTCTGCAGAGATTCAGTCGGTGTATTCTGCTGCTCCAGCCAAATGGGCCACCAAGCCATGGTGAAAGACTTATATATATATATATATATATATATATTTAAAGATCTAAAAATGTTGTAAGACCAAGATGAATATTTCTTTTCCCTCATTTATTTTTTAATTGCTCTTAAATTATTTCGAGCATTGGTTTTCGTCAGAATAAAATTGTTTTTGGAAATTTTTTAAGAGCTTTTAAAGTGTTGAAATGCTATGAAAAAAGCGAGGCAAAATGAACTGGGGACATTGCATAGCCATTTGCTCAATTAAAATAATTTTTCAGGTATCCAAGTGTCTGACCTTATATATTTGCTGTCAAGACACCCAACACTGACCTCTCGATTTAGTAGTTATATGCTATGCGAAGAGTGGGTTTTAAATGAGCTCTGACAACTTGCTTTGTTTATTAGTGTGTTTATATGCTAATACACATTTGTCCATCCTATTTCAAAGCAGCAAGTTGAGAATAGTTTAACTTGATGCTAAAGCCATTCGGAGTCAGTGTTTGTAGACACATTATCTAATCTTTGAATGTTTCTATTATCACTGTGACATTATCCAACACATTTTTCGATTCTTTCTATGAAGATGATTTATGGATCTCAGTTAAAAACGTGACCATTTGAGCTAAAATGCTGTTGTACAATTATTAGTTTATTGTCATCCATAATTTGATTTGGCTAGGTTTGGTTTGGTTTGGTTTTATGGCAAATCGACCATTGTAGATTAATTAATGCCAAATCCATTTTTCTAAACATAAACAATAATATTTTGAACAGTTCAGTTTAGTATAAGTACAGTTTTTTGTTTACACTCAGTTAGATGTCAAAACAGTTTAGCTGACAAAAATAGTTCCATTTCAAACAATTCGGTTTAGCATAAATACGCAGTGTAAATGCCAAAATAGTTCTATTTCAAACAATTCGGTTTAGCTTAAGTACACAGTTTAGTTCTATTTTACCCATAGATAGGATTCTGTCAGGTGCTACTACTCTGGGCCAGAGTGGACCTGGGAGCGATGGCAATGAAGAGATACTCAGCATTCCCCTAAGCTCTAGCATTACTGGAACTTAACTATCAGATGGTTTAGTGTCATATCGAGGGCAGTCGTCGTAGGGAGCCTTACCCCTCAGCAGAGAATCAGTTGGTGTATTCTACAGCCCCACCAGCCGACTGGGGAAACATAATTTGGTTCTATGACAGTAGTTATTCAGTCTAAAGTTGAATGTACGTTATGACATTCGAATGTATTGTTTTTGACATCGTATGCAATCCTGTAAGTAAATTACACTTTTGCTTCTATTATTAGATTCGAGGTCAATCTTTTGAGTTTTTGTGGTTATGAACGAGCTAAGTGACTATATATATATATATATATATAAATTCTTGAAATGTAGTGGGAGGTGACAGGCAGCCAGAGAATAGATTTTTATTACTGAATAAATATGCTATCAATTTATATAAGTGGGAGTTCCCGGAGTGTAGTGTCTTGTATGCTGGACTGCTACTTTGTAGTAAACGAGTTCGAACTACGCTATTAAGTTTGCTTTCGGAATGATACGTTCACGAAAGATATGAACCTCCTTATCTTACAAATTATTGGTTAAATAGTATCAATACTGCTTTTTTTTATAGGTATGGATTTGGCATTAAATTACCCACAAAAGTTTTATGTACCATGTAACAAATAAACCGAAATCAATATATATATATATATATATATATATATATATATATATATATATATAAATGTTTTTTCTCTGATTTTGTCGATATGGCTTAGAGCTGACTAAGAGAAGAATCAAAAGATACCCCGCAAAAACAAACACCGACGCCGACTACGCTGATGACTTGGCGTTACTGGCGAATACGCCTAATCAAGCAGAGACACTACTGCATAGTCTGAATCGAGCTGCAGCTGGCATTGGCCTCCATGTCAATGCACACAAAACTGAATATATGTGTTACAACCAAACAGGCAACATTGTCACACTAGACGGAGCCTCTCTGAAACTAGTAGACAAATTCACCTACCTAGGAAGTAGCGTCTCATTAACCAAAAACGACATCGACACACGACTGACGAAGGCATGGACGGCTATCGATCATATGGAAGTCGGACCTACCCGATAAAATGAAACGCAGTTTCTTCCAGGCAGCGGTTGTGTCGATACTACTATATGGATGCACTACATGGACGCTAACAAAACGCCTGGAGAAGAAACTAGACGGAAACTACACAAGAATGTTGAGAGCAGTATTGAACAAGTCCTGGCAACAACACTCCACGAGACACCAACTATACGGACACTTGCCCCCCATCACGAAAACTATACAAGTTAGACGAATCAGACACGCGGGACACAGCTGGAGAAGCAAGGACGAGCTCATAAGTGATGTACTCCTATGGACCCCCACATATGGCCGTGCAAAAGCAGGACGACCAGCTCGAACTTACATACAGCAACTATGTGAGGACAAGGATGTAACCCTGAAGACCTGCCGAAGGCGATGATTGATAGGGAGAAGTGGCGAGAGAAGGTCAGGGATATCCGTGCTGGCGGCACGACATGATGATGATGATATATATGTATATATATATATATATATATATATGTATATATATATATATATATCTTATGACACGAGCATGATGCGACACAAGGTCTATTTCTTAAGAGAAGTTTAACAGGTTTAAATTGAGACTTTTCCTCCTCCTACACTGGCTGCCATAGAAAGGTAAAAGACCCTGGCTGCCTTACTCTCAACTCTTAGCTGAAGTTGTATTATTATTATTGGGGAGTTGGGCTATATGAAATGCAAACAGCTTCGTGCAGGATATATACATATATGCAGACATACATACATACATATATATATATATATATATGAATGAATGAAGTAGTAATTATTGTTACCATATTTTCCTCGATTATTTGTTTAATCTCTGTCATCGATTCTGTTACGTGTGCTCATTGATATTAATGACATCTAATCAGTAACGGATTGGTGGTAGCCAGTGACCGCCATCTTATCCTCTACCCAGGGAGGCGTACGCATAGTTCAGTTCAAATCTAAAACAAGAGAAACAAAAAAAAATCTCAAAGACAAACTCCAGAATTTTACGTTATTCCTCTTTAGCTTGAGTGCGTTAATTAATGAAAAGAACTATTATTTTGTTACTGACTCGATTGAAGGAAAAGTAATTAATTTTAAAATGAATTCATTATTATATACGCCAACGAGTAGCTGTGTCTATGGAATAATGAATGAATGTATAAGCTGAATAGACTTTCGATTTATTTTGTAGAAATAAAAATTAATTTTAAAAAAGAGAAATATGTTGTGAATCGTGTATTCTAAGAGGACTGTAAATGATGAGACCGAAGCTAGTGCCAATATTTTTTAAGAGACCAATTTTCCAAAATAATGAGGCAGTTATATTTTATTCTTGTATTTTTTTAGATGAATACTCGTCAGTCATTATATTAATACGAAAAGAATACTCAAAAACTACAAGGTGTCTATATATACATGGTTATATAGGGTGTGTCAATATACATCGTTATATAAGGTGTCTCAATATACATGATGATATAGGGTGTCTCAATATACATGGTTATATATGGTGTGTCGATATACATGGGACCTATGTGACATCTAATAACTCTACTATTAATAATGTTGTGTTCATTTTTATTTCAGATTTGAAAATAGTATACTATAACAACTATTAATCCTTGATCACAATGCCTTGTGTGAAAGAGAAAAAAATAATTTGCGTCACTACTTATATGGACACAAAATCACTCAAAATTGTCTCAAAATATATGCAACCCATTAATATGATAATGATTTATTATTGAGACAATAAACTAAAAAGAAAAAATCCATGTCCTGGAAGTTGATATAATAACATTAAAAAAAACATTGATTTAATTTCTCTAGCTCAAAGAATGCATTTTTTACAGAATGTGTTCCAAATGACTGCCATTGCGCTAGTTTCAGTTATAAATCATTATCATATTAATGAGTTGCATCTATTTTGAGACACCCTTTATGCCTACGCAATGTTTGATCAAAAAATATCGAGACTGCAGCTTTCGATTTTGGCACTTTAAAACTCAAACGTGGAAATCTACATTCGATTGATTGATTGATTTTAACGGCATATCCACCCATCCAGGTTTATATTATGCATAGGGGTTAGAGAACTGCGTTCATTGTACGTTCATATTTGCATTCTTTGAGTAGTTGTTTTCAAAATGTTTTGTTCGTTGTTTCATTTGTGCGTGTGTTTCGCTCAGAGTCGAATCGAATACGGGTCAGAGTGGATAGGGAAGTGGATCTCCACCCAGCCCTCCAGAAATTGTCTCACCATCTGATACAGTTTAATGCCATACTCTGAACATCCATTTTTTCGTGGGTTTTACGCCTATTCGAAGCTCAGTGTATTTTAAGCTCCACACACAGAGTAATCAAAACGAGAAGGCATGAACCTAGCACCAGCATCCAGGGAAACCTATTTGCTTCAGAAACCGCAGGATCATTATCTAATTGGTGTTGCTACACACTAAGGGATCAACACCACTTTTTAGAGTCCGAGCACCCTTTCAAATCCCAGGTTTTCTCAGTAGCTCCTTAAACATAAATTTTGTTTTTGTTTGTTTTTGTTTTTCTGTTTTTGTTTTTTTTTGCTTGTTTGTTTTCCAACTCAATATTTTTTTCAGGGTTAATTAATGAAACATTTTGATTTACATAGGGAGCAGCAAAAATAGATCTTACATTTGAAACAGTCACAAATGTGGGGAATGTGAACTTAGGCAAGTGGTAATGGTAACTCCATCTGAATAACGTCTGATCATTTATTTTCTTTATTAATTTACTTTTTTATATTTTTATAAGAACCGTTATGCTTATGGTTCGAACTGATCTAACAGTGCGTTTTCTGAAAAACATTTTAAACACTAGTAAATATGTGATTAATACCCTGAGAATTTTTGTGCACACATCATGTTAGGGCAGAATAATGTTCCTGATCGAATTTCGAATTCGATATAGGAATTTCGACCACTAACTCTAAAAATGAATGCTGCTTATCTTTTTTTTTAAATTAATTCTGAATAGTATTTCCTTTTCTCCCAATTTAACTCATCTAGTATTAGTATATATATATATATATATATATATATATATATATATATATATATATATATAAAATTGAATGTTCTTTTATTATATGTGATAATGATATATATGAATTTTTATTACGATATGTAATGCTAATATTATTTTATATATATTATAATAAGAATGAAATCATATATATATTAAATATATAGCATAATAAATAATCATATTATATACATATAATTATTTTCAGTAGACAAGTTAGACAATGATAATAATATATGCTCTTTACCAGGATAATTTAAATGTTCACTGTTGAATAGTTTTTTGCTCTGATGGAATTACTCCCAAGTCCGGTTTACCTGGACCGAATAATACCCCTCTCTCTCTCTCTCTCTCTATATATATATATATATATATATATATATATATATATATATATATATATATATATATATATCCTTGTATATATATATTATATTATATCATATATAAAAATGTTATATATATATATATATATATATGTACTAAATTACGGCATACATGCATATATGTGGATATATATCAAGTGTATATATAAAGCTCTGGGGGTTAAGTACATCTAACTTTTGCAAAGCATGTGGGAAGATTGCTAACCTCAAACACGTCCTAACTGGATGTCAGTATTCCCTAAGAAGCTACACGTGAAGACATAATGAAATCTTAGAGATTATTGCTAAGATTGCAAAAATGTGCTGTGAAACTGCTAACTAGAAACTCCACTAGAAAGCCGACGGCGTCTCGTTTGAGCGTTTCTTAACTCAACCCATACACTCAATTCATTTGGGAGAGTCCTTGTTGTGTCCTCGAAGTACGTGTGTTTGAACTCCATTCACGCTTTTAAGTTTTCTTTCGGACAAATACACTTCAAAAAACATGAACCGCCTTATTCCCATTCACCAATTCTGAGCAAAATAGTACCAAATCTTTTCTTCCACAAGGATAGCTTTGGGATTAAACAACCCGCCCAGGTTGATGTGCCATTAAAAAAACAAACCAAACTTAAACTATTTAAAATAGTTTTTCACTTCCGCGTATCGCTCAGTAATTAAAATGACTCTGTCATTTCTTTTTCCAATCTTTCCCACGGAAACGGAAGTATTGATATTTTTTCTAAATCATGAAAATTAAGATTCGATTGATATTAAAAATAATTTTATAGACCATTTTTTAAATCATCTTTTATTTGTAACTTATTAGATTTTTTTTATTTCTACTTATTATCTACTTTTCCATTTTAATTAGATTAATTAAAAGAATCTTTAATTAAACAAACATGTACGCAATTAGTTGACGCTATGTTTTTCTTTGTATATGAGTATGTTTGTGCATTTCACCGTACGTTTTTAGCAACTTCACTTTTACTCCTCGAGTATATCGTCATGGCGTAGTAGTTAACATATTAGTTTTGTCGCTCAGTTATGACTAAAAAGTGAATTTGATCCTCACTAGGTGCCCCACGTTTGAATCTAAGCCATTCTGAGTTTATTTTATTTTATAGGGACACATCATGTGGTATAGTGGTTTACAAGACTAGTTGTCAGATTATTATCAGTGTGTTCGATTCCCGATCGAAGAGCCTCCCATATTAATGAACGGATTTTTTTTTTTGGTCTGCAGTTGTTGATTCCCTTTTTGATGGTTACATTTAAATGAATCTAACGAACGTTTGTTTTTGAGTGGGGAGTCTTCGTAGCGTAATGGTTAATATACTGGACTTTGACATCGTAGTGAGTTTCACCTCCAGTCGCGCTAATACATTCACTTTTGGACTAATGCCTTCGGGGAAAATATCAAATCCCTTATCTATTCCTGCTATGAATTAAATAGCACCATAAAGATGACTTTGGCATTAATAACCAGAAGGTTGATATGTCATAAAACAAAGAAATCATTTGTTTTCATATCCACTTTACCAGCGCATTTCATCATCGTTATGATCAAGTTGCGCTGACACCACATCCATTGTTCCTGGTCAGCACTGAGCTGATATAAGTTCAGTATTTGATGGCATATAAGGCGGACTTATTTACTAAGAATATCTCTTAAAATTCCCCTGCGTCTTATATGCCATATGTAGGTTTAAAATTCGCGATAGTCGACCGAAATTAGCTGCCTGGCAATTCCTATTAGCCGAAACTTTAGAGTAACGTTCGTATACCTATTGTCATAATCTAAAAGGCTATTATTTCTTTCTTTCTTTTTAATTGCATGTCAACCTTTGTAGGTTATATAATGCCAAAGTCATTCTCCTAGAAGAACAGTAGTGGTACTATTAAATCCATAGCTGGAGGGATTAGGGGGTTCAAACCTTTCCCCAAAGATATTTGTCCGAAAGTGAACGATTGGAGTTCGAACTCGCTAACTACGATTCCGCAGTCCATCGCCTTAACCCTTACACCACGTGTAGTCATCATTATTATTGATAATATTCATAATATTAATTTTATCCCGTTTAATATTAGTACTTTTTTTTTGTTTTGCTCTGCTGAAATTAGGATGCGTCTTATACACCCATACGTCTTATATGCCGTCAAATACGGTAAGGCTTTGCTAGTCAGCCAACACTGGCACATCCATGAGTGGGAGTCCATTAGAGAAATTCATATATGACTTCATACTTGCTTCCCTCACATTGCCTCACATGTGTTCTTAAATAGTAAAATGTCCGTCCAGCTGCTGTTTTTTTGGGGGGGGGGTTGCTCACAGGATTTGTTCAAGACAGCACGCAGTATTCTTAGGTAATTCCAATCTAGCTTTTTCACAATGTGTTTAGTTGACGTACAAGTGGTGTACCCGTATAGTAGTATGGATTCAGTTACAGCTTAGAAGAAGTCTCATTTTATTTCATCGGAGAGATTAGATTCCCTTGGGGTCTATAAATTCTCAATAAAATTCATCGTTTTCACTAGGCGTATGTTGACATTACTTTCAGTCGAGGAGATGTTACTGCCAAGGTATGTGAACTCGTCTACTAATTTCAGAGACTTGTCACTTAGAGTGGGGAGGGTTCCTTCTTGTTTAAATATGTGTACTCAGTTTTATTTGCATTTACAGCGAGCTCAAGGCCTCATGCTCATGCTGCTTGCTCTAGTCTGTGGAGTAATGATTCTACTTGGTAGGGAGATATCGTCTGCTTTTTGCCTTTTCATTGAGAAAGTATTTTCTTTTATCAGATCTATGGGTGTTCGAAGTATGTAATCTAGGAAGAGAATAAACAAATACGAAGCAAATTCATGTTCTTTCAAGAACCAAGTGACAATTTCTAGGAAGTCTGTGTCTCCATTTTGTGGGCAAATCACTGCTTTCATGTTTTTGTAAAGCATCATTATAGCCGTAAAAATTCCTTTGGGAAACCATATCCGAGTAGTATTTACAGTATTTTTTACTCCATGTATGTAATCAAATGCCTTTGATCAATCTACAAATAATAGTGTTGCTTCGGGATTCTTTGTTCGTACTCCTTCGAAAAACACGAAAGCAGTGGTTCAGTATTTGAGTGAAGAGGAGCGATTTTTCGAACCTGTTCTGATTTTTAAAGAGACTTTTCCCGATTTCAAATCGGATAAGATTAAGAATCAGGGCATTATAAATCGCTGTAACTATAGCAGAGTAAGGTTTATGTCTCTGTAGTTCTTCGTGATTCCAAGACTGCCTTTCTGTGGAAATGAAAGGAAAAAACCGTTCGTCCATGTCTCTATGACGTTTTGTTTATAGACTACGTTGCATAATCGGAGAATTATGCCGTAAACAACGGAATAAAGTGCAGACCTCGATGAACTATCGTCTGAAGTTAGGAACACACACACACACACTTATATATATATATATATATATATATATATATATATATATATATATATATATATGATCCTATCAATAATGATAAGAATTGATAAAAAACATCTAAATTGGCTTCATAATTTGTGAAATACTTCAACTTTTAGACGGCTAGATAACGTAATAACGTCTAGATATCATTATAATATTATATAAGTTGATCAGTTTTTTAAACGTCCTTATTTAAATGTTTAATCTTCAAATTAAAAAGAAATGTCCAAGTTCAATTCTAAAGTTGTTTATAACACCATGTAAGTTTTTGAAAACTATAGAATCTATGAAGTGTATCACTCAACAGAAAATCCCCATTTTTATAACAATTAGATACAAATAAATTCGCCGTTTAATTTTTTTTTAATTTAAATTTCGACCATATACGTGTGCAAACGTGTGTTTGTGATAGATAGATAGATAGATAGATAGATAGATGTGTGTGTGTGTGTGTGTGTGTGTGTGTGTGTGTGTGTGTGTGTGTGTGTGTGTGTGTGTGTGTGAGTGTGTGTGGATAGATAGATATAGAGACAGTTATAATGATAGATATTGCAAATAGTTACATTCACAATTAAGGTCCGATAGATAGATAGATAGATAGATAGTGTATTTGTGTGCATGTGTGTGTGTGTTTATCTGTCTACGTGTCTATCTGCTTTGGTATCTATCTATCTATCTATCTATCTATCTATCAGTCTGTACTAGAACGTACGGAAAACTAGTTGCCAAACAAAAAAATCGAATTTGTATCTAAGAAATTTCACCCCAATCATTTTCCACTTGATTAACTTCAAATGTATTTTCCTCTATTTAGTTGAGTTTGGTTTCTTTGTTTCATGGCATTTGTAGGTTATTTAATCCCAAAACCAAGCCTTGTTGATGAACGGTAGTGATACTATTTAAACCACAGGGCGGGGGATAATGTAGTGAATAACTTTCCAAATGTATTACTCTGCAAGCGAATATAAGAATGTACGAGTCCTGCAAATTAGCCACTTAGCTACGAGCACTCCCTTTACCTTTTTTTTTAGACTGCACTGAATGATATATGAAAATTCACGGGTTGTCGTATATTAACAAAAAGCCCAAAATTTCATATTCTCGATATACAATGGACTCTTCCAATAAATCTATAACATTTGTCTGTCATCCACTCAGCGAGTTTGGTTGCAGTAAGGTCCGACTTGTTTTCGGTGTTCTCGGACACCGGAAAATAGTCGGCCTCCATATCGTAGAAGTGGGTGGGAGGGCAACAAAACGGGAATTTTTTGTTTCATTTCCTTTTCTTTTTCGGGGTTTGTCCCATCCCCATCACATCCTTGTAAATAAAAAAATATCTCTGTAAATAAAATCGTACATTTCATTTGGGGTTTTAAGTAGGTATTTTCACAAAGCGAGTGTGGTATTTTGATGGCCGCAGCGTACTTGGTGAAGGATGGTTGCTCATATATTGTATTGATGAATTGATCAGCAAATGTGGCTAGCTAGGGCCCCCAAGAAAATATATATATTGCATGACCGCTCCCAACTCCAGTTCAAAAACCTCAGAGCTTTATCTTCTCTTTATTTCAAGAGTAAATAAAGGAGTTTGGGAGCAGTAGCTACCATGGCCAAGGCCACCGGACATGGATAACGGACGGCCACCATCCATGTCACGCACTGAGACCGGAATTTCTCGAGCCTCAGGGGGGCCGTCCCCCAGGTTCTAACCCTTCTCGGAGGAGCTAGGTTTATCGCCTGGAGCCTTTTTAGGGGAATGCCGAAGGGGTCCCAGACAAGCTCAGCTTGTCTCGGCAACAACCCTGCGCCCGGGCCTACCTTAAATAAGCCCTTGTGCCACACTCACCTGTTTAGAGGGGCTTGCGACGAATACCGTTTGGTAGCAGTAGCTACACTGGATATATTTTGTTACTTGTTTTCTGTAATATATTGTTTTTGTTCTTCTCTCTAAGTACGCGTTTGTTTTATTTGTTTTATGCCTTTTTTCGAGGACAAAATAATATATATATATATATATATATATATATATATATATATATATATATGTGTGTGCGTGCCTGTTACTCTTCTCACTGGGGTGGTTTGTTTATATGAAAGGTACTTGACCGTACATTTGCTGTTTTGTGAGGCTTCAAGACAGCATGTAACATTCTCGTGTAGATCCGATCTAGCTTTTTCTCTGTTTTGTTAGCGTTCATACGGTGAAGGTATGCGAGGCGCTGCTAAGAAGCAAGGTCCAACTTAAGAAAGACGTTCTCTTATGAAATCTTACATGTGGACTAGCCAGTTTTGCCCGATCAGCAAAGACTTGATTATATCAGCTCTGTACTAACAGAGGATGCTAGGAGCGATGGACGATGAGAGAGAATCAGAAAACTCCATGTGGTCAGCGCAACATGATCATGCTGCTGGTGATATACGGATGCAGGTGTGTGATTGTATGTGTGAGTGTAAAGTTGTACCGAAAAGGATTTCATCTATCTACTTCAGTCTCTTCATATCTATCTATCTGTTTTTAGAACGTACAGAAAACAAATTACTGTACAAAAGAACTCCGTAATGTCAGCACAACTTCATGTTTATATATATATATATATATATATAAGAGGGTCAACCGTTGGCGAGAGGGATCCGAATGTACTCTTTTCAGTAGCTACAACACCGAGATGTACGGGAGGGTGCTACTTCATTCTCTGGCGAGCTCTACTTTCCCTTGATCCGTACTTTATAATATTAGGTGTTAATCAAGGATCCATCAAGTACCTTTTTTTTTTAGTCTTTGGTATGACTCGACCTGGGATTAAGCCCCTATCTCTCGTATGATTGGCGAACACTTTCTGTCTGATGATTGAGCACACCACATGAAACTTTAATTTTATATATATATATATATATATATATATATATATATATGGTTATTTTCTCTTACTAAAGTTATTTATTAATTACCATTATTTAATAAAACAGTTATTTAATAAAATATCTTTCAAATAACAAGTCATTGACAAAATTTACTTAGAAGTTAAAGGCAACCATCAAAGTCGTGAATTTAAAAGAAAAACGAGAGACACGTCAAATAGATTTTCACGAAAAGCTTTTAATTATGATTCGGCTTAAGATATTACGTAATATTCCCATTTAATTACTTTTTTATCATTTATTCTTCCAATGGGTTTAGGGATATCTTGAATTTAATCTCTAATCGCACACACACACACCCACACACACACACATATAAAAACATTGTAAAAAATAAATACAACCCACGTCGTCTATCTGGATTGGAGCCACTATAGAAACGAATGCAAATTCAGGATTAAAATCTCTTTAAGAAAAATTTGAAAATAAGCATTTGAAATCGTTTCAAATTTCACTCAACACAAAGCCATTTTGTATATATGTTAATTTCATGATGTGAAATTCGATTATCAGATTCTTAAAAGCAATTTTAATGATAGTTTTGCATTCACATTTCTGAACGCAGTGACCTGGGGGGGGGTCCCGGAAAGTCAGAGTGTTTCTTCTTCATGGCCTCTCTTTTCAACTTAACAAAACTGAGTTTGTAAACAGTTTGTTGACTTGAACTCTTCTCCGCCCTCGTCACATATTCTTCTGTAAATTTCACATGGTCTATGCTCTCGGCCACCAAACAATGCAGACATTACATTTAATGAAAAAAAAATCTGTTAAAAATAAGTATTCTTCTTTTTTTCCAAACAATTACTCTTCGTTAATTATTTGAAATAGATTAGTTTATTTGTATAAAAATGGATTTGACATTAAACAACCTACAAATATATGCCATAAACAAAAAAAACCCCAACAAACCGGTTCAATTGAAGACAAGCCAGAGCAACTTCCTCATCGTACCAACGCTAGTATGGCTGTCGCTGTGGGACTTACGACTAGTATTGCTACTAAACAAAAGAATCGTATTTACTCTCTCACAAACTTCGTCAAACTGACCATGTGACAAATACAAATTGCTTACAGTGGCTGAAGGTTCAATCAGAACCTCCTGTATCTGACTTTCGGACTAGAATGAAAGTGTAGTACTTGCTGCTTTTCCCACTACTCGCTGTGTTCGGATAAAAGATGTCATCATTTGGGATTAAGATTTGTCACAATGATTCCCACCCTCTAACGTTGCACCCTCTCACATTGCACTAAATAAGTACAAAGAACCATCAGAGTTGACCTATGTCAAGAAGTACTCCACTCGCTCGGATGTAGTTAAAGGAGCCCTATGTATATATGTATATAAGAATGTATTTACCAATCCCTTCGAACGAGCTGTATACGGCACAAGGTTAAATTTTAAGTTCAACAGATTTGAATTCAGAGTTTACTTTCTCCTAGACTGATTGTCATACCAAGGCTAAAAAGTCCAGTCTGCCCAATTATTTTACCTAGAGTTGGATTGAGAATAGTTGGATTCAGACGTTTTCCAAGATAGAGTCTCATCAAAGATTTGAACTCGGGTTACCGTGACGATATCCATTACACCACGACTGCATCTATGTATGTATGTATGTATAAATGTGTAAGTTAGGAGTCGTCGACACAGTGTCAAAGGCGCTTGATAAGTGTCAGTTCCTCATCTGGCCAGTTCATCGTTGACTCTTTGTTTATGTTATTCTAACTTATATAAGGTCTATCATCGATATTGAGCACTCTTTATTTATAAAGATAGAAGGATATATATATATATATATATATATATATATATATTTACGTATATTTACGTAATCAGTACATGACGATCAATCTTTCTTCAAAACCGAAATTAACAAGATCTTATCATTTCTAGTGGAATATTATACAACGAAAACGGCTATTACTACGTATCGTTTAATACCAAACTGCATTGAAAGAGTGTAACTAAAAATAAACTAAATTTGTATTAATATATCCAAATGATGTACTTTTTTTATAATTCACACAAAGTCATGTTTCTTTTCAAACCAAATTCTACAGGATTTGGTGATACCATCTTTGAATAATCTGTCATCGTACATTGATATCAATAAACTGTTATGTAGACTAGATGATTATCTCTCACACTTGATACAAGATGAATAGATATTCATCTAGACTTTGAATCGTATTAGGCCATTATTAACCTGATTGTATAAATATCTTTTACAGTTTTGTTTATAATAAATAAATAAATGCGTTCCCATACAACAAATAAATGAATAATATTTGTTGATATGTGAACACGCGACTTGGTCACTGTGATATCAACAATATAAGAAAGTCACAAACTATTATTGGAAATGCTTAATCTAGGAATTCATTACAGACCAGAAGTATTATTTTCAATTACTTTCAGAAGCAATGATATTTTTATAACATGCGAAAACAATTAGTAGGAATAATCTAATTTAGTTTGTTTAAGGAGTTTTTGATAAAGACTGTAGATAAGTTTGTTGTTTTGTTTTGTTTCTTTTTTGGGGGGGTGTCTTTTTTGTTTTGTTTTGTTTTTTTATTCCAGTGATTTGAAATAATTAAATGAAATTTTGGGCTTTTTGTTAATAAAAGACAACCCCTGAATTTTCATTTCAATAGTGTAAATAAAAAAACATCAATTAAAAAGTTATATCCAACTCGATAGTAAGTAAATTGTCGACCGTTGTTGAGGGTGACCAGAAGGCTCCCTTTTCAATAGATACTACACCGTGGTGTAGGGAAGAGCGCTACTCCTTTCCCTGGATTGCACCACTTTATCTTTGATACGTACCTTATATTGCTGAGTGTTAAGCAAGGAGGTATCAAGTACCATTTTAAAGTCTTTGGCATGACGCGACCTAGGATTGAACCCAGGTTCCCCGGACCATTGTCGAAAGAACTCACAAAATTATCCAACAATAGCAAATCTGATTGTCTTAATAATAAAAAAATGTATAAAAATGTATTTAGTCAAGTCATTAAATAAAATAATATCGATTTCTTTCTTACTTTCATGAAAAACAGTAAAATAATGATATTCTTTTCATCTACCTAATATAACGAAATTTTTCATTATGATATATATATATATATATGAAGTAGAGTTGGCGACCGTAGTCGAGGGCGACTCGAAGGCTCCCTTTTCAATAGCTACTACAACGAGGTGTAGGGGGGAGCGCTACTCCTTTTCATGGATTGCTCCACTTTCCTCTCGATACGTACCTTATATTGCTGAGTGTTAAGCAAGGAGGTATCAAGTACCATTTTTAAAGTCTTTGGTATGACGCGACCTGGGACTGAACCTAGGTCTCCCGGACCATTGGCGAACACTCAACACGCTATGCCAATGAACCGGTTTCGCCTCTCGAAGAAATTGCTCAACGATGAACTATCTCAGGGCAATCGCTCCTTAGGAGGTCGGAAAAGGGGCTTCAAAAACACACTAAGGGCCTCCATGAAATCTTTCTTTCTTGCCTGGAATATCTGCTGCAAGACAGAGACAAGTAATGTGAGGTTGTCAAACGTGGAGCGAAAGTCTGTGAAACCAGAAGAAATGCAGCAACCTAGTTGCAGAGGATGGTCCTCATCGATTACGATAGACAACGAAGATTATATATATATATATATATATATATATATATATATATATATATATATATATATATATATATATATATATATATATATATATATATACGAAAAAGAATATTAACATGTGAAACAGAGTTTTAGAAGTCCGATTATCTGATGAGATACGTGAAAAGCCTAGATATTTGTCCAAGTTGATTCATTTGAATCTCTAAACGTGGGATGGTAGGGTGTAAGAAAATTGTTTTGATATTTAAACTGCATACTTATTCTAAACTGAATTGTTTGAATTAGAACAATTTGACTAAACTGAATAACTTGAAATAGAAATGTTTTTGACAATTAAACTATGTACTTACATTTAAACTGAATTGTCTGAAATGAAACTATTTTTCTATACTAAACCGAATTGTTTGAAATGGAACTGATTATTTGTATAAAAATGGATTTGGCATTAAATAACCTAAAAAGCTGAGATGCCAAAATTGTTTGAATTAGAACTGCTTAACTGAGCTGAGTAACTTGGAGTGGAGATGTTTTTGGATAACATGCTGGACTGAATTGTATGAAATACAACTGATTATTTGTATAAAGATGAATACGGCATTGAATAGCCAGCAAGGATTGATATGCCATAAAACCCAACCAATCAACCGACATCAAACAGAGCAAATTATCTGTAAAATAGATTGATCGCAGTACTCAAACTAAAGAGAGGATAAAGTTAACTAGTGGATATATAAGCCCCTAAACAGCCTTTTTTAATGAAGGAATAGTCCCGAATTAAAAACATGGGATTTAAGGCATCTCTAAAGGAGGTATAAATAAAGAATAGATCAAATAAATCGACAGAATTTTTAAAAAGTCGAATAAGAAGTGAGACTTAGAAAACACGTGTTTATAAAAAGAAATAGACATTAACTGATATATAACACCGAGAGATTAAAATCATAAACATGGCAAACCGACAAGCTTTAACCCGGTTCCACCAGATGTTCCACCTACTCTGACAGGTTGGTGTTTCGACCTTATTATTTTTATTCTTCATTTTATTTGCGCTAGTAATGTAGAAGAATGTGGCGATAGCGACCCATGTGATTCGAACACAGATCTCCAGCCAACAAACAATGCTTTTGAAATGGATTATGCTACAGGAGTCACGTGACGAGAAGTGTTGGATATACAAATGGGTCAGACAGCGGTCCAACAGGAAAGTAGAAACGTATGCAAAATAGATGGAAAATGTAACATTGCGAGTTAGCATTGTTTAGTATTTCATACTTAGTATTCGGCATCGTACAAGAGTGAAAATATTTTAAGTATCGGCCGAAATAACCCCACCTCAAGGAACATTACAAAAGTTTTTTTTTCTTGGTGGGGGGAGTTACAAATGAACAGTTCTTGCGGATCTCTCGTTTTATTTTGCAAAAAGCCATCTGGTGATGCAAGGCAAGTTTGCAACTAGTCGAAATGAATATATTGCACAGTGACAATCCGTTGATCTTTCAATTTATTATATATATATATATATATATATATATATATATATATATATATATATATATATATATATATATTGGTCTCATTTGCCATCTGCGCACTCACATATATATATAATTAGTATTACCTCTATGGTTGTTTGTAACTGTAACCCACAAACCCGGTACATTTTATCGAGATATTCATTGACGAAACGGTCTCTCATAGAATAAAGCAATATCCATTCTTGTCTTTAAATAAATGAAAAAAGTCGGAGGATCTGCATTAACACTGGGCGACATTTTTTAATCATCCAAAATCTCTTCAAAATCTATGCAGCAGTGAGATTCTAATTATATAATCTTTCACTACTTCCTAAATAGAAGCTTCGATATCATTGTAAACAGTAAATACAACGGAAACCTTACAAGTTCACAGGTCGTCTAGTGGAGTACTCAAAATTTTCAATGTAAATCTCGTCCATTTTTCAGAACGTAACATTCTTGAACAGGTCGTTCCACTCCGAGCAGATCAAAATGATCAAATCATCAAACGTTGAGCAACAAAAACTGACCCCCACACGACATCAGTCCCTTTCTTTGCCCAAAGGCAACTGTCGTGTCAGTCAATATCTTTTGATTCTGTACCGAATCGAACTTTGATCTCATTAAACCAATAAAGATACGCCTGTCTGATTTGATTGATTTTATCGAACTAAACCTATTTCTCTTAAAGGCATTTTGTAACTGTACTCTATTTCTGCAGATAGCTTTCTACCAGGTAGAACTAAATATTAGACCGAAGTTACTCTTACGTCGGTCAAGAAAGTAATGGAATATATTCATTTTATATTTTTTCAGGTTGGCGACCCTGATTGTGCACAACTGTTGAGCTAATCTGTCGTGAATAGACGCGCATTATTTAAACTAGAATTCATATATCTCATTGTGACCGAGTGAATTCTAATTTGCAGTTTTCTTGTTGATCTCGATGCTGAAGATGCATTTCTGCTTCCGCTGTAGTAAATCTCAAGAGTCGACAAGCATTTCAAAGATTTGAGTCTTAATAACCTCATAATCGTCATTTATTTTTCAGGTTGGTGACCCTAATTGATTGGTAGTAATTCCGGCTTTGACTGCAAGCTCTATAGTACCACGTTATTCAAGGAAACAGACCAGGTTTGAAATATATTTTGGTCCTTTAACCCTTATTCTTGGTTGTTTAACATGGACAATGCCGTATGAAAAAGGCCAGTAAACACAAACAGCAGCTTCAGATTTCTTCAGAGTTCCATTCTTCTTATCCTACGTTTTACATCAGAAGTTATTGTTGAATAATACAGTGGTTTTCAAATTATTTATAACCAAAACACTTTTTATTTTCGTATATCTTATGGACCCCCAAAAAAGAAATCTTGTTGGTTGAAAATAAAATTTATCATAATTATTTCATGAAAACCACAAAATCCAATTAGTAAAAAGGGTGTAATTTATTTGACAAAGGCAGAAGCAATTCACTTTACTTAGCAAGTCTTCATCTGTATTTGTTGATTTTGTTGATAAGTGCTCAAAATGTTGTTTTGCATATGTTGTCGCAAAAGGTAGTTACCTTTTGATCACCTTTTGCGACAACCATCGATACTAAGAAGCCACCCTAAGCCAATAATTTGGAGCGGTTGATGTTTAAACTAAATTTTCATTGGTATGTACCAATAATTAGAAATAGGAACTCGCAATTGGATCGCTAATCAGATTATATCATTTTTCAGGACATTCTTACAAGTTTTGTGGACCCAGAAGTTAACGTTGAGGACCTACTGTGGTCACAAGACCACAGCTTAAGAACCACAGAAGCAATAGATCGATTGAATATTTTAATTGGTACACTGTAGTATCCAAAAAATATTTAAACAGTTGTCTCAAAAGCGATGTTATTGTCTAGCTGAGTCCGAATGAGTTTGATTGAGACACTATGATTTTAAAGCCATTTGAAACCTATGGTCTCGTTGGAAAATTATAAAGACTAGTGACTGAAACCCTATAAGTAAGAAGATAGATTTTGACTTTAGATTAGCTAGTCAAGAACTGTTGAAGAGACAGGTTGATCATTTCCATCTAGGACCAGGGCTCTCCCGACTAAGTGAGAAGGTAGGTTTCAACTTTAGTTCTGCTAGAAGCGCTGTGGTTAAGCAATCCATCATTACCATCTGTAGTCTAATGGTCGTTCCGAGCATGAATGAATCAATTAAGTATAGGAAAAGGCATAATAAACATTAATTTAATAAAACAATTATTCAATAAGTTAACTTTCAAATCCAGCCATCAACGGAAACAACTGAATGAAAATATCGTCAAGAATGTAAGAGAAAAACCGAAGACACGAGAAAGAGATTTTCAAAAACACTTTTAATTACGATTGCGTTTAATACTCCTTACAATATCTAATTACTTTTTGATCGATACTTTTTCCTACAGGCTTAAAATTATCGTGAATTTAATCTCTCGCTCCACACACACACACACACACACATATATATATATATATATATATATATATGCCCCTTCGTAGGAGCAAGATGCAACACAATGTAAATTTTTAAGTGGGTTTTAACAGGTTTGAATTCAGATTTTTTCTTCTCCATAACTGGTTACTACATGAAAGTCAAAAAGTACAGTCAGCCCCACTATTTACCCATAGCTGAATGGAGAATAAGTGAGTTATTATCTTTCCCAAGGGTACGAGCGCTATGTGAAATGCAAACAGTTTCATCTAAGACTTGAACTCGTGTTGCCGTGTCCATTTCTTACGGCGGTATCCATTACGCCATGATCACCTTCTTTCTCTCTCCCTCTCTCTCTCTCTCTCTCTCTCTCTCTATATATATATATATATATATATGAAATGTAAAAGAATAAATAAAGCCTACATCGTCTATAATTCATATCTGAATGAGTGTCACAATAAAAATGAATATAAACTCAGAATCAGAATCTCTTTTAGAAAAGTTTGAAAATAAATTTTGAAACGTTTAAATTCGAGGTCGACAGAAGCACTTTAGCATAACTGTCAGTTTCACGGTGTCTTGAAAGGCGTCTAAAGCTGTATAACGAAATGTGGACACGCAAAAAAGAATTTGTTATATCAGCAAAGAAGAACGTGATCTTTCGAGAACAGGCGTGAGAAGAGAACAACCACTGGCCGAGTCAGTAACAAGATGGCTCCCCAAGATTGTTTCTTCTTTAAGCCTATGAACTTTTCAAATCATCTTCAAATATATATATATATATATATATATATATATTATGAGTGTTGGTCGTCAGTAAATCACTATGTGGTTATGTGTCGAACCAAGTGCAATATAATATGGTGAGTGCTCAAACCTGGACCTGGCTAAGAAAAGGAAACCTTAAGAGAGAAACGGAATACCTCCTAATAGCAGCACAGGACAATTCCATAAGGACCAATCATATCAAAGCGAGAATAGATAAGACGCAACAAAACAGTAAATGTAGGCTATACTGTGACAGAGACGAAACTATCAATCACATAATAAGCGAATGCAGCAAATTAGCACAGAAGGAGTACAAGGCGAGACATGACTAGGTCGGCAAGGTGATTCACTGGGAAATGTGCAGGAAATTTCAATCCGACCATACAAACAATGGTATATGCACAACCCGGCACCTATCCTAGAAAATAACTCGCATAAACTCCTATGGGACTTTAACATACAAACGGATCACCTAATCCCAGCCAGAAGACCAGACCTCATAATAATCAACAAAAAAAAAGAGAATCTGCAAAATTGTCGACTTTGCTATCCCGGCGAACCACAGAATAAATCTGAAGGAAATTGAAAAGAAGGATAAGTACCTCGACCTTGCTAGAGAATTGAAAAAGCTATGGAACATGAAAGTAACGATTGTGCCAATTGTGATTGGTGCGCTAGGCACAGTAACTAAAGGATTGTTAAAGTTGGCAGACGGGTAGAGACTATCCAAACGACAGCATTGCTAAGAACGACTAGAATACTGAAACGAGTCCTGGAGACTTGAGGAGACTTGCTGTCGCTCAAACTCCAGTGAAAAACCATCAGCTAACACTGATGTGAAAAACTCTAAAGGAGTAAATAATAAACTTAAGCAGAACAATACTTTCCATGGATTAAATATATATATACAATATATATTTATTTATTATCATTATATATATATATATATATATATATATATACCAACAAAAGCAAACTAAAAAAATTACTGAATGATATATACTGAAATGCATCTCCCTCTTTCTAATCACAAACTAATGTATGCATTAATGCATCCTTCTAGGTCACAGCCCAGTCGATTGAGGCTGTAGAATACACAGACTGCATCTCTTTAGAGGAGTAAGATCTCTCCAACAATGATATGTCCAGAATATGACACTATTTGATAGTGAGTCTGCAAATATGCTGGAGCTTTGCGAAAGGCGAAGTACCCATTCGTTGCCATTGTTCACAGGTACACTCTGGCCCAGAGTGGAAGCATTTGATAGGGTCATATATATGGGTCAAAGAGAACTGTTTGACATTTAAACTGTGTCCAAACAAATGACTAATGCTAAAATGAATTGTTAGAAACAGAACTGTTTGATAACCGTGTATAAACAAAAGAATGATGTTTAATTGAGTTGTTAGTGAAACATAGCAATACTTCGAATTATTTGACTTCGTTGACTGATGTTTACAAATCATATAAATCTAATATATATGAATAAAGACGATTTGGCATTAAATACCTTTCAATGGTTGATATGCCATAAAACCCAACCAAACCAAATCATATATACTTGATATATATGAATAAAGAGGATTTAACATTAAATAACCTACAACGGTTGATATGCCATAAAACCAAAACAAACCATAATTTGTTCACATTCATGAGAATATCTTGGTCAGCCTCGAACTTTACAGCTGACCCTTGTCTATACATATCCATGCAACTGGTCGCTTGTTACTTGACGAGATTGAAAACTCCTAATATGAATTTACACAACGTTTTCACCACGGAAAGGGTGTAGCATAAGGTCATTTTAAAGCGTAGTACAGTTTGTCTGAATACAAGTTTAAGACCGGGTAGCCATACAAACATTAAAGACCCCAATCTCTTCTACAATTTACCCATAATTGGTTGTTTTGTTTTACGACGTATCAACCCTTTTCTAGTCATTTAACGCCGAATTAAATTTAAAACAATTTAGTTTAGTATAAGTATAGTTTTTGTTTACAAACAGTTAAATGTCAAAACAGTTCTATTTCAAACAATTCGTTTTAACATAAGTATACAGTTTAGTTCTATTTAAGAACAGTTTTATTTTAAACAATTCAGTTTAGCATAAGTATGCAGTTTAAATATCAAAACAGTCCTATTTCAAGCTATTTAGTTTAGTATAAGTACACAGTTTAGTTCTATTTGACCCATGGATAGGACCCTATCAGGTGCTATAACTCCAGGCCAGAGTGGATCTGGGAGCGATGGTAATGAAACTCCAGCATTACTGGAACTTCACGATTAGATTGTTTAGTGTCATATTTAAGACACTCTTTGTGGGAGTTTTACTCCTCTGCAAAGATGCAATCGATATATTCTACAGTCAACTGGGCAATACCCATAATTGGTGGCAGGAATTGTTGGATTTCTATCTTTTCTAAGGACATTATTGCTATATGAAAAGCGTAAGGCTTCTTCCAAGATTTGAACTCGGCAGCGTCGAATCCAATTTTTGATTCGATAAACCATTACGCCATAAGCACTTTTTAAGAAACTTGAATATTTGAATAATATTGATATTCAATATTTTCTTGTTTCTTTTTTGTTATTTTTTCTGTGAAACAATTCAGCTGGCTTGTTTTCCAAACATTATCATCTGTTTATTTATTTATCTTCCCCTTTGATGATGTCTACAAGACTCATTCTTTTATCATGATGACAATATGACGCTGTTTATGATCTTATCTAAACGACAACACCAGCAAGTGAAGAGCACGTAGTATAAATATACATCTAAAGATGGCCGTCGTATGTGTAGGCTGTTAAAACAAAATCGACCGATAACAAAAGAAATTTATTTCATTTCTGTGAGACGCCTCTCAACGGAAGCCACTGTTACCCCTGAGGCCGTATGTTCGTCTGAACAGGCTAAATATGTCTCACGAAACATATTTGCTTTCTTGACACAGTTGATAACCACTTAGCTGTTGTTATTTTCCTTCTAGAATGTTACAGACTCACGCTGTGCATCTTCCCGAAGAACAATGCTATTGGTCATTTTCCTGAAAGCTTATAGGAAAGAAAACGAACTGGCTTTTCCTCCTTCAACGGGTAAGTGGCTATAAGAATACAAGACGATTCGTTATTATTACTTGTGTTTAAGTTTCACCATTGTGAATATGTTGTTTTTTTGTTTTTTTTTTTTTTTTTTGTTGTATGAACAGGATGTTATCCGAACGTCCACCCATAATTTAAATGCAGATTTCTGTGGGTGGTTTTTACGCCTATGGTAAACATCAAACGGCCAACATCGTGTTATATCTTTACTACGCACTTATTAGTCCAACGTTCTTCCACTGGTGGGTGTCCTCGTGGTGTAATGGTTAAAGCGCTGAACTGAAGTGAGTTCGAACTCCATTCACGCTATTCCGTTCAGTTTTAGACAAATAACCTTCTAAAAGGTATGAACCCTCTTATCCTCTCAGCTATGGGTAAATACTACTAATACTGTTCTTCTAGGAGGATGGATTTGGTATTAAATAACCCAAGAAGGTTGATATGCCATTAAAACAAAGAAACAAACGTCCTACCACCGTTTTGGGATATGACAGAAGGTCTGTTTAATGTGGATGCCCCATAGGTAGCAAACTTTCGGAGAAGTGCAAATATTGTTCAGTTCCATCAGCATTCAACAAGGGCACGAGAAAAGACGGGTCCGCTCTCTCTGTGGGGCTTAAAATATTCCCAGGGGAGGGTTAAGACTACCCCCCCTAAAAAAGAAGTGTCTGAGATATAACACATCTAACAGTGAACCTTTTGTTCTGGAGCTTTAAGTAGTGTGAATTACCTCTTTACTACCAATGCTCCCAGGGCTACTCTGACCCGGAGAAATAGTATCAGTTATGGTCCCATCTTTTGCGTCAAATAGATCTGTCTAGAGAATTCTACTTCCTGGTGATGGATATAAAAGCCAGCCCCGTCTCAAAAGGAAAAGAGAGTAACACCCGGCTGGCAGTGTAGAGCAATTACTGGTCAAAAGGTCGGAGTCAAGAGTTTTAAACGCTGAATTCGAAAAGAGACGACCGGTGGCCAGGAAAAATACAACCAACATCTATGCCCCTGCATAGATTATTAGCAGTGAAGTTACTGGAACAGTTGAAGTTATAAAATTATGCAAACAAATATTAGGCTTAAGTTTGATTTTTATAGTATGTCAACTTTTGTGGGTTATTTAATGCCACATCCTGTTTATACATTTATATTGAATTGAGGATCTGCATGAACAATGCGTCAGAAATAGCTTAATAACAAATATATTTCCTATCGAATTCGGATGCAGAGGTTTTATTTCCAACTCAACCTCCGTTTACTTGACTAACCTTCGACTTCCTCACTCAGTCAAGAGGAAATACACGGAAAAGATCTAAGATAAGGCTCTTACTGCATCAGCGTGGATATGGCAATCCCATAGAGCTAAAACAATCTGACAAAGTCTGGTGATGTCGTAAGATATTGCTGGAGCACACTGGGCTTGTGGTAACGTTGCTTCGGCCCCGAAACCATGCATAAACCCAGAGTCATCACATGATGAAGTATTTGTTAGAAGCAATGCTGAAGTATAAACATCAGTTATTGTATAATACCTACTATGATTTGTAAACACATTTTGAAGATAACGTTATTAATCATGCCTGAGCTAGTTGTTTTTTTGTGTTTCGTTTGTTTTTTGTTTGTTTGTTGTTTTTTTTTTTGTTTTTTTTGTTTTTTTTTTGCTCACAGCTAAATGGTTTCAAGTATTATATTGTTATATTACAGTCACAAATTAAAATCACTTATTATTCCCACACAGTAAGTAAAATTATTACTATTGTTTCTACGCAGTTAAATAGTTACAATTATTACAATCACTATTCAATATTAATCATGTCTTTGCTAACAGTGAAGTGGTTACAGATATTGCTATTTGACATTGATAATATTCAACACTATTCCTTCATTTGCAGAGAGATAAATAGTTACAAGTATTGCCATGAAATACCAAGAATTATATTTAGGCACACAGTTAAATATAATGGAGTTTAAATTATCTGTTTTAGCTGACTTAACATTTGATTGAGTAATGGTGGATTATCCCAAGACGCCACAAATCACTTTATGGTCAAAACTGCTAATTCCGACTGAATGGAAGGAAATAATGATTTTAATGATGACGATGATGGACAATCGAAGAAAGAAAATTTTAAGACTCGTAAAGGGTAGTATTGATTCGGTGGATAGAAGAAGAGAGGTCTATTGATGGTGAGCGTCTGGGTTGTGAGTAGAAAGATGTTGCCATATTTCTTTTTTTTTTTTTTTTTTGTTCGTTCTTCCTGTTTGGTGAGATGTGAGTTGTTTCATGGAACGAGACAGCATCTCTCATTATCCATTAACATTTGGATAGGCTGGTTTTCCAATTGAATGACATCAAATCTTTTATTTTAAAGTCTAAAATATGTTTTAACAGCAAGCAAGGTAGTAAATATAAAACTTAAATGTAGATTTCTTTTTATTCTAAAAAACAGTCCGATTTCTTGATTGTCTTGGAATGTAAACTAGTTAAGCAATGATGAACCTGTTCAATACTCAGATGAGTAACCCCTATAGCAGGAAGTGTAGACTACCGGAAGCTTAAGTGCCAGGCTAAGCAAAGGTTAGTAAATTAGTTAAGCAATTATGAGCCAGGTCAATTCTCAGATGAGCGACCACAACAGCCGGAAGCGTAAACTACCTGAGGCCTGCTTGCCAAGCCAAGCAAAGCTTAGTAAATGATAAGTTAAGCAATGATAAGCCAGTTTAATACTTATATGAGTGACCACTTAGGAACTAGGTTTCTTTTTTTAATGATATATAAACCTTTAATGCCAAAACCATCCTCATAGAAGAACCGTTGTGGTACTACCTAACTCATTGTTGACAGGATAAGAGGGCGTACTTTTGGCTTTCCCAAGGGTATTGCTGATTCGATAACAATTCAAATCTTAACTATTCTTTTTAGAATTATTAGACGTAGATTATATATTTTCCCAAATCCTTCACAGAAATCAATACATGACTAATTTGAAAGTGGAAGAAAGCTGTTTTGATCCGTCAAACTATTCACCTTGAAAAACCACTTTCTGATGAGAACGGAAGCTCTACATTCTATGAGAATGAGTTAAACGGTGCAAGGCGATTGACATGTCAAACACTGTGTTGTTCTTATTTCAGTATGAAAGAATGAGTGAGCCTTGTATGACTAATGGGCAATCGACATATTATGACTTGTTCGCTTCTTGATTGTCGGAAGGCTCGTCTCCATTCTTCCAAAGTGGGCTGGATCCGAAAGAGTTTATTGTGGATGTTACTATTTCAGCATAGTTGCCATTTGCGAGTTTATTAATTTAGGGTTTTAGGTCCGTATATAGAATCTTGGTATTGTCGGGGATCAGATTTTTGGTCGATTTTGCTGCCGAGTCTACTCTTTCATTTCCTCTCACTCCAATGTGGCTTGGGATCAAGCATATAATTATTTCTTTACGATTAGACATTGGGTCTAGTCTACTTAACAGTTTAGTATTTATTTAGTTGATGATTATGAAACCTTAATGAAAGAGGATGTCCTCGTCGTGTAATGGTTTAAGCGATGGACTGTGGGGTCATAGTAATTGAGTTCGAACTCTAGGCACCCTATTACGTTCACTTTCGAGCAAATACTCTTGGGAAAGGTATGAACCATCTTAACTTCTCATCTATTGGTTAAATAGTACCACTACCGTTCTTCTAGATATAAGGCTTTGGTATTAAATAATCTACAAAAGTTGGTATGCCATAAATCAAAGGAACCAAGCTCTTAATTAGATGATTATTTAATTCCGCAACATAATTAGTAACAACTGAATTCGCATATTGATTTTTTTCTCTTTCATTGGTTGTTGATTAATGAGATTTTACTATCTCTCTATCTCTTCATCTATCCTGAACAGCTTATATCTAGCTAGCTATCTATCAATCACTCCGAGTTTGTTCATATCTATCTATCTATCTATCTATCTATCTCTGACAGTCCATATCTATCTGTCTATCAACCATTCTATCGATCTCAGACACTTTTAATCTATCTATCCATCAATCATATATATATATATGACAGAGAGAGAAAGAAAGAGAGAGAAATAAAGACTGATTGCTGATATTGATCAATAGATCGATCGATAGTTACAAACTGTTCTAAACAGAAAAACATATAAGTATATATATATATATATATATATATATATATATATATATATATATATCAGACCTGTATCTATACCAGATAGTTCATATGTATGTATGTATGTCTCTTTCAAGCTATCTATCAGTCTGTCTGAAATTCATATCTATCTATCTATCTATCTATCTATCTATCTATCTCTATGGGGGTGTATTAACAATAATAGGTCCACAAAAGATTCTGAATTTGGTATTTAGTTTTTTACTATTTTATATACTTGTTCTCTATTGGTCTTACAGACCCTTGGCTTTCTTTTGGAGATCTATGACGGTTACAGTAGTCACTGTCACTGTTTTTATAGCGAAGATTGTTTTGATTAGGATAGGATCCGTTTAATTCCAGTATCTGTGTCTGGGAATGTACTAATTGGAGTTAACTGTCTTTGACGGCCGCTGGTCTCAGCTAATCTTTTCTTTTTATATATATAAAAAAAAGTATTAAATACATATACAAGTATTAATTCTACGTGTTTGTATGTATTTGTGTGCTTGTGTGTGTATATATGTTTGTTTCAAAATGCAGACGTGAAGAGTTAATATAAAGATAGAAAAAAAATCATGCATTCGAAAACCCCAAAAACAACATTCAGAATAAATTGAAATTTCTAATGCATTATGAAAAACGTAGTCAACAATCGAATATTCTTACTTAAATAGCAAAACATAGGATGCACTCTCTCTCTCTTTCTTTTCTCTCTCTCTCTCTCTCTCTCTCTCTCTCTCTCTCTCTCTTTATATATATATATATGTATAAAATCAATTTTTTTCCATACTGTAGAAAGCATTGATGTAAATCAATGCTCAAAAACTTAACTGGACTTCTTCGGAACAAACAAGGAATGCATTAATTTTTTTTTTTTTTCACAATTACAACCAGATTGCGACAAAAATAAACTAAGACATTTGATCCATGGATTTTATTTACATTGAGATCTTTACTAGTATTATTAAAATTTAACATTCTATTTTTGAATATTTTATTGGTCCTGATTGGAATTATTCCCTTCTCCGGATTAAGTAGATTGAATAATATATATATATATATATATATATATATATATATATATATATATATATATATATATATATATAAATCGCGAATCGGGACTATCCTAGTGTAGTTTCGCCTAAAACGGCTTCTCAGGGTACCTCGCGATTTAATTTTGGTAATTGGCTCTATTTAGTATTGAGCACTTTTTGTAATTGTAGCATTGCAGCATTTTGCGGTGGGGTTTTGTTCTTTTGACCAACTGATAATATATCTCTTGATTTTTTTCAACTGGTGTGACGAAGTTGGCCTTTTCTTTAATTTTCTCCCGATAATCTTTTTCTTTTTTCCCCAGGCAATGATTCGAGATTTTTTTTTTCTTCAAGCAGGCGACATTTCCTCACTAGACGGAACCTCTCTGAAACTGGTTGACAAATTCACTTACCTAGGAAGCAGTGTCTCATCAACCGAAAAAGACATCGACACACGGCTAACGAAGGCATAGACAGCTATAGATAAGCAATCGGTCATATGGAAATCAGACCTGGCCGATAAAATGAAACGCGGTTTCTTCCAAACAGCGGTCGTGTCGATACTGCTGTATGGATGCACCACTCGGACGCTAACAAAATGTCTCGAAAAGAAGCTAGACAGCAACTACACAAGGATGTTGTGAGCAATATTGAATAAGTCCTGGCGACAACACCCCAAAAAGCACCAACTATACGGCCACCTGCATCCCATCACGAAAATTATCCCAGTAAGACGAACCAGGCACGCAGGACACTGCTGGAGGAGCAGAGACGAGCTCATAAGTTATGTTCTCCTATGGACCCCCACTTATGGCCGAGCAAAAACTGGACGATCAGCTCGAACATACATACAGCAGCTATGTGAAGATACGGGATGTAGCCCAGAAGACCTGCCGGAGGCGATGAACGATAGGGTAAAGTGGCGAGAGAGGGTCAGAGATATCCGTGCGGGCAGCACGACATGATGATGATGATGATATATATATATATATATATATATATTGAAGAGTGCATATTTAGGCGGCAATTTATTATTCAAGCAAGTTTTCTTAAAGACGATGGAATACTTTATTATTTTTTATTTTAATCTAATTTTTTCAAGACTCCTTCTTATTTTTCTTGTGTCGGGATATAGATGATAAAGGAATTGTCCCATATCTTCTGCCCAAGCGTTTTCACCCATACTTTTGGTCGTCATCAGGTGAAGTGTAATTTTGAGTTGACTGTTGATAACTAAAAGCCTTTTTCCCACCGAATATTTTAAAATAAAACGCTGAAACGTTCCAACCGACAACTTCAACACAAAACGCTAAAAATGATCAAAACAATAAAAAAAACTCAACAGTCAACTCCCCTGATGACGACCAAAAGTATGGTCGGAAGCACTTGGGCAGAAAATATTGGACAATTTCTTTACCATCTAGATCATGGCACAAGAAAAATAACAAGGAGTCTAAAAAAATGAAATTAAAAATAATAAAAACGGTTCCATTATCTTTAACAAAACGTGCTCATATAAAAGAGATAGATAGTGAGAGAATGAGGTGTTACAAATATATATATATATGTGTGTGTGTGTGTGTGTGTGTGCGGTGCATTCAATAAGTTTCCAGATTTTTTTGTACAGGCATTTAAAACTGTTGTAGACTCTTGAAAATTCAGTATGCTATTGCTGTACATCTTATGAGATGAATGATCAATTTTTTTATGATTTCAGGTTCAGCAAAGGCAGCAATTGGAATACACCTAACTAAAACCGGATGGTCACAGTTGGTGATTTTCAAAAAAGCAATCTGGACGTGAGGACACTTTAGAAGAACGATATGCAATAAAATTCTGTTTTAAACTTGGAAAAAATGCCACAGCAACGTGTGGAATGCTTTAGACTACTTTTGGAGCATGTTGCATGAATCGAGCATCAGTTTTTGAGTGGCGTAAGAGATTCAAGGAAGGCAGGGCGTCTGCGAGGGATGATGAGAGGTGTGGGATGAGTAAGAAAGTCAATAGACCAGAGTTGATTGGCCAAAGAGTTAGGGTTAGGGTTAGTATTTTGAGATTTTAAGGGAGTTCAGAAAGAGATTCCTAGGGAAGAGGCCAACACTCTTTAAAACGGGTTAATGGCATTTCCACTAGGACAATGCACCAGTACACAACTCCATCCTTTTCACAGACTATTTGACCAAGATGGGCATTAACACAGTTCCTCACCCTCCCTATAGTCTTGACCTTGCTCCCTGTGACTTTTGGTTATTCTCTAAGTTCAGACACAGTCGTTATGAGACAATTGAGGAGATGAAAGAGGCTGTGACGAAGGTCATTGACACGCTCACACAAGAGGACTTCCATGGGACCTTCCAGAAGTTGTTGGAACGCTACAACAAGTGCATTGCAGCCAGAGGAGATTACATCGAAGGGTACTAGAGTTTTATGTGTGTACTATCAATAACAGTGCCCATACGAAAAAAGGCTGGAGACCTATCGTATGCACCTCGTATTTTTGTTTGATAGTAATTATTTTAAGCATTTAACGCTAAGTAAACGAATAGGATCTGGCTCATTTGAAAATTGTTTTCAGCAAGCTATTTGTTTACAAATTATATATACTTAATGTATGTATGTATGTATGTATAAACGGGATTTGGAAGTAAATAACCTATATGAATTGATATGCCGTAAAGCAAAACCAAATACTCAACCAAACGACATCATCTTGTTCTCCAGAACAGGAGTCTGGCCATCACATACAGTTTAGTGGACAGCACTCTTTCATGGGGAACTACCTCATCTGAAGGGCATATTCTAAGCCTCGCCGACAGGTTTAGAGATTGCTTAAGGTATTTGACACCACGTGAAGGATGACCTGTAGAGAACTAAAGAAAAAAAATACTTGAATCTCTCCTCATAGATTCCATTGTTAAGTTCTGGATCGACAACTGCTCGGTGACAGCGGGGGTCCGATTGCACCTTCACCTCGTACAATAATTTGCGCCAGTCACAAAAGTATAACAAATTTCAAAGCTTCTCTACGCTGGAGTTATACTTAGCTGGTGTTCGTAGCGGATGAGTAGGAATTAATAACAACTTAGCTCCGGGGTTTTACTCTCACTAGCATCCCGAGCCATCAAGGCACAACCTGCATCATCGTCTAAAACTGGCAAGGGCTGACGATTTTGCCCATTTCCTGAGGAGTCTAATCTAAGTCATCTAAGTAATTTTTTAAATATTCCTGTTGGAGGTTCACTTCTTCCACGTCACCTCCCATTAAACTAACCTCAGTGTCGCATTTTATATACAATTGAAGTCAAATAAATACGTGGTGCATGCAATAATTTTCCAGACTTTTTCTCTACAGGCACTTAAAGTGTCGTAGACTCTTGAAAATTCAGTATGTTTTTGCTATACATCTTATGAGATGACTGACCAATTTTTATGATTTTAGATTCAAATAAACAGCTACAGCAGGAGTTGATTGGCCAAAGAGTTAGGGTTAGGGTTAGTATTTTGAGATTTTAAGGAGTTCAGGAAGAGATTCCTAGGGAAGAGGCCAGCACTCTTCAAATCATGTCAGTGGCATTTCCACTAGGACAATGCACCAGTCGACAACTCCATCCTTGCCATAGACTATTATGACCAAGATGGGCATCAACACAGTTCCTCACCTCCTATAGTCGAGATCTTGCTATCTGTGACTTTTGATAATTCTCTAAACTCATAGGTTGTCATTATGAGACAATTGAGGAGAGGAAAGAGGTTGCAACGAAGGACATTGACACGCTCACGCAAGAGGACTTCCATGGAACATTCGCGAAGATGGTGGAATGGTACAACAAGTGCATTGCCGCCGGAGGAGATTAATTCGAAGGGGACTGGAGTTTCATGTGTGTACTGTTAATAAAAGTGGCCATACGAAAAAAGTCTGAAAACTTATTTAATGATCGTCGTATATATATATATATATACTATATATATATATATATATATATATATATATAACATATCAAAAAGAAACCTTTTAAAAGTTACTCATATTTATTGTAATATTTATTTCAACAGACCCTGTATTTTTTTAAATGTTAGATCTGCATCTTCCAACAAAAATAATGAGAAATTACATGTGAAAATTTAGAATAACCTACAAATTCTGGCCATCCTACCTACCTAACCCAAATTTCATCATTTTATATATATATATAATATATATATATTATATATAGACCAAAGCATTTGTGTTTCCAGTCTTGTTAACAAATGACATTCAATTCCTGTAATAAGATGTATCAATTGTGATATCTCTTTACTTTTCACCTCATTTTTATATAATGGCAAAGAAACATTTAAACCCAAATGAAGAAAATAAATAAAAAATAAAGGAATAAATGAATTTAGGGAGAGAAAATTATCAACTATAAAGAACTTATATTGTTATTAATAAGTTCTGTACAAAAGCAAATTGTATTATAAAATATTATGTTTAATATTAATACTATTTCATCAAAAAAAAGCTTAGAAAATTGTCATACCAATATTTTTATACTATTCAATATAACTGGTCACATTAATAAATGATAAATATAACTGGTCACATTAATAATAATACTGTTAAGATTATAATCTAAAATCATAAATAAATGCAACATAATATTATACATAGTTAAGGTTACAATCATATCTTACACATTATTATAATATTATTCAAATATTACTCAACCTCAAAACCTTAGATTTATGAATAATAATTATTTTTCATCAATTACTATAAAATACAATCAATTACTATTCATAATATAACTATTAAAACACAATTTTTATTATATTTATAAATAAAATCATACCAAGTATTATAGATATACCATATTAAGAATTATCATCCCAATTAATATTACTATTACAATCATTACTGCTAATCTTCAAACCTATTAATATTATTAAATGCTAACAAAAACAAAAACAGATCAACAACTACCACAATATGTTATTACATAATAATATTAATAATAAAGAATCTATAATTCTATTCATATCTATCTATTTATCTATCACAATCTGTTCGTATTCATCCTCTAGAGATGTTCGAAAAGTACAAATACGTATCTACTATACAAATTAAACATTCAGCGTATGTTATTAGCACGACTATGCCAATTTTCAGTGAATCAGGATTGATGCAATTATTCCATCAGTGCACAGGTGCACAAATACCATCTGTGAAGAACGAGGTGTCAAGTCAAGTGTTCTTCAGGCAATTGTATTGATACCCAATAAAATGGTATTGAATCATCTTGTGCAAGATTTTATGGACGACCAACTTTGAAATATCAACTTCTACGGCCAATGTGCACTACCTATAATCTTGAAGCAAATATTTAAAGGTGTCTTCTGTTATTAACGAATCCTGATTCCCTTCCCAGGGATCGTCCTTCAGATTCGTACACCTTACTGTAAAAGCCCGATCCCACATCAATAAGTACTCTCCGGCTATTACATATTCATATGCAGCCACTAGTTCATGTTTGTTTGTTTGGGGTTTATAGCATATCAACCTTTGTAGGTCAATACATGCCAATTCCATTTAATACAAATAAACAGTTTATCATAGGTACACAGTTAAATTGTCAAAAAATTCTATTTATTTAACGTCGCTTATAAGTTCGTCCTGGCTCCTCCAGCAGTGTCATGCACTTCTTGCTTGTTTTATTTGGATGGTCTTTGAGATGGGTGGTAGATAGCCATACAGCTGCTTTTTTAAATATATATATATATATATATATATATATATATATATATATATATATAAGGAGAAGGTTATCATAATTAGTCTAGAAAGTGATTTATAAGATGTGTTCCAGAACTAAAAATTACTATGCTTGATAGTTTATACAAAGTCAATCGAAATACAAAGCAGTTTCAGCATCGTTGAACTTCGAGCAATTTTTTTCATTCCAATGTCATTTAAACTTTAATTTTACACAGAGAAAACAACGAACATATATATATACATACACACACACACATATATATGTATATATATATATATATATATATATATATATATATATATATATATATATAATATACTACTGCTGCTACAATGTAGGAGTAGCCCCATACCTCTTTATAATCTGTCTAGACTACGTACTTAGAACATCGATCGATAAAATCAGAGAAAACGGCTTCGAGCTGACAAAGAAAAGAAGCAGAAGGTACCCAGCAAAAACAATTACCGATGCCGAGTACGCCGATGACATAGCGATTCTGGCAAATACGCCCAACCAAGCCGAAACACTACTGCATAGTTTGGAACGAGCCGCCAGAGGCATTGGCCTCCATGTCAATGTACACAAAATTGAAGATATGTCCTTTAATCAAACAGGCGACATTTCTACCTAGAAGGTACCTCTCTGAAACTTGTAGACAAATTCACCTACCTAGGAAGCAGTGTCTCATCAACCGAAAAAGACATCGACACGTGGCTAGCGAAGGCATGGACAGCTATCGATCATAAAGAAATCAAACCTGACCGTGTCGATACTGTTGTATGGATGCACCACTTGGACGCTAACAAAACGGATGGAGAAGAAGCTAGACGGCAATTACACAAGAATGTTGCAATCAATAATGAATAAGTCCTGGCGGCAACACCCCCAAAAGCACCAACTATACGGCCACCTGCATCCCATCACGAAAACTATCCAAGTTAGACGAACTGGACACGCAGGACACTGCTGGAGAAGCAGAGACGAGCTCATAAGTTATGTACTCCTATGGACCCCCACTTATGGCCGAGCTAAAGCAGGACGACCAGCTCGAACATACATACAGCAGCTATGTGAGGATACGAGATGTAGCCCTGAGGCGATGAACGATAGGGAAAAGTGGCAAGAGAGGGTCAGGGATATCCGTGCTAGCTGCACGACATCATGATGATGATGATATATATATATATACATAGGGAATCAGGATTCATGAATATATATATATATATATATATATATATATATATATATATATATATACATATATATTGGACTAGTGGATAGAGTGTTTGCAGATTGTCTGGAAGACCAGGGTCCCAATCCCAGGTCGCGTCATACCAAATGATAGTTGATACCTCCTTGCTCAGCAATATAAGGTACGTAGCAAGGGTAAAGTGGAGCAATCCAGGGAAAAGAGTAGCACCCTCCCCTACACATTGGTGTAGTAAGTATTGAAAAAGGAGCCTTCTGGTCGCCTACGACTACTGTCGCCAACAGGACTTTATATATATATATTAAAAAAAATATATATGAAGTCGTAAAACCTACACAGATTCAGGTCAATCTACCATGGTTTGACAAACTGGATTATCTGGAAAGATTACGTTTTGCTTAATTAATTCTGCTAGTGTTTTGTTTTTTGTTTGGGTTTTTTTTTTTTGCTTCTTCTGGGTTTTTTTTATTTGTTCCGTTTTTGTTTTTTGTTTATTACCACTGCACTATTTGTATAATCTTTATTTGCAAATTATATCATCTGGGGATTTTTCACTCTATCAGAATCTTATAAATTAAACACACACACACACACACATATATATATATATATATATATATATATATATATATATATATATATATATATATATATATATATATAAGTGGAATTATGACCGTAAATAAAAGTCACTTTGAAAAAACTTTTTTATTTTCTTTTGACATTTAAAATCCAACGCGTTGTCACAGCCCATTTAGCATTACTGTTAATCGATTTGCCATCGTGAAACTGACATTATTGAAAAATGACTTGTGAAAACTGATTTTAAATGTTTTCTTAAAAGTCTTTTTTTTTTCAGCTTTTAAAGTGCGGTTTTATCTATCTACGGTCAGTATTGAATTTTATTGCTCCTCTAATAAAAAGTGGGGAAAATAAACAATGTAAGTTGAATTTATTTCATTTAAAGTGCACACACACACAGCTGTATATATATCTATATATATATATATATATATATACAAACACACACGTGCACACACACACACACACACACACACACACACACACATATATATATATATATATATAGAGAGAGAGAGAGAGACACACACAGAGACAGAGATAGATATATATATATTTATGATTCAAAAGCAACTTGACGCTTTTTTTGTTACAAGGTTCAACCTCAAGAGTTGGAGCCACGTTTACATGTTTAAAATCCTAAAATATCATCAAAACATCGATAACAAAAAACGACGAAAACTTTCTTCGTTATACATGTACAGCGTCCACAAAGTTTTGAGCATAAAATCATTTTTTAATTCGTGCTTATCGATGGTTTTAACAGGTTTCATTATTCTAACACACACACACACATATACAAATATATATATATATATATATTATATATATATATAGTAAGTAAAGTTGGCGACCATAGTCGAGGGCTACCCGAAAGCTCCCTTTTCAATAGCTACTACACCGGGGTAGAAGGAAGGGCGCAACTAATTTCCCTGGATTGCTTCACGTTAACCTTGATACGTACCTTATATTGCTGAGTGTCCTGCAAGGAGGTATCAAGTACCATTTTTAAAGTCTTTGGCATGACGCGACCGGGGATTGAACCCAGGTCCACAGGACCATTGGCGAACACTATACCCACTAGTTCAATGGGCCGGTGTATATATATATATATATATATATATATGTGTGTGTGTGTGTGTGTGTGTGTGTGTGTGTGATATGGAAATATATATTTCCGACAGTACGTTGCATAGAATTAACGACAAATTGAAATAATATTTGGTAAAAGATGTTTATTTTTTACCAAATATGTTTGGTTATATTACATAACATTTTCAACAGTAAATGTAAAAAAGGAATGTTTGTTTTTATGTTATGTCGTTGTTGGTCACAGTGTAGCGTTTATGTTTGATTTAACGTAAATATTTGTTAATGTAATAATATGTGATGATCAACATATGCCTAATAAAAAGAAATGATAAGCTATAGAATCAGCAGTTATTCTCACAAAAACAATAATACAAAGATCTGAAAAATTTTAATTATCTCCATCGCTGGCTCATTTGATCATCACAGAACATATCATTAACAAACATTTACCTTAAATCAAATACAAACGCTACATTGTTACTAACATTAACGTATTATAAAAACACACATTCCTTCTGAATTGAATTTGTTATATTTTGACCTTTGGCCCGAGCAAAATGCCATTCAAGATGATGCACCGGAAGGAAGTGACACATTCCAATGGCAGTTATGAGAGGAAATCGCGTGGGCGGAAATTGGCTGATGAAATGGGACGAGCTAAAAAATTCCCATGGTACACTCATAGACTGATGCACCGGAAGAGAGTGACCTCTGAACTGCATGACAGTTATTTCCGCTTGATGACGATTAAACATTCGATTTCAAAGATCGAGTGGGCGTCGAACGATTATATAACTCAGTTGAGTTCGACGGGCAGTTGAGTTGAAGATCGGACGGAGTTATAGACGCGATGTGGTAGGGAAAGCCACATCAGGCCGAAGGGGCCTTTGGGCCCTGATGAGTTGAGGTCCAGAGAAGATGCTGATAAGATGCAATAAAGAAAGCCATCATCCAGCAGAGTGAGCCTCCGGACCTCCGGTTGAGTATCAGGAGAACAAGAAAGACACAACGTGACGGCCATAAGAGTGAGGGTCAAAATATTGCAGTTCTGTTCGATCTCCAGCTCCCTCTCACAGTAAAACCCCATACAACCTTTTCGAACCCTTACAAATAAACTGAGAGGTATATATTTTGTTGAAGAAGTCTTCCTGCGTCTTTATCATTGTGTCGTTATGATGCTGTAGATGACAATATAACAAATTACTATAACCAGAAAATCCGGCGAACACTTGCGCGTGACCTACAGAAACACTAGACAGCAATTTCGACAGTATTAAGTCTCTTCATCAGTGTATGCCGTAATCTCCCCCATTGGAGATCGAACCAGCAACCACAGAGCCTAAACTCTACCACTGAGCCACATGGCACACAAGTGACGCCAAATAAACTAGTCATGGTTATGGCGCGACCAATTAACCTGAATATGTCTTGCAAGTTACATCCGTACACTTTACAGAGGACACGGTCACCTACAGGGCCACTTCTTCCCAGGAGGATTGGAAATACGCATCTGCGTGATCATTATAACCTCAAGGGCAAAGATATAGATGTACATTTTCTTTTTGAAGTAGAGGAACTATATTATGAATTAAATTACCATGACCAGAAAATCAGGCGAGCGTTTTCCGGATTTTCTGGTCATGGTAATCCAATACACAATATAACCTCTACTTTAAAAAAAATGTACATCAAACTTTCATTTTCACACTTGCCGTTGAAAATGCTATGTAATAAAGCGAAACATATTCAAGAAAAAATAAACATCTTTTAGTAAATTTTTTTCCAGTTTGTCATGAATACTACACAACATATATATATATATATATACTCATTTTTGGATATAAAGCATGTGTTGATCTCAATTAGAATCGCAGAGGCGAAAAACTGACAGTCACTAAACGCTACTGACCCTGTGCCTACATTATATAGATATATATATATATATAAGAAAAAGCAAAATATTCAGGGGGTGTATTTTTAAACACCATTAGGCGTCAACCTAACATTTCATTTTATTTTTCGTTTTTGATAAACCATCCTCAGGGCATTTTGGCAGGTGTTGAATGCTTCAACTGAATCTTGAAGTTGTTATATTATCATAAAAAAAGATGAAACGTCGAAATATTTTTCCTATTTTATATTTACATACCAGTGGATTTGTTTCCAGTTTTCTCTTAAACACACACATATATATGTGTGTGTGTGTTTGTGTGTTTGTTCAAAATGTATTGTGACAAAAGATGTATTTGCCAAGAAAGTAAAGCATCATGAAAGAAACATTTTAATAAGTCTTTTGCTATTCCTACCTATCAAACTATCAATCTCTCAGCTGGATTATCTCACTTTTGTTTCGTGCCTGAATTTTCCTCATCTCCGATCCAATTTAAACTATCGGCCGGACCCCTTCTTTCACCGAGATTAGGCCCGTCACCAAGTCTGCATTTTCCCTTCTCTGCAACAACTCTTCTGCCCTCTGCGTATAATGTCTCCGTTCTTATCTACAACAATTTTTATAACGAAACTTTATCTGCCAATTATTAACCGATAACATTATCCGCTGATAACCCTAATTATCTTTTTCTTTATTTTGTAAAAACGACATCGAAAGTACACATTTTTATTTCGTTAATCGAAGAATCTCTGGCCCTCTATTCTTGATGTGTTGTGGAGCTGCGTCTTCATCTTCATTTATATCGTCAACATTTTCAAATCCCACCCTTAAGATCGATTTTGAAACTAGATGTAATCACTAAAAAGTAAACTTAACCGTTAATCAAATAATGGCAGGAAATTACATATATATATAGATAGATAGAGAGAGAGAGAGAGAGAATAGCTAAAGAGTAAGAATCTATCTACGTAGATTTGCTATCTGTCTGTCTATCTAGTTTTGCTTTATTTAGTGTATTAAGCATTTTTATGGATCACCTTAGGTAACTTTGTCGGTGTTTGTTTTACTTTTGCCTAGACATTGTGGTGCTGATTGATTATTTTCAAGCAGTACTGATGTTTTTAGTCTTTTTTCCAAATATCAGTTTGTGTAATCTTTTTTTTTTTTTTATCTGCAATTTGCATTATCTGTTTTTTTCTCCGTTTAACTTTACGCAAGACTTAGTATCATACCGCTCAGCCATAAGAAGACCTGTTTATATAATTGGAAATAAAACTCAAAAGACCGTCATTTTGCTATTTTATAATGGCAAAATGACGGTCTTTTGAGTTTTATACAAATTTAAATAAATTTATATTTATTTCGCCTGGCTACTTGCTAAAAGAAACCGATCACTTCAGACAGCAGTCATATGATATATATTATATATATCATATATGTAACACTATACAGATTAGGCCAATTGTCCATATATATATATATATATATATATATATATATATATATGTATGTATATTGCATCATTTGTTTTTTCTCGTCGCCACTTCTAAAAATAACTTTAAACATAAAAAGTAATATATATATATATATTGTCATCCATAGACAGACTGTTTCATTATGTATATATATATATATATATATAGTTAATATTGAATAGAATTATAAGTAGTAACTAGCAATAATTGAAGCCATTTAATTATGTAGAACAATATCAATGCTTGTGTGCAAACAAATTGGTTGTAACTCATTTAAAAATGATAATTGCCTACAATTTAATCTCTTACATATCATGTATATCTATTTAAATGTGTGCAAACAAATGACTAATGTGAAATTGTGGGTTTCATATAGAAATACATGAAACCATTTAATTGAGTGCAAACAAATGATTAATTGTAAATAAAATCATTAGTGTTAGAAATACTTGAAGCCATTTAAAATTCTCTTCGGTATTTTTTATCATATTAGACAATTTATTTAAAAAATATGACTATTAACAAACAAATCCAATTCGATAGATTTAGTTTTCGAAATCTGTCTTAACAGTAAATTTCCAGTTTGATTGGTTTGGTTTGGTTTGGTTTGGTTTGGTTGGGTTGGGTTGGGTTGGGTTGGATTTTATGGCATATCAACCATAGTAGGTTTTTTAATGCCAAATCTTCTTTATACATATATATTAAATATATATGATTGGTTTGGTTGGGTTTTATCGCATACCGACCATTGTAGGTTATTTAATTCCAAATCCACTTTATACATTATATATATATATATATATATATATATATATATATATATATATATATATATATATATATATATATATATATATGATTTGTAAGCATATTTTGCTGATAACGTTTTAAAACGAGCCTGAGCTCATTTTTTTTTTTTTGAATACACTTTCATGGTTTCAAGTATTGCTGTCCAATACGTATAATTTTATTGTTAGTGATACATAGAGAGACTTGGAATAATTTAACTGTTTGAAAACAAATGATTAATGCTGAATAGAACAATTAATGTCAAATAGCAATATTTGTAACAACATCACAGTCTGTAAAGAAATGATTAATATTGAATCTGTGCTGGCAGCGCGACATAATGATGAACACTGTAGAAACAATAGCGATACTTGTGAAAGCAAATTAGTTTAAACTCTTTTAAAAATCAAATTACCTACAAACTTATTCATTTAATTGCATGCAAACAAAATATTAGTAAAAAATAGAATTATTCATGTTAGATAGAAAAATATGAACCCCTAAACGGAGAGCAAAAATTAGCTTGGGTCATTTTAATATGTTATCTACAAATTATTTTTAGAAATCATATATATTTAATGTATATGTATAAAGAGGATTAGGCATTGAATAACTTAAAATGTTTGATACGCCATAAAACCCAACTTATCTAAATCATATACATCTAATATAGATGTATAAAAAGGATTTGGCATTAAATAACCTACAACGGTTCATATGCCATAAAACCCCACCAACCAAATCATACATATTTAATATGTATGCATAAAGGTGATTTGGAATTAAATAACCAACAATGTTTCATACGCCATAAAACCTAACCAAACCAAATCATATATATTTAATAGATTTGTATAAAAAGGATATGGCAATAAATAACCTACAAGGATTGATATGCCATAAAACCAAACCATGTAAAGAGACGGTCAAGATAAAAGAATTGCTTGTCTTGACAGAAAGGACACCCTGACAAAGTTGGCTAAAGAGTTTAAAACTAATGAGCTGGGGCGGAACTATCTCGAAGAATTGTCACAGGAAGACAAAAGATGGAATTATATTAAAATCGTATGTGCAAAGAAGACTTTGTAATCAAATAAGAATGTTGAGGGCAAATTGTATTTTGCAGCAGAATATTGTAATATAGACAAACAGACAGAATGGCAGATTGGCTGACAGACAGAATAAAAGCCAAAAATTAACAGTAAGTTGAATTCAAAACCACTTTGATAAAAAACGATCCATAAATTCTATAACTTATCAACCATCCATCCAACCTCCAACACACACAAACACACAAAACGACCCAGAGTAAAACAGCGAAAATCTTTATTGCATATAAAATATAAAGACTAATTGGGGAAACAAAAATGTACTCACAAGGGAGAACACGTTCTAAGAAAGTGAGGAGGAAGAAGAGAATGTGTAGGGAACGAATAAATAGATTTTTAAAAATTTAAATTAAATTTTTAAAAAAAGAAAAAGAAAAAAAACTTTTAAATTTGCAGAAACCCCCAGAGGTCCCTAACAGGAAAAGGGGATGATGCGTGCGTAAAGGAAAAAGGTATCCTCTGGACAAAGGGGAACATACTATCTTTCTCTTTCAGGCAGTGCCCGTCCAATCAACAACACCATTTTGCTGTCTGGTGTTTGGGCGTTGGTTAACCCCTTTCACCCAGTAGCAGCTTTCTCTCGGTTAGCATTATGGTGAATATACAAGACTCACAAATGAACTATAAACTAACCCTTACCGGATTTTGACAAACCTCCAAAAGAAAACTAATCCTTTTGGAAGCCCGAAATACCAAATGAGGACAAATACATACATGAAACGATTAACGTATTTTTGACACCTTAACAGGGGGATTAAACCATTTCAATGTATTCAGGAAAAACTCCCTCATCCATGAAATGGTTGTTGAACCCAGTAAATAAAGGAAAGCATAAAAGAAACGTCTTCGTCTCTTATCTGTTGCTGTCTTTTCTTTTGTATAAATTCTTTTTTGGACTTACTTGGGCAAGGCATTACACAGACCAGTCAACGTGGGGTAAAATAAAATAACCAAAATATGGAGTCAGATATCTAACGGCAACACAGCCTTGCCCTTTGCCCGTGACCTTCAGCCCCCACAAATCTAACAAAAAACAAAGATCTCTATATAAACTGATGCAAAACCTAAAGAACATTCGATTAAAAAACCTACACAAGTGAGTCTCATTGGGTGCTCTATTCATATGACCTTGTGCCACATCCAAGCAAAAAACCTAATAAATTACAAAATGACGAAAGCAACAAGCTAGTAAGATACACTCATGTATGAACGAAATAAATAATTCTTAAGAAATATAAATCTGTGTGTGGACCTATTCATTTTGAAATATTTACTTTTTTCTCTCTTTGGACCAAGAAAAAGAAAAAATATCATATATATATATTTTTTTATTTTTTCTAATATATATATATATATATATATATATATATATATATATATATATATATATATGTGTGTGTGTGTGTGTGTGTGTGTGTGTCTTATTTGTGAGCGAATTGTTGGTAACACTTTTAAACGAGCCAGCTCTTATTTGATTACACTCAGTTAAATAGTTTTAACTATAGTAAATGACAGAATAGTTCTATTTGACCTATAGATACGACCCTAACACTCCGGATCAGAATAGACCTGGGAGTCATAGCACTGAAGAGGTATTCTACAAACCCCATATCTCTAAGACTGGAGCCTCACCAACAGGTGATTCAGTGTCATATCTAGGACACCCTTTGGAGGGGGAGTCTTAAACCTCTAAAGAGGAACAATTCGCGCACTTTAAAGCTTTAGCCGAATGTTATAATGGTTAGATATGGCAAGATTTTGCCTTTTTAGTGGTGTTTTAGGCTCTTTTCTTTGAAGATCAAGAGAAAAATTATTGTCAGAAGGTCTAAAAGCAACGGTTAGACTTAAAATTGTCAGTTGATAGTGTTAAGAGCTTTCTTGTAATTGGATTTGGTGAAACGACAAGCGAATTAATACTAAACAATTCTTTAAAATTCTTCAGAGACGATTCATACCAACTATTGACCAGCTGTTCTCTTCAGTAAATTGAGCAAATACCATTTTTAAGATGATCTCCTCAGTAAGTATTTCTGAAAACTCATTACAAGATTGGTTCTGGTCAGAGCAAAGGTTTTTTGGGGCTTCTTTGTTTAATGGCATTTCAACCTTTTTTGGGTTATTTAATGCCAAACCCATTCTCCTAGAAGAACATCAGTGGTACTATTTAACCCATAGCTGGGAAGATAAGGGGGGTCATACCTTTCCCAATAGTATTTGCCCGAAAGTGAACGTTATAGCGCGACTGCAGTACGAACTCGCTTACTACGGTTCCGTAGTCGATCACCTTAACCATTACACCGCGAGGACCCCCACCCCAGGCCAGAGCAAAGTCCTGATTTAAATCCAATTGAAAATATTCGAAATTTAATGAAATGAAACCTGTCTGATGGATATTTTCTATCGGAGGTATGCAACTTGATGATTCCAAGTAGGCAATAGGTATAAGACCACAACTTTGGTTTCAGTCTGGCCTTGTGGTGATTTCACAGTGATAGTAAGTCATGAACACAAAACACCAATTGTTAGTTTGCTTGATAGGATATTTTATTTGCTACTCTCTTTACATAGTGGTCACAGAAAAGAGAGAAAAAGAGTTTGAAATGAGTCAACTGTTTTAACTTAGCAGAGTGAATAAACCGCCGCGAGACTAGAGAGACCGACAGAGACCTTGTTCCTATATTTCTCGCCCCAGTCGCTTTCTATTGTAATTCTCGTACGTGGCTATTCGGGATTCCATCTTTACATCTTCGCGGACAGGTCTGGAACGAACTTTCTTCTCCTGCTTTTTATCCCGCGCCCATGTTAACAACCTCCCGTTTGGGTTTGTTTCAGTCAATCGCCGCCTGTCGGCTAATTGCTGCTGATACATTCTATTTTTAACTTGGGCGCTAGCCTGCTGCTATAATGTCTTGGATTTCTAGGTAAGCTCCTGTCATTTTACTATTCGTTTGTTCATTATTATTCTTAAAGGCTTTTTCTCTCTTTCAATCTATGTGACCTTTATCATTGTGCCTCTGTCTGTCTGTCTCTCTCTCTCTCTCTCTCTCTCTCTCTCTCTCTCTCTCTCTCTCTCTTGCTGCCATAAATCCCGAGTCTACCCAGAAACAATTTATTGCTTAAATAAATGACTAAATTCCCCAATTATTTCACAGTTACACTGTTGAAAACAATTCAGAAACTGTCAAAAAACATTTCTTAAGTAAGAAACTCACATACAGGGTCTGACCCAGTCGACTAGGGCTGTAGAATACACCAACTGCTTCTCGGCAGAGGGATAAAACACCCCACGGGTGTCCAGGTTATGGCACGAAACAACCTGATGGTGACATTCCAGTAATGCTAGAGCTTTGGAAAAAGCCCCAAAAAACATTCATTGCCATCGCTCCCAGGTCCACTCTGTCCCGGAGTGGTAACACCAGATAGAGTCCTATCTATAGGTCAAATAGAACTAAACAGTGTAATTATATTAAAACAAATTGTTCGAAAGAGAACCGTTTTGACATTTAAACTACGTACTTATGCTAAGCTTATTTGCTTGCAATAGAAATATTTTGACATTTAAACAGCGTACTTACGCTAAACTGAATTGTTTGTAATAAAAGTTTTTTGACATCTAAACTGCGTACTTATGCAAAGCAAAATTGCTTGAAATAAAACTATTTTGACATTTTAACAAGTTGCTTCTGCTAAACTGAATTATTTGAAAAGGAACGTTTTTTTGACTTTGAAACTGAGTACTTATGCTAAACTGAATTGTTTGAAATAGGAATGTTTTGACATTTAACAGTGTGTAAACAAAAATCTTTACTTATACTCTACTAAATTGTTTCAACTTTTATCAAAATGACGTAAATTCGGCATTAAATGGCCCAGAAAGGGTTGATACACCATAAAAGAAAACAACAAATTAGCCAACATACATGGTCCATCCAAGATATTCTTTACTCACAAAAGACCATGGTAAAAACATCTCATATTAAAAAGAACTTAATATTTCTACATAATAAATGTCTAATTTGGTCTTTTTCTGACTTATGTCAACCATTTTTCAATAAGATTCCGTTGGGTAGACTCAGAATACACCGACCGTGTCCCCACTGTAGACGGGGGCAAAATACTTTCCCCACTTCCATCCTCGGAAAAGAAGGCATGTCTCGGATATGACACTAAAGCATACGATAAGTCTTCTGTTTTGAGGATCTAGGGAGAGAGAAATATCACTTCATTGTGTACTCCATTGTCAACTCTTATCTAAAGTACCTGTCAGGGTCCTATCTGTGGGTCAAATATATCTGTTTATAATAATTTCAATTGAATACTTGATACCATCTAACCTCAAATTATTTGTATTCAGAATAGTCTCTTAAAGCTAAATTTTTTAACGTAGGATTAATAGTAGCAATCATTTGAAACAATATATTTGTGCGTAAACAAATGACTATAATTAAATTTTAATAAATACTTGAAACTATATTATTAGTAGTATTACATAGGAATACTTGAAACCATACAATTGGGTGTTATATTTTCCTAGACGAGGTTCGATTCCAGGGCGAGTCATACCAAAGACTCAAAAATGGTATTTGATGCCGCCTTACTTAACACTCGGCATTATAAGGTAAGGATCGAGGGTAATATGGAGCAATCCAGGGAATGGAGTTGCACCCTCCCCTACACCTCGGTGTGGTAGCCATTGAAAAGGGAGCCTTCAGGTCACCCTCGACTAGGGTCGCCAAATTTACTTTTTTACTAGTGCTATATCCAGGACACTCGTTTTCTTGTGGGGGAAGGGAGTACCTCACCCCTCGGCCGGGAGATACTGCCGACTGGGATGTTAATCACCTGAGCACAACTGGTGAAATCAATGTATGACATAAGGTCGTCTTAAAGTGGGAAGCAAGGCACAAATCGAAGTTCATGCACTTCTAATAAAAAAAAAATGCTAGGTTCTGTCGACATTCCACTACTGGAGCGCCTCATGAGCCGAACAATAAAACAAAGAAGGTAGAGCCAGGGTGAAGATCTCCCTGGGAACACACGATGGGTTTTTCCACTCATCCGACACGATCACCAGAAAAGTATCGAAGTATGCGGGTTCGAACTCCAGTCGCAATAGCAAGTTCCCTTTTTGACTAATAGCCCTTATGCCCCAACCAGTAATGTGTTAAATAGTTCTACTACTGCTCTTCTCTGAGTATAGCTTTGGCATTAAATAACCCATGAAGGTTAATATGCTATTGAACAAAGAGAACAAACCAAAGACTGCAACCGACAATTACTTATTCAAACATATCGAAAGTTTTATGCAAGAGTTCAACACACCTTCAAAGAATTCACCGTTTCCAGGAGTCCAGAATTCTTTTCTACCAGAATAAAAAAGATTTATTTATTGTTGGTCAAAATAGGTATTTTCTAACAGTTCTGATTTCGAGTAAGAACTTTGTTTTCTAAGATGAGATATACTGACTTATAATTGATTGGTTAAAAACCGCAGTTATTTCTTCTTTTCTTTTTTTCTTTTTGCACCAGCTGAATACTATCCTTGAAAAGAAATTCAATATTTCTCCTTGTGATCCTACTTTAGCGTGCTTTCCCGCTCTCTTTAATCGATTCGCTTTACAAATCGCCAGCGATATATATACGGGATCGGAGAGCTTACGTTAAATGTTGCTCTCCAATCGATGTGAATGTTTCAACTCAATATTTAAGCGTGTTGGTTTTAAATAGTCAGACCAAAAATAGATTTCATTGGTCAATAAATCTGGCTCATTTCTCGTGTGCCTTAAATGGCATTTTACCAAGATTATTACCTCCCCCAACTCCCGAATAATAGAGTAGATCAATATGAGTTGGTCGCTATTTTTATGGTTAGAAGGCTTTAAATAAAAGAACAGATCAAGCATTATTGGACCAACAAAGTATAAAAAAAAAGAAGATTAATAAAAAATCCTGTACTGATTACACATATTCTTTCGATATAGGGCGCAGCACGTCGTGTAATGACAAGTAAATCTAAGTAAGCAGTCATATGTTCGATTCTCCCCGGGTGCCACATAATTTTGTCGTGAATTCCGAAACTAAGCATAAGATAAGGAAAAAAATCTGTTCTAAGCTGATATGCCATTGTACAAAAAATCTAAGCAAATGACTTTCTAAGTGAATTAGAGTTAAATTGGTTTGGTTTATTTATGTTTAGTTTTATGGCATATCAACCATTATAGGTCAGTCAATTCAAAATCCCTTCAATACATATGTATTAAATATATGACTTGTAAACATATTTTGTAAATAATATTTTTAAACGAACTTGATCTCGTTTTTTTCACACAGTTAAATGGTTTTTCACATTCAAATGATCAAACAGATTTATTTCAAACAACTCAGTTTAGCATAAGTAGACAGTCTAAATGTCAACTAGATCTATTTGACCATAGATAGGATACTATGCGGTGCTACCACTCCAGGTCAGAGTGTACATGGGAGCGATGGCAATGAAGAGATACTCCTTATTCCCAAAAGCTCCAGGATTACTGGAACATTACCATCAGATTGTTTACTGTCATATTCAACCGACTGGGCTAGCGTTAAATTGAATTAGCGTTAAATTTAATTAGTGCTATGTAGCAATGCTTCAATTTTTTTTTTTACTGTGCGAAAAAAAATTGTTGATACTAGCTTGAATTACTTGTGTTTGATGGGAATACTTGAAACCATTTAACGGTGTGAAAACAAATGAGATCTAGCTAGTTTACAAATGTTACCTACTAACTACTCATTTACAAATCATATATATCTAACCTATGCAAGGAATAACCTGTACTAGTTGATATGCCCTAAAATCTGACCAACCAGCCTGCTAACCTTGTAAAACTCAAGAAAAAAACTACATTATAAAAAAAACTACATCATAAAAACTACATTATAAAAAGAGAAGAACACGTTCGTGTCGTTTACTTTAGTTTGGGTTGGGTTTTTTTGCTGCTGCTGCTAGGATTAAAAGCATACCAACTTTCGTGGGTCATTGAATGCCAAAGCATTCCTTGTAAAAGAATAGTAGTGGTGCTAGTTAACTCGTAAATAGGAGATTATGTGAGATGATACGTTTTCCTTGGCTTTTAGTTCAAAAGTGAACGTAAGCCCACTACTCAAGTTCGAACGCTCTTACTTCGATGTTACACTCCAGCATGTTAGCCACTATGCTAGCATTACTTCCCCAGAGTAACAGAAAAGAGTAACATTATATACCACTTCTCTTGATATATATATATCATCATTTTGTGCTGCTAGTAACGAATTCCCTGATCCATTAGTCTCTATCGTCCATCGTTTCCAGCAGGTCCTCCAGGCTACATTTAGTGTGTCCGTACAAAGCGGTTGTTGATAAGTTCTAGCAGGTCATCCTACACTTGCTCGTTTGTGTGAAGGGGTCGATAGGAGAATATCGCTAATGAATTCTTCCTTACTTCTCCAGCAGTGTCCTGCATTACTTGTTCATCTAATTTGGATTGTTTTCCATATAGTAGTAGGGACAGAACTGCTGCTTGGAAAAAATTGCGTTTAATTTTATCGGATTGGACTGACTTCTATATGACCGATAACTTATTGATAGCTGTCCATGCCTTCGTTCGTAGCGTATTGATGTCATTTTCCGAGTGTGTATATATATATATATATATTTATATATATATATATATATATATATATATATATATATATATATATATATCATCATTATCATGTCACGCAGCCAGAACGGATCTCTCTGATCCTCTCTCGCCACCCGTCTCTATCGTCCATCGCTCCCGGGAGGTTTTCCGAGCCACATCCTGTATCGGCACAATGATGGGTAAATTTTCGAGTGTCATCATTTTTAATAATTAATTTCGAGCAAACACATTATTTGTTTCAGGTTTTGTCAATTCTGCAGCAAACTAGAGTCAACTAGAGTCTGTGAAGAAAGCAGCTTCATGATGCAATTCTAGCCTCCAGAAATTTGGAAACAGCTTATTGTACTTCTAAGTATTCACAACGAAAGCTCCAATACAAAAATTGCAAAGTATTTGGGTGTCCATCTTCAATATGAATATTGATGAAAACCAAACACACAATCTACACTATGGTGTCTGGAGTGATCACTAACGACGGTGAAATTATACTTTTCATCGTCCCTCATCACCCCAGACTTAAAATGGATGCCTACATCAAGTGCCTGAAGGAAGTAGTGCAGCTCTGGATCGTATGGGTGACTGCTAGATGATCCTACATATGGCAGCAGGACTCTGCACCATGCCACATAATCAGAAAAGGCCAGTCTTGGCTGTGAGAAAATGTCTGCAACCACAACCGCTTACATACGACTTCCTAACTCCCCAGATTGCCAACTTCTTGATCATTATGTGTTTGATATAATTGAAGGAAAGACAAACAAAATTCCTTCCAAAACCAAACATGAAATGAAGGCAAATATAACGGCAGCATTTATCAATTCAAACAAGGAGACCCTATGAAAGGTCGGCCGGAGAATCTGAAGTCGGCTGGTGGCCGTGGTTGAAACCAAAGGCGATTTTTTAAAAATAAATTTAATCAACTTTATTTCAAGATATTTTCTTGTAATTATGGTAAATATATCTTTTAAAGTGAGGAGTTAGTGTTAGTTTCATTTTTTGCGAAATTTTGACGTCAGTTTACCCACTGCTGCACTATATATATATATATATATATATATATACATATATAGATATATAAATATATATATATATATATATATATATACACATATATATATATATATACATATATATATATATATATACATACACATATATACATACACATATATACATATACATATATATACATATACATATATATATACACATACATACATATATATATATATATCGCGTATGTACAATATCACTCATGAATAAGAGCAACCCTAGTTTTACAAAAGTTTAATAATCTTCTAAATGATATACACGAGGATTTTTTTTTTATTTCTAGCGGGACATTATACAATAAAAAAACGGGGAATATTAGATATTTTTAATCACCAAAATCAGCAGCATTGAATCTCTCTAACCAACCATAAAACAACTACCAAAACTAAAATTACATGGATATATAGGTATTTCTAGTTGGTCAACCGTTTGCAACTTCAAATTGCGATCGACTATATTGAGTATATATCTTTATCAGGGTTAAACCAATTAAACCGCCGACGGACCAACTTAGCGATACAGTCCTCATCTACTCTAGAGATGGAATCGGTGACCTGACATCAAATACAAGACGAAACTAAAAATGTGTGTTTGTCCATTTTTTTTTTCATCATAAAAGATCAAGTGAAAACATCTTCGATCTCCCAGAAACGAAAACATATTCAAAACTAACACCAAAAAATAAATATGTAACATATGCTATAGTTCAGTGTAATGCACTTGTAGCTTTAATCATATATATATAATAATATAGTCCTATATATATATATATATATACACCAAGTATTTCAATGGTATTAAGCGTAACGGTTATCGTCGTAGCAAATGAAACCAATGACGAGAGTTCTAATGCTACACGAAGCTGTTTGTTTCACTTCACGCTAATGCCCTTGGGAATGGCATGAATCCACCTCTTCTCTTACCCTTCGTCATCCAGCCATAGGTGAATAGGTGGGCAGACTGGGTTCTTTAGCCTTGGTTAGACAACAAGTCAAGAAGAAAAAGCTGAATTCACACCATTTTTACTCAACATAAAAATTGTCTTTTTATCACATTCAGTCCCATGTAGAACGGTCGGGTAAATACATACAAGAATGCACCTAAATTTGAAGGGCCCCCCAGTCGGCTGGTGGTGAAAAATATGCTGACTGCATCTCTACAGATGGGTAAGACTCCTTCCAACGAAGTCTTGTAAATGATACAAAAACATCTGATTATGAGGCTCGAGTTTTAGACCTTTAAGGATTGCAGGGTATTCTTTCATTACCATTGTTCTCCGGTCCACTCTGCCCAGAGTGGTGGGACCTGATAAATTCCTATCTATGAATCAAATAGAACTGCTTAACATCAAAACTGTGAGCAAACAAATGATTTATGCTAAATGCAGTTGTTAGAAATAGAACGTTTTATCATTATACTGTGTGTAAACGAATTACTGATGTTTAATTGAATTGTTAGTGATACATAACAATACTTGGAACCATTTAGCAGCGAGCAAAAAATGGAGTGCCAGCTCGTTTAAAAATGTTATCAGTAAAATGTGTTTACAAACCATATTGCCTGTATAAACATTATTTGACATTAAATAACCTACGATAGTTGATATGCCATAAAATCCAATCAAACCAATCAAATTTGAAAAGATTTGGTTTTGTTTAATTTCCTTGTTTAATGGCATGTCAATTTTCGTAGGATATTTATTTGCCAAAACCATCCATGTAGAAGATCAATAGGGGTTACATTTAACCCATTGTCTGAGTATAATCTCCCTAATCCAGAGTGGATAAGGGGTTTCATACCTTTCCTATGGGTTTTAATCCAAATGTGAAAGTAAAAGGATTTAATACAAATGACTTTCACGCAGTTACATGGTTTTAAGTAACGAATAATAATTCTTAGTAAATGATTGAAATAGTTCTATTTGACACTTAGATGGGACCGTAAAAAGTATTACCACTCTGGGTCATAGTGAGCCAGGGAGTAATGGCTTCAAAACTGGAATTAAGAGGCACACGGCTATGTGATATAAAGTGTTCGGAGTTAATGCAAGTTTTGGTTTGTGTTGGTTTGTTTTTGGTTTCTTTGATTATTGGCATATCAATTTTCATGGGCTATTTAATGGCATATCAATTTTCATGCGTTATTCAGTGGAATATCAATTTTCATGGGTTTTTAATGGCATATTAATGTTCACGGTTTATTTTACGCTAAAGCCATATTTGCAGAAGTAGTGGTACTATTTAACCCATAGCTAAGGAGATAAGGAATTTTATACGTTTCCAATGTGTGCTGAAGTTGACAGCTAGAATTCCTGTGTGGATACCACAGGAATAGAGCCTCACGACCAATATATAGTTTAGTGTCATGCCTCCCAGCATAGGTTTCTTAGAAAGTAAGCTTGTGTTTACCCCGCTGACAGGGTGTTCTTTAAATTAGTTTAAAAAACGGTGTCTTAAATCCTTGTGGGCATCTGAGTAATGTACCAAAATGAACTTATAAGCAAATAAAAAAGTTACTTTTCTATTGGCCAGTACAGTGATCCATGATTGAAAAAAATAAAAGATTTTGTATCTTTTCTTCATCCTTCAACAAAAGTTGTGTTTTACTTTTCCTATTGATCGTGTGATATTAAAGAAACGAATTGTAAAGTAAGAATTCTTTTTTCGGCCTTAGTGATCCGATAGAGAAAAGATTTCCTCGATTCTTAATTATTTATTCACGTCAGACAACAACCCCGAGTAACGTGGACGGACAGTTGAAAAAAAAAAAGGCCAAAACAATCCACTTTCTTTTTTCTCTGCAAATGCTGATTGGAACCTCTCAGAGAATTATCGAACGTGCAAGAATATCAAATACTTTTCTTTCTTTTTTTCATTGCCTTTTATCGGGACGTGAATAGACTGATCGCTAAGAAAACGAAATCCCCATGATAATCCTATATATCTGATCAGGTTATTTAAATAACTATGCGAGTGGTTAACGTGTTGAACTACGGCATCGTAGTAAGTGAGTTTGAACTCCAATCGCACTATTGCGTTCACTTTCGTAATAATACACTGAGGAAAAGGTATGCACCCTCTTATCATTCTAGCTATGGGTTAAATAGTACCACTACTGCTTTCATACAAGTATAGCTTAGGCATTGAATAACCCATGAAGGTTGATATGCTATTTAACAAAGAAAGAAAACGAAACTTAGATAACTATATTTGTTACACAGGATGTGACCCAACCTTACCGACGTCGAAGCGTTTGATAGTTAAATTTTTTAATTTTAAATCTAAATAAAGACGTATATATAGCTGAGCAACTTATACATAATCCAACTGAATCTAACTAATTTCCCCCCTCTCTCTCTCTATATATATATATATACCAACCCCTCCGCTCAGGCAGGATATGACACAAGGTCAATTTTTAAGCGGAGTTTAAATGGTTTGAATTCAGAGTTTTCCTTCTCCTAGACTAGTTGCCTCACCAAGGCTGAAGAACCTAGTCTATCCTTCTATTTACCCATAGCTGGAGGGAGAATAATTGGATTCATACCTTTCCCAAGGGTATTAGTGCTATGTGAAATGCTACCATTATGTATATATATATATATATATATATATATATATATATATATGTGTGTGTGTGTGTGTGTGTGTGTGTGTGTGTGTGTGTGTGTGTGTGTGTTATCAGTGCACGTGCAAAATTCACAATCTTTTCAGTTGGTTTATCTGAGTGTACGATGGCCTCATGACCTTTAGCCTGTAAACCAGTCTTTTTTGCCTTATGAATTTTCTGTAGATGTTGGAGCATAACAATGTCCATCCAGAGAAACATTTAAGCATTTACATAACACACCCAAGGTGACAAAACCGGAGAAATTTCACATTGAAAAATTAGCCGAAATTCCAGTTGTTATATGTACAAAGCTCCAAGAGAAATTCAGCTGTAATTATATGATGTCTAGACGAGTTTATTGACATCTTGATAGCAGTCTATAAGATTCAGTGCTAATCTAAAAAATATATAAAGCTAACTTCAGCATTTTTTCTGGATCAATAGAACTTAACAACTCTTGATATTTTTGAATACATCACGAATAAACAGCCTTTAAATATAAAACAATACAGTTCATTATTTGTCGGGTTGTACTCTTTTATAGGTGATTGTGCCGAAAGATTGAGATTGCTTTCAACCCATCTAGATAACAGTCCTGTGGCAATTTGAAAAAAGATTATGAAGCAAATTTCAACACTTTTCAAACGAAAAGATTTTAACTGAACCCAAGATTGTTTAACGGCAGAATTTGTCAGACAAACTAAATTGAGATCTTTTCATTTTTTCTCCTCTCTGAAACTAAAAATAAACCATTAAGGTTAGCTTAGAGGATTCGAAGGGCATTAAAAGAAATACAAATACAGGCTAGCAGTTGGGACAGACACCGTGGCGTAATAGGTAAAGTGCTGATCTGTGAAATCATAGTATGCAAGTTCGACTTCCATTTGCTCTATTAAGATCACCTTTGGATTAATACACTTAGGAAAAGTATGAAACCCCTAGCTATGGGATTAAATTGTACTACTGCTATTCTTCAACAAGGATAACGACTGCTTTACATAGTTCAAAATGGTTGATGTGACATAAAGAGCAAAGAAACGAAAAGAGGAGTTTAGTAGGTGCTTCGATCAATGGCTAACTCTCTTTCATTCCTACTGTCTGTCTTGATCAATACAGCTTATATCTTGATACTTTTAACGCACGATGAATAAAATAGTTTTTCGAATATCAAACAATGCAATTATTTTTGCTTTTGGTGTGAGTAACGGAACGTTTAGACAAATGCGTTCTTCAGTGATAGTGAATAAAGAAAAAAGAATTTTTTTTTTCATAAAAAAAAGAGAGAAATGACAACGGAGAATATTCACAAACATACCAATCGGACTGATCCATTTTAGCAGCGCTTGGTACACCAAGTAGTTGGTAAATTCTAAGATAACACGAGATGATTAAGTTCAAAATCTCGTCCCTAAGACGAGAGGTTGTATGGTATGCTTTATCTACACCTGGAGTGAAAACCTGCTATATCTACACGGTTTGTGTGATGGAATGTTAAGCAGACTTGACTAGCAGGCAATTACTTGTGAGTTCCAGTTTAATTGGGAGCTCTATACATGCGCCCTAGTGCCACAACGCAAAGCTTTCTAATTAACCATCGGCAGCCGAAGGGAAAACAACAACTAAAAAAAGAGTTTTCTTTATTGCACGAATAATATATTACCAAGTATTCCAATCTAATACAAATGATTTGAAAACAATTGTATTGTTTCAAGTATTCCTATTTAAAAAATGCATATATAAAGTCAGCCTCGACATTTAATTTTCTTTCTTAAGAAACAACTCTTGATATTTTTAAACACATTACGAACAGTCTTTAAATATAAAATAATACAACTCGTTTAGTTTCAATAAATTATTTCTATTTAATGGTAATCATTTGTTTGCACATTGGTCCAGTTGGTAGAATGTTTGCCAATGGTTCAGATCTGGGTTCAATCCCCGCTCGCGTCATACCAAAGACTTTAAAAATGGTACTTGATACCTCCTTGCCTAAAACTCAGCAATATAAGTTACATATCAAGGGAGCAATCTAGGGTAAGGAGTAGCGCCACCGCCAACATATCGGTGTAGTAGCTATTGAAAAGGGAGCCTTCTGGTCGCTCTCGATTATGGTCACCAACTTTACTTTTACTTACTATATATTCGCACTGGCCCAGTCGATTGGGACTGCAGAATACACCGACTTCATCTCTGCAAAGGGGTAAAACTCAGCCAACGAGTGTCCTGGACATGACACGAAACAATCTGATGCTGAGGCTTCAGGAACGCTGGAACATTGAGAAATACGAAGCACCCCTTCATTCTCATCACTCCCAGGTCTACTCTGATCCAGGGTGGTAGTACCTTATAGGCTCCTAGCGTTGGGTCAAATAGAACTGTTTGACATTTAAACTGTGTGCTGATGCTAAAATGAATTATTAAAAATAGAACTGTTTTTCATTTAACTGTGTGTGAACAAATGTCTGATGTTTAATTGAATTGTTAGCGTTAAACGGCGATACTTAAAATAATTAATGATAGAATTATTTGTATTTGATTGAAATCGATAAAACCAATCAACTGTGGAAAAATGAACAAAGACTCTTTTAAAAATGTTATCTTCAAAATGTGTTTACAAATCATATTCATCATATATATATATATATATATATATATATATATATATGTGTGTGTGTGTGTGTGTGTGTGTGTGTGTGTGTGTGTGTATTTATAAAGAGGATTTAGCATTAAATAACTTGCAATGGTTGATATGCCATCAAACCAAATCAAACCAAATTATATATATTTGATATATATGTAGAAAGAGGATTTGGTATTAAATAACCTACAATGGTTGATATGCCATAAAACCCAACCAAACCAAAATTATGTTGTCACAAGTTACAATAAATAATATTCCTTTATAAAAGGAATTATTCTTTCAAGAACGTATACTTTATACACATGAACCCCCTACATGGTGAACTGATTAGTCAGCTAGATTAGCAGACCATTGTTAGTGAATTAGATTCTCACTAGGAGTCCCATAATTCTAGCTATGTGCCAAAACTAATCTTTACAAATGACTATTCTTAATAGACATAATTTACAGTTATATATTATCAAGTATTCCTATCAAATAGAAATATATTTAAACGGATATTTGACTCATAGATATGGCTCTAAAAGGTACTACAAGGTCGGACCCGAGTGGACCTTTCTGTAATGGCAATCAACGGATACTCTACTCTCCCCAGATTTCCAAATCTGGAGCCTCACCATCAGATACAGTGTGATATCTGTCACCATCAGATACCTTGGATATCTGTCTTTTTTTATTCGGAGGGCCAAGAGCTAATCCCTCTACAGAGGATACTGTCAGTGTATAGTAAGTCTCACCGAAGGAGCAACAATATTTTTGTAGTTTTCATGTGCGCGTTATATACCGAAAAGAACAGACAATAACTTTTGAGTATTAAAATTTAATCTGTTTTTTTTTTTTTTTCATTTATTACGAATTATAAAAATAGTGAACAGAAGGAGAGAGTCGAGGAACAGCTAAGATATATGCACTGTGGGAGATAAGAAGTCCTCAGTGAAGGGCTCCTTCTTCGTTCTGCTTTCACGAGACTAGTACAGGGCCAACTCAAAACATTGAATTATCTCAGCTTCTATTAGTCTTTCAACTTTAGGTCCTTCGGAAAACACCTCTTCTTTCTTTCTTTTGGGATCATTCCCGCTCTCGACTTTAGCGAACCTATTTCTTCACATTTCTTCTTTCACGAGCCTGTTTCTTCACACTTCTCTGCATTATCTTGAGTTTTCTAACCAATTAACTTCTTTAATTTAGCGAGTCTCGTACAGCCTAGACCTCTCTCCACCTCTCAACACTGTGCCGTCTGACATAAGACCAACGCCTAGAGTGGTGTGATAGCTAGTGACTTTTTTGCAGTCTCCTTCGTTCTCCCTTGTCAAAAATCTTCCGTCGTTTTATTATTTTCCGGATGCCCACGTAATCCTCGTGGTCACACTTCCTTCCGGAATACCACCGACTCAATCCCCATGGCATTTCTGCCGTGCTTTGTTTATCTTAAGATACAGGTGCACATCCAGTTTTCCATCTGCGTAAATTATGGGACTGGCAAAGAAATCTTCTTCCATTTACTATTCAACATGAGTCAAAATTAAATCTGAAACAGACGCTGCAAATGAACCTGCTCGAGTGAAATCGTTGATGCTTAACCTGAAGTTTGAGGCATTGGCCTCAGCATGAACTTAGATAAAACAGAGTTAATCCGCTTTAAACAAAATGCATCCACTTTAAATGGCAAGACTCTGAAAATAATATGCCAGTTCATATACCTCGGTCGTAATGTCACACCAACTAAAAGGGATGTTGTCAACGAACGCATGAGTAAAGCATGGGTTGATATTGACAGGTTATAGACCATATAGAAATCTGATAAAATAAAAAGGGAATTCTTCCAATATGTAATTGTTTCAGTACTACTATATGATCGCACCACTTGAAATTCAACGAAACGACTGGAGAAAAAGATAAATAGGGACAACACATCGCTGCTGCGTGCAGCATTGATAAATCCTGGAAGCAGCACCCAGCAAAAAAATCAGTGCACGGACAATTACCTACCATCTCATGAGAACAAGGAAGACATAGCAAACACTGCAAAAGCGTCGTTCCCCTTCTGGACTCCAACACACGAACACACCAGTGTTGTTCAGCCAACAAAAATCACTATGTGTAAGTACTAGATGCCGCCTACATGACTAACTAAGAGCGATGGCTAATAAGATGACAAGAGCAATTCAAAGGAATTTGTGCCGTCGCGACGCCATGATGATGATGATGATAAGGAGGAGGTATACACTCTCAACGGCGCTATTAGCGTAATGGTTATTGTTCTAGGAAATGGAATTAGTAAACCGAGTTCAAATCTTGGACGGAAATATTGGCGTTTCAATTCGCGCTATTCCCCCGTGGAAAAGGCATGACGCCTCTGTTCTCCTTTTTGCTCTGCGCAATTTGTAGGGAAGATTAGGTTCTCTTGCCTTGGTTTGACAACCGCGCTAAAAGAAGGAAAACTCTGAATTCAAACCAGATTTACTCCACTTTAAGATCGACTACGTATCATGTCCTACTCGTGGCGGAAGCGTTGGTTTCATCTTTCCTTTAATGGCACATCAACCTTTATGCATTGTTTAATGCTAAAGCCACTGATGTAGAACAGCAGTCTTTCTAGTTATTCAACTCATAGCTAGGAAATCAAGAAGTTTTACTTTTCCCAATGACATTGTCTGAAAGCATGATTGGAGTTTTAACTCGCCTACTACGATATTAGTCCTGTAAAGAAACCTTTACGTTAGGGAGACGCCTGCACCGAGGGGGTTTGGTAAAATATTCAACATCGATGGCAAATTCATATTATTAGTCTAATTTTAAGCAAATGTAAATGTTTCATTGGTTTTTCTTTTCTTTATTTTCTTCTTTTGCTTCTTTGTTTTTTGCCTATTTTTTGCTTTCTGCCTATTTTTTGATTTTTGCTTTTTCTGGGGGGGGATATTTTTTTTTTAGCCTATCTAGTGATGGTTGTTAAACCGATGATAACGATATCATTTTTTCTTTCTTTTTTCAGTTGCTAGATGTATGCAGCCAAAGAACACATAATTCGATGAGTCAAAGAGCTGATGTTTTTCTCTTTGTTTCATTTGGGGGGGGGGGGTACGTGCTTGTTTGGGCGTGGCTAATTTGTTTATTTTGATGCTTTGTTGTTAACCGACTTGATTACCCCCATGTGTCACCCCTAACCTACTCGACCGTTGGCCTGGCAACTTTCCACCAATGCAGATAAATCAATTTGGTCTACCACCCAGAATAACAACAATACCCGTAATTCGTGATCGATTTGGTGTCTAATGGATGGGTTCCCCATTTCTGCGAGAGACAAGGTAAGAATTTTAATCGAATCTTCTTTATATCTGCTAATTTAAAAATGAACAACTTACCAGAACTGATAAAATCTACCGTAGGCGTGATGGTTACCGTAAAGGAAAATGGAATCGGACTGACGAATTCAAAAATGATGTTCGCTTTTCAATTGGTGATAATAATCTTAGGTATCCATTTCATCTCCTCCTTTTCCTAATAAGGGTATAATCGGGCTGCAGTCGGGGCTATCTAGTCTTGGTAGGGCTTTTGGCTTAGGAATAGGACAACTTTAAATTGAAATAGGCTACCAATATGTCATATGCCAACGTTTTAAGTTAATTTATTAATTCATTTATTTATTTTAATGGCATGTCAACTCGTCAAAGCTATTTTCTTCCTTGAGGTTTGATAATCGCTTTCATTGTACATTCATTTTAACATTTGTTTTTGTGGGGATTGTACGAAGTCCAATCAAATACAAATAATTTTAAAACAGATCAATTTTATTTATTGATGGAACCCTAAAAGGTAAAAACCACAAAGAGTTTGAGTCGACCTGCAAATAATGGCAATGAAGTGGTACTTCGCATTACAATGCAGTTCAGCCGGCTAAGGCAATAGATTATGCTAACTGCATCTCGCCAAAGGAGTAAGACCCCCTACGAACGAGAATTCTGAATATAATACTAAATCATCTGATCGTGAGGCTCCAGTTCTAGAATTTTGAGGAATGAGAAATACTTGTTCATTGCCATTACACTCAGGTATACTCTTACCTGGAGTGATAATGCATATTAGGGTCCCTTCTATGTGTCAAATGGAAATATCTAATAATTCTCTTTACTTGGAGCCATTTAACTATGTGCAAAAAAATCTATTAGTGTTGAACAACAATACTTAAACCATTTAACTGAATATAAATAAGACAATTAGTGTTACATGGCAATGCTTTAAACTATTAAACTGTATGAAAATGAAACTATTAGTGGTAGATAGCAATACTTTAAACTATTTAACTGTTTGCAAGTAAAACTATTTTTGTTTGATAGTAAATCTTTTAAACATTTAACTCTAAGCAAACGAAAAGGGCTCTGGCTCGTTTGAAAATTGTTCTCAACAAACTATTTGTTTACAAATCATATATACTTAATATATGTATGCATAAACGGGATTTGGAAGTAAATAACCTATATGAATTGATATGCCGTAAAGTAAAACCAAACACCCAACCAACCGACACTATCTTGTTCTCCAGATCTGACCATCAGATACAGTTTAGTGTCATAGCAGGACAGCACTCTTTCAGAGGGGTACAACCTTCTCTGAAGGGCATACAGTCTGCGTATTCTAAGCCTCGCCGACAGGTTTAGAGATTGCTTAAGGCATTTAACACCACGTGAAGGATGAACTGTAGAGAACTAAAGAAAAAAAAATACTTGAATCTCTCCTCATAGATTCCATTGTTAAGTTCTGGATCGACAACTGCTCGGTGACAGCGGGGGTCCGACTGCACCTCCACCTCGTACAATAATTTGCGCCAGTCACAAAAGTATAACAAATTTCAAAGCTTCTGTACGCTGGAGTTATACTTAGCTGGTGTTCGTAGCGGATGAGTAGGAATTAATAACAACTTAGCTCCGGGGTGTTACCCTCACAAGCATCCCGAGCCACCAAGGTACAATCTGCATCATCGTCTAAAACTGGTAAGGACTGGCCCATTTCTGGAAGAGTCTAATCTAAGTCATGTAAGCGATTTTTTAATCTCCTCCGCGGCACCTCCCATTAAACTAACTTCAGTGTCCCATTTTAGATCCAATGGGAGTCAAATAAATACAATTATATATACACTGCATTGAGAAGGGGGTTATCCTACTGTAGAGATGCAGGTGTGTGTAGCATAAGATTTATGATCGGAGGAAACGGAGTCTGAGTTCCGAAAAATGGCTGTTTGCGTTTTACGTCACGTTTATACACTTGGTAAAGGCATGAACACGTCTCTTTTACCCTGCTATGAGTAAATATAGTCGGGCAAAATCGGCTCTTCACATTGCTAAAGCAACAAGTAGAGGAAAAGTAAAAACTCTTCATTCGAAACTTGAGGAGTCCTGTTGGGAGAATCTGTGAAGCACCATATTTTTGTTATCAGCTAATCAAAAAAGAGTGACTGGCGCTACAGAATCTTTCACCATTCTAAGAGACTCCCTTGTGTAGTTCACTTGATAAGCTTTAGTTTGATTAATGGTCCTCATCAAATCAATGGACGAACATAATTATCTTAATCTGTGCGAATTTTTCACTCAAGCTCTCACAGGCAGTTTTTCACTTGAATTAGTGCAAGTCTCATCGGGTCGCCAAGACACTTCAGAGAATTCTACCTGATCTTAACTATGTTATGTTACGGATAATCTTTGTTCTCCTGATCTAGAACCATCCCCGTCTCTTTTCATGACATTTGGGGAAGATTCCATGGTCATCAACTATTTTTGGTATATCCGACCCCGCTCATGTTCCACCACTGCCATTTTAGTTTTCTAAAAAAAAAATCTTGATATTTTTCCAGCTTTTTGCTTTCTTTATTTTTCATTCTATAAATCCCTTGAACGTCAAAATCCACTTGATGAAAAATACTCTTCTTCAAGAATTTGCCTTCTGGCCGAGATTGGATGGTCTTTCAGTATTTCAAAATCTTAAGGAAGTTTATACATCTCATTTTAAAAGAAGGATTTGCGTATATGAAATTCATCAGAATGAGCAAACGTTAGTCTCTTGTAAATTTCCAGCAGATCACCTTTCCCACCCAGTCGTGTTAGCTCTTGTATTCATTTTGTGCCAGTTTGCTTATTATGTCATTAACTGATATTCCATTACCTTTTGGCAAACTAAGCTAAGTTTTGTAAATTACTATGAGAGACGACAATTTTTGCAATTTATTTTGAAACTATTTCGGAAAATCACACAACAATTATAAAGAAAACAATTATTAAGAGACAATCACTTCATCAGCCTAAATAGCCCCCTTGGGGAAAAACTTTAATTAAAAGCTTCCGATTTAAATCTCTACATCAGGAACGCTCTAGTTAATAATTTGTCGGTAAAACATGCTAGCGAAGTAAATTTGATTCTTCCTTGATGCTCTACCGTTGTAACCTTGTGCCATCCTAATCTTAGCAAAGGAGATAAATTTGCTCCTGGAATCGATCCCAAGTAGAATAAACGTTTGAAACTTGGTGAAGAGATTTTTTTCATCGGTTGGGACATATTTGAATGCACAAAATAGCATAATAGTCAATTTATAAAACGCACTATTTTCCAGGTTTTTTGGTAAAAAAGTAAGGGGTATGTATTGTCATCATCATCGTCATCATCATGTCGTGCTGCTAGCACGGATATCCCTAACCCTCTCTCGCTACTCCTCCCTATCGTTCATCGCTTCTGGTAAGTCCTCAGGGCTGTATGTAGGTTCGAGCTGGTCGTCCGTCTTTTGCTCGGCCATATTAGGAGGTCCATAGGAGAACATCACTTATGAGCTCTTCTCTGCTTCTCCAGTTGTTTCCAGCATGTCTGGTTCATCTAACTTTGAGAGTTTTCATGAAGAAAGCTAGGTGGCCGTACAGTTGGTGCTTTGTGGGATGTTGCCTCCAGGACTTTTTCAAAATTGCTCGCAGCATTCTTGTGTAGTTACCGACAAGCTTTTTCTCCATACGCTTAGTTAGCGTCCATTTAGTGCATCCATATAGCAGTATCGACTCGACCGCTGCTTGGAAGAAACCGTTTTTATTTTATCGGCCATATGACCGATAGCCTATCGATAGCTCTCCATGCCTTTGTTAGCCTCGTGTCGATGTGTTTGTGCATTGTACTCGAAAATTATTTAATTGGCTTTCTTTCGGCTTCTTGATTCGCCATATTCAGGACGGGAAATCTATGGTCCAAACTTATGTACTTTTCGTCGTAGCAGAGAAATATCAACAGGAGGGTGTGTTTGTTTATAATTTTCCCCCTCCTAATGTGATATTATTTTCTTGGCAAACTTGTTGCATTTTTTTATGATCATGTCTGTGCGATTTCTCTAAATACTATGTGTAATTTGTGTTTTAAGTTGGCGACCGTAATCGAGGGTGATCTGAAGGCTCGTTTTACGATAGCTACTACACCAAGGTGGAGAGGAAGGCGCTACTCCTTTCCCTGGATTGCTTCACTTTACCCTTGATCTGTACCTTATAATTGTAAATGTTAAGCAAGGAGGCATCAAATACCATAATTCTTTTTTTAAGTCCGTACGAACTGATGGAGAGGTAAAAATACTAAATTTAGGTTAAATTTAGCTGCAACAAATTCGAAAAAGTTAGTGCGTATTATACACAAAGATTTATTTTGCAGAATTTCGGAGCCAAAAGTTACATACGTGCATTTTATACACAAGTAATTAAGGTGGTCAATGAACTGAGATTGTTTTATATCGGTTTTAGGGGGTTCATTGTTTTATTCCGGGCATAAGTAGATTAACTGAGATTGTTTTAAGGTATACCTTGTTTTATTCCTGGCCTAATTTGATTAAATTACTAGAAATCCAAAAATGTATATCTTACTATCAGTGTATTCATCCTACGTGAAGATTGCAAGGCTTTATCGGATATATGGAAAAGATTAGACCAGTAACAGGTAAACTGCGGGTTGTGAGCCATATGTGACACGTGGTGCCTTTTGAAGGGCCTACGTAAGACTTGGAATTCTTTTAGAGAAAATAACTTTTTACCATCTTATCCCTATTTCTACAAAAAAATGCTTATGCGAATGGTCTTTCGCGGTGAAACCGGTTGAGGTACCTTTAATTTAAAATTACTTTGAATATTTAATAGTGCAGCCTGCCTGTTGATGAGCTATGTTTCATGCGGCTTCTCGAAAAATATTCCCATGTCTATTATAGATTAAAGATTAAATAAAATATGATCATTTTCATTTTTCCAACCCCACGGTTTTACTAGTCCAATCCAGATATGGTCAAGTTTTTCCAGAAGCGGGACGCAGGATATAGGCAGGCAGCACTACTTTGAAAAAAGTTCAAGGTAATTTTACGTTGAAAGTACCTCAACCATTTGCACAACAGAAGAACATAGTCTTAAACTTCTGCCTCATAAATAAGCAACCTTTGTCGAGAAGTAGACCACGCGAGACATGGCTAATCATGTTGATGTTTTATGTCTCATGTGTCTTACACTACTCTAAGTTTATGCTTGTTTGGACTTATGGCATATCAACCTTTGTAGGTTATTTAATACAAAATACATTTTTATACAAATAAACTGTTCTATTTTAAACAATTCAATTTAGCATAAGTACAGTGTAATTATCAAGAATATTTCTATTTCAAGCCATTCAGTTTAGTCAAACAGTTCTATTTCAAATAATTCAGTTTAGTATACATATAGTTTTTATTTACAGTTAAAACAGTTCTATGTCGATCAACTCAATTTAGCATTAGTACGCAGTTTGAATATCAAAACAGTTCTGTTTCAAGCAGTTCATTTTAGCATAAGTATACAGTTCCGTTCTATTTAACCCATACATCAGGTGCTACCACTTCGGGCCTGTGTGGATCAGGGAGTGATGGCAATGAAGGAGTATTCTGCATTCCCCAAAGCTCCCGCATTACTGGATCTTCACCATCAAATTGTTTATTATCATATCCAGGACAATCGTTGGAGGAGGAGTCTTACCCCTTTGCAGAGAAACAGTTGGTGTATTCTATAGCCCCAGCCAGCTGGGCAACCTACACAACTTAAAAGTCAAATTAATTTTACGTTGAAGGTACCACAACCATTTTCACTACAGAAATCCATAGTCATAAGCTTTTGACTGAGAAATAGTGAAAACCTGATTTTGTACACTTTGGTAAAAAGATATTTTCTATATGAAAACAGTAGCCTTACGCAATCTATCTAAAAGACACCGCAAATAGCAGTTTTTCTATTACTGCTATAGAACAATATGCTGCTTGATTATTTAGTTGGTTGATATGTTTTATGGCATATCAACCCTTGTAGGTTGTTTCAATCCAAATATTGTTCATAGATTTACCCGTTAAAGGTATCTGGTTACCCTCAAGAATTTGTATTTCTTATTCTAAAAGTATTATATTAAATGAAACAAGCTAAGCATTACAATAGTTTTATCTATCATACTTCCCTTAGCCAACGTAGTCCGCTTGTTAGCCGAGTGGTCTAAGACTTAGTTTAACGTAAAGTTTGATGGGTTTCGATCCCGACTTCGAGTATCCTGCGTGTCTAGCCACACTGAAGAGTTCTGATAGAACGAAACAGTCTGTCTGTGGATGACAATATATATATATATATATATATATATATATATACTATACCAGACAAAAGTATTTAGCCACCATCATCCTAAAAGTCTTATTCTTCTTAAGCAAAAATAAATACAAATTAAACAAAAAAATACTAAAAACTATTCATTAATTAAAATGATCCCCTTTGGCTGCTATTACTGATTCACTGATTCTCTGCATTTTTTCCGCCAGTGATTAGAGGTAGATTGAAGATAGTTCTGCCCAGCTTTTCTTCAAGAATTCCCAAAGGTGGGTTATAAAGCACTGATTGTTTCGGTCAAGTTCATCCCACACCAGTTCAATGGGATTTAAGTCACGCTGATTGTTTCGGTCAAGTTCATCCCACACCAGTTCAATGGGATTTAAGTCACGCTGATTGTTTCGGTCAAGTTCATCCCACACCAGTTCAATGGGATTTAAGTCACGCTGATTGTTTCGGTCAAGTTCATCCCACACCAGTTCAATGGGATTTAAGTCACGCTGATTGTTTCGGTCAAGTGATAAGTTGAAGAACAAGCTGTTCTTCTTCGCTTTTAAGCTATCTCTAGAAGAGTTTACTACTATGCTTTGAGTCATTATCTTGCATGAGTAAATATCATTGACCCTCAAGTCGCGTTCCAGATGAGATCGCGTGATGCTGCAGTATGCTTTGATAGCCGGTCAGATTCAATTTGATCGTCTCCTATTGATAATACCGGACTTTGTAATTAGCAAATTCCCCACACACAAACACACATACACACACCATAAAAGAAACTCCTTCAGGCTTTAAGGTAGGTTTCATAGAGGGGATTAAAGCTCTTTCACTAACTCATAGATTATCCTATTTGACGCAATATTATCGCACTTTGATTTGTCAGTCCAAAGGACTTTATTCCACTGCTTTATTGTCCAGTCTTTATGCGGTATAACTCAGTAAGGCTTTTTGATATTGTTATGTTTCCCCAACCGTGGTTTCTTGCCAGTAATTCTGCCCTATTGGCTAGGTTCATGGAGTCTTCTCGTCACAGACACATTGGTTCTGCTGTGCAGTGATGTTTGGAGCAGTCGGCCTTATGTCACACAAGTTTGTGACTGATAAAATTATTCTCTGCATTGGTAAAATAGGTAGTATCTAGCAATCAGTCATTAAACACTATATATTCTAATGTGAATTCAAGTGGTATAATGAAACTTTTGGAAAATGTTTTAGTCATGTTCAATACAAAAGATAAAAAAAAATGCCTCCTATCAATTTTTCAAAAGATATCATGTTTTAATAAGGTCAATGTTACAGAGGAAGATCTGTATTTAGTATAAAAAATGAAAACATTTTGGTACTTGTTTCATAAAGAATAACACCTTTAGAGTTAGGGTGGCTAAATACTTTTGTCTGGTAGTGTACACACACACACACACACACACACACACACACACACACACATATATATATATATAATTAAATATATATATAGTGTATATTTATTGTATATATATATATAGTGTATATATATATATATAGTATATATATATATATAATTATAATGTATATATATAGTTTATATATGTAAAAAAATATATATATAAATATATATATATACACTATATCTTTATATATATGAATATATATATATATATAGTGTATACATATATAAGAAAGTAAAGTTGGCGACCACAGTCAAGTGTGACATGAAGGTTCCCTTTTCTATTGATTCTACACCAACGTGTAGGGAGAACGCTACTCCATTCCCTGTATTGCTCCCCTTTACCCTTGATACGTACCTGATAATGCAGAGTGTCAAGCAAGGCGGCATCAAGAACCATTTTTGAGTCTTTGGTATGACTCGACCAGAGATTGAACCATGGTCTCCCGGACCATTGGCGAATACTATATATATATATAATGTAGAAATTCGTTTGTTAGTAATATTATTTTCAACGAGCCAAAGCTTGTTTATCTCTACACAGTTAAATGCTTCTTAGCACTGATAATTCAATTTAACATGAATCATCTAGTTGCACACAGCTAAATGGTTTCAGGTGGAGTAAATAATCAAATACTAAATTGGGGACTAACAGGTACAACCACTCCGGGTCAGAGGGAACCTGAGAATTATGACAATTAAGGGGTCGTCCACATTCTTCAAACTCCAAGATTGGAGCCTCAACCTCAAATGCTGTTTAATGTAATACCCAGAACACTAAATGGTTGCAAATATAGCTATTTACCACTAATAAATTTATTCAACGTTATTCATTCATTTGCACGGGGAGATAGTTTCAAGCATTGCTATATGATATGAAGAGTTCAATTTAATAATCATTTATTTGCACACAGTTAAACAGTTTCAAGTAAATTGTTTGATTTGTTTTTGCTTTTTGGCATATGAACAATTGTTGGTCATTTATTACCAAATCTTGTTTTTACCTATATATATGAGCTGTAAACAGCTTTTGTAGATACACACAGTTAAAACAATTCTATTTCTAACAATTCAGTTTAGCATAAGTCATTGGTATAGGACACTATCAGGTGCTACCACTACGAGCCAGAATTGATTTGTGAGTGATGCCTATGTAGGGATACTCAATATTCACCAAAGCATTACTAGATCCTCACCATCAGGTTGTTTAGTGTCATATCCAGGATTCTTTTTTGGCGGGGTATCTTATCCCTCGGCAGAGATGCTGTCAGTGTATTCTACAGCCACCCCCCACGAGAGGACTGAGGCATAGTAAATGATCCAGCAGTTCTATGTGATTTATAGACGGACCGTAATAGGTAGTAATAGCCGTGTCAAAAATGCACCTGGGAGTAATGGCAATGACGGGGTACTCCAAATTCTCTTAAGCTGCAGGACTGAAGCCTCACCCTCAAATACTTAGTGTCACACATAGGACATTCGTAAGGGGGTCTTACACCTCTGCAGAGATTCAGTCGGCGTATTCTACAAGCCCCAAACGACTCGGCTCAAGTTGTGTCTTAATTTAACGCTGATTTATTAAACTAAATAACGCGTCTGTTCTGGTTGGTTGGTTGGTTTTATGCCATATCAACCTTTGTAGGTTACTTAACACCAAATCCATTTTTATGAAAATAGTTCTATTTCAAATAATTCAGTTATGGATAAGTAAACAGTTTAAATGAAAGTACAGTTTAATTGTGTAAAACATTTCTATTTCAAGCTATACAGTTTAGTCAAGAAGTTCTATTCATCTAATTCAGTTTAGTTTAAGTATAGATTTTGTTTACACACAATTAAATGCCAAAACAGTTCTATATTAAACAAATCAGTTTAGTGTATGCACAGCTTCAATGTTAAATACAGTTTTATTTCAAATAATTCAGTTTAGCATAAGCACGCAGTTTTAAATGTAAGTACGGTTTAATTGTCAAAAACATTTATTTCAAGTAATTCAGTTTAGTCAAACAATTCAGTTTATCATAGGTATGCCGTTAGTTCTGTTTAAACCAATAGATAGGGCCCTCTCAGGTGCTACTACGCCGGGCCAGAGTGGACCTAGGAGCAATGGCAATTAAGGGGTACCCCGCATTCCCCATGCCCCAGCCTCACTGTTTAGTGTCATATATCAGGACAATCATTAAAGGTGAGGTCTTACGCCTCTGCAGAGGTGCAATCGGTGTATTCTACAGGCCCGGCCGACAGAGCAATGCGTCTGTTCTGTGTACCTTTCATGCATCGAATGATACTGAATAAGACCATAATTCATATGCTATTTCATCATTGAAGTTTGCTTGAAATCTAATCTAAATTAACCCAATCCATCCGCTACAAGCACGGTTTGATACAAAATCAATTGTAAAGCATAGTAAAACTGGATAGAATTCAGTGCTCTCTTTCTCCTCGACTGATTTTTCATCAAGGCTGAAGATTTCACTTTAACTGTTTTACGTATAATAGAAAAGAGGTAGACACGATTTTATTAAGAACATCAGTCTTTGCCTGAAATTGAAATTGGCTGGCCAATTCTGTTTGCCACGCTAATAACTAGAAAAAGTTAAGTAAATACAGAAAAACATGTTGATTAATTCGTCTAATTATCTCGCATATTTTAGTATACGGTTTTTTTTCTAAAATGAATTTTGGTTATGAGGCGATCATTTTATTTCTCTTTCTCCATAAGCATTTTTATCGAATCTTTTCCATATATTCAATAAAATGTTGACTTTTCCACACTTTAATATATAACATGTAGTTGTGCACTCGATTTCATTAACATGTTAAATGCTAACATTTTGAAATCCTAAGGTTTTGTCTCGATACTTTTGGAATCCACCTCTGACATGCACACGCACACATGCATATATATATATATATATATAAATATGTGTGTGTGTGTGTGTGTGTGTGTGTGTGTGTGTGTGTGTGTAATGAGCTAAGGTGACTAGACAAATAGGAATATTACTTTTATGCAATATCAAACTGATGGATAAGCAACACCCAAAGTACATTATATGTGTATCAGCGTTTGTTTTGGGTTTTTTTTTTCTCACTGATGAATACATAGATACTGTCCAGTATAATAAACAAGAAACTAAATTATGCACATTGTTAATGAGGTTTATTTTTCTGCTTCAAATAACATTGTACATTTTACGACGATTGACATTCGTTAGATGAGGTTGACTTTGTTCAGCCAATGTGCCCAGGCATCCTTCCATGAGCAACCATGACAGCCATTTTATCTTTTTAGCCTGCCAGTAAAGCCCAAGTGTCTCTCTTTTCTTTCTTTTGTCCAAACATTACCCTTTCTTTTTGTGGCAACCTTTCGCCTACTTAACTGGCCTTACGTTAGATATTTTCTTCTTTTCTTTATATCTCTATCTTTGCCTTGCCTTCGAATTGACAGTCAATTTAAATGTAGCTTTGTCATCAATACCTGCTTGTGCATCGACAATGACGACCTTGTCACCCAATCACAAATGGAGAATTGATTAGGAAGTATCACGTACTAAAAACTGCATTAGATTTCTTTAAGAAACAGAAGTATGAAAAAAATGAGATAATGTGGTTACAGTGAAAGAGAGGTTTACAAGAACTAATAATACCGGAGACTGCCGTGTATTATGCGCATGCGTGTATAAACTACAACTCCACTTCCAGACAAAAACACCAAGAAAAAAACAGTTCTCAAATAAACTGCTAAGAACTTTCCACCTAATATGATGGAAAGAGAGAAAACGAGAGGTACTTTTGAATGACAAAATGTTCATGATTGTCTCCACTAATCACAATAAAATGTTATTACTACTGTTAGGTATGGATTGATTTGGTTTGGTTTGGTTTTATGGCATATCAACCATTGGAAGTTATTTGATTCCAAATCCATTAATATACATATAAACAATTCTATTTCAAATAATTCAGTTAATCAGTTCTAGTTGAGCCATAGATAGGACCCGATTTGGTGCTCCCACTTCGGGCCAGAGTGAATCTGGAAGCAATGGCAATAAAGGGGTACTCTGCATTCCCCAAAGCTCCTGCATTACTCGAGCCTCACTATCAAATTGTTTAGTGTTATATCCTGCACACTTGATGGCGGGGTCTTATCCCTCTGCAGAGATGCAGTCGGTGTATTCTGCAGTCCCCTCAGCCGATTGGGCAACTTCTACTGTTACTAAGAATCCGAATATGTTGGCCTACCGTAGTAAAGGGCGACCTGATTGCTCCGTTTTCAATATCTATTAGACCGAGCTGTATGAGAAAGTTCTAACCCTTTCCTTAGATTGCTCCACTTACCCTTGATCAGTGCCTTATGATGTTGAGAGTTAAGCAAATAAGCATCAAGTACAATTTTGAGTTTTTGGTATGACGTGAGCTGGGATTGAACCCAAGTTTCCCAGACCATAGGCGAAAACTCTGAATGGTATGTCAATCCCTCAAGAGCTATTTTATGTCTAGAGGTTAGGGGATTGCGTTCATCGTATATATTTACACAACCCCAACGCACAAGTAGAATGTGACACAGGGTCAAATTTAGGCAAAATATAACAGGTTTGAATTCAGTGTGTTTCTAGGTCAGTTGGTTGACCCTGTAGAATACATCGAGTACATCTCTGCAGAAAAGTAAGATCTACTAACGAGTGTCCTAGATAAGACACTAAACAATCGAAAGGTGTGGTTCCAATCTTGGAGCATTAAAGAATGTAGAGTACCCCTTCTTTAATCTTGCTTCTACGTTCACTCCATGGGTTAAATAGAATTGTATGATATTTAAACAGTGAACAAACTTATGCTGAACTGAATTGTTAGAAATAGAACTGTTTGATCATTTAACTGCGTATAAACTAATGATTTATATTTGATTGAATTGTTAGTGATCAATAGTAATACTTGGAACCAAATTAATGAATAGTGTTGAATTGATTAATTAAAGTTTAATTATAATAGTTGTAATCACTTCACTTTCTGCAAGCAAATGTTAGATAGCTATAATCGAAGCTTTTTAACTGTGAAGAAACAATGACAATACTAGAGTACAACCAAATAAGTTGTAATTCTTTTTAAAACGAAATTACCTACGAATTAGATGTCCAAACGGATGACTGAGGCTAAATTATGACTTATATAACAATACTTGAAACCACTTAAAACGTCCTCAGGCTCGTTTTAAAATGTTATCTACAAAATGGTTTCCCAAATTATACATATTTAATATATATGTATTTGGTATCAAATAACCTACAATGGTTGATATGCTATGAAACCAAACGAAACCAAATCATACATATTTAATATATATGTATAAAGAGGATTTGGCATTAAATAAACTGCGATGGTTGATATGCCATAAAACCCAACCAAAACACACACACACACACACACACACACACACACACACACACACACACACACATATATATATATATATATATATATATATATCTTTAGCATTGCAATATTTACACTACATTAGTCCATGTAGGTTTATAGCTTTCTCAAGAGTATAAGTTCGAAAGAGAACGAAATAGCACGACAAAAATTTGATCTCGATTACTACGATGTCGAATTCTAGTTTATTAGCCACTACATCACGAGGAACCCCTCCCCAGATAAATGAAGTTTGCTTTTGCAGATGATTCATGACAGAGTGTAGCATCGTGTGTATTCAAAGGTTAAAAATCTCTGACGATGTCAGTAACTTTTCAATTCCTAACATGGCTGAAGTAAACTTAAAAAAGAAGAAATAACACTTTTTAAAATCGCTGGTAAATTTTGA
>OY757939.1:28113205-28508205 GCA_963585895.1 Sepioteuthis lessoniana
CCGATAACATAGCGCTTCTGGCAAATACACCCGCCCAAACAGAAAACCCTACTACATAGTCTGGAATGAGCAGCTGTCTGCATAGGCATCCATGTCAATGCACACAATACGGAATATATGTGCTTTAATCAAAGAGGTGATATATATTGAACAAGTTCTGGAGGAAGCACCCCACAAATCAGCAGTTGTATGGTCACTTACCACCCATCACAAAGACTATCCAAGTTAGACAAACTAGACATGCAGGACACTGCTGGAGAAGTGGGGACGAATTCATAAGTGACGTACTCCAGTGGACACTTCATATGGACGAGTAAAGGCAGGACGACTAACGAGAACCTACATACAACAGCTCTGTGCCGATACAAGATGTAGCCTGGAAGACCTACCGGAAGTGATGGACGATAGAGAAGGGTGGCGGGAGAGGGTCAGGTATATCCGTGCTGATGGCGTGACATGATGATGATTTCTCAACAGGTGGTGAGGGTGTTTGGAGATGGATATAAAGGTTCAACGGAAGAAAATGGTACTTCAGTGATTAATCATTTTTGTTTACTTTTAAATATATGTATATTTGTGTGTGTGTGTATTTGTGTGTGTGTGTTTAGTTGTGTGTGTGTGTGTGTATGTTTGAGAGTGTGTGTGTGTGTGTGTTTGGGTGTGTGTGTTTGGGTGTGTGTATGTGTGTTTTGGGGGGTGTATTTGCTCGTGTGTGTGTTTGTGATTGTGTGAGTGTATATTGCAAAACATGGACTGACTCGTAATTAGAGATTCACATGGGTTCATTTAAAAAGTAATAGTCTTTAGCCATACGGAGGAGCCAGAGCTGAATATTTTAACTGAGATCTGACTGATGTGCAAGCTATGGGCAAGATTGGTTCCCAGAATTCTCCTGCCAGAACACAAACTGAAAATGGTTGACATTTCCAAAACACCTCTGACACTCCAACTCTTTGAAAGAGACTCTTATACACACACACACACACAAACAAACAAACACATATAAGCATAGAGTGATGGGTTTTATATGCGGATTTTGAGATGGAATTGACACTATCTTAAATATAGTTGTGTATTGTATGCTTTACGCATATTGGTAAAATATCCGTCATTATCTATGTCTTTCACTCTCACTCTCAAATTCTCTCTTTCTCTTCTCTGCTTGTCTATCTATATATATAATCAAAAGATTTATGATGGAATTAACATTTTTATATTTCTAGGCATAAAATAACTCCTGATAGGTTGATCTGCCGTTAAAATCCATGAACCCGCCAAACAATATTTAGATATATATGCGGATTGTTTAAATTCATGCATATTCGTAAGGTGTGCATCATTCTATCTATCTATCTCTCTCTTTCTCTCTCTCTCTATATATATATATGTATATAACATTTTTTAATGTCTAATTGATTTTGTGTCAAATTGAATGTGAAATAAAATAATAAAAGGTTATGCAATTTTTTTTTCACATGAAAATGGAATAAAGTATTATTTACGTCGAAGTGCACGCAAAAAGAACGAATGAAATGCAGAAAATATGATACAAGTCCTTTTCCAACCACTTCCGCTCCAAGAAAGAAAGAAAGAAAAAAAAAGAAGTGTAATATTTGTCTTGTGCTTTTCTGCTGCATGAAGCAAAAGGCGGTTTTGTGATCGAACGATTTATAGTTGTCATAGCAACAAACGAACATATCATCGACATCTTGTGTAAGCCGCCATTATTTTCTGTTGATTCTGGGACGAATCGTCGTCATAGCAGTGTAAGGCCAAGTTGACTGTGCTTTTTTTTCTTTATCTTTTTCTTTTTTCTTTACTTTTTTTTTTGTTTAATTATTTTGCTTCCTTTTTATATTTTCTGTTTTTTTTTATTGCTATTTCTTTCTTTTTATTTCATTTTTCCTTTTTTTCTTTTTCTTTTTCTTTTTCTTTTTCTTTTTCTCATCACGGCTACAGTCGGTGGCAACTGAAGTATCTCCTGGTGATTGAGACGCTGATGGCGTAACGGTTATCGTCATAAGTAGTGGACTCGGCTATCCGACAACATACATTTTAAACGTAAAATTTTGTCTGTTAATTATGATATCATTTAGTGAGGAAAAATTGATATTTCGAAAAAAGGCCTAAAATATTCGAGCCCCGTCTAAATTCTCTAATCGCTTGGGTGTGTTGGTGTGAATGTCTTGAGAGTTGTGTGCGATCTGTTTCTTTGTCCCAAATGTTGAGTGGTTAATATCAAAGATTCTAGTGGCCACTGATACAGGGGCTTAACCTGGATCAAGATATTTCGTTTGAAAAAACACAACAGATAAAAGAAGAGAAAAAACGGTAATGTTTTTTCTTTTTTTTCTTTCGTAGAATGGTCAGTGGCCAAGTACTTGTACTGTAAGAAATACGTTTGTTTGATTAAAAAAGGTGCTGGGTGGCATCATCAGTTATGTCTTTTAGCTTGGTCATCGGTATACCCTGGTTTCCACGTACTTGACTGGCTATTGTTTTAGCCAACCAGTTTGCCGGAAAGCTGTTTTAACCAGGTCTACGTGGCGTTGACACATTCTTTCTTTGGCAAGGCTCGGATCAAGTAGAAAATGTACAGGGACAAAGATTTCATGAACTGTATTTGCATGAGAAAGAAAGGACTACAGTAAACAGTAGTTGCAGTAAATCTAGGAGAGAGAAAAAAAAAAAAAGAAAAAAAGAAAAAAGAAAGAAAGAAAAAGACAGAAGCAGAATGAAATCCAAAAGTTAAAGAAGTGAAGCTTAGAAAGAAAAAAATATATTTTTCTAGTTTTATTCTTATACCTAAAAGTTTTTCTCAATTTTTTATCCAAAATTAACCTTATAATTTAAATCGTACATGTTGTAAATTATATTGAACATACTATCTCGAGTAACACAGACACAGACACACACACACGAACACACACGCATATATGTATATATATATATATATATATAGTAATTTACGAGGCTCTTTGCTCCAATGAGGCACAAGACCCAATGAGACTCGAACTCTCTTGTGTAGTTTTGCTAGTCTAGCTTGCCAACAATTGCACAAGTAGATTTTTCATATATATATATATATATATATATATATATATATATATATATAATTAGTCCAGAGATATCCTGTATATCTCAGGTTACCTTGGCTTGGTTATGTTAGTGATAGATTTGCTCGCCAGATCTCTGCTTGTCTACGTAAGTGCTATTTTTCTTCCAACCTGCGTGTTGTTTTCCGTACGTGTGCGACTGTTTTGACATCTGGTTAAAAATACGTTTTCCCCCGCCAACATAGTAGTTCTTTGATTTATTCTTTTAAATGTGTTTGCGGTTTATAATACGTCGAGAAAAATAATCAGCGTCTGGATTCGTGAATTAAACAGCATGTACCCGCAAAATACGGTAGGGGAATTACTTCGTTGACCAGATAAAAAATACATACCGGTCTTTCATAGCAGAACATCTTATAAATAATCGTAATTGTACCTCGTCCTACAGGGCGGACTTGCTTATTATCCTAAGCAAGTTCCACTCCACTGTGATCAGCCGTTGCTTCGTGCCGGGTCTTTTCACCGGACTGCTCAGCATCCGTGCTGGACGGTCAATGTGCCATGACAAACTTGAGGCCGAAAGGCTCCCAAGTTCGGCTTGGCCACCTTCAGGTGGGCGAGCAGCATCATTGACACCTTTGACACTCTGGTTTAGCATTGGACCTAGCAGTCCAGTAAGCTATATTCAGGCATACGTGCGTGAACCCAGATTTGGGTCCAAGTCCAGCTAGGATCATCAGACCTACATTGCACTAAGTAGGCTGATGTGCGGCATAGTCCAGCAGCGCTCGAACTCCGACCTTCCCCGACCTTCCTTTCCACTAACTTTGAGCGGTCATGTCTTGTCAGACTTGAGACCGAAAGGCCCCTGGAATCGGCTGGGCCACTTTCGGGTGTGTAAACTGCAGCATGACATCTTTGTCATGTTTGTATAGCACTGGACCTCACTGTCCAGTTTAAGCTATAATTAGGCATTCCTATTGGACCACATTTGTCTCATCAGGTCCTAAGAGGGTCGATGACCAGCAAATTAAGCAGGGCTCGTGCCTCGGCTAGTGCCCGACCTTTACATAATACCCACTATAATCGATCTTTAAGTCATTGACCTCATGTCAAATCCTGTCTGGTGGGAGGCACAGACAAATATTCCTCCCAGCGAGGAAGATTGATCTGCCGCTGCTTCTTGCAAAGGCTTGTCAGTGGACTGTCTGGCGTCCGTGCCGGACGGTCAATGCTCCATGGCAGACTTGAGGCCGAAAAGCCCCAAGCTTCAGCTGGGCCACCTTCAGAGGGGTGATCTGCAACACTGATACCTTTGTCACTCTGGTATAACACTGGACCTTGCCGTCCAATCTAAGTTATAAAACAGGCACACGTGCCTGGACCCATATTTGGGTCCATATCCAGCTAGGCTCATCCGGCCCACATTGCACTAAGTGTGGCAATGAACAGTATAGTAAAGCCAGGCTCGAGCCGAGACTCGTGCCCAACCTTCCCTTCCCTAAATCCCCACAAAGATTGACCTTCGGGTCATTAACCTTGTGTCAAGTCTTGTCTGGTAGGAGGCGGACTGTCTGGTTTCTGCCGGCCGATGAGCAGTAAAGTCAAGCAGGGCTCGAGCCTTGGCTCGTGCCCGACATTCCTCTCCCTTAAACCCCCACTATATTCAACCTTTGGGTCATTGACCTTGTATTTAATCATGTCTAGTGGGAGGGAGAGACAAATATCGGAAGCGCGATCAGTCACTACTTTGTGCAGAGGTATTTCAACTGACTGTCTGGCATCCGTACCAGACGGTCAACGCTCCATGGCAGACTTGAGACCAAAAGGTCCCCGGTTTCAGTTGGGCCTCCTTCGGGTGGTCGAGCTGCATCATTGACACCTCTGACAATCTTGTATAGCACTGGACCTAGCTGTCCAGTTTAAGCTATAATCAAACATACGTGCATGTACTCAGATTCGGGTTCAAGTCCAGCTAGGCTCATCAGCCCCACATTACACTAAGTAGGCCAATGAGCAGCATAGTCCAGTAAGGCTGGAGTCTCAGTTAGTGCCCGACGTTCCTCTCCCCTGAATCTCCACTATGATCGACCTTCAGACTATCATCTGAAGTTTCTTGAGACCATTCATACTCTCACCCGTAAACCGTCCCTTTGTAAACAGAGGGAATGTTTATTGGGTTTGAATCTGATTACTATATAATTTACGCTTCCCTTTCCTAGTCAACTAACATATTTTTAGTATTCTTCCTCCTCTACATTACACAGTCCCTGCCCCTTGTCCTTTCTTAATTGTGTCCTCAATTCAGTTGTGATCAGTGAGGATCAAAACCGTTTTGTTGTAAAATTTTATTTTTAAAAATGATTAAAATTGGTCTCTTTTTAAGTATTATATATATATATATATATATATATATATATATATATATATCATGAAAGATAAAATGCAAGAAAGAAAATTAGCAAATAAAATTTCTCAAGGATACTAACACAGAGCGAGGCTAACACTTAGCAAGTAAAGATTGTTTTGATTGGTCGAGAATCAAAAAACGTTTAAAACCTATTTTTACTCAAAAGAAATTCAACACACAACCAAAAACCTAAGTGCCTGAAGAGAACTAATGTCCGAAGCCTGCGTCGCTCAAATATACGGAATAATGATAATAAATAAATAAAAAACTAAAAACGAAATTTTAAATTATTTGCGTACCAATTCATTTCAATATATAAATGTGTGTGTGTGTGTGTGTGTGTGTGTGTGTGTGTGTGTGTGTGTGTGTGAATATTTACATAATAAAATATGAAAGAACCAGAAATTTATTGGATGCATTTATTTATATATGAATTATAGACCAATGATTAAGGTTTTGGTTTTTAAAACCATCTTCAGGGCGATGTTATTAAGTATTGTTGTTTCAACGGGAAAATTATGTTCAAATAAAAAAAGATCAGGGAATATAAAAACATTATTAGAATTAGGAACTTATTCTAAACTTTCTCAAATGGTTTAGAATTGTTTTTTAATTTTTCATTTTTGAGAAATATTATTATTTTTATTTTTATATCAAATTGGATAATGTGTTTGTTGTTGCTTGCAGGAAAAATCTAGTTTAGAAATTATTTTGATTGGAAACCCTATCGAAATTATTGAAAATTAGCTGTGTTTTACGAATGATTCATTAAAAAAAAAAACTAATGTAAACGAGGGATATTGCAAATATTTAAAACTTAATTCACATGGTATAGTGGCTAAAGTGCTAGACTGTTGTCTCGAAGTAAACGAGTTCGTACTCCAGTCACCCGGTAACATTCACTTTCGGACTAATACCATTGAGAAAAGTACGAACCCCTCACCTCTACTCCACCTAGTAGTACTACTGCTGCCTTTCTACAAGGATGGATTTGGAATAAAATAACCTATGAAGGTTGATATGTCATTAAAGAAAGAAATCAAAAAAGCTGATAAGTTTAAAACTTCCTATAATAGTTTTTTATATATATTCTATTTTAACTATAAAATGAAATAAGGTAAACACTCATAAATCTGTCTTTATAAATGATATATATATATATATCAATATGATATCTATATCATAAAATTTTATATTATTTTATTGTTTGTACTAAATCACTTCCAATCAAAATGGATATGTTACTTTCATCGACACTAGTGAGAATAACACAAATTAAACTGCTCGTACAAGAGACACAATAGATTTGTAATTACGCAAAAAATAAAACATCTGTATTAACAAAAAATACGCATAAACAACATCCTTAACTAATCGTGCTTTGTTGGTTTATTTGGTTTTATGGCGGATCAAACCTTATAGGTTATTTAATACTAAATCCTGCTCATGTACATAAATATATATAATTTGTAAAAACATTTTGTTGATAGCATTTTAAAATGTGCTTGAGCTCTTTTTTGCACACAGTTAAATGATTTCAAGAATTGCAGTAATGCAGTAACAATTTAATTTAACAATTAAAATGTCCAACAGTTCTAATTGACCCATAGCTAGGAACCTATCAAGTGTTAGTTCTCCGGGTCAAAGTGGATGTGAGAGCAATGTTAATTAAGGGTATTTCACGTTCCCCAAAGCTCCAGCATCACTGGAGCGTCACTATCAGATTACCTAACCTCATATTCTGGACACTCGTAAGGAGAAATCTTACTCCTCTGCAGAGATGCAGTTGGTCTATTCAACAGATGCAGCTAATTGGGATATATATATATATATATATATATATATATATATATATATATATATATATATATATATATATAAAGTAAATGTAAACAGATGATGGTTACTTGAATAACTTTATATTTTAAATAATGAACTGTTTTTGACATTGAAACTCTTCTTACACGAAAATAAATTGTTTAATATAGAACTGTTTTGACATTTAAGTGTGTGTAAACAAAATCTCTACTAATACAAAAATAAATTAGCTGAGATAGAACTTCTTGAATAAACTGAATAGCTATAAATAGAAATGTTTTTGAGAATTAAACTGTGTACTCATACTAAACTGAGTTGTTTGGAATAGAACGGACTATTTGCATAAAAATGGATTTGGCGTTAAATAACCTACAAATGTTGATATGCAATAAAACCCAACCAACCAGCCAACCAACCAACCAATATATATATATATATATATATATATATATATATATATATGAACAAATGCAAATAATATAAATTTTCATGGTAGAAATATGTATAATATAAAACATATTTTCATATATCTTATTATACTTTGCCATGTTTTATATATATATATATATATTGTCATCCACAGACAGACTGTTTTGTTCTATCAGAACTCTTCAGTGTGGCTAGACACGCAGGACGCTCGAAGCCGGGATCGAAATATATATATATATATATATATATATATATATATATATATATATATATATATATATAATATTCATAGGTATATTTTACATTTACTGTTTTATCTGTGTTTCCGTCGTGGGATGTAGAAATAAGAAACACACACACACACACACACACACACACACACACACACACACACATATATATATATATATATATGGAACATAAAGATGTTGTAGCAAGTATTATGTTTACATTTTGGGTATAAGAGTTTTATGGGAAGAAGGATATTCATATTCTTTTTCTCAATACAGATGTTTGTGTTTTTTGCATTAATTAAAAGTCCTCATAAGAGATGTACTCTTATGGATCCCCACACACGGCCGCGCAAAAGCAGGACGACCAGCACGAACGTACATTCAGCAGCTATGTGAGGATACAGGTTGTTGTCCTGAAGACCTACCTAGGGCGATGAACGATAGGGAGGAGTGGCGAGAGAGGGTCAGGGATATCCGTGCTGCCAGCACGATATGATGATGATGATGATGAAAAGTCCTCATCAGAAGAAGAAGCTGTGTATAGTATTTTTGTATTTTCTTTCAATGAGATGAAAAAAACACAAATTGTAGCCATTTTGATTACATATAGCTTTCCTACAAATAATGCAATATTTTACAGTATATATATATATATATATATATATATATATATACGTGTGTGTGTGTGTGTGTGTGTGTGTGTTTCTTATTTCTACATCCCACGACGGAAACACAGATAAAACAGTTTATGTGTTTATACAAGGAGCCATTTTCATTCTAAATGGCTAGCTTCTAAATTTCGCAAACCAGTTCGCTTAACCTAGCAGCAATATCTCATCTACAGAAAGCGATATAAAAAAGATAAGCATGGGGAAGGCGTGTACTGCAATTGACGGATTGTTGATCCGAGGGAAATCTGATCTTTTAGATGAAATAAAACAGGATATTTTCCAAGCTGTGACTGCGTCAATACTACTGTACAGATGCACCACATGGATGCTAACGAAACTTATGAGAGAAATACCTAGATATGAACGACACAAGAAAACCTCGTGCTGTTTAAACACACCCTGGAAGCACCTACCCACAAAACAGCAGTTGTTCGGCCACTTTCCTCCCATCTGACAACCTAACCAAGTAAGACGAACAAAATATGTCCGACACAGGTGGAGAAGTAAGGATGAATTCAAAAGTGATGTTCACTCATTGACTCCTACTCATGGACACACCAGTGTTGACTGACCAAATATCTACATACATTATCTCTTTATGGACACTGGATGCAGTCTTACTGGTCCTGCCGGGAGAAATGTTGGATTGAGATTGATGAATGGCAAGCGGAATCAAACGACTTCATGATTAGATATGAATATACATACACATACTCTCTCTCTCTCTCTCTCTCTCTCTCTCTCTCTCTCTCTCTCTCTCCTTATATATATATATATATACGCAAATCATTCAATAGATAAGGCAGATTTTCTAAAAATATACATTGTTCAATAAATGGTAATTCAGCTTTGTTCGAAATTGGTTTAAAGAAAAAAAATTAAATCCAGCAAAAATATTTGTTTGGAGGCTATTCAAAACGGCTGCAAATCAAACTGAATTCTCCTGACTTGAACAGAGGTCTTTCATCAAATTTTTGGTCGCTGAAAAATACAAATTGTGTGAAAGTTAAGAAGAATATTTAATGTGTATGGAGAAATATTTTTTACTAAAAGAAATATTTACAAATGAGCTAAACATGGATTAGCGACACAAAGCCGAAGTAAAAAATGCTCTCCATCGAAGGTCCTATCTCTACTGATTTCCTTTAAAAGGGTGTAACTGTAAACTGTTGTTTTTTGGGTTTTTTTGGGGGGGCGGGGCTATTCTCCTTTGATAAAAATTACTTTATTCATTGAATGACCCTTGCATTTAATTATGGTACAAAATGAAAATGTAGGGAACCGATGATTAATACTTCTTACGTTCATTAACGGTTTAGCATTTTTACCAAAGAATGATCGAACATAAATATTTCATGAAATTTTTGTTGGCTGAGAAGAGCAAACTAACTGAAATTTTCAGAAAAATGTATGATGTATAGGGAAAAGCATGTGTTAGATTTAAACATTGTTTACAAATGGGTAAAACATGAGTTTGCCACAGCTAGCCTGAGTCAAAAGACATTCCATGAAGTGGATCCTCCCTGACTCTTCGGTAAAAAAAAGTTTTGGGTGATGCTGACAGCAAAAGAGAAAAATACTTTGTGTTACTGCTTCTTTTTGGAGACAAGATCATTCAAAACTGTCTCAAATAGATACATCCCATTAATATAAAATGATTTATTACTGAGAGAAGAAACTCTAAAAAAAGATTGCATGTCCTGGAAGTTGGTATAAAAACAATTTAAAAAAAAAACATTAGTTTGATTTCTCTAGCTCAAAGGATGCATTTTTTACTGGGCGTGTTCCAAATGACTTCCATTGCGCTTGCCTCTGTAATAAATCATATTAATGGGTTGCATCTATTTTGATACACCCCATATATAGTCTAGCCAGTCTATAAACTAACGTAGTGCTAATGTATCTCCGGGCAAGTATCCAACGACAATATCAAAGAAGTTAAAATTTACTAAGCTTTTTGCTTAGATGTGGCACAAGGCCATATGAATGGAGCACTCAATATGACTCAAACTCACGCGTGAAGGTTTGCTAGTCTATATTACTAACCATTACTTCACCTGAGGTGCCCAATAATGTCGAAGTAGGTGGTGTCACTATTTGGGGAGTGAACCATTGCTTTTGTGATTTTTCCGAAAGGCATTCTGACTTTTCAAAAAAGAATTCTCAATTTCCGGTCTGATAAGATTGAGAAGTAAGGTATCATAAACCCCAGTATGGATACCAGTAAGAGTTATATTCGTAAATCTTAGTGATTTCTCGTTCGTCTTCCTTTTAAAAAGGAAAGAAGAGGTCACAGATTATTTATATGAAATAGAAATACTTGAAATCATATACCTGTGTGCAAACGAATGGTTTTCGTAAAATTTTAAAAATTATAATTGCAAAAACATGCAATGGAAAATTGAAAATGTTATGATTACAATCAAACATTTAAGAATGAATCAAATTTCGGCATTATATAGCGTATTAGGAGTTGATATACAATTAAACAAATTTAACAAACAATACAACTTTCTTATACATTGAATAATTTGATAGGATTAGAAAAAAAGACGTTTATCTTAAAGTTGCCTGTTTGTTGGGATTTTTTTGTGGCTTTTCGCCAAAGACTCAAAAATGGCTTAACACTCAGCATCATAAGGTAAGGATCAAGGGTAAATTAGATCAATCCAGGAAATGGAGAAGCATCCTTCCCTACATCTCGGTGTAGTAGCTATTAAAAAGGTAGCATTCGGGTAACCCTCGACTAAGGTCGCTAACTACTTTTACTTGTATGTCAAGCTTTCTTTGATTATTTAAAGCCGAAGTCAATCTTTTTCGCAGGCAATTACTCCAACTAAATGATAATGAGAATCATTCACATATAACAACAGCTTCAAGTAACTATTTCTAATACGAATAATTTGTCAGCCCAGTTAACTGGAGCTGTAGAATACCCCTAGAGTAGAGGGGTAAGACGAATGCCCGGGATATGAACATTAACCCATTTAATTGCGATGCTCCAGCTGTGGAGATTTGGGAAATGTGGAGAACCTCTCCATAATCATTGCTCTCAGAGCCGCTCTGACCAGGAGTGGTGGCACCTGATTGGATCCTCTCTCTGGGTCAAATAGGAGAAAGCGTGAGCATGCGACTGTATATAGTAATTCTTAAAAACATCTGCGTGCGAAAAAGAACTCTACCTCGTTTAAGAATATTATCTAAAAAATGTGTTTACAAATTATATATATATATATATATCAACAAGATTTGGAATTAGATAACTTATAATGTTTGATATGCCAAACCAAACCAAATAATTTGTACATAAATGGTTTCAAGTATATCTATCTAATACAAATAATTTGCAATCAGATCTATTTGATCAGCAGATGGAATCCAAACAAGTACAACCATTATGGATAAGGGTGGATCTGGGAGTAATTCCAAAGTATACGGTTCCAAGTAACTGATAACGTTAGCATTAATTTCACGCTCATCATTACTTGTATAGCAATATTTTCTGAGCCTAAGTATTAATAAAGTTGACAGGAATTTTCAACAGGTAAACACTTCGTACTTTGTTGCAATATGAATATTTTCAGAGCCAATGTCTGATAAAGTTAACAATAATTTTAAACAGGTAAACATTCCATGCTTATTTGAAACATCAATGTTTTGAAAATCAATGTATCAATAAAGTTCACACTCATTCTGATAGAAGTGCGTGTCCTCATTGTGTAATGGCAAAAACGTTAGGGTGCGGAATCGTAGGAAGCGATATTACGTTCACTTTCTAACAAATGCCCTAAGGAAAGGTATGAAGCCCCTTATCCTCTAAGCGATAGGTTAAATAGCACCACTGCTGTCTTTCTAAAAGGATGTATTTGGTATTAAATAACCCAAGAAGGTTGATATGCCATCAAGCAATAAAAACCAAACCATTCTGACAGACATGTACTTCATGCTTAGTTGAAATGTTAATCTTTAATGCCCCAAAGAATAGCTGTAATTCAAAATAATTCAAAAACTAAACAAATATATTTTGACTCGTTGATGTGATACTATCAGGCTTTTCCTCTCTTGATAAGAATGGACATAGAAGTGATTGCAGCAAATTGTTACGTTACGGGATCATAAATATGCATAGATGTTATTTTTCGACAAGTACAAAGCTACTCCATTGTTTTCAATAGGAAAAGTTTATTTCTGACCTCAATATTTCATACAGCAGTCGGCCATTGTAACACGAGAGAGAAAGATAGAATAAAAGATATACAGTTGTTACATAGAAACGTGATAAGAATCAGAGTGGTAGACGAACTAAAGCACCCGACTCCAGTTTCTTTATTCCACTCGTCCCCTCGCCCCAAACAAACAACTTGAATCTTTTAACTCAATCGAATATTTTTGTCTCTAAACTCTGAATTTGAGCGCCTCTAACTGCCAACTAAGTTCCAAAAAATTCATGCTTATCTAACATCTCTTAATTATTTCATTCTCTAATGATATAAGAACAAGTATCTTTAAATTTCAGTATGGTGTTACCTTTCTAAGTCAGCAAACATGCATTCTGTTCGTTTACTTTTTAATATCCGTCCAACAAGTTTCAAAGAGGAACAAGTTTCAAAGAAGACAAGCTAACTGTCCTCCGATATCCAGTGACACGTGTACGCATATGACTTTTCTGACTTACACTTCCATACAAAATTTCAAACTAATTTGAAATCTATCACCACAAAAAAAAAAACAATTAACTAATACACCTAATTATTATCCTTAATTATATAACAAAATTACTCCACATTTCCCAGAGCTCTAGATCTGGAATCTCACCTCCGGATACTGTTTAGTATCATACCAAGTTCTCTAAAATTTTTATCTAAACTTCTTCCCACTTACTTATCATGAGAGGGCAGAGAAATTCTGACAAATTATTGATACATGTATTTAGTCAACCCCTCCGCAAGAACAAGATGCAACACTAGGTCAATTTATAAGCAGAGTTTAATAAGTTTGAATTCAGAGTTTTCTTTCTTCTAGATTGGTTGCCCTACCCGTATTAAAGAGACCAGTCGGCACTACTACTTATCTATAACTAGAGAGAGAATAGTTGGAATCAACTTTCCTAACGATATTAACGCCTATGTGAAATGCAAAACAGCTCGTCCGGGATTTGAACTCGGATTGTCGTGTATATTTCTAAAGAAGGTAACCATATCACCACGAACGCCTCCAGTTATTGATTTATATCAATAACACCTTTTGATAAGGTTCAAAGATCAGACTTTCTAAGGATTGATTACAGAAGTTGAAGCGACAAACTTTCCTTGAGTTTCTAAATCAAATGGTTAAACGACAAAAACGATCGGTGACATCTTTCTTCAAAATGACCTTTTCTCGTTTCCTAGGAGAAGAAAAATGGTTGGTCAGTTTATTTGTCCACCCACGATCAGATAAAAGACACTAAGTGATTAAATGCTAAGAAAGTGTCGTTGGAGAGACATCTTTAATTTACGTTGCGTGAAGTACGAAGGAACTGAAGATAATCGTCAATTTTTCTATTAATATTTTCAACGACTTGACCTAGAAGACATGAACCTAGTCTATTAAATTCAACATATTTTTTATATCTGTTCTAAGGGTTATTGTTTTGTCTTGTTCTCAATCAAGCCGGCATCATTGTTGATTAAGTTCATTTGCTTAGTAGCATATCAACTCCTTATGGGTTATTTAATTCCAGAATTTTATTCACATATAAATGTTTGATTACGATCAAAGAATAGATAGATAGATAGATAGATAGAATTTTGACCTCGATTGGTTTCCAATGAGTGGTATAGTGGCTAAGATGCTGCACTATGACATCGTAGTAAGCGAGTTCAATCTCCAGTTATAGTATTACGTTCACTTTCAAACAAATACCCTTGAGAAAAGTTGAAACTGGTTTAACCATCCATGTCTTGGTTACATACTACCATTACTCTTCTTTTACAACGACGGCATTGGCATTAAATAACCAACGATGTTTGATATACCATTACACAAAGAAACCAAACCGAAAGAAAGATATTTTCGATGTTCCATTGCACTTATTCATCCATGAAGTTTCTTTGCGCACAGTTATACATCAATTGCCTTTCCAGGAATGGTTATGTACCTGACGTATTTTTTAAAGCCACGAGAAAAATTAAAATTGCACTTTTCGAATAAAACATATCTTCCCCCATTGTTTGTTTTTTTGTTTTTTTGTTTTTTTTTTATAATTAAGAAGAAATCTGTATAGAGTCAAACCCAGTCGGTTGCGGTGGGGGTCTGCAGAATACGCCAACTGCACCTCTACAGAGGCGTAAGTACCCCATTTAACGAGTGTCCAGGACATGATACTATACTAATTCTGTTGTTGAGCCTCCAATAATGCTGGAATTTTGGCCAATGTGGATCACCCCTTCATTGCTATTACTCCAATCTCCACTTTGACTCAGAGTGGTAGTACCTATAGGGTCCCATCTATAGATCAAACAGAACTGGTCTTATGGGTATGGCACTTAACTGCATCTGATGGTGAGGATCCAATCCTACAGCGTTGCGGAATGTGGATTACCTATTCATTGCCAGGTACACTCCGACCAAAAGTGGTTGAACCCGATAGAGCCCCATCTATGGGTCCAATAGAAATGTTTGATCATTCAACTGTGTGTAAACAAATTTCTTGTTAAATTGAATTGTTATACAGTAATACTTTAAACAATTTTCCTATGCATCAATAAAACTAATTGTCTTAGCAATTCTTGAAGCCACTTAAGTGTGTCCAGATAATTAATACTAAATAGAATTATTCGTTTTAGATAGGAATACTTGAAACCATTCAGACGTGTGCAAATAAAACTATTAGTGTGAACAATACTTGGAGTGCCCAGTCGGCTGGAGCTGTAGAATACACCAACTGCTTCTATGCAGAGGGGATAGACCCTCACCAACGTGTGTCCTGGATATCACACTAAACAATCTGACGGTGAGGTTCCAGTAATGCTGAAATTTTGGGGAATACGTAGTACCCCTTCATTGCTATCGTTCCTAGGTCCACTCAGGCCCGGAGTGGTAGCACCTGATAAGGGTCCTATCTATGGGTTAAATAGAACTTAACTGTGGTTTGAGTTTACTGTTTTTAGCATTTAAACTGCGTACTTACGCTAAACTGAATTGCTTGAAATATAACCGTTTTGACATCTGAATTGTGTACTCAGGCTAAACTGATTTATCGGAAATAAAACTGTTTTGACATTAACTCTGTGTATTGCCTAGTCGGCTGGGTCTGTAGAATACATCGACTGCACCTCTGTAGAGAGGTAAGACCACCACAATGAATGTCCTAGATATGACACAAAACAATCTGATGGTGAGGTTCCAGTGATGCTGGAGCTTTGGGGAATGTGGAGCTCCCCTTCATTGCCATTGCTACCAAGTCCACTCTGGCCCGGAATGATAGAAACTGATATGGCCTAATCAAATAGAACTAAACTGCATACTTACGCCAAACCGAATTGTTTGAATTAAAACTGTTTGATTAAACTGAATAGCTTGAAATAGAAATATTTTTTTGGCCCAGCGGTTAGAGTGTTCGACAATGGCCCGGGAGACCTGGGTTCAATCCCAGGTCGAGTCATACCAAAGACTTTAAAAATGGTACTTGATACCACCTTGCTTAACACTCAGCATTATAAGGTACGGTTCAAGGGTAAAGTGGAGCAATCCTGGGAATGGAGTAGCGCCCTCCCCTACACCTTGGTGTAGTAGCTATCGAAAAGGGAGCCTTCGGGTCACCCTCGTCTATGGTCGCCAACTTTACTTTTATATTTAAACTGCGTACTTATGATAATCAGAATTGTTTGAAATGAAACTGTTTTTGACATTGAAACTGTACTTACACTAAACTGAATTCTTTAATATTGAAGTGTTTTGACATTTAACTGTGTGTAAACAAAATCTGTAATTATACTAAACTGAATTAGCTGAATTAGAACTGTTTGAATAAACTAAATAGCTTAAAATTGTAATTTTTTCGACAATAAAATTGTGTACTCAGGCTAAACTGAATTATTTGAAATTAAACTGATTGTTTGCATAAAAATGGATTTGGTGTTAAATAACCTACCAAGGTTGATATGCCATAAAAACCAACCAACCAACCAACCAACCAACAATACTTGGAACCATTTTACTCTAAACGATTCAATGAATTGTATCAATTAGAATTATTAGTGTTGAAAAATAATACTTGAAACCATTCTCTTGTGTTCAAATAAAACTAATAATGTGAATAATACTTGAAACAATTTAAATTTGTACCTACAATAGCAATGGTTGTGTGCATATAAATTAGCTCTAATTTCATTAAAAATAAGGTTTGGTTTCTTTGTTTAATGGCATATCAACCTTCGTAGGTTAATTTATGCCAAAGCCATCCTTCTCAAAGAAAAGTAGTGGTAATATTTAAACCATAGCTAGGAAGGTTTCACACCTTTCCCAATGGTATTTGTCCGAAAGTGAACGTAATCGCGCTACAGGAGTTCGAACTCGCTTCCTACGAGTCTGCAATCCAGTACTTTAACCATTACAACTCGAATTCACCCTTTTATATTTAGATTACCTACAAACTATTCCCTAAAAAATCATATATGTATATCCTTTCAACTGTTTGCAAACTAATAACTCATATCAAATTAAATTTTTCCAGTTAAAGAGAAATACTTGGAACCATTTAACTAGGTGGAAACAAATGCACTCTGGCTTGTTTAACAATTTTATCAACATGCGTCATAAGAATAAATAGGATTTGGTACAAAATAACCTACAAGGGTTGATATGCCATAAAAATCAAACCAAACCAACCAACCAACTGAACAGAATCTCTTAATTTTGCTATATTTATAATGTAAGAATCGGTAACGCAGTGAGGCACCATGCTTCTGTAATTAGCTAATCACCAAAACAGCAGCTGACGCTACACAAGCCTTTACAACGAGGTCCCCGAAGTGTAAAGGTTATCGTCGTAGGAAATGGACACGGTGACACGAATACAAAACCTGGACAAAGGTGACTGCATTTCCCATAGCTCCAATATCCCAGGGGAAAGGTATGAATCCAGTTATTTTCCCTCCAGCTAAGGGCAAATAGTAGGACCGACTGAGTTCTTTAGCCTTGGTTAGGCAACAAGTCTAGGAGAAGAAAAACTCTGAATTCAAACTAATTAAACTTCGCTAAACAAACTGACCTTATATCGTATACCGCCCGTTTGGAGGATTGGTGAATAAATACACAAGCTTTCACCCTCATAGACGAATTACCTGTGCAGTTTATTTGGGAAACTTCAACTTGGTTAATGGCTGTCATCGAACTGATTGATGTACATCATTATTATTTTTTCACTGCCAGTCCGTTACACCGATTTTAACTGTTTTTTTTTTTTCATTAAATTTGAGTAACATCAAATCCACTCAGCTCTCCTTGACTTTTCAAAGTAATCAAGGTGACTCTAACAGTACTGTGGTCTGAATGGTCTCGTTTCTTCCTTTGATCTCTTGGCCAAGTTGGCTGGTGCTGTAGAATACACCGATTGCTTCTCTGAAGAAGGATCAGACACCCCTAACGAGTGTCCCTGATATGACACTAAACAATCTGATAGTGAGGCTCAAGGAATGCTGGAGCTTTGAGGAATGTAGAGTACCCTTTTATTGCCATCGCTCCGAGGTCGACTCAGTGTGGTAACACCTGATAGGTTCATATTTATTGGTCAAATAGAACAAAACTATGCTTAAGCTAAACTGAATTATTTGAAATAGAACTGTTTTGTCATTCAACTGAGTGTAAGTAAATGACTGATATTTAATTGAAATGTTAGTGATACATAGTATTACTTGGAATTATTTGACTCTTGACTAAACGAAATAGTTTGAAATAGAACTGTTTTTGACATTTAAACTGTGTACTTATGCTAAACTAAATTGTTTGAAATAGAACTGTTTATATGCATAAAAATCGAAATGGCATTAAATAACTCACAATGGTTGATATACCATAAAATTAAACCAAATCGAACTAATTCCCTGATCTCTAATTCCTCCAGTGTCTTTGAGGCGAGTCCGTGTCGAGTAGTGGTTAAAATGCTTGACTGCGACATAATTGTAACCGATTTCGAACCCTAATTAGGTTACTAACTTCACTTTTGACTTATTTTCTTGGAATAGATATGAACTTCCTTATCTCCCCAGCAAATAATGGCTGTCATCGAACTGATTGATGAACATCATTATTATTATTCTTGTACAAAGATGTCTTTGGCATTAAATAACCAACGAAGTTTGATATGCCATTAAACAAAGAAATCAAACAAAACCACCTTCTTTTCCCAGCCTTTGGAAACAGTATCCGTTGTTTTATTGACAGTTGGTATAACCGTTACCTTTATGGTGTCAAAGACATTTTGATGAGAGGGCTTAATGCGTTAATGTTCGTGATACCAATCTACGCATTATATCTTATATCCAGGCATAAAAAATCCGTAATTAACGTAAGGTTGGCGAAGTTATCAAAATTCCATCAGACATTTAAACAGTGGGAAACTGAGTCACGTGTATTATATACACGGGCGAATAGGTTTGCCTGATGTCAGAACCCACCAGAGAGAAACTCGGTTTTCGAAGTTGGCAAGATTCGAGCAAGAGAAGCGGTGATGATGTAAAATATTTAAGAATTTCTGTTAATTATTTTCGCGATAAATTGTGTGCTAGCTAAAAACTTTCAATTCGTAGTCACAGGTTTTCGATTTCTATTGATCAAAGTGGGTAGACCTTGTTTTGCGTACGCGTGTCAGCTCCTGTCAAAATAAAGAATTGAGTTTGTTTTACAATCAGCTGTAAGCAAGATATATTAAGATAAGCATTTAGATACATATATATCAGATATTTAGCAGTGACGTGTAACTAAAACATTTTTGTGATTAAGTGTGAAAGAGATTAAAATAGACTTGAGAAGTCTATGGAGACGTTGGATTCGGTCAGTAAGAGAGTCTGTAGCAGTCAGAGAAGGATCAGAAGCAGACGGATCGGAAAAGCCCCGTAGGGGTGAGGCTGGGTCTGTGAAGAAAAATATCAGTGGTTGTCCGTTTCGTCTCACACGATATTTTGTTCCTGTCGATCTAAAGGGCTCAAGTAATTCGTTTAATCTATCTCTCTCGTTTCGTTTTTTTAGGGGGGGTATCGCATGTCAACCTTTGAAGGTTATTTAATGCCAAATTCATTTTTATGCTGATAAACAGTTCTATTCTAAGCAATTCAGTTTAGCATAAGGACAAGGTTTCAATGTCAAAACAATTCTACGTCAAGCCATTCAGTTTAGCATTAGTACGCAGTTTAAATGTCAAAACAATTCCATTTCAAGCAATTCAGTTTAGCATCAGTACTCAGTTAAGTTCTATTTGACCCATTGATAAGACCCTATCAGGTGCTACCACTCAGGGCCAGTGATGGCAGTGAAGGGGTAATCTGCATTCCCCATAGCTCCAGCAGTACTGGAACTTCACCATCAGACTGTCTAGGATACTCGTTGGGGGATCTTACACCTCTGCAGAGAAGCAGCCGATGTATTCTACTGCCCCAGCCGACTGGTTAACTCTCGTTTCGGTGGCTACTATGAAAAAGAGGTTAGTAGCAATAAACTTTCTTATCTTGATGCTAACAGGGGTGTTTTATGTTGTGCTTAAAGGGTAACGTTATACCTATTCTCTATTAGGAAACGTAGTGTTACAGTGAGGCCCTAGACAGAAAGATCCTGAAAGATACAAAACGAGTTGATTCCCTCAGCAACATAAAAAGACCCACTAAAAAGTGAAAGACACCAAAGTCTTAGCCCAAACAGCAAGCGATCGTCAACACTTTCCACATTTTTCGGCAGGCCTCAGTAATTGAAAAAATTGAAGGAATAAACAACGGACAAGTCATTTTTTTACGCGTGGGGAGTATTCATTTACTCTCCACAACAAGACCATCAGTTATCATCATCATTATTTATCTAGAAGTAGCCACTACCAGTTTCGTCAATGGTGTAGTAGCTATAGAAAAGGGAGGGTTCGGGCCGCCCTCGATTACGGTCACCAACTTTTCTTAGACCACGCAGATAGCAGTCATCAATGTCAATTCCACTGGGTCACTGAAACCCAAGGTTAACATGACCTGGCATCAGCCAAGCTTATTATGAGGACTGACAATCATTGCTGCACAACTATTTGAATTTGCATTGCAGGCGACTAACTCTGCTTTTCCTTCGCTTGATCTGTGCAGTCTGTTAAAATTATTATTCAACAACTTGTAAAATATCAATTATTAGGTAATTAGTTCTCCTTCTTTTTTAAGAATTATTATTAAATTATGAAGCAAACAAGATTAATTTTCTTCACACCTTCTAAATTAGTCTCGAAGATACTAAATTTCCTGACAGGAAATTTGACTATTAACCAAAAGAGATCAAGATATCTTTGTGTGATATCAGCACAATATCCCCTCAGGTAAAAAATCACTGCTTTTCAATGCTTTTATCAGCATATATTAATCGACTTTAAGCCCTGTCCAATTCACCTCGGAGTTATAAAATCCAGGAAAAAAGAGATATCTCCAGAGATATCTCGTCAGGCCGCCTAGGGACAAGCATTGTTTACAATATCTTTAGTCAAATCGACGAATTGCCTTGAATCAATATTTAATTCATTTTCAGATTAAGAATATCAAGATTCTCTAAAGAATATCCCTCCAAAAGATAATCATTGCTTACACCGTTTCGTGTCCTTTACGATATCGGGTGGTGAGGTTTATGTTCTTGAGCACTGGAAAGTGTGGCGTACTCTTTTTTGCCATTACTCCTCGGTCTACTCTGACCTAGAGGGCTATTATCTGTTAGGGTACCATCTATTCGTCAAATAAATCTATTTTGAAATTATTATTAAATAAAAAGAATAGAAATCATATTACTGTAGGTAAATTATCAGTATTTGATAAGAATACTTGAAACCATAAAACTGTGTATCAAAAACAAATATAAAAACGCATATTTAAGAAAATGCAATGTGTCATTGTTTTGGTTTATTTGTTTAATGGCATGTCAACCTTTATGTGGTATTTAATGCCAAAGCCGTCTTTCTTGAAGAAGAGGATTACTATTTAACTCAGAGCTGGGGAGATAAGGAATTTCATACCTTTTCCAAGGTTTCTTTGTTTAGTGGCATATCAACATTTATAGGTTATTTAATGCCAAAGCCATCCTTCTGGAAGAACTATAGTGGGACTACCTGACCCCTTAGCAGGGAAGGGAGTCAACACTTTTTCGAAGTGTATTAGATCAAAAGTGAACGTGAAAACGTGACTGATATTCAAACTCGATTACTACGATAACGAAGTCGAACACGTTAACCACAACGCGGCAGGATTTCCTATTCAATGTGACATAGAAAATATAATTATAGTTACAATCGAACATTTATTAGCAAACTTACACGAGTGAGTTCGAGTCTCATTGGGTACCCCATTCATATGGCCTTGTGCCATATCTAAGCAAAAAGCTTAGTAAATTACTAAAATCAAATATTTATAAATATAATTTCAGCTTTAAATAACCCATAAGAAATTCATATACCTTATATTTAGGAGTCGATATGTCGTTAATAATGTTAAGAGCTATTTCTTGACGCTATGATTTTTTTTTTTTGCAATTATTATCATTAGTTATTTGAAACCATCTCACTGCTAGCAAAAAAAGGATGATTATGACATTAAATGACCTAATAAGGGTTGGCAAAACAAAGCAACCAAAAAACCAACCACGTGATATAAACGAGAGATAGGATAGAATAAATATAGATCCAAGCAATGAAATAAAAGGGGAGGAGGAAAATACAAAAAGAAAAGGAAGAGGAAAGACTAAGGGAGAGAAGAAGGAGGAGGAAATATATATATATAGAGAGAGAAGCGGGGGAAAAGACAGAGAGTAGGGAAAGACAGTGAGAGTCGCAAAAATCTTCACAATTCAATATACCAGACTTTATTTTGAGCAGATAATAAAAGGTTCGGCTATGAGTTAAATTTTCTTGATACCACATAATTGCGAGTAAATTATTTGAATTAAGAATAGTTACTTGAACGTGAAATTGTTTCATATTGATTATGGTCATAAGCTAATTGAAATTATATAACTGAGTGAAAATAAATAGTTATTATCATTATTTTACTCATTACAAGATTTTCACACCAGCGTTAGATAATTATCTTTCACGCGAATTTCTTAACAGCAAGTTTCCTCGGGTCTCTAGAACACTTTTCCGTATTCTGGTCGATCTCAACAATGCTGTAGTCTGGATGGTCTCGATTATTCTCCAATTTCCAGCTCTCCCAGTCCCCTTTTTTGTTCCAAGTGAAACAATTACAATTGATATCACCATCATGTTCCCAAGCTTTCTTACTTCTCGAGAAAGGTCCAAGTACTTGTTTCTCTATTTTTTTGCTTTGATTTTCACTCTGTGGTCCACTGGAACGGTAAAATCCACAATACGGAAAGCTCTCTCTTTTATTCTCTTTTTCTTTTTTTAGGTTAATCAACACTATGTTAGGTCTTTTGGTCAGGACTAGGCTATCTGTTTATAACTCAAAATTCCAGGGGGTATCCACGTGGTGTAATGGTTAAAGTGATGGACTGTGAAATCGTAGTAAGCGAGTTCGTACTCCAGTCGCGCTATTACGTTCATTTTCAGGCGAATACCTTCGGAAAAGGTACGAACCCCCTTATCCTCCCAGGTATGGGTTAAATAGTACCACTCCTGTTCTTCTAGGAGATTGTCTTTGGCATTATATAACCTACAAAGGTTGATATGCCATTAAACAAAGAAACCAAACCAAACCATCAAAATCCCAGAGAATTTTATACATCTCATTCTCCAGGATAGATTCTGGTTTGTGCATGTACCATTTGGTGGTATTGTCAAATTTCAATTTCTTACACGATTCCCAGAAGATCACTCAGCTGTGTCTCGTCTTATACTCTTTTTGTGCTAGTTTGGTACATTCATTTATCAAAAGTTTGATCGATTCGTATCGATCACCATTTTATCTTCACTTACTATTATTATTATTATCAAAAAGAAATAATCAATTGAACCTATATAATTTTGTATAAATCAAAAGTATTCGATATGCATACTGGATGCCATATATAGCCCACTCGGTTGGGGTTGTTTAATACGCAGACAGCATCTCTGCAGTGAATCAAGACCGCCCTCAACGAGCGTCCTGTATATGACAATAAACCATCTAACGGTGAGGCCCCAGTTCTAGAGCTTTGAAGAATGGGGAATACCCCTTCATTGTCATTACTCTCAGGTCGCCTCTGACCTAGTATGGTAGTACATTTGAGGGTCCAATCTATAGGTTAAATAAAACTCGTATCCTGGGTATGACACTAAACTTCCCCTAATGCTGAGGCTTCCGTCCTGGAGGTTTGGAAAATGTAGAGTGCCCATTCATAGCTCCTAAGTCAAAACTAATCCAGAGAGGTAGTACCAATTAGAGCCGCATCTACGCGTCAAATAGAACGCTTTAACTACTTAACTGTGAGCAAAGCAAGCAAATGTTGAATTGAATTGTTAGTGTTAGATAGAAATACTTTACCCCATTTAACTATATGCAAAAATGATTAATATCAAAAAGAACTACACTGGTTTACAAAGAAATTGAGGCAAGCACAAAAATATCCGTTTTTACCTAATTTGAGGGTGCTGAATTTAAATTTGAAATCCGTTTTTACTCATCACCTCTAGTTTTTTTAGATATGCATAGTGTGCATTTTGTACATATACGCTACATAAAGGCATATATGAAATCAGGGTTAATTCTAATATTGTGAGACTTATGGCTTATTTTTAGTTATTATGCACTAAATATAAGAGATAGCATTACATTATATATATATATATATATATATATATATATAATTATGTATTAAGACGGATTTTGACAGTTAAGGCAGCAGGTCTGGATCCACACTCTGGCAGTCATTGGAAGAGGTTGTCTCGCAGGCGGCGCAGGAGGTTGGTGTCCCTCAACTATCGTGTTACACATCTTTTGGGTTACTAAATATTAGTATTACATTTTCAAATACACATTTAGTTTTAGTTTGTTATATTTTCAGATTCTCCAATGGCTTCAAGCACGTCAAAATGTCGAGGATGCCTCAACAAGGCCAATTCTTTCTGCTACGTGTGTGGAGACTTCACAACGGTTGCACAGCGTCGAACCATCACTTCCCACCTCAAAACCGCCTACTTTCACTATTTTGACTGTAAAATTGGTGATCAGGACAAGTCTTGGGTTCCACACATCTGTTGTAAACCCTGCTACAATGGACTAACTGCATGGTTTAATGGCAAGAAAGCGGCTATTAACTTTGAAGTCCCGATGGTTTGGAGAGAACCGCGAAACCACGCAGATGATTGTTATTTTTGTTTAACTAATATAACTGGTTTCAATGCATCTTCTAGGAAAAAGATCAAATATCCCAACCTTCGATCTGCTATGAGACCCGTTCCTAATTCAGATGATCTTCCTGTACCCACACCTCCAGTAAATAAGGATCTTCTTTCCTAATCAGATAAAGAAATGTCTTCAAGGGAAGATTCTGCTGAGTCAATATCTTTGGAAGACATTCAGTCTACATATTCAGGAACAAGTGGCAATGATCCACAAGAAGACCTGAATGATCTTGCTCGTGATTTGTATCTGTCAAAACTGTAGTCAGAGCTCTTGGCTTCTCGGCTTAAACAGTGGAACCTAGTCCAGGAAGATGTAAGGATCACCAGGTTCAGAAATCGAAACAAATAAGGTCATTGGTGTATTTTGTGTATGCAAGCGGGCTTCACAAAATACTGTTGTTTTCTCTGTCTCTGGGATAGTCGAGCTGTATCCCAGCATTACAAGCAGAAAGACTGGGGGGGTCTAGAAGCACTTTTGTTCCTGGCGAACACAGCCTCAAGGAGAATCCTCTGGTGAACATGAATAAGGTGCTTCTTCCTCCTCTTCACATCAAGCTTGGTTTGATAAAGAATTTCGTGAAGGCGTTGCACAAAAATGGTGCTGCCTTCCAACACTTGTCTACTGTGTTCCCAGGTCTTAGTGCTGCTAAGATCAGAGAGGGCATCTTTGTCGGACCTTAGATCCGAGAGGTGCTGAAGGATACTGATTTTGAGGAGCTTCTTAACTTAAAGGAACTGAGAGCATGGCAAGCATTCAAGTCAGTCTGTAGTGGCTTCCTTGATAACACACGCCGACCAGATCACCAAGCCTGTATTGAGAAGTTACTAAAGTCTTACGAGGATATGGGGTGCCGAATGTCACTCAAGACTCATTTTCTCCATTCCCACCTCAACGTCTTCCCGCCAAACCTTGGAGCAGTGAATGATGAGCATGGAGAAAGATTCCACCAAGACATAACGAAGATGGAGAGCACCTATCAAGGCAAATGGAACCCCGGCATGATGGGAGACTTCAGCTGGATGCTCTTGCGTGACATCCTGGAGGCAAAATACACCAGATCTTCTAAGAAAACACACTTTTTGACTGTCTATGGTACTATGAATTGTGTAATTGTGTCATCCAAGTATATTGATTCAATCAGTGTTCTTTATCTATCCTTTTTTATCTGTTATAAGCTGCTGCAACTCTTGAAATATGCACATATATTCTCTGTTTATACTAAAATGAGACTATTTAAAAGCCAGGAGACTAGATGTGATAGAGCAAAACTATTCATAAATTTGAATTCAGCACACCCAAATTAACAAAAAACACCAATCCCCATTCTTGCCTCAGACCAAAAATTTATCAGTGTTGAATGACGATACAAGAAGCTTTGTAACTAAGTGCAAACAAATTAGCCCTGGCCTGTGTAAAGTGTTTTCCCATCAAACAATCTATTTAAATGAAATATGCATAAAGAGGATTTAGTATTAAATAACCTTCAAGGTTTTATGTGCCGTAAATACCAACTAACCAAACTTGATGCAATATAAGTGTAAATTATTTGTATTAAGGATAGTTATTTGAAGCTATAATTGTTTACTATAGATTATTATTTGTGTTTGCCAATGACCCGAGAGACCAGGGTTAAATTCCAGGTCGAGTCATACTAAAGACTTAAAAATCGTACTTGATGCCTCATTGCTTAACACTCAGCATTATAAGGTATAGATCAAAGGTAAAGTAGAGCAATCCAGGGAAAGAAGTAACGCCTTCCCCTACACCTCGATGGATGTAGCTATTAAAAAGGGTGTCTTCGGGTCGCCCTCGACAACAGTCACCAACTTTACTTACTTATTATTAGTAACTTGAAACAATATAACTGAATGCAAACAAATGACTGATTAAATAGAAATAATTACTTGAATCATATAGTTATTAATATCAATTGGAACACACGAAAACGGAGAACTTCGTGCAAATTATTTGAATGAGGTTGGAATACTTGATATTTTTTAATAGAGTCGTAAAAAAAAAACAACTGCACAAGAAAATAAATGTTAACATACAATGTACGCGATTTCCTAACATTTGGGCATAAAATAACACGAGACGTGTTGACGTGCCATTGATATTAATCAACCAACCAATCAATCAATTAATCGCTAACTTGCTTCATCGCAATCTGCTAATTACGGAGCAATAAAACACAGAAGAAAGAAAATGTTTTCTGCCATAACGAGACAGTCGCTCCACAGCAGGTGTTTTCACTTTATTCCCCATCGGCAAACTGGCTTGAATCCTTACGTAAATGTATATAGAATATTTTCAGCAATATATCATGAAAGAAAAAGTTGAATATTTAATTAAGCAGAGGTTTGGTTGGTTTATTAATCGGTATATCAACTGATTATGGGTCATTTAATGCTGAAATTTGATTCATTTGTAAATGTTTAATTGTCATAATATTTTCAATGTTCCATTGATTTTTTTAATTTTCTTAATTGAACTATTTTGACTATAATCATTTGTTGACGCATATTTGTCTGGCTTCGAATCTTCCTAAGTAATTCTATTAATTTATACACGCTTAAATGGTTGCTTCTTGGGGGTTTATGGCATATCAACCTTTTTAGGTTATTTAATGGCAAATCCGTTTTTATACTAATAATCAGTTCTATTTCAAATAATTCAGTTTAGTATACAAAAACAGTTTCATTTCAAACAATTCAGTACGCTGTTTAAATATCAAAACAGTTCTATTTCAAAGTAATCCTGTTTAACACAAGTACGCAGTTTAGCTTTACTTGACCCATAGATACAACCCTATCTGGTCATACCACTCCGGGCCAGAGTGGACCTGGGTGCAATGCCAATGGAAAGGTGCTCTGCATTCCCCAAAGCTCCAGCATCACTGGAACTTCACTATCAGATTGTTTTGTGTTATATCAGGACACTCGTTGGGGGAGGGGTGTTACCGATCTGCAGAGGTCAGTCGTTGTCTTCTACAGCCCCAGCCGACTGAGCAACAGGGGAAATGGTTTAAAGTAACTATTTCCAATAATTATTATTTGTTTATATAGTTATATGGTTTCAATTATTCAAATCTAATGCCAATAATTTGCAAACAATTTTATGGTTTTAGGTGTTTTACTGCATTTTGCAGCTTTAGTAGTTTGATATATACAGCAGCTGCATTTAATTCTACTTCATTTGAAGCCACTCTATCCATTTCTTAGCTTCCCCGGTCGCTTACCACATCTTTGGTTTCTCAGTCCTGTATATTGAAGATCCACCAGAAGTTTATCGAAAATGTTTGTTGAGTGGCGGCCCTTTCGTGCTCAGTAATTGCTAGAACCTATTACAGCAAATTCTAGGGATTTTTTGCCCTGGTTTTTCTTCGGGCCTCCGCAGCTAATCACCAAACAAGGACCATCGTAGTTGCGTCACGCTTCTTGTCAGTGGAATGGCTGTTGCACACCTTGTAGAGAGCCTTGTTGGAGATTATGCTGTTTGGTGATCGGTGTCTTGTGATAATTCTCAGGTATTTGTAGAGGCTGGTATCAAGCTTATCCATTACTGTCATTGGAGATATCCTGCTGCAACTGTATATTATGAAAGATACATATGTTGAATTGCATATAATGTAACATGTGCATCTTCGATGATATATGGTTTTTTTCAATGATAATGATTATTTTATTTTAAAAGGTTAGGTTCTGTTTAATGGCATATCAACCATTGTAGGTTATTTAATACCAAATTAATTTTATACATACAAACAATTCTATTTCAAATAATTTAATCTAGCATAAGTACAGAGTTCATGTTTATTTGCTTGTTGTTTTTTAATGGAATACCAACCTTCTTGGGTTATTTATTTCTAAATGCATCTTTCTAGAAGGGCAGTAGTGTTACAATTAACCCAAAACTTGGAGAATAAAGGTTTATACTTTTCTCAAGAGTATTTGTCCAAAAGTGAACGTAACCGTGCAGCTGGAGTTTGAACTAGCTTACTTCGATTCCATAGTACAGCGCTATAACCATTACACTACGAGGACAACCCCGTACACAGTTTAGCTCTATTTGACCCATAGATAAGACCTAAACAGATGCTACCCTCCCGGCCAGATTGGACCTTGAAGCGATGGCAATAGATGGGTACTCCACATTCCTCAAAGTTCCAGCATTACTGGAACCTGAACATCAGATTTTTAGTGTCAATTCTCGAACATTCGTTGTGGAAGTCTTACTCCTCAGCAGAGTTGCAGTTGGTCTATTCTGCAGCCCCAGCCAACTGGACCGTTTTTCAACAATCATAGCTTTAAGTAACTATACTTTATACGAACAATTTTAATACAGTTGAATGACTTCAATTATTCCCAACTAAAATTAATATAATTGTATCGAATTATAATTATTATTTTGCAAATAGTTGTACAGTTTCGCGAATTCCTATTTAATACTAATTCAGACGTTCCTATTTTATCCATTAAATAGAATCTTAATATGTACTATCACACATGTCCCGAAAATAATGTCAACGAAGGTATAAAGCACACTCCACAGATCTCGTTTAGTGTCCTACTCAGGACCCCTGTCGGTGGCGGTCTTATTACTCTGCAAAAGGTACGGTGGGCATATTTTTTAAGCCTTCACCAGCAGGACAGTTCACCTAGGGTGATAGGTAAAAATGGATACACTAAATAACTATAAAATACCAATAAGAATCTTTCATTCCATCCAAAATAGAAGCATCAATATCATCAAGAACAAAAGTTATAATGTAAGCCCAACAGGTTCCCAAACCGTCTTGTTACCATTCGAGATAGATATGTACCCGGTTAAAGGTTTTATCGTTTTGTTTATTAAATATATTATCAAATTAGGTACATAGCGTACCTGTTCAATAATTTAAGCATTCTATGTTGTTTTATTTCTGTGACAATAGATTGCCGGTCAACCCCCACTATCTTAACCAACCCAACCACTCATGGCCATCCGATCGTCTAGTGGTTTCTCTCATCTCCGGCCACAAAACATAACATACACAACCGAGAGGGTGGAAGAAAAGAGACCAAACAAACACAGACTTAAGTTAGCTTCAAGCGCAAGAAGGGAGAAGTTTGTGACACTTTTGTGCAGCTCTCTGTGCATCTGCAGGCTATCGCGAGGGTGGTGACTTTGTGGGAATTTCGCTCTATTCGAGCGAAATTCCCACAAAGTCACCAGGAATGCTGACTCATCTTCTCACGTTGGCCAACCTGGCGTCTGAATTCACACGCCTAGCTCCTGCTCTATTCTGCTGACTGCTCTCTTCTGCTGACTGCTGTCTTCTGCCTTCTTCTCCATTCTGCTCTGGTCTCTTGACTGTCGGCTTCCCCCGACACGTTCTCTTCCTTCTCTTGACTGGTTCTTTCTCTTCAGCTCTGGGACCTTCCTTCCCTCGTCCTCTTCCGGTCTCGTAGAAAATCTCGCGCGCAAACCCTCTTCTGTGGGTTTCGCGCCAAAACAGACAAAGGAATCTTCTGACTGGCACTCACCCACACCCACACCCACACAACGAATGTCCATATCGTGTCACATTTCTCTTAACATATAATGGTGTATTCTATTATAAAAGAATGACTATGGACTTGATTCAATGAATTAACAAGTGAGACAAAGAAAGTGCATTCTAATGAAAACGTAATAATTCCACTAGAACATGTACTTTACTCTGATCTGAGTTCTTATTTGCCTTTTCGTGAAGGCAAATTTGATTCAAAGTTAATTTAACCTTGAGATCAACATCCATATATATGGGCCAGGAGTAAAGGTATCCACCTATACTGTTAGTTTTTGTGGGAAAAGGTGTTCTTCATGAGTTGGAATCCTTAATAGTAAGGTCTCTGTATTTTTACACTATATCCAGGAAAGAAATATACTGTGTCTAGATCTCAACCTGGAAATCAAGTAAGTTTCATTCTGATACGGTAATGAACTGTTGATTAATGTTGAAATAATCGTCATTCTTACAAATAATACGGCTAATGATAAGGTAGTATTAATCTAGATTAGTTTGATTTCTTTGTTTAATGACATATCAACCTTCATGGTTTATTTAATGCCAAAGTCGTTCTTGTAGAAGAACAGTAGAGGTTCTATTTAACCCATAGCTGGGATAGAGAGGATTAAAAAGTATAAATAACAATAATATAAATACTTTGAACCTATGAAAATATATAGTTTACATTTGCTTGGTTTCTTTGTTTAATTGCATATCAACCTTCGTGGGTTTATTTAAAAAGCCATCCTTGTAGAAGAGCAGTTGGTGTACTACATAATCCATAGCCGATGGAATTAGGCTTGGTTTGGTTTGGTAAGGTTTGATATGGTTTTATGGTATTTATTACACACACACACACACACACACATTATATATATATTTGTTTGGTTTTATGATATACCAACTATTGTAAGCTATCATCATTATACATATTGTAAGCCTGATCATCATTATACATATATAATAAATATTTGATTTGTAAACGAACCTGCGCTCATTTTTTGCACACAAATGTTTTCAGGTATTGCTTTGTAATATCAATAATTCAATTAAACATTACTCATTCGTTTGCACACCGTTTGATTGCTGCAAGTATTGCTATTTATCACTAACAATTCAATTAAAGGTCAATCATTTGTTTGCAGACAGTTAAATGATCAAACAGTTCTATTTCTAACGATTCGATTTAACAAATCGTTTCTTTGCACACATTTTGAATGTCAAACAGTTCTAATTGACCCATAGATTTGACTCTATCAAATGCAGTCAGTGTATTCTGGACTAAGGGGAATGAGCGGGTTCATACCTGTCCCAAGGCTTTTAGTCGGAAAGTGAACGTGAATGTTGGAGTCCAGAATGTTAACCACCACACCAGAGAGAATCCTCGTGTGTTGTAATAAAAAGCAAGTACGAAAAGAAGAAACAATATTGTTTTTTATAAAAATAATAAAGATAAGGAAAATTGTATTGACTTGGATTTTTGTGATAAAAACCAACGATTATAAGATGGAATAAAAACCATAAAGCAATTGTAATAATGAAGTATATGTTGACCAAGGGTGTTTTCATAAAAAAATAATGATGATAATAACAAAAAAGAAGAAAATGATTTTTAAGTAGCAGATTTGTTTGGTTTCTTTGTTTAATTGCATATCAACCTGCGTGGGTTATTTAATGCCAAAGACATGCTTGTAGAACAATATTCGAACTATTTAACCAATAGCTGCTTGCTATAAGAGTTCAAATCCTGGACGAGGCTGATTGCATTTCACATAGCACTAATACTCTTGGGAAAGGTAATAATCCAATTATTCTCCCTCCAGCTATGGATAAATAGTAGGACAGACAAGGTCATCAGCCTTAGTGAGGCAACCAGTCTAGGTGAAGGAAAACTCTGGATTCAAACCTGTTAAACTCTGCTTAAAAATTGACCTTGTGTCATATCCTGCTAGAGCGGAGGGTTTGGTAAATATGTATACGGGGGTTCATGCTTTCCCAAGGGTATTAGATTAGTTTACCTTGTATAATGGTTAACAATTAAGCAATTGTCAGTGAGCTTGCCTTGAGCCACAATATAAATAACAAAACAATGCCTCGTATAAGGTGATGGTTTTTAAGCTAGAGTAGCTGACTATTGTAAATTGAATTACCATGACACGAAAATCCGGAAAAAAAACTTGCGCATGACATACGAAACCACTGGACAGCTGTTTCGATCTGATTAGGTCTCATCAGCAGAGTATACCGTGATCTCTCTCACTGGAGGTCGAACTAGCAACCACAGGATTACCAGTGCGATACTCTACCACTGACCGACTAGTCCACATTGCAAACTAGCGAAGCCAAACTAACTAGTCATGGTAAATGAGCGGTCAAATAACCGTTTAAAAAACGTATAGCAGACTCTTATTCGTAAGTTCTATTTTCAATTAGGCTCCATACTTCTGTCCTTGAGCTAAACTAAACTAAGTTAGGTAAATGACGACCGAATGCTTCGTATAGTGTAATGGAGATCAAGATAGGTTGGTTTGTTTTTTACGGTATATCAACCTCATCGGTCATTTGATGCCTAATCAAGTTAAAGAAAATAAGTCTGAAACGAAATTCAAAGAAGAGGTCTTAGGAATTAATGATAAACATTAGATAATTAGTTGGTTATTTGTTTTTATAAGGAGTTTATTTGTAGGGAATCATAATCATAAAAAACTTTGTGAAACAGGTTAGGGAAGGGATCAGTTTGGGTTTATAGAAGTAATTTGATCTTATTGTAAATTTCTTTGATTTTTGTGTATAACTTCACTGTTTTTAAAAAAGATATCACATTTATTTCAGGGTTTTGGAACAGTTCCTTCATATTGTTTGCACTATAGAAGGTTTTTCTTATATGATAGATCAAGATATGCTAGTGAACTATTATTAGTGAGCTTAATTCTTACTGGGTGCTCCGGATGACTGATCTTGTGCCATACTAACTTAAGCTAAAAAAAAACTCGGTGTTTTTAATGTATCAGAAAGAAAGGCATTGCACAATGATCAGAAAGAAAGGCATTGCAGAATGACAATAGATTTCAGTTTTGTTTTGGTTTGGTGTCTTTATTTTATGGCATATCAACTTTCGGGGGTAATCTAATACCAAAGCCATTCTAGTTGAAACACAGTAGTGGTACTATTCAATCCACGACTGGAGTGATAAGGGGGTTCAAACCTTTCCCGAGAGTAATCGTAATAACGCGACTGGAGTTCGAACTCAGGACGTTGACCACTACATCATATGAACCCCTCATCGACTATAGATTTAATCACTAGTCTTCCATGACAAAAGTGCTTAGGGTGATATTCATGGAAGACGAGCCACTAAATTGCGAGATGCTAATTTACTTTAGCTTTTGAAGAGTTTATCGACCTGCTGTAACATCACAAAAAAAAAGATGAAACGCCGAACGTGTGTCGGCTACAAATGTTTCCAAACGACTTGTAACTCCAATAACTGGGCAATAAAATGATATAGAGAAAAGAATATTTAAAGGAATTAGAAATGAGTTAATGGACAAATGACTCCTGGTTGCATTCAGCTTAATTGCAAGTTCATAATATTTTGTTGTTGGAATATCTAATTCAATATCAATTGAACACGTTATTATTCAATCATCAAAGTATTTTCTCTGGCTTTCAATGAACTCATCACCGTGGGCTAGAGCCAAACATTGAATACTTTTGAAGATTGTTAGAGTAACACAACGTTCATATTCTTTATTTTTAAATTTACTCCGATTTAAATTGCCAGTTTTATCAAAAAACTGATGGTAAAATTTTGCATATGCAAAGAAATAATTTACTAAGCTTTTTACTAAAATGTAGTTCATGACCGTGAGAATGGGGCTCCTAATGAAATTCGAACTCATTTGTGAAGGTTCGCTAGTGTAGCTCACTAACCATTACACCACCGGAGTCACGCATGTGTGCACAGTCATCATCGAAATTATGGTGAAATCTTTAAAATGGCATTCTTCCCCAGATATATGCTAATTTAAGACAAAATATCCCAATGGTTTCGAGAAACGTTCACATTATTTGAACGGAAAGGTTTAGTGATATATTTTTAAGACTGTGTCCGTAAAAAAATTCCTTTTTATAACCAGACTTTAACGTAACATCTCTTAAAAGTGCCTATTTTTTGATAAAACAAAAACACCGAAATATTTTCTGTATATCTGGAAATATCGTTAAAATGGCGCTTGGTACAAATATATATTTTCTAAACAAGGAGCTATATTTCTTTGAAGTAATTTCGTTTAATTCAACATTGTCTCTTTGGAAAACACCCACAAGTAAAACTTTCTTTAACTTGTTAATATCTTGTCGTCAGAGATTATTTCCATTATAAATATCAAGTACAAGATGTATAATTTCATTGTTAGAAGAGAAAATTTAAGTTAAACTGTTTGCATTCATTTCATATCGATTGATATTGTCATTTGCTATTAATACCACTTCAAAGTCTGGGTTTTGATTTTAATTTTTTGATTTTATTTCACTGTTACGTATGTGTTAAAAGTCTAATCAATATCAACTAGACGCTATAAATGGAATCTTCGTAAAAGTTTGGCCTGTAAACATGTGCCGATTGTCCTGAGTATTTTGTGTGCCCAAATGTCCCATCAAAATGCTCATGAAACGGACAGTCGGTGCGTATTCCACAATATTAGGTTCAAAAGACTCAAATATTTGGTTCAAAAGAATCAAATATTTTTTGGACAAAGAATTTTATTCCTATAAATCGAAAATACTCCTATTCGATCATCAAAGTATTTTCCCCCTTGGTTTTCGACATCTCTACGTAGCATTTCAGGCATTAGATTTGTGAAAAAAGATTATTTAATTATTTTTCTTTTGAGGAAGTCTTTTATTTCTTTACTTTCACAAGCTTGTTATTAAGCACTCAATGCATTTTCCCTTCTTTCTACCTCTGTAAACTACATTCCAAATATTAGGTTTATACGGAAGTTTCCAGAAGATTTCTGTTTTGATCATTTTTTTTTTTTCATTGAATGATTTCATAGCATCATTATTCATCCATCAATATATTTTATCCGGACTTCCTATGACCTTCGGGTAAATTTCAGATAAACTGCGTTTGCCGTTATTTTTATTTTTATTTTTATTTTTGTAAATATCTTTATTCAAAGTAGGGCTATTCAGCCATCAAATCAGTCTTTTCTTTGAGTTCTTTAAATTCCTGATATTACATTGATAAAAAGCTCTTAGTGTAACGGTAATTTTCGCAGGATAATCGTATCTGTGACTCGAGTTCAAATCCTGGACTGTTTGATTTTTACTTAAGAAAGGCATTATTGAGATACTTGATGGTTAGTAAGATATTTACTCGAATCGTTACACTCCAAGGACCAATATTAGTTTTTGTATATCCGTGATATACAAACATTGAACAAAGCGGTATTAGATATAAAACAAACTCAGTAACACATGCAAGAGCACGTCATATTTTATATGCACAGAATCAGAATATACCATTTTTCCTTGAAGAGTCCGTATGTGAAAGGGATACAAAACAGAAAAGGTTTAAATAATGAGGAAAAGTAAAAAGGCGTAATTTTATTAAACCTTCTGCTTGTTCCAATTTTAGTATATGTACTGCCGAAGCGAGTACTAAACCTTCTGCTTGTATGTAGCACAAGGCTGAATGAATGGGGCATCTAGCGAGACTCGAACTCACATGTGAAGGTTTGCAAGTCAAAGGTAAAATAGTCGTGTCGTTTTATAGTTTCCTGGTTTAGATAATATGGTTTGGTTTGGTTGTTTTGTTTTACGATGTATCAACCCTTTTCGGGTCATTTAACGCCGAATTAAATTTCAAACAATTCAATCTAGTATAAGTATAGTTTTCGTTTACAAACTTAAATATCAAAACAGTTCAGTTTAAAGTCAAAACAGTTCTATATTAAACAATTCAGTTTAGCGTAAGTTGCAATGTCAAAACAGTTCTATTTCTATTTCAAGCAATTCAATTTTGGATAAGTACACTGTTTAGTGTTTTGCTACTCTGCAGAGATGCAGTCAGTACTGCCCCAGCTAACTGGACAATTAGAAAATATGGCTATATGGTTCCACCGCCCCTTGATGGTGTTAGAAACAAAGTTAGGGCTGTTCTAAGAACAGAGTCCAATTTTGTCAAGAATCGGTTTCTTACTGTCATGTTGACACCCCACGTGGCATCCTAACGGACATGCGAATTTTTTTAAATGCAATAATTATTTATGTGTCCCAACTGCATAAATGCATCTTTTCTCTCCTAACAGTGCCATCTGCAAAGGACTAAGACTACCTTAAAATGGGTATGTACTGGGTATGATATTTAAACGGATTTGATGGTAAGGCTCTATATCTTGATATCTGGGGAATGTGGAGTACTCCTTCACCAAGATCCACTAACTCGGAGTGGTAATACCTGTAAGGTCCCATCTATGGGTCAAATAGATATGGCGATTTTGGAAATGTGAAGTACTCTATCGCTATTACTGCCAGGTCAACTCTGACCCGGAGAGGTAGTACCTGTTAGGGTCTCATCTGTGAGTCAAATAGATATGTTTAGAAATTACTCGAATTCTATCGGAATACTTGACGCCATATAACTGTTGTATACCTTACCGGCGTAATGATGAATGATGATGGACGATGATAAAGATGAAAGAATTGTCGTGACACTTCTTTTATAACTCATATAACTCTCTTAACATTATCTCTCGATAGGGTATGAATCTTCTGTTTTGTGTAAGAGACAGAAACAGGATGACTCACGGAAGACTTGAGGGACTTGGACACTTCTACTTCTAAGACGAGACGTACTAAACCGGTCTTCTTGCAGCCACTCGGGGACTCCAAGACTCAAGACTGCAAATATATCGAATCTCTTCGGGCCGAAAGGTAGAGACTGACCGTATCTCACGTGGGTATCTACACATACCATTTCGCAACTTCCGGCCCGTGATCTTCTTCCGGTTCTGATTTACGTGAGCCGCTTATTTTCCAATTGTTTATTCAGGTGTGTCCTGCAATCACTCTATTTACACAGCTGGCTTTTCCGGATCTGTCAGGGGTCAATATACAACGTAACTACAAATTATTTGTATTAAGAACAACTAATGAAATCTATTATTTATTAAAGAGTATCATTAGTCACTACAAACTATATAACTATGTGCAAAAAATGACTATTATAATCGGGGTTTTGAGTCAAATACTCTAAATTCTTCGTAAAATATTTCCTACATATATAAAAATATACAAATATACTAAACACTTATAACAATAAAATTAAAGTTATGTAATATTTGATTTCAAAAATTTAGGAAATATGTGACAAAGGAGAAACTGATATTTCTCATAAAATAAAACTGGAATTCTTCCAAGTCGTAACTTTGTTAGTACTACTATATAGTTTCACCACTCGGTCTTTACAGATAAAATTGGAGAAAAAGCTACATGGGAACTGCACAGGGCTGATGTGTGCAGCATAAATAAATCCTGGAAGCAGCATTTTACAAAATATTAGCTGTACGGCCCATGGCGTAGGTTGCGAATTGAAGTATGTGAGTTCAAACTCCAATCACGCTAGTATGTTCACTTTTGGACTAATACTCTTGAAAAAGGTTTGAACAACCTTACCCCTCCCCCAGTTATGGGTTAAATAGTAGCATTACTGTTCTTTCACAAGGATTACTGTAGCATTAAATCACCCACCAAGTTTGATATGCCATTAAAAAAACGAAACCAAACCAAACTCTACACATACTTTATTTATGCCCACACACAGCCATTCAAGTACCTTTTGAGTAATGTTGTGTACCTCCCATTTGGAAATCCATTAAAGTAAGACAAGTAAGAAATACTGAGCACTCCAGGATAAAAATAGCGTCGTTTGCCAATGGACTCCAACACATGGACATACAAGTGTTAGCCTGTCCGTGAAAAAAATTTTTTTTCTTTTGTGTGAACTGTGTGTTTTTGTATGCTGAGCGTATTTTTACTGCAGGATCGCCGGCTGGAACAAAAGTTTCGGTAGGGTCACTTCGGAGAGCAAGTACGATGTTGGAAGACCCAAAACTTGTAAGGACCCCAAGAACATCACTGACGAGGCGATTCTGTGCACTTTTTTAAGTGTTCGACTACAATAAGGTCTGTGTGGACACTTGGGTCCATCTAGATGAATTAAGAGGAGGAATAGTAGATATGGACGGATGGGGATATAGAAGGAGAGAGAGAGAAATAAGGAAATCCGTCCTGTCGGCACGCATTGATAATGATGATGATGATGAAGGATATATGTAATATAATTAAAGATGGTAATTAGTTATATTAGTTAATCGTGTTATTTTTTGTAATAAATCGTGAGTTAGTTAAAAACTATGAGTTGAAGTGTAAATCGCATTCGAAGGTCAAATGTGTGCATATGTCACACCAAAGGACAGAATATGAAATTGACTGGTTGAAGGCAGGATTTAAAAAGATAAACATTTTATTAACTGAGGATTGAGTGATAAAGTATGACTGGAAATTTTCAGTGATGGCGTAACAACTTGAAAGTTTTTGTTGATACGTATTCTTATCAAATTAGTTAATGAGATAATCAGTATAATATATATGCAGGGTGATTTTGGAGTCATGGTTGTTCAGGGTCGTTTGGAGTTAGTCGTTGAATTTGCGCCTGGCAGTTTCGGGTCCAGTCAGGAGATGAGGCGAGCAACCCAGTGGGAGGGGGTTTGGTCGGGGTAAATAAATGAAGTGGGTGTTTTGATCATTCATCTCCCACAAATGAAGTTCACTGCGTTTCCAAGTAACAACTCATATCTTTCATTCTATTTCTCTCTGGTTCGTTGACAACTGCGGTGAAATGTTGCAGCCAGAAAATAAATTTTCGTATTCGAAACAACTGGGTCCGTGTTGTACTATGGGAAATGTTACACCAATTCATTTTGAGTCTCATTATTCATATTCACGTGCAAAGTGTAAGACTCATTATATTTGGCACCATGATGTTACATACATCCGACCACCCACCAGTTTAGATTTGATGTAAGTTAAATTCTAATGATGGAGTGGCGTGAGGGGTATCATGCACGAATCGAGACTCATGCGTGGCTGTCACATGAAGTGATTGATCTCCATCGGCATTCTTCTTTAGAGGCACTTCAAGCGCCAAGCTATTTACTTTGTCTGGGGGAAGGCCTTCTTGGAGCAATTGACTAACTTTATATCCCCCACCAACTGATAATGATGACTATGATAAAACCTTTTAGTATGTTTTACATTCAAACTTGGTTTGATAAAAGGAATTTAGCATTACAGATTTTAATCAGAGGGAAGGGAGAAACAGAATAAATGCTTCCTTCAATATTGAAAGAATTTCAATGTTTAACAAACAGAACAAGAGATAAAATTTAGATTTCAAGATGCATATTCAGATTGCGTAGAAGAGATATTAAATTGTTCCATCAGAATATAAGAAATGAATTCAAGAGGATAATTGAAATCATCTGTACATATTTCATTAGATAAAATGAGGTAAAAGAAGAAATAAATTGTCCTTTGATAATGTCCAATATATTAGATCTTAAAATTTATGTGAAGATCAAGTCAGGCAGGAAATTGCAGGCATACACGCACTCTTTAACATTAAGAAACCCAGTGGTTGACAGGACATAAATCAATTCACCAAACTACTTGAATTGAAGCATCAATGCCATCATTTGCAGTAATTACAACTGTAACCCAGCTGGCGAGCGGATCGTGTAGTGTATGAATGAAAAATGCATTGTTCGTAATTTTGCTGAAAGATAGCGTAAAGTCGAGAAAGATCATAATTGTTAAATGGAGTCAGATTTTAAGCAAATTATTCTGTGGCACAAATAGATACATTATCTAAAAAGAAAAAAAGAGTTCAACATCACTTCTTCCGGGATAGCTGTGCCTTGATATGCTTGATCAGGCACTTAAGACTGTTCTTGCCAAGGTCACCATCAAAGTGTCGCCTGCCCGAGGCAGAAGTATCCTGTAACCCCCAATATACACACACAAACACACACACACACACACACACACACACACACACACACACATATATATATATATATATATATATATATATATATATATCATGCATTACGTGACCTAGGCTCGTTTTCTCTTTTGGCGGCTAGGGTGCGAGGAGACAAGCTTTTACTCGATAGGAAGAACCTGGAACGAATCAAAGATTCTATAAGAGTTCAGTTCTTAGAACGAAGAGAGAATAAATTAACAAAGAGATACGACATCAATAGTCGAGTAGCAGACGAATAACCATAAGTCGTTGTTACAGTGATGCAATCAATTTAGAGGGATGAACGATTTCGTTATAAAAAGCAGGAAATTTTTTCAAAAGTGTCATTTGTGTGCATGTCAAAGGAAAAATTCTGAAACATGATTCGCCTGATTTCATCCCTTTCAAGTCTGGACTAATATCGCCAATACCAAGCATGTTTTACGGCATTATCAAGGGATCTCCGCTAAACTTCCTCACTCTGTCGAGTGATTTGGGCGTGGTTGCTTTCGGTGGAAAAATCAGCCATTTTTTTGCCTCCTTCGTTTGCCGATATTCGACACAACGTTGACAGCTGAAATGTGACGTTAAAAAAATTGTAGAGATTGACACTAGCGTGAAAACAGGTTTCGTCTAATTGCGCAGGGATATAAAAAAAACGAAAGGTCAGAGGATCAAGTGCATTAACAAACCATTAACACAAACAAACAAAAAACGATCATATATATTCAAGGCAATGAATTGGTTGGACACACTTAAAAAAAGAAAAAAAGAGACACACAAATGCTGAAGAGGAAAAGACGGTCAGGATAATATCAATTAAAGAGATTCGTATGGCGTCTGGATTTCCATGGAGTTATCACCGTCCGTCCAAGAAAAAAAAAGTAAAGTGTAAAAACTTCAGACGAACTGTGGTATTTAAACAAAACATGTTAAAACGTCGCAAAACGGTCCATTGAAGATGAGCGAAAACATCAGACATTGTTAATGTCAAAAACATTAGGAATATTGTTCTTGTGTTGCTTGTACATGACTCCCATAGATTTCTGTATGCCTAGTTTTTAATCGATATATTTAGTTCATATAGTGAACAGCATCCAGGATATGTTCAAAACAGCACGCAGCATTCATATGTAATTCTTATCTAGCTTTTTCCCCGGGCGTTTCGTTAAAGACCATGTGGTGCAACTATACAATAGTACTGATCTCACTGAAGCTTGGTCTCACTGCTAGAAAATATAATCAGAAGGTAGCTCAAGATTCTTAGTAAATGACATCAAATTTTCTTGCAAGGTCTGTTTATACTTTTGGACATTCATTTTACTGTCAATTACTGAAAAACTGAAAAACATCCCCAAATCATTATACGGCCACCGTCACATTTGACAGTTGGTACCATGTTCTTTGGTGAGTTGGCTTCACCATCTTTCCTCCTTCACACATGATTTTGATAATTATGACCAAACAACTCAATTTTAGTTTCATCTATCCATAATACTCTTTCCCAAAACAAATTTTCATTTTCTCTGTTATCTGACTAATTTCAACCTTGCATCTCTGTCATTTCAATAGTAGAGGAGCTTTCTTTGATCTCCTTGACTTTAGACCATTCCTCAGCATTTCATTACTTATTGTTCATTTGGTTATATGATGAATGCAAATCTTCCTGCAGCTCTTCACGTGTAACTATTGGATTTTGGTTGATCAGGCATCCTAATTTTCTTGATAATCTAGGAGAAATCTTCCTTGCGGCACCCGTTCATTTTCTGTTTTCAACTGCGTTACATCTTTTAAACCTTGCAATGAATGAACTTATCATAGAAAAAGGAATATTCAGGTTGCTTGAGATATTTCTATAACTTTCTCCATCTTTCCAAAGCTTAACAATCAGTGCTTTTTGTGAAAAACTTAATTCTTTACTTCTTGCCAAGAGCAGAACCTTCTCGTACAACATACAATTGCAGAAAGTTTTGGTTAGAATTTTAAGATTAACTATCGTTAGTGATAATATTATTGGAACATTCTTGAAGGTAAACTATGGGTACTGATAGTATTACTGGAACATTCTAGAAAAATATTGCAACAATGTTGTACGGTACGATTATTTTTTTCACTTATGAAAATGAATAAATTGCATTAATTTCTGTGAAATTAATTGTAACCTAAGTTTATATACCCGCATTAGTCAAATATATCCTTATACAGTAAATGTATCTAAAATTTTGTTCAGGTTATGTTTGAAAGATAAAAATAAAATTTTTTATATCTACGAATATTTGTTTTCCCCTCAGTGTATATATATCCGTATGTAGAAAAAGCTACAAACTTAAGAAAGATATATGTTTGATGGTTCGTTTATTGTGCAGACGCGTTTCGACTTCAAGGTTTTGTCGGAATACAAAACTATTTTATCAAAATTATTTTTTGTGTGAGAAATAATTATAACAGATAATAATTTTATACATTTGAAAGTCCATCAGTGCTTGTAGATGTCGTTATATAAAAACGGAATAATGTAGGCTATGTTCTAAATACGTTATATATGTAAAAGTGGTCGAACGGAAGATTTGTATAGAAAAACAAGTAATCATGAAAATGCTTTAGCAAAGTTATTCGTAGACATCTCATACTAGCAGATTAAACAAACAAGATGGCGATATGTATTTACGTAAGCACCTCGTACGACTAGTATGCATTGCTAGGTCAATTTTTAGCGAAGTTTAGAGGGATTGGATTTAGTGTTTTCATTCTCCTAGACTGGTTTCCATACCAAGGTTAAGAGGGTGTCCTCATGGTGTAATGGTTAAAGCGCTGAACTGCGGAATCGTAGTAAGCGAGTTCGAAATCCAGTCGCGCTATTACATTCACTTTCGGATAAATACCCTTCGGAAAGGTATGACCACCGCTTTTACTCCCATTAAATAGCCAAAGAAGGTCGTATATACCATTAAACTTACCTTACTGTTTACTCCTAACTGACAGGCAAAATAGTTGTATTTATACCTTTCATTGAATTATTAGCGCTATTTCAAATAGAAACATCCTTGGCCGGGATTTGAACTCAGAGAGCCGTGTCCATTTCTTACAATGATGACCATTACACGATGATGATAACGGATAAAAGAAGACGCTGGTACAATGATTGGTGAAGTAAGGAATAATAACGACATTGTCTATTTGAGCAATTGCCTACCGGTAAATTTTTTGTAGCTAAACAAACATTTTCAGAAGCATTAGTGTCGGGAAGATATTTCTGAGAAAGCTACTTATCAGTATTGAATAGAATATATATTTTAATTAAAAAGATATGAAATGAAATACAGTAAAAGTGAGTAAGTTGATACAAACGCAGGTAAATTCAAAAGAAAACCAAATTATTACCATTCTGAAATTTTGATGAATATATTTTCTTAAGTAGAAATTCATATGACCTGCTTATCGATTGGGCAGTCGCTTATTTCTCTCTGTTCTGATTGGTTACAAAAGTCCATAATGGAACTGAATTTCTGCTGTGAATCTAATTCTTATAGAACTGATGCTCCCCCTCTCTCTCTCTCTCTCTCTCTATCTATCTATCTATCTATCTACCTAGATATATATGTATGTCTTTATACATGAGTCTATCTATCTATCACATTCTTGTTCTTTTCATGCTTGCATAAATATATATATATACATATATATATGAAAGTAAATAAATATGTATATATATATATATATATATATATATATATATATATATATATATATATATATATATATATATATCAGTATGTATTTTTCTGTCGGTGACTCCTACAGCATTCCCTTCATTATCTTTGCATGTATGTATGTATGTATCTATCTATCTATCTATCTTGAATGTTAATTAAGACCGATAAAAAAAGGCGAGGTAAGTCTTGAGAGAGAAAAATACACTGAATAAACCGAAGTGGATTTACGCAGAAACCGTTTCGAGTTTGAATTCCCAGAGGAATAAAATAAATATTGAAGAGAGCACTCAAGCCTCAAAGAAATCTAAACTACGAGACGAGAAAAAAAAAAAAGAATAAAAATGACATTGACTCGCTTGATGGAAATTGATAGTTAAACATTTTCTCATGTCAAACTAGAAAATGTTTTATTTAAACAATGAAACAAAATCTTTTTTTTCGAAACTCCTTCTCTTAAAATGCTTTTAAATACGCAGCAAGAACTGCGTATAAACAGCATAGACGAGTAATCGAACCAAATTGCATAAATGATTTGCTTCCGGGAAGGTGTTGTTTGAACGCACTTCAGAAAAAAAATGAAGTTTACATCAGGCAACAAATGCGGCATCTAAACATTATTATCTTTTAAAAGCCATCTTCATTTGTTTATTATAATGCGTAGACAATACGAGTTTTCATAAATAAATAAATGAATAAATAAATAAGAATAGATAAATAAATTTATAGAAAATTAAAGAAAAAATTGCAATTGTATTTGCAAAACACTTGGTCGTCACAACTATATAAATTACTCTTAATGACAACATTATCTGTCAGTAAATCTTACCACAATGAGGCCCAGTCGGCTGAGGCTGAAGAATGCACACACTGTTTCTCTGCAGAAGAGTAAGACTCCCCTAACGAGAGTCCTGATATGACATTAAACAATCTGATGCTGGAGCTTTGGGGAATGCGTAGTAGCCCTTTATTGCCATCGCTCCCATTTCCACTGTGGGTCGAAGTGCTAGCACCAGATAAAGTCCTATCTATGGGTCAAATAGAACTATTTCGGCATTTCTCTTATTAGGGGCGCCTCAGGCGCCAGGCGATGAACCCCCCGAAGGGGGTAAAAGCCTGGGGGGAAGGCCCCCTGAGGCAGAAGGAATTCTCCAAGTACCGAGACCCAGTCGGCCAGATCCGTGCCGGAGATAACACGGCTGGCCGAAGTGCTACCCGGCAACTGGAGAGGTCAGACCGATGGTGATCTGCGGTATTTGTTGCTCACACACGCCCGGCATTCCCCAAAATGCCTACGGCCCCGTACCGATGGTTATCTGTGGTATTTGTTGACCGCCCCACCCAACAGGCAAGTGTGGGTCCGGGCGCAGGGCCGTAGCCCACACGCGCCCGACATTTCCCAAAAATGCCAACGGCCCCGTCGGCATTCTCCTGATTAGAAGCGCCCCACGCGCCATGCGATTAACCCAACCCTCCCGAAGGAGGTAAAAGCCTGGGGGGAAGGCCCCCTGAGGCCGAAGGAAATCTCCAGGTACCGAGACACACTCGGCCAGATCCGTGCCGCAGATAACACGGCCGGCCGAAGTGCTACCCGGCAACTGGAGAGGCCAGACCGATGGTGATCTGCGGTATTTGTTGCTCACACACGCCCGGCATTTCCCAAAATGCCTACGGCCCCGTACCGATGGTTATCTGGCTGTCTGGAAGCGAAATCTCTCAGTACTAATAACAGTGAGAAGAGTTCATTATGGTGAGATGTGTAAGGCTCCCACAACAGTAAACAAAAACTGTACTTATACTTAATTGAATTGTTTGAAATAGAACTCTTTATATGTATAAAATGGATTTGGCGTTAAATAACCTACAATGGTTGATATACCATAAAACCAATCAAAACCAAATCTGATCTGTGACAATCTTCAGTTTCTTAATTGTTTGGTTTTAACGACATGTCAACGCATTTAGGGTTATTTTATGCCAAGAGATAAGGAAATCTCGTTCATCGTACGTTCAAACTTACTTCCTTTATTTGGTTGATTTTTAAGTGTCTTTTTAGACAAATGAAAGGGAATAACATCGCGTAGTTATTTACGTGCAGGACTCCGATGTCGTAGTAAGTGAGTTAGACCTCTAGTTGTCCTATTAAGTTCACTTTCGGACTTAGGAAAGCAATAAAACCCTTATTCCAGAACTAGAGGTTAAATGGAACGAGTTCTATTCTTTTCGAAAGATGGCTTTGACATTAAATAACCTATGAAGGTTCATGTACAACCAAAAACAAAGAAACCCACCGAAATGTTAATATGAACATGCAAAGTCTAGGATAGAAATATATATAAACTGTTGACATGTCGTTAAATCAATCCATCGGCAAAAGTATCATCCATTCGCTAATTACACTGGTTTACAAAGAAATTGAGACAAGCGCAAAAATACCCGTTTTTACCAAATTTGAGGGTGCTGAATTAAATTTGGAATCCATTTTTACTCATCACCTCTATTTTTTTTAGATATGCAGTGTGCATTTTGTGCATATACGGTACATAAAGGCGTATATGAATGCAGGGTTAATTCTAATATTGTGAGACTTATGGCTTATTTTTTAGTTATTATGCACTAAATGTAAGTGATAGCATTACATTTTATATATATATATATATATATATATATATATATATATATATATATATATATATATCAAGACGGATTTTGACAGTTAAGGCAGCAGGTCTGGATCCACACTCTGGCAGTCATTGGAAGAGGTTGTCTCGCAGGCGGCGCAGGAAGTTGGTGTCCCTCAACTATCGGGTTACACATCTTTTGGGTTACTAAATATTAGTATTACATTTTTCAAATGCACATTTAGTTTTCAACTTTGCTTTCAACTTTGAAGTCCCGATGGTTTGGAGAGAGCCACGAAACAGCGCAGATGATTGTTATTTTTGTTTAACTAATATAACTGGTTTCAATGCATCTTCTAGGAAAAAGATCAAATATCCCAACCTTCGATCTGCTATGAGACCCGTTTCCAATTCAGATTATCTTCCTGTACCCACACCTCCAGTAAATAAGGATCTTCTTTTCTCATCAGATGAAGAAATGCCTTCAAGGGAGGATTCTGCCGAGTCAATATCGTTGGAAGATATTGAGTCTACATATTCGTAAAAAAGTGGCAATGAGCCACACTGGATCACGCAAGAAGACCTGAATGATCTTGCTCGTGATTTGTACCTGTCAAAACAGCAGTCAGAGCTCTTGGCTTCTCGGTTTAAACAGTGGAACCTAGTCCAGGAAGATGTAAGGATCACCAGTTTCAGGCATCGGAACAAAGACCTTGCTTCCTTTTTCGACATGGAAAACAAGTTGTGCTACTGCACAAACATACCTGGCTTGTTTACGTCCCTTGGTTTGCCACATAATCCTTCAGACTGGCGTCTTTTCAAGAGAAGTCTCAAGGGTGTTCTTCTGCACAACGGGAATAAATATCCCAGCATTCCCATTGCATACTCTGTCCATCTAAAGGAGTCCTATGACAATATGGAGCTTCCCTTAGAAGCTATTAAGTACAGCGAGTACCAATGGAGTCTGAGCTGGGACCTCAAAGTCATTGGTCTTCTTATGGGTATCACAAAGTACTGTTGTTTTCTCTGTCTCTGGGATAGTCGAGCTGTATCCCAGCATTACAAGCAGAAAGACTGGTGGTCTAGAAGCACTTTTGTTCCTGGCGAACATAGCCTCAAGGTGCTTCTTCTTCTTCTTCACATCAAGCTTGGTTTGATGAAGAATTTCGTGAAGGCGTTGCACAAAAATGGTGCTGCCTTCCAACACTTGTCTACTGTGTTACCAGGTCCTAGTGCTGCTAAGATCAGAGAGGTGCTGAAGGATACTGATTTTGAGGAGCTTCTTAACTTAAAGGAACTGAGAGCATGGGAAGCATTCAAGTCAGTCTGTAGTGGCTTCCTTGGTAACACACGTCTACCAGATTACCAAGCCTGTATTGAGAAGTTACTAAAGTCTTACGAGGATATGGGGTGCCGAAGGTCACTCAAGACTCATTTTCTCGATTTCCACCACAACTTCTTCCCGCCAAACCTTGGAGCCGTGAGTGATGAACATGGAGAAAGATTCCACATAGACATAACGAAGATGGAGAGCACCTATCAAGGCAAATGGAACCCCGGCATGATGGGAGACTTCTGCTGGATGCTCTTGCGTGACATCCTGGTGGCAAAATACACCAGATCTTCTAAGAAAACACACTTTTGACTGTCGGTGGTACTATGAATTGTGTAATTGTGTCATCCAAGTATATTGATTCACTCAGTGTTCTTTATCTATCCTGTTTTATCTGTTATCATATTTACCCAACCCCTCCGCTCGGGCAGGATATGACACATGGTCAATTTTTTAAGCGGAGTTTAACAGGTTTGAATTCAGAGTTTTCCTTCTCCTAGACTAGTTGCGTCACCAAGGCTGAAGAACCTAGTCCGCCCTACTTTTTACCCATAGCTGGAGGGAGAATAATTAGATTCATACCTTTGTGAAATGCAATCAGTCCAGGATTTGAACTCGTGTCACCGTGTCCAATTCCTGCGACGATAACCATTACCCCACGGGCACCTCTGTTTTATCTGTTATAAGCTGCTGCAACTCTTGAAATATGCACATATATTCTCTGATTATACTAAAATGAGACTATTTAAAAGCCAGAAAACTAGAGGTGATAGAGCAAAACTATTTATAAATTTGAATTCAGCACACCCAAATTAACAAAAAACATCTATCCCCATTCTTGCCTCAGACCAAAAATTTATTTTTGTAAACCAGTGTAATAAAAGTTTCAATCAAATTTAGACCAAGCAAATAAAACAGGATTTCTTCAAAGCTGTGGCTGCGTCAATACCACTGTATAGATCGACCACCTGAACGCTAACAAAACGCTGGAAGAAAAAGCTAGATAAGAACTACAAAAGAATGCTACGAGCGATACTGAATAACTCCTAAAAGCAACACTCAACAAAATAGTAACTATACGAGCACTTTGCTCCCATCTCACAAACCATCCAAATAAGACGAACAAGACATTCTGGGAATGGCTGGAAAAGCAAAGACGAACTCATAAGCGATTCCACATATAGACTTGCCAGTGTTGGGTAATCAGCAATGGACTTAGGTACATCAGCCCTGTGCAGACACTGGATGTATTCAAGGGGACCTGCGAACAATAATGGACGATATTGACAGATGACGATGAAGAGGGAACTCCGTGCTTTCAATGGTACTTGATGATAATGATGATGATGATGATGATTAGAAAAATGTTTAAATTTCAGAAAAATACCTACACATTGGCCAATTGGGTAGAGTGTTCGCCAATGGCCTGGGAGACCGGGGTTCAATCCCAGGTCGAGTCATACCAAAGACTCAAAAAATGATACTTGATATCTCCTTGATATCTCATGATTATAAGGCACGTATCAAGGGTAAAGTAGGGCAATTAAGGGAAAGTAGTTGCGCCCTTCCCTACACCTCGGTGTAGTAGCTATTGAAAAGGGAGCCTTCGGGTCACCCTCGACTTCGATCGCCAAATTTATGGTAAATATATAAAAATTTTGTGTGCAGATTTCTGAATAGAGAGTGATTTTTACGAAGCTTTTATAGTTAAAAATGTTTCCCAAGTCCTCGTTTAAATCATCCGTTCATTCTGACGGCAAAATTTTTATTGCACAGTGTAATTTAAAATCGTTATTGAAATATTAAGAGTTAGCATCGCATTCTGGAATAGTTTCTTTGTTTAATGGCATATAAATCTTTGTGAGTTATGTAATGCCGAGAGTATTCGTCTGTAAATAAACGAAATAACGCAACTGAAGTTCGAACTCACATACTTCGAGACCGCAGTCTTGCAATTATGTCACGCATATTCCCTGTGTTGGGTTTGCTTTATCATAATTTGCTTCTTCTTTGTCTCCTTTTGGTTTAAAATTGGAGGTTTGGGGGTGGGTGTCTCTGGTTTTTATTTCGTCTCATTTTTTGCCTTTCTCTTTCTTAAGTTTGTTTGACGTTCGCTTCGACAGGTGGGCAAAACGATCCTCCATTTTGTGAAATATCCCAAAAATGAAATATCAAGAATATTTCTCGGAAACAAATTTCATTCTGATGTTACATGAATTTCTAGATTTTTATCATTGATACTGTGGTTGCGTTATACATATACCTGTCTTGTGGGTAATGTTTGTATTGATTTCGGACCAGTGACAGTCACTTTATTTCCCATTTCAAAGTATTTCTATAATAAAATCATTAAAGAATGCATTTACATTACTTATATAATTACCCTATTTTAATGCTGATGAGTCCACTATAAAATCTAGAAAAAACTCTTGTCAGAAGTTACTGAAAATAATCCTTTTTTTTTTAAATAAATTTTCAAAGCTTTCCTATTATAAATATGGGGTTGAAAATTACCCGAATGAATCTCTGCTGAGAGGTAAGGTCCCCTACCTGAATAAGTGTCCTAGATATGACAATAAACTGCGTTCGATGGTGAGGTTCCTGTCCTGGGGAATGTTGAGTACCTCTTTACTGATATTACTTTCAGGTCCACTCTAACCCATACTGGCTGTATTTGTTAGGGTCTAATCTATGGCTCAAATAGAACTGTAAAATCATTTACTAAAGGATTATAGTTAGTTTCTAGAAATAATTTAACTGTGTGTAAACAAATGATTAATAGGTTAGGTTAGGTTTCTTTGTTTAATGGCATATCAATCTTCGTGGGTTATTTAATGCCAAAGCCATCCTTCAGGAAGAACAGCAGTGATGCTATTTAACCCATATCCGGGAAAATGATTAATATCAAATATATTTTATACTGTTAGATAAGTATACTTGTAACCATTTAAGGGATTGAAAACAAATGACAAATCAAATAGGTTGGTTGGTTGGTTGGTTGGGTGGGTGGTTGGGTGGTTGGTTTTTAAGGTATATCAACTGTTTTCGGGTCATTTAACGCCGAATTAAGTCATTTTGACAAAAATTTCAAACAATTCAGTTTAGTAGAAGTACATCTTTTATGTTTACACACAGTTAAATGTAAAAAGAGTTAATTTAAAAAAATTTTAGTTTAGCGTAATTACACAGTTTAGTTCTATTTGATTCATAGATAGGACCTTATCAAGTGCAAGCACTCCGGGTCAGAGTGGGCTTGGGAGCGATGCCAATAAAGAGGTACTCCAATTTTCCCAAAGCTCCAGCATTACTGAAACTTTACCATCCGATTGTTTAGTGTCATTTCCAGGACACTCGTTGAGGGAGTCTTACTCCTCTGCTGATATGCAGTCAGTGTATTCTGCTGCCCTAGCCGACTGGGCAAAATATCAAATAGAAGTATTACTGATAGATACATTTACTCGCGACCATTTAACCATATTGATATTAATTAGAAATATTTGTCATAGATAGGAATACTTGAAGTGTGTGACAACAAATGATTGATATTAAACAGAATTTATAAGTGTGAGAATAAATCACATTTACAATAACAAGACTTGGCATTAAATACTCAACAAGGTTTGATATGCCATTAAACCAAATGATCTAACCTGTAATAAAATCAATACTTATTTTGTAAGTATTGTTTCCGATGATTCCTGACCATCGACAATACTTTCCAATCTATTTCTGTATTAAATTCTTTAACAATTCTGTACAATAAGATTTAACATATAATAACCCTATCAACAAACGAACAGCCAAAAATATTTATTTTACCCACCAAATCCAACTCATTCAACTTCTTCATTCCAATGATGGGATCCTCTCGAATTGCTTGATATGATCGTAAAATTTGTTTGCTATTGAAGATGGCGGCATAACGGGATGGAGTAGAATCGCTATGGTAAACGAGTTTTATATACTTTGAACAATTTACTTCAAGATAGTATTATGTTAGCTTCAAGCTTTGTCAAAACTCTTTATTCCTCTGCCCAGTCGGTTGGGGCTGTAGAATACTCCTACTACAACGCTGAAGAGGGGTAGGACCCCCTCCCAACGATTGTCCTGAGTATGACACTGAAACATCCGATGGTGAGACCCCAGTTCTAAAGATTTGGGAAGGGTGGAGTTCTTGTTCACTACCATTACTTCCAGATCCACACTGATCTGGAGAGGAAGTACCAGTTTGGGTTGCATCTTTGGATCAAATAAAACAATTCAATCATTTGCTATACTTGAAACTATTTAACTGTATGTAAATAAATCAGCTCGAGCTGGTTTAAAAACTATGTTACCTACAAACTTTTTGCTTGCAAATCCCCCACACACATGTGTATGTGCATAAGTGTATGTATCTAAACAGGATTTGACATTAGATAATCCGCAAGGATTTATATGCCAAAAATTCAACCAAACCAAACCAAACTTTTATTCCAATAAATTCATCACACCATTCTTCAGCTGGTGAAGTATTTCTATTATTTTCCCTGACATTTTACCGCTATTCATTTCTACAATAAAATCATTTATATTATAGATTATACGACCAAAGAACTCGTTGGGTTCCCGTCGTAATAGCAGTCATAGATTATATTGATGTTTCTTTTCAGGAAGGAGCGTAGGATTCTTATTACGATTTCATAGTTAACAGCTGTCCATGATGATATAGAAGTTTCTAATCAGTGATGAGTAAAATATTTTAGTCAGGATTTCATGTTAAAATCAGATGGTATTAGATGAAAATTAGATGGTAAGAGATGAAAACCAGATGGTTAAAGATGAAAATCAGATTGTTAGAGATAAAAATCAGATGGTATGAGATGAAAATCAGATAGTATTAAATGACAATAGATGTTGGGTGATAAAAATCAGATGGTAAGATATAAAAATCAGATTTTTAGTGATGAAAATCAGATGGTATGAGATGAAAATATTAAAAACTGCCATGATTCTCTATGATAATATCTTAATTAGATCAAGCTTTCTCAATAATTATTAATCCTAGTCAAAATTGATAATCACATGGCAATCTGTGAATTAATATTTCATAGTTATGTGAAGGTACACCTGCCCTCGCCAAACACGGGGGGTGATTCTGCTTCCAATCCACTGATCATTCTACAGGGTAGACATATCTTCGGATCTTGCGATCAATTCGTTATCTACCCCCGATATTCTTTTTAGTTCCAGACGACAGATCAATCGCTAATCGGAGTAGTGACGAGTGGACAGATGAGACCGCACAATTAAAAAAGGTGACACCAACAATCAGAGAACAAACACAGCTTTTTAACAACAACAACAACAACAATAATAATAATAATAATCATTTATTTCAAGATTGTGCGTGGACCCCAGTATTCAACATGAAACACTTGAAGAAGGCAGAAATACATATCGCCCGAAACGTTGTGAGAATAGCAATAAAGATGAGGTCATTAGTCCGAATATTCTAAGTAATAATAATGATGTTTTACAAGAAAAGAAAAATATCCTTTTCAATGGTATAACCAGAGGTAGTGGGGTTAAGTCAGAGACCCGGTTCACAAAGGAACTGTCAATTAATTCTTTCTATGAGTTTAGAAGTTTCTACTCACAGTCTTCCTCTTGGCGCAAGGCAGTCTCAACGGCAGTTAGCTTTGCTTTCTCTCACTCCTTAGTATTATTTCACAATGTTGTATTATGATGGGCTTTCTTCATTTTCTATATACAGGGTTGTCTCGTAGAAGGTCAAGACGTGAATCTAGTCACCTTCTGTTATTGACGTGTTATTTCAGGCTTTCCCTATCTCTATTCATTTGTTGTGTTTCTTAATTGACCTCGATTTTTCTTTACCTAGGTGTACCCCTTCATTGCCATTACTCTCAGGTCCACTCTGGTCCGTAAAAGTAGCATTTGATAGGGTCCTATATACGGTCAAATAGAAATGTCTGACATTTAAACATGATGCTAAAAATGCCTTATGTTGAATCGAATTGTTAAAAATAGAACTATTTACCCAATTAACTGTGTAAACAAATGACTGATATTTAATTAAATTGCTAGTGATAGATAGCAATACTTTAAATCATCTAACTTTGTTGACTTATACTAAATTGAATGATTCGAAATAGAACTGTTTGATCCTTTAAGTGTGAATATCTAAAAATATGTTTACAGATCAAATATTCAATATATATGTAAAAACAGGATTTCGCATTAAATTACCAACAACGGTTGATATGCCAGAAAACCAAACTTAGATATCATGAGACTTATAGCAGAGTTGTTTTTAGGTATCGAATTTAATCGTTGGGAAAGATCCACTTAAAGTAATTTTGGAGTGTTCAAAGACCAGTTTTCAGGCATCCCGACGATGAAGAGGGATACAAAGATAGTGACTGATTCTGAAGTTGAATTGTATAAGATATAAGACACAGTGAAGTAGATATCAGAATATTTTCGCGTCGGGGAATCGTGAATGAAGGTAAAATTGGGCTTATTGACAGGATAAATGTATGAGCAAATTCTTGGGCGCATAAAAAGACAAAACGAAGGAAGAAAAAAATCTGTGATAATAGTTTCATGTTTCTTTACTCTTTCAAAATAAGTTGAGTCGCCTTTCCTGAAAATGATTTTAAACAAGCATGTCAAAAAATGGCACCCTGTCCAGTGAAGTATGATTGAAATGAGCTTTCATTTGATTTTATATTGATTATAACTAATGATCATATAGGAAACATGATATGAATATTATATGTTTGAAATATAAAAATGCAACGAAATAAGCTAACAGCTAAAAAGTCCGCAATAAATAAAAATTAATTCTCAAGCTAACAGATATTCGAACGTCGTATTCAGATGTCCCAAGTGATAAAACTTCGGTAGCTTAAAAACACAGCAGCTGTATGGCCACTTACCTCCCATCTCAAAGGCCATCCAAGTAAAATGAACAAAACATGCAGGACAAAACCATGGACGAAATCATAAGCGATGATCTTCTATTGAATCCTACACCAGGACGTGTCAGTGTTGGCCAACCAACAAGAACTTATTTACATCAGCTCTTCAAGGACTCTTGATGTAGTTTGGAAGACCTTCCTGGAGCGGTGGATGCTAGGGACGGATGGGGAGAGAGAGTCAGCTAAATTCCTGCTGTCAACACACCTTGTGGATGATGCTGATAATGATAATATTTTCACTAATATTATAATTGACGCAGTTACCTAGTACTCAGGTTTGATTTAGTTTGGTTTCTTTGTTTAATGGTACATCAACATTCATGGGTTATTTCATACCAAATAGAAGGACAGCAGTGGTACTATTTAACTCATTACTGATGGGAATAAAATGTTTCATACAGGTCTCGTGGGTATTAGTTCGAAAGTGAACTCAATAGCATGACTGGAGTTCGAACTCTCTAACCACGAATTCACAGTTCTTCACGATAGTCACTTCACCATAGGGACTCTCAATTAGTGCATTGGGATATAATGAAGTGTTCAATCTCAGCAATATAAAAAGTGCTAACAGTATCTAGACGGACATAAAATGTTTCAGGCAATTCATGGGTTGATGAAATAAAATGTTTGCCCAATACCCTAGGACTGTAGAATACGCTAATGCATCTCTACATAGGGGTAAAACTCCTCTCACCCAGTGAGTGTCTTGGGTATGACACAAAACTGCGGACGATGTTGAGGCTTCCGTCCTGGAGCTTTGAGTAATGTTGAATACTCATTTATTGCCATTACAACCTGTTCCACTCTCAACCGATGTGGTAGTAACTGTTAGGATTCAGTCGATGGATCAAACCATTCAATTATGTGTAAAAGAATGAATAATGTTAAATGACATTATTAATGTCAAATACCAACACCTCAAACCATTTAAATGTGTGCCAATAAAGTAATTAGTGTTAGCAATACTTGAAACCATTTAAATATGTGTAAGTAAAATTATTAGTGTTTAATATCAATACTTGAAACCATTAAAATTTGTGTAAATAAAATAATTACTGTTAGATAGCAAAACTTGAAACCATTTAAATGTGTATAAATAAATGAGCTCCGGCTTGTTACCAACAAAACTATTCATTTAAAAAACCATCTATATTTTTCAGAAGAAACTAGGAACGATTACTCAGCGACTTATATATAGGCAGATATATCAACATCTATTTCTGATTGGTTGCTGCGATGGGCAGTTGCTATCAAATTGTTCAGACTTTTATTTTCGAAGTTCAAAATGTTACTAGGCGTAGCAGATTCGAGCAATGCGCGTCGGAGTCCGATCAACCCAGATGAGGTTAGCCAAGAGAAGGGATCTGATGTTGAAAGACCGAAACCCCTTAGGATCTTTCGCGATAAAGCACTGAAGATGTATACTACGGCATTGTTATTTATCTCACACCCTAAATATATATGTGTGTGTGTAAGTGTGTGTGTGAATCTATAAACTGGATTTGGCATTAAATAACCAGCAAGGGTTGATATTCCATAAAAACACATCGTACACGAAAATTAAGCCTTTCTTAAAGAATTGAAGAATCAACTCTAAAAATTGTCAGCTGCTCATTTGAAACAATGAATTAACCGAATTTTAATTTTTTTCAAAATCTTGAATACCTTTTGTTTCAAAATTGAGTCCATTCTGTTTCGAAATGCACTGTTTAACGTTTTATTTCAAAGGAATTTCTTTCCAAATGAAAAGGAAGTATAATTAAAACGTAAAAAATAAATTTCAAAAATATTACTCATCGTATTTGATACACGTAATTAAAACAACTTTTGTAATGTGTAACAAAAATTTCAAAAATGTTTACAAAAAAAAAATTAAATTTGAGAAAGAATTGTTTCCTCTAGAAAGAATCTTTCATCGTAGTTTTTCAAGATTTTTTTAAATAAAGCACATTTCTACCAACGCAAGATTTTTTTCTTTTCTTTTTCTTCTGTCCGTTTTGACGTTTCTTCGGGTTTTCTTTTTTTGCTTGTTTTTTTGTGTTGTTTCTTTTTTTTTTTTCTTCAATAATGTAATTAACCGCTTCAATATAGTTATCTGAAACGGCTCGGATCAAAACCGCACATATCTAAACTACATATTAATAGCGCGTTCATGAAAAATCACTCAAATGTGCGATTATCTACCTCGTCACCCTTACAATTTTACCAGCAGAATTTTTCTACTTCAAAGAACCATTCAACCCCACACTGTTAGTTCTTCTTAAGGCATATCTGTTACTGCAGGGTTTGGTCGCAAGCCCCGTGACTCGTCCACGAGAGGTGGAGGAAGCAAAAACTAATTTCGATAACCGTCCGATATGATACTTTAGCAATAGTAGATCTGGGCACTGGTCTCCCACCATAACAAAACGGTCCTGGGGATGCACTTCTTTGTTTCACTCTTTCCAAACTCTTAGATGTGTTCAGTCATTGTGGATGGGGCATATCCTGCCCAACCGAGCCCTGCTCATCCAATCTTCTCATTCTGCTTTCGGCCTGTTACTGCCAACTGAAATGGTGAACGGACATCTATCGATTTCCCACTTAAATACGTGGCTCTACCCCCTCGCATAGACCACCCAGCTTTGAGGTACTTAACACGGCTACGCTCTTATCTTCTGACCTCCGACCGTGCCAGCGCCAAAAACCTTTATTTATGACGGATATTTAAACCTAGCTCTTTTCATCCAAGAAAATCATTTTACTTCTAATTTTATCGCCTTATTCAAACTTGATTAGCATTTCCAATTCATCAACCTATTCTTTTGATAATACCACTTAAACACATCTATACACACAAATAGATATAGACTGTATATGCTAATACACATACACCCGTACAAATATATCTAATCATATATCTATATAAATGCACACATACAAATACAGATATGCTCTAACCCACATAAATATACACATACACACACACCAACTAATATAGCTGCAACTGCACGCATATGTATTATTGCATCTATTGGAGTCAGAGGAGCTTATAGTGTTACGTAAATCAAAAGTGTGCTAAAATCAACAAAGCTCAAACCAAAAGCACATTCAAATCAAAAGTGCATTCAAGTGAAAACCACAAATGCGCGCTAAAATTAACCTAGCTCAAATCAAATGCACGCTCAAATCAAAAGTGCGTTATCAAAACCACACAAATCAAAATCACGTGCAAATAAAAGATGTCCACAGTCTAATCAAAACTGCGTTCAAGTGAAACCTGTAAGAATAAAAGCCATGATCAAATCAAAACGCTCAAATCAAAACTGCGATCAAATCAAAACTACGTTCAAATCAAAACCATGATCAAATCAAAAGTACACAAATCAAAAGTACACAAATCAAAATTGAGCTAAAATAAAAACTGTACTCTCCAGTTAAAATCTATAAATCAAAACCGTGCCCAGATTAAAACTACAAAAAATAAAATCGTGTTCAAAGCAAAATCGCACAATTCATAACAGCATTCAAATCAAAACCGCTGTCAAATGAAGACCGGTTGAATCAAATTATGCTTAAGTCAAATCTTTACTCAAATCAAAACCACACACATTTAAAAACTGCAATAATCAAAACCACGCTCAAACCAATGCCGCTCAAATCAAAACAGCACAAATCAAAAAACGCGCACATACCAAAACCGCTCAAATCAACTCAGCTCAAATTGATTTCACCCAAGAGCAAAACTGTTTAAATCAATTTCGTACAAATCTAAACAATAGAAATCAAATTTACTCAAAATTGTACGGATAAAACCGAACCAGTCAATGCCTTATGAATCATAGTCACACAACTTAGAACGATTAAGATTCAAAATGAACGACACAGGTTTAAAGTGTATAAATCAACATCCTCTATTTAAGGAATTGCTTTATCTGTTTCAACTACAAAATTGTTATTTTAACTCCCGACTCTAAGCTTAAATTTTGAACAAAGAGTAAAAAGTAAATATCTTAGGTTCTAATGTGAATTTTAAAACATGCCAATAAATATATTTAGAATAAAAGTGTGTTTAAAAACTACTTTTTTGCTATTATATTCGAGCACGTTTCTTGTACGATGATAAAGCTGAAGAAAATTGTGAAAAATCTCACATGTTCAGGTGTTTCAATTCACACCTATATTTTTTTATGCTGCAAACATGGGAGACAATTTTTAAGATGTTGGAAAAAAACTTATGGGTTAACAGAAAAAATAAATAAAATCATTTGCTATGGAATTAAATATCTATCCTGTATTATTTGCTAAAATATAAATTCATATGAAATGTAACTGTTTTTATTCAAGTTCTTTCACGTTTATCTTTTTTTCCATTTCATTTAATCTTTGCTTTCTTGTTCTCGGGATTTATTCCTTTATTTATATAATAATTTATTCCATTCTGCTTGTATGTTTATAGTGTAAAAGGCTTTAAGTCCGTCAGTAGATGACATCTAGTCTGCAAAGTCAACTGGTTCTGATTTGTTAGGAAGTTGAAAACGTAAAAATGTTTCAGATGACGAGGGCTGGATCAAAGAAATTCAAAATAAAAATCTAAAAAAAGAAAAACGATATAAGAAAACATAACAAAATATTTCTTTAGAATTACTAACTTCTTAATTTTTAACTGTTCCTTATAAGTTTTGATCTTGTGTCATCATCGAGAGAGCAAAAAGAAATGAAGAGTTTCTGAAGACTTTTAAAAATCAAATCAAAACGCTATGCCACAACGGACGTTCCGCAAAAACTGTGTCAGTAACGTAGTATATCCATGCGTTTGATTGTTTGTCAATGGCCAGTGGGGCACGGGGTTCAATTCCAGGTCGAGTCATACAAAAAACTCAAAAAATGGTACTTGATGCCGCCTTGCTTAACACTCAGCATTATAAAGTAAGGATCAAGGGTAAAGTGGAGCAATCTATGGAATGAAGTAGCACCCTTCCCTACACCTATTGAAAAGGGAGCCTTCAGTTTACCCTCGACAACAGGCACCGACTTACATATATGAAAAATTGTTTTTTGTATTCAAGTATTTTAAGTTGACCTTGTTATGCACTTTGTGTAACATGACCACTCGATCATGGAATGCAATTGCTGAAATAGACATCAGAAGCTAAGTTTGAAGGATTATTTCAAATCAAAACTAACTATTTGAATTTAACATATCACAAAACTATTTGTTTGTTTAGATTTTTATGGTGAATTCATTCAAATTTTATGGTGAATCCATTCAAATTTAAAAACATGTTTTAGAATACTTTAGAGGTCAGGATGGGGTACTGCATATTCCTCAAAGCTCCAGTACTGAAGCCCCCCATCAGATGATTTAGTCATACCAAAGACTAAAAAAATGGTACTTGATACCTCCTTACCTAACACTCAGCATTATAAGGTACGTATCAAGAATAAAGTGGAGCAAACCAGGCAAAGGAGTAGCACCCTCCAACACTTCGGAGTAGTAGCTATTCAAAAAGGAACCTTCAGGTTGCCAACTTTACTTTACTATATATATATCTGTATTTTTCTTTTTTAAGTCGAGGAATTATATTGTGAATTAAATTAACATGACCAGAAAATCCGGCGCACACACGGAAACTCTGGACAGCTGTTTCGACCTTATTAGGTCTCATCAGCAGTGCATACCGTGATCTCCACCACAGGAGATCGCTCCAGTGACCACAGATTGCAGAGCCGAAACTCTACAACCGAGCCACAGTCCAAACGCACACAAGTGACACCAAATCAACTAGTCATGGTGATTGCGTAGCCAATTGACCTGAATGTGTCTTGCAAGTTACATCCGTCCTCATTGCAGAGGATACGGTCACATCCAGGGCCACGTCTTCTCAAGAGGATTAAAAATACGGATCCACGTAATTATTATGACCTCAAAGGCAAGGATATAGATGTTCATTTTTCTTTCTTAAGTAGAGGACTTATATTGTGAATTAGATTTAATTCACAAACGGTTAGAGTGTTTGCAAATATCCCGGGAGACCTGGGTTCAATCCCATGTCGAGCCATACCAAAGACTCAAAACATGATACTTGCTACCTTGCTTATCACTCAGCATTATAAGGTAAGGATCAAGGTAAAGCGGAGCAATCCAGGGAAGGGAGTAGCGCCCTCCCCGACACCTTGGTGTAATAGCTATCGAAAAGAAAGCCGTCGAGTCACCTTTGTCTATGGACGCCAGCTTTACTTTTATATATATATATATATATATAGTGCAGTTAGAAAGATACTCAAACCTGGTTAAATTATCATTATAAATTTATTTCGCCGGAGAATATCATTATATTCTCCGTCTCACATAGATTCATATGATATTCCTCATATATTCAATGAGCGTATGATCCACACTCTCTGTCTTCGGATGCTGACTGGATATTACTGGGGGTGTCCTTGTGGTGTAATGGCTAAAGCGATGGACAGCGGAATTGTAGTAAGCGAGTTCGTACTCCAGTCGCGCTATTACGATCACTTTCGGGCAAATACCCTTGAGAAAGGTATGAACCACCTTATCCTTCCTTCTGTTCTTCTAGGAGAATAGTATTGGCATTAAGTAACCTACAAAGGTTGATATGCCATTAAACAAAGAAACCAAACCTCGATATTACTGATATATATATATATATATATATATATATATATATATATATATATATTAAATAGAATTATTAGTGTTAGATAGGAATAAAGTAAGTAAAGTTGGCGACCTTAGTCAAGGGTAAAGCGAAGGCTCCCTTTTCAATAGCTACTACACCGAGGTGTAGGTGACGGCACCACTCCTTTTCCCTGGATTGCTCCACTTTACTCTTGATCTTTACCTTATAATGCCGAGAGTTAAGCAAGGCGGCATCGAATACCATTTTTGGAGTCTTTGGTATTACTCGACCTGCGATTGAACCCCGGTCTCCCGGACCATTGGCGAACACTCTACTCATTAAACTATTTACGTTAAGATAGCGTTCATATAGGGCCAATGGTGCTTGGTAAATATCAGTTTGGTTTTATAAATAAATTGATGAGAAACTAACTGTTACCAAGCACCATGGATTCTGATTCTACGCTATACAAACTTAAGCATATACGGCCTATAAATGATATCGAGCTCTCTTTAATTATAAATATTACAATAATTCTTCAAAATAAATCAACCTTTATAGTCTGACTCACTTTCATGACAAATCTCTTTTTGGTGACTAAAGTTTAAGAGAAAATAAACGATTGTTCTTATTATTTTGAGACTATTTTCGCACGCTTTCCTTAAATCCAAAACACAAGACGACATAACTGGCACTGGGACACTCTCAGGGGGTCTTAAAATACATAGATTGAATCCCTTTCAGTGACCTGCCAAAAAAAGAAGGAGTTCTGGGTATGATAACAACAGCATATGATGGAGAGGTTCCAGTTTTGGAAATAAGGTGAGGCTGGAACAGACCTTCGTGGCCATTTAAACCTTGTAACTTGAAGTAAAGAATAACACCCCTCAGCTGCCGATTATATTTTATGCAAATTTTTTTATAAATATAGTAGATTTAACATTAAGTTTCAGAGTCTGGTTTATATTTTATAATGGTCTTGACCCCTATTCATAGCATTCACATGCCCAAGTCATTTTTACAGGGATTTGAAGTTTTTTAAGTAGCCCGTTTTGAAACAGGGTTTTGTTGAGTTTTTGTATTTTTTTTTTTTTATGCTAAAAGAAAAATATGGAACTAGTATAAAATTTATTTTGCTGCAGACTTGAGAATTCTAGTGGACATTAGATTGAACATATCTTTATGAAATGAATGGTTACATGAACAACTAAACAAATATGAATAAAGAATATTTATTTTAAAATTTACTTTCAGAAAATTTCGAGCGTCATTGAGATGATTGAAATGCCGGCGGAATGGAAAAAGTAATAAATGATACGAAACATTGACACATAAAAATAGTTTTCCATAAGGCCTGTTAAGATTATATATATATATATATATATATATATAATGATAAATGAATATATACTTCTTTTTTATGTATATTTAATAGTTGCAGAAAGATGTGGTAGGGAAAGCCACCACCCAGCAGAAGGGGCCCTCGGGGCCCCCGATGGAGTTTGGGGACCAGACTAGTTGGTGAGAAGATGCTGGGATGAGAACATGTCCCAGAGTAGCTGGGCCCCCAGGCCCCTGGTTGAGCAGCCCAGGACAACGAGAACGACACACGACGATGTCCGGAGGGGCTAGGGAGGTCAATATGTTGCAGTCTTTGTTCAGTCTCCAACTCCCTCTCTCACGCAAACACTTACAATACAGTGAGAGGTACATATTTTTCTAAAAACTGTGTCCCTCGTCCTTATTATTACGTCAATATGTATTTTGCATGTATATATGTCTATATATATTATGTGTTGAGTATACAACACACAGTTTAGTTCTATTTAACCAATAGATTGAACCCTAGCATGGTAGAGTGGATCGGGGAGTTATGTTGATAATGATTTTGATAAAGGGGTGCACTACATTCTCCAAAGCTCCAGCATTACCGGAGCATGACCATCAGATTCTTTACGTTATATGCGACAGTTTGTACTGTATCAGCCGAAATAATGTTTCCTAACCTGAGATATTATCAAACGACAAAGATTCTTTGCATTTTCCAGAGCCAAAGTGAACAACTTGTAAAGTTCTAGCAGTTTATTTTTATATACAGGTATAACTCGGGTTAAGTTGTTCTCGATTATACTTTGTCAAAAAAATTCATGAAAAATAAAAATTAAGTTTTAGTCGTTTTATTGACTTTACGTCTGTCTGTTACAAATATTGAAGTCGTAATATTACTAGAAAAGCGATAAAAGCACATAAAATTGTGTCACTGTAAATAAATGTAAAAAAAATACCAAATTGAATGTAAATACTGGTAAATTTATCATACTTCGAACGTCGATAGATTTTATGAAAGAAAATGGATTTACCCTGGAAAAGGCAGGAAGCAGACGATAGCCTGCACAAACTATTACGGACGTGGACAACGTAGATGACATAGCATTTCTGGCAAATACACCCGCCCAAGCCGAATCCCTGTTGCATAGTCTGGAGAAGGTAGCTGGCGGCATAGGCCTCCATGTCAATACAGACAAAACGGAGTACATATGCTTCAATAAAAATCAAAGAAGATATATCTCCACACTAAATGATAGTTCTCTGAAAGTAGTGGACAACGGAAGGCATGGACTGCTATCGATAGGTTATCGGTCATATGGAAGTCCAATAAAATAAGAAGCAATTTTTTTCTAAGTAGCGGAAATGGATGCACCACATATAAAATTAGCTGAATTAAGACTACTTGAATAAATTTATTAGCTTCAAATAGAAATCCTTTCGCAATTAAACTGTGAACTCATGCTAAACTGAATTGTTTGAAATAGAACTTTCTTTTTGTATAAAAATTGTATAAAAACAGATTTGGCATTAAATGACCTACAGAAGTTGATATGCCATAAAACCCAATAACGAACCAACCAACCAACCTTGCCAGATGTTTTACGACTGCAGAGATCATAATAGGATCAATTTAAAATACCTGGATACCAATAAATAATTTTCTTTTAAAGAGTGGATATGCTCCATCACCAAGTTAATTCTTCGACTCTACTTTTGTGACATATCAAGTCTTGAAATTATATTAAAAGAAATATCCCTATTTGACACATCTCCTTTTCTCATCTTTATATACATGGGTCATCCAATAAATAAGGTCAATTTTTTCTTAGAAGTTGGCAATAGGAAGCACTGTTTACTGTTGCGCGTTTTTCAAGCAAATCAATAGTGATGGGTTCTTTTATATCTTAGAAGACAGTCAACATCACCATCTTTACAGACCGTTGCGCCAGTAACATTTTGTTTACCAGAGATCAGTGTTTTTACACTCGATGGACTATCCCTTCAACTCATGCTCATTGAAATAAACCCACGTTTAGCCCATTTTTAAACCTGTTTTTTTGACGAAAACATGCGTCTCCATGCGTCTTCAGTAAATATCACATGGTTTGTACTTCCCATCAAAGATTTGATGACAGAACTCTGTTCTAGCTTGGAGCCCTCTGCTCGATTTGTCGCCTTAAGTGAGATATTTTGCAAGATGAAAATAAGTTTTGCAATAAATCAATTCCAAACAATGCAGAGTTTACATTTACCGAAAAAATTCTTTAAAAATTATTTTGCTTTTTTTAAACTTCCCTTATTTATTAAATGACTCTCGTAAATATGCATGTGTGTGTATATGTGCGTGTTTATTTGGTTTGGTTGAATCTTATAGCATATCAACCATTATAGGTCATTTAATGCCAAATACTGCTCATATATACGTATTAAATATATATGATTTGTAAACACTGTAGAAAACATTCTAAAACAAGCCTAGGTTGATTTTTTGCACAAAGTTAAATTGTTTCAAGTATTGTTATGTATCACTGACAATTCAATTGAACACTGGTCGTTTGTTTACCATTGTTAAAGAATCAAACAGTTCTATTTCTTACAATTCTCTTTAGCACAAGTTTTTTGTTTGCACACAGTTTAAATATCAAATAGTTCTATTTGACCCATTGATAGGACCCTTTCTGGTGCTACCAATTCTGGTGGATCCGGGAGCAATGTCAATGAAGGGGTACTCTGCCTTCTCCAAATCTCCAAGTCTGGACCTTCGTCATCACATGGTTTAATGTCATATCAGGGACACTACTTGGGAGGAGGGGTCTTAACCATCTGCATAGATGCAGTCGGTATATTCTACAGTACCACCCGATTGGGCTATTCATGTAGTCTTAATCCTTTGCTGGATTAGCGTATTTTAAGCCGAACGAATTTGGGGACCAACGACTTGAGTTCAAATCTAGGAGGAATCGGTTTAAATTTCATTTCTCGACAATACTCAAGAAAAAAAGCATGAAGTCATTTGCTTTTCGTTCCTCACCCCTGTAAGTCGGACTAGGCTTTTTAGCCTTGATAAAGCAACCAGTCTGGGAGAAAGAAAACTCTCTATTCAAATCAGCTGTACTCCCGCAAAAATGTACTTTGTGTCACATTCTATCCATGGCCGAGGGGTTGGATAAATATATGCGTGCCTAAAACCATTATTTCTTGTCTCCCTTTTTCACTGTTGGAATTCAAGAATAAATGCTGATACGCCAATTGTTAAAATTCATTCAAAAGTGATATTTTCACATGCTAAACACTCCTAACGTCATTTAACGACAAAAACACAACAAATCTCCCAGCATTACTGGAACCTCACCATCAGATTTTTTAATGTTATATGCAGGACATTCGTTGGGGAGATCTTACCCCCCAGCAGAGATGCTGATGGTGTATTGTACAGCCCAAGCCGACTGGGTAATTACCGTATATTACTCTTCAATGTTTAATGAACTCTTTCAAATAAATATTTTCAAAAGCGACCTTTTCACATGCTAAACACTCCTAACGCCATCTCATTGATGCTTAGTAAACTCTTTCTAATGAATTCCTTCAAAAGCGATCTTCTCACATACTAAACACTCCAAATGCTATCAAACGACCAAGACCCAACAAATTTTACCGTATATTACTCTTCGATGCTTAACAAACTCTTGAAGTGCTTGAGAATTTATTCACAGTTTGGTATTTTTACTCAAAGAATATTTCCCTGCTTCGAAAACAATACCAAAGGCGTTTTTCTACTCCTATGGATATTTTACATTGATATTTTCCAGGCGATCGCACACTCTAGTATTGTGTCTGGTGCTAAGTAGTTTATCGATTGTTGGATACGTTGCTGTCAATTAGCTCCCTCCTTAGGCCCAGTCAAGAATTCGAAGAGAACATCTTCGTTTCCGTCAACTGAATAGGCCTAAGAACCACACGTTACATGATGCTTTCCAAGTACTCACCCCAGAGATAAAACAAGAAATTAATTAATTCTATATCCTTACAATTCTCTGGTCCTAGCTAAGTCAGAAGAAATTAGATTTTACGAAACCGTATTCTTCACAACTAACCAGTATTCGTAAGTAACGTTTTCCTTGTGGGAAAATCTTGCATGCTATTTACTCAGTCGGGCGTACTGCGGCAGGAAGCCTCAAGTATGGGGCATCCTGTAAGAATCAAACTCACTTACGTTAAAATGAGCAAGTAAAGTAGCTAGCTAACTATTGCACAAGGTGAGGTGCACGCTCTGTCTGCTAGGTTTAGAATACGCTGTCTATATAGCTTACAGTGGAGTAAGTGCCCCATATAAAAGGGTGTACTATAAAATGTATACGCATACATATATACACCGTAGGGGCGCAGTGCAGCTTTTGCCACCGAGACTGTGTCATCATCCCCGGTTGGTGGCTTATGAGGACAAGTTATCGCACGTGTTTTCACTCTTTGTATGAAAAACGTTTTTTAAAAAATCATGCTGGACTGCGGCATCATAATTACTGAGTTCGAACTCTAGTCACGGAACTCCATTCAATTTCGTATTAATACACTGGGAAAGTATCAGAATCCCTGATATTTCTAGCAATGGGTTAAATCGTACCACTACTGTTCATCTGCAAGGATGGCTTTGGCATTAAATAACCCACAAAGGTTAATTAAACGAAGAAACCAAATCAAACATATACATATATATGAAGTCATGTGTATGATTCTCATCTGCATCTGATGGTGAGGCTCCAGTTATAAAGAACTGGAAAGTGTGGAGTACCACTTGATTGTCAGTAGTTGCAGGTCCACTCCGTCCCGGATTGTTAGGGTCTAATCTATAGGTCAAATAGATCTGTTAAAATCCATTCGTTTTCAATAGCGCTGTGTATAAGAAAAGAAAAAACTGCGCATGTAGATATAGACGTGATTTTTAAACCCTAAGCATGAAATAACCCTAGACTGGTTGATTCCGTTAAAATTTAAAAAGCTATCAGTAAAAGGTTCCGGGGGTGGGGAATACGCTTTTTTGTTGGTTGGTTGGTGGGTTAGATTTTGTGGTATATCAACTTTTGTAAATTATTTAATGCCCAATCCACTTTATACATATATATTGAATATATATGATTTGATTTGGTTGTTTTTATGGCATATCAACCATTGTAGAATATTTAATACCAAATCCTCTTTATACATATATATTAGATATATATGATTTGAAATGGTTGGGATTTATGATATATCAACCAATTGTAATTTATAGAATGCCAACTCCTCTTTATACACACACACACACATATGTATTTAAAAACCGGCTCATTGGGCTAGTGGGTAAAGTGTTCGCCAATGGTCCGGGAGACCTGGGTTCAATCCCAGGTCGCGCTTTACCAAAGACTTTAAAAATGGTACTTGATACCTTCTCGCTTAACACTCAGCATTATATGATAAGTATCAAGGGTAAAGTGCAGCAACCCCAGGAAAGGAGTAGCGCCCGCCCCTATACCTCAGTGTTGTAGCAATTGAAAAGGGAGCCTTCTGGTCGCCCTCGATAATGGTCGCCAACTTTACTTTTTTACTTTATATATATATATATATATATATATATGATTAGTTAACACATTTTCTTGATAGAATTTTTGAATGAGACTGAGCTTTTTTTTGGCACACAGTTAAATGATATCAATAATGCTATTTAACCGTCGCAATTTATCATCAGTCATTTCTTTGTACACGTTGTTTGTAGGTAATTTCATTTTTAAACGAGTTAGAAGTAATTCGTTTGTACGTTAGTGTTTCTATTGTCTAAATGGTTCTAATTATTTGCTGTCTATTCGATTTTAATCATTTGCTTGCACACAGTGAAGTAATTACAAATTAATTAATTCAAATTAATTCAACACTATTCATTCTTTTTCAGGCTGTCAAATGGTTCCAAGTACTGTTATGTATATTAATAAGTCAATTTAGGCACACATTTAAAGAGTTTCAAGTATTGCTATTTAATACTAATTATTCTACTCAACATTGCTCATTCATTTGCGCATAATCAAATGGTTCTAAGTATTGCTGTGCATCACTAACAATTCAATTAAACATAAGTCATTTGTTTACAAACAGTTAAATGATCAAACAGTTCTATTTCAAACAATTTGTAATATAATGGTCGAGGGATCTCGTTTTATATTACTTGCCTTTGGGTTTAGTTAGGCTGAGAACCTTTCGGCTCAGTGCATGGGTTAGTTAGGTGCAAACATGAGTGCAGGTGTTCACGCACGCGCGGAGCGGACGTGTCATTCAGAGATGTCACATAAAAAATCCCAGATAGAGGATATGACCAGAGATGTGAGTGACATCACGCACCGGAAGCGTGGGCTGAGATTTGAGAAAAGTCAGTTTGAGTTTGAGCGTCGGAAGAAGACGATTGACTTTCGGAGCTCCCCGAGGCCTTGCGTCAGGTGCCGCACGTGATGGGGGGTAGATGAAAAAGTCAGCATAGAAAGATTGAGACTCTCTCCTTATGTCGAAAACCCTTTTAACTCAAAGGTAATAAAAAAGCCTCGTACCTGAACTAAGAAGTCGTAAGTGTTTTTGCGTTTCGGTATTCCTATGTTATCTATATATGAGTTATGAACATTCTATGTACGTTTCACACTTCCGTATACCTGTTATGTAATAAATTCAGCTGAGCATAAGTCAACAAATTTAAATGATTCTAAGTATTACTATGCACCACTAACAATTCAATTTAGCATAAAGCATTTTTTACACACAGTTAAATAATCAAAATTCTATTTCTAACTATTCAATTTATCATATCTCATTTTTTTTGCACTCAGTTTAAATCTCAAACAGTTCTATTTGACTAACAGATAGGACCCTATCAGGTGCTACCACTCCAGACAAAAGAGAACCAGGGAGTGATGGCAATAAAGAGGTAATCTGCATTCCACAAAGCTCCAGCATATAAATGTCAAACAGTTATATTCAACCCATAGAGCGCTTTTTTGTTAATTTAAGATTTGACGCATATTTTATAATAAACTATCGTCTGCCCTGACGATTTTAGAGCTGATTTTAAATTCAGAGTTTTTCTTCTCTTAGGCTGGTTGCCTAGGTAGGTAGCACAGTTAAAAGAGCTCGTTGTTGCAAGGGCATTACCATGAGGGGAAATGCAAACAGCCTCATGCAAAAATAGTTAAACGTTATTTACCCAGCTCCTCCACCAGGAGTGAAGAGAGAGAGAAAGTCAGAGATAGGGGGAAAGGTGGAAATCTCTCTCTCTCTCTCTCTCTCTCTCTCTCTCTCTCTCTCTCTGAATGATAATATTGAGATGTCGTTTGTGCTGATCGCAGTTTTCTATCCGTCGATAACTCGAATTACCATGTTTATATATAAGAACAACCTAGCAGAAAAAGCTCACCACAGCAAAATTCTTAGCAGAATAATAGAGTTAAAGAGTTCTAACTTAAAAAATAAAGTAATTTCCGGCACACTAAATGGCAATATCATGAGGTATTCGTGGGTGTTGATCTTATTTTATTTTATTTTTTATTTTTATTTTTTTTACTAACTATCGCTGAAATTTCCTTTTCTGTACGTAACAGCAAAAGTTGCGGCCGAATCTGTTACAACGCCTCTGAATCTCTCTCTCTCTTTCTCTCTCTCTCTCTCTCTCTCTCTCTCTCTCTCTCTCTGTTGATAATTATATTATCAAATCATCATTTGTATTGATCTCGGTTTTCTTCTCCGAATTTGTCTCAGGCGTGGCGTGACACCTCAGATCAATTTTGTCTGGTACAAATTTGCAATAGAGAGAATCCCCTATGAGACTTAAACTGGCGGGAAGAAACAACTTTGGCCCTGAAAAAAAACCTTCCTTTCTGCTACCCCCCTTGATGTGGCAGACGCCCATCTTATCAACATCTTGCTATAAACAGCGCTGGCCCCAACAAGATTAGCGCTTTTATCGCTCTCTCTCTCTCTCTCTCTCTCTCTCTCTCTCTCTCTCTCTCTCTCTCTCTTTCGATCGATCGATAAGACAGTGTTCCCAGTTTGTGACGCTGGTCTCTGGCCAACTTTGAGAACTGGAATTTAAATTGCAATTACTGCCGAGATTTGAAATGGCTGACTTATTTATCGGTCAAAGACGAGGCTGAATCTATGAAGAAATTAATGAATGTCCCGTTTTGGACGCTGAGACACAGTTGTCGAACCTTTTAGTCTTTCACAAATGCAATTAGGACTTTTCAGCTTAATGTCCGCTCTACATTGCAACGACTCGCGTCACGAATCGATTCAAGGAAACACGAGATTAAAACTAAATTGATATTTGTATTTAAATAGACTCTAAAAAAATTTCGAACGCTGTGTTAGATATCACGCCTTCCACAGTGAACCAGCCTAATTCGGGGAGTCTTAAGGTGTTGTGGTAAACGTGCTGGATTGCAATATCGTATCCAGCCAGTTCAAACACCAGTCACGTAATGACATTGGAAAAGGTATAAGACCCTTTATCCTGCCAAGTATGGGTTAAACAGAGCCAGCACTTTTTTTCAACAAAGATAGCTTTGGCATTAAATAACCCACGAAATTTGATGTGCCATTAAACGAATGAACAAATCCAAACCAGCCCGATTCTTAAAAATAATAAACATATATAGTTATATGGTTTCAATTACGTGTAGATGTCCGTGATATATGGTTATCTTCGTAGGAAATGGACACAACGACATGAGTTCAAATCCAGGACGAGTCTGTTTGCATTTCACATGGCACTAATTACCTTGAGAAAGGCATGAATCCAATCATTCTCCCTTCAGCTATTGACAAATAGTAGAGCATCTTTTACTTTGAAAAGGCAAATGGTCTTGGAGAAGGAAAACTCTAAATTCAAACCTATTAAACTTCGAATCCTACTCGTAACGAGAGGTTGGTATATATATATATATATATATATATATATATATATATATATATATATATATATATATTCAAGAAAGTATTCTTATTTACTATTATTTCACTCCTTTGCAAGTTTTTTTCACTCCAGCGTTATCTTTTGGTCTGCGTGACAGCAAGTCTTCTCAGGTCTCTTGGACTCTTCTAAGTATTGAAGCCGATTTCAATAATGATTTGGCCCGCATGGTCTTAAGTCTTCTTTGATTTTCAATTCCATCAGTCTCTTTTCCAAGATCTTGAGTTCAGTTCCTTATATGCCAGCTATAATTGGTATCACCGTCATCTTCATGCTCTACAGCTTTTACAGCTGTCAAGATCCAAGTATTTGTTTGTCTTTTCGCATTTTGTAATTTTCACTTAGTGTGCTGCTTGAACCGCCAAATGACAGTTTCTATTTTCCTTTCTTTTTTCTTTTCTCTTTTTTTTCTTTTTTTTTTTTTCTTAATTAACACTTATTCTGCTCTAGTTGGGATTAAAATGAAGTTTGCGTCTTAAAACTTCAGAGAATTGTATGAGTTTCGTTTTCTAGGACTGATTCTGATAGGGGCATATATACCATTTCTTAGTATGGTCAAATTTGAAGCCCTTGCACAATTACCAGTGGATCCCCTTTCCCACCCAGTCGTGTCTACTCTTATACTCTTTTTTCGCTAGTTTTCTGCATTCGTTTATCATGTGATTAACCATTTCGAACCTATCACCACATAACCTACACTTCCAATTCTGTTGCGTATTATTATTATTATTCTCCTTTGAGAGGTCTTCCCACCAGCGTTAGCGGACGGTTTTACTGGAGTCTGAACAACAGCAAGTCTCTTTAAGTCTCCAGAACTCTTCTCAGTATTCAGGTCGATCTCAGCAATGGTGTAATTTGGATTGTCTCCACTTATTTCCTTGTAGCAAAATTTTAGTAGCTGAACCGAGTCCAGCAATTACAGTTGGTATCAACATCACCTTCATATTCTATTGTTTTTTCAGTTCCCTAGAAAGATCTTGGTATTTATCTCTCTTCCCGCTTTCTTTCAGTGTTATCTTAAGGTCAGCCGGAACTGAAACGTTAACTATTCGACAGGTTCTTTTTATTTTTTTGTTAACTATCACTAGGTCTGGTCTCTGACCGAGATTTATGATTATTATTATGATTATTTCTTCCAGGAAAATGATAAACTTCGCAATTACCATGGAAAATTGGAGGGTAGAATTGATAGTGAGAGGGGTAAAATCCCAAAGAGGTATCTTTCAGAAAGACTCGCTCTTGCCACTGATAAGAGTTATAGCAATGATGCCACTTAGTCACATGTTTAGGTAAATTTTCTAAATAATCTACTTACTAGGTCGGGAAGCAAAACATGGAATAATAGTAAAACTTTTTCAAATATGATTAGTCTAATTCTTGAGAACAACGCAATGAATCTAATTTTCATGATGAGCTCTATTATTCAAGCACTTTTTAATTAAAATTTAGCCCGGTATGAGTAAGCAAGAAAAGAAACTACAAAGAATCTATGATTTGCTTGACGCCGAACTTAAGCTAAAGTTTCTTTGTCTATGCAAGTGTAGGTTATTTGGAGCTAAGAATGAAACGGTTAATCAAAAAATAAAAGCTTTTAAATAGAAAAACTCAGAAAACAGTCTCTGTCTTGAAGAAGTTCGTGAAGATAAAATAAAGCCGAACGTATCTAAATTTGAGTTATGTGTTGGATTTATATTGTGCTTTCATACTGTCAGATTCACTACAAAACTATCTTTTCAACATATATATATATATATATATATATACAAAGAAAGAGTTTACCAGAACGTTTTAATGTTGACTTTCCATTATACTTAATGCACCACTTTAGGATTACTTTATTTTTTTTTATTTTCTTCATTTACATAATTTACATACATATATATATATATATAATTTGCAAGCGAATATTTTGTAGGTAACTTTATTTTCAAACCATTTGTTAGAGCTCCTTTGTTTGCATCCAGTTAAATGGTTTCAAGTATTGCTATTTAACATTAGTAATTCTATCAATCAAATATTCCTATATAATATAATTTTCCCACAGCTGTATGGTTCTAAATAAGTGATAATAATCCTTAGGTTTGGTTTGGTTTCTTTGTTTAATAGCATATCAACCTTTGTAGGTTATTTAATGCCTAGGCCATTCTCCTAGAAGAGAAGTAGTAGTATTATTTAACCCATTGCTGGGAGGATACGAGGGTTCATACCTTTCCCAAGGTAAAGTGAACGTAATGGCGTGACTGGAGTTCGAACTCGCTTACAACGATTCCGTTGTCTAATCGCTTTAAACATTACACCACGAGGACATCCCCTATAATAATCCTTAGGGAATGGTTGGACAATTCTATTTGACCAATAAATGGGACCCAAACAGATTCTACTCATCCGGGGGAAAGTGGACCTGAGATTAATGGCAATGAAGAGATGCTTTACATAGCCAAAACCTCCAGAACAGCTGCCTCGTCAGCAGACAGTTTAGAATAAGCAGGACAATCGTTGAGGGGAGTCTTATCCCATTGTAGAGGTGAGGTTAACATAATCTACAGCCCTAGCAACAGGGTATTATATATTTAGGCGGGAGTCTGCTTTTTTCTGAATGATAGTGCATCTATGCAAATAAAGCTTGAGTTATATGTAAATTTGCAGGAGCAAAACGGTTGAATCCTAATGGTTTCAGTTTCTTTATTCAATGACATATCAACCTTGTAGTTTATTTAAAGCCAAAGCTATCCTTCTAGGAGAACGATTGGTACTATTTAATCTACAGATGGGAGGATAAGGGGGTTCATATCTTTCCCAGTGGTATTTGTCCGAAAGTGTATGTACTAGAACGACTGGAGTTCGAACTCGCTTATTATGATTCCACAATCCATCGCTTTAACCATTACACCACGGTAAAATTCAAAACTTCTTGTCTTCACAAGACGTAGAAGCTGATGATATTAGTTCAGATTATGGAATACGTTGTCAGATATATGTAAATATTAATGAGATTTTTGTGGGTCGGGAACTTTTTAACTGCAACATCAGTCTTTCTCCAAAAGGAATATCGGCTAATGTTCTTTAACATTTAGAATCCTAGCGGTCGGTATTTAATCGTATTAAAAAAAAAATAAACCGGGAATCCTTCCAAGCTGTAATTGTATCAGTACTAGTACATGGCTGCACTACCTGGACTTTAACAAAACCCTTTTAGAAAAAGCCAGATGGAAATATGAATTCGCTCTCAAACACACACTCACATACACACATATATATATATATATATATAGAGAGAGAGAGAGAGAGAGCGACTAGGAGAAAGACTAATATAATATAATATATAGAAAGGTAGAAAGGTATGGACAGAATATGATAGATAGATAGATGCAGAATATATATATATATATATATATATATATATATATATATATATATATATATATATATTTGGTCCAGTTTAATCGGAGTTGGGAGTAATTCCATCAGGACAAGAAGTTATTCAAGCATGAATATTTAAAATTTTCCTGGTAAAGAGCTCAATGTACCAATAATACAGAGCAATAAATTCTTGAATTTTTTTATCCAAAAGAACTGAAGAAGTCCTGTTACTTTTTTCGTGTTTTTGAAAACTTCAAAAATGCGTAACAGGATTGAAATAAATTAATAATCCTATGTGACCGGTTTCGTTGTTTTTCTTAAAGTAGATATATATATATAATGAAAATAATTCCTACATGACCAAGAGCAAGTCTTACCGAGGTTTCACCAAACGGCTCTTCAGGATATCTCTGTCGAAGTGGGTTAAAATAAAATACATTTCATTGGTTAAGAAGACACCTCAGCTATACAAAAATTAGCATATTCAAAAAGAACTCTTTATTCGAGAAACCGACCAAAACTTTCCCTTTTTTTCTTCATTAAACAATTTTTTATCAATCCTTTTATCCACTAATTAACCAATTTTTTCGATGTCTGCAAATACTAATTATTTCAGACCTTTGGCTAAGCAATTCTTTTGGTTTATTATATGTAGCTATGATTAATTTTTCCTCCATCCATAGTTTACAATAAATATCCTTTATATTTACTACATCTTTTCACGATTTCCCATTTCAATATAGGATCCATACCAAATTTGTTAACGCGCGCACACACACACACGCACACACACACACAAATATATATATATACATATATATATATATATATATATATATATATATATATATATATATATATATTATTGAGAAACAAGAAAATCAATAAGAATATTCCATTGTAAATTTATTTCACCCGTTCGATAGGCTCGCCTGATGTAATTTTAAAAAATTATCTTCTTTTAACTGTTAATTTCGCAGACTCTTTTTATCTTTTGTAAAGATTCACGTGTCATAAATCAAATATCTATAAAAATAAGATTCATCATATATCTCTGTTAAGAAGATCCTCCAATGCACAAAAAATGTCTCATTACATTTAACGAACCCATCGAACGGGTAAAATAAATTTATAATCGAAAATATTAATTGGTTTTCTAACTTCTCAATGATATTTTACTCTGTATAAACTTATTTTTATATGTTCACATATATCATAAACTTTACATTGAGTACTCAATTCCGCTTTAGTATATCTATAGAATCTATTGATAATATATATATATATATATACACACACACACACACACACACATATATATATATATATATATATATATATATATATATATATATATATATATATATATATATATATACAGAGTCTATCAGTTCTAACACCCACACAAAATGACTGATGAATGGATCTGTGCTTCACAGAGAGCATTTTATTTTTCAGTACAACATCATTTCTCTTCTTCACCAACATGTCCATTAATCATGTATTTTAAAACCTTACCGATTGTCTAACGTTGGTGTTGCAACGATTATATCTTTAATTGATGGGTGGACAACCGACAGTTTCAATAATGAATTTCTAAAGACGTCGGATTGATAAAGATAAATAATGTACGTGTACGGAGAGAAATCGATGAAAGTGTTCATTGCCTCATGTAAAATTTTGAATATTTTACAAGCATTTGAGTATATATATTCTGGGTACGCTGGAAACAGATAACAACGTAAGTAAAGAAACACATTTCCCAAGCGACCAAGTTGATAGATAGATAGATAGATAGATAGATAGATAGATAGATAGGCATGTGCGTGTTTGTATGTATGTATGCATGTATCGATTGATTGGTACTGTGATGAATATATATATGTGTATATATATGTGTGTGTGTGAGTGTGTGTAATATGTATGTATGTATGTATGTATGTATGTATGTATGTAATATCTATCTATCCATCAATGCAAAGGTATATATAAATATTTCAAAACAGTGATAGATAGATAGATGGATATGCGTATGTATGTATGTATGTATGTATGTATCGATTGAGAGGTACTGTGATAAATATATATATACGTGTGCGTGTGTGTGCGCACGCGCGTGTGTGTGCGCACGCGCGTAATATGTAAGTAATATGTATGTATATATGTAATATCTAACTGTCCATCAATGCAAAAGTGTATATATGCAAGGTATATGGCAAAACATAGATAGATAGATAGATAGATTCTGTAAAATATATATATGCATGGATATGTGTGAGTTTGTCTTAGAATATGTGTGTGTAAATATGTATCGATTGAAAGGTATTGTAATACATATATATATATGTGTGTGTGTGTGTGTGTGTGTGTGTGCGGATAGATAGATAGATAGATAGATAGATATTACAAATTGTTACATTCACAACTGAGCATAAAGATAGATTGGCAGATCCAGGCAAAAAAAACTACAATATATTTAAAGGTTACTTTTACAATGGATGTTCTTTTTGTCTTCACTACTTGACAATTTCGAGTTATTCCTTCAACTGGACAATGTCTTTACTTCCTTGTCACTGTTAATCTGAAAAGAAAACACGTATTGCATCTGATTTCTTTTTTCTTTTTTTTGTTATTCTTCTAAGGATCTCTCATGTTACATGTCTAATAGATGTCTTTTGTCCTCAAGCGCTAATGTATCGTAGATTAACGCTGTACCTTAAAAGCATGACAGGAAAATCGATGGGTTCAAATATACGTGTGCGTTTTTGTTAATTAAACACACTTCGATCCTCTACGTCCGAGCTGTTTCAAAAATGTAACACCCAAAATTCGGTCAGCGAACAAAATAATCAATTCTTGATTATCTTGAATAATTATCGTTACTCATGGGCCTTTAATGCTGATCGTTTCTTAAAAAAGCTCTTGAATATTTTCTAATCGGCCGTACTCGTATAAGTTAGAAAGTTGGTGTAGGAGTCGAACTACTGAAACGAGTTATAACTTCTCTGGATGCTCATTACTTGTTGCCGTGTTTATAAGAATATGCTTCTTGATCAATCAATCTATCTATTTATCTATTAACCAGAGCCAGTAATTTTTAACTATATAGCATCCAATATCAATCTATAGGGTCTGTCAATGAATCTATTTATCTATCTATCTAAGCCAGTTCATTTCTGGTTTATCTATCTTTCTATCTAAGTCTGTTTTTCAATAGTACCGACAATCAACCAATGAAATCTATCTATCTATCTATCCCTCTATATATATATATATATATATATATATATATATATATATATATATAAGTTTACACATATCTAAATGGAAATTAAGGTATTCACTGGTGCTAAAAAAAACCTATGGAGAGTATGATAAAAAAAAAAATTATTTTGGAAAATGTAATTTTCGTTTTATAAGAAAGTAAAAAAATTATATAATTAGAAAGAAATTGAAAAGCCAATTTCAAAGGCCAGTACAAAACAAACTTTCAGATTGTCTAAACAAAAAGTAAACAGACTTTGGGATTTTTCAGTGCATTGATCCAATTTAAATCATATCTCTTGCCCACGTATCAGGGTTAAACGATCAGGTATTTGATTTTTGTCTTGGTTAAAGTAAAAAGACATACTCCCCCACAGGGCGCGGGCTGGGATCTTTAATTAACCAAGCCTCTATATTGAGGTTTGATTTGATTACCAATCAAAATCTGATACATGGAAGGGATACTCTTCCCATAGACGTTGATCAGTGCATTTGATTGGCAAACCAGTCAAAAAGTAGTAAAAGTATACGAAATGATTTGAGATTGGTTAGGGAATCTGGAATGTTAGTTCCCAGGGGAATCCTCAATGAAAATAGATGCTTTAGGGTTAGGAAGAGATATAATGTTCATTCCAAAGACAAGAGAATAAGAAAAAAATCTCTTCAAGAACTAAAGCCTCTCCAGCAAAAGCCTCGCCTTCTGAAAAATTGAATAAAATAGAAAATATACTCCAGCCAAATATCCCAATTGTCTGCCTCTCAAACACAACAAAAGCGACAATTTCTTTCTATAAATATATTGTATATATTATTATTATTTACTCATCAGAGTTTTTCACTGGAGTTTGAGTGACAGCAAGTCTCTTCAAGTCTCCAGGACTCTTCTCAATATTCTGGCCGTTCTCAATAATGTAGCAGTTTAGATTGTCTCCACTCGTCCGCCAATTTCCAAGTCCTCCAGTCCCTTTAGTAAACCTTTAGTTACTGTTCCAAACGCACCAATTACAATTGGTATATTTGTCACATGCATGTTCCATATCTTTTTTCAATTCCCTAGCAAGGTCGAGATACTTATCCTTCTTTTCACATTCTTTCAGTTTTATTCTGTCGTCAGCCGGGACAGCAAAGGCGACAATTTTGCAAGATCTCTTCTTTTGTTGATTATTATCAGGTCTGGTCATCTGGCCAAGATTAGGTGATCCGTGTGTATGTCAAAGTCTCATAGGAGTTTATGTGTGTTATTTTGTAGGACAGGTGCTGGGTTGTGCATATACCTTTTGTTGGTATGATCAAATTTAAATTTCTTGCACATCTCCCAGTGGGTTACCTTGCTGACCCAGTCGTGTCTAGTCTTATATTCCTTCGGCGCCAATTTGCTGCATTCGCTTATTATATGATTGATGGTTTCATCTCTGTCACCGCATAGCCTACATTTGCTATTTTGTTGTGTCTTATCTATTCTCGTTTTGATATGATTGGTTCTTATGGCGTTGTTTTGTGCTGCTATTAGGAGAGGTTCTGTTTCTCTACAATACCATTAATAATAATAATTGTTAATTGTTAACGGAGAGTTTTTCTTGTCTTTCAGTTGCCAACACCTAGGCAACTTGCTTCAACAAACCACTCCGATTTTCAGAAGACGTTCCGGATAGATTGTGTCATCCTCTATCTGCTGCGGATCTTTCAAGCACAACGTGGGAATAGAGGGAGCTGATAAACCAACTACGTGGAAACACATGTAGTAGTCACAGAACCAAGGCCACAATAAAATACCGTGACAATTATAGTATCACATCTATCTATTTCAGTCTGTGTATAACTACCTATGTATTTTCTATCAATCTATGCTACAGCTAAACTTCTAAATAATCTTTCTACATTCTTTATTAGTTTACGCTATTTAAACGATTCGATTTATCATCCTCATTTTGGTTTTTACACTTACCACATTTCAGCCGTTGTACCCTGCAGCACTCTCCAGGTTTCTTTTGTCGTAATAGAGAATTTAAAACTGAAACCCCAGTTCAATTTATGGGAGTAGACAGTTCTTATTCCATTGTCCAAGTCTTGGAATGTATTTGTTATTCCTCCATTGTGTTGTTGCATCGGATTACCCCATCCACCGCTGAAGACGATCTCAGGGATAAAACTCCTGATTATCACGTTGTGAGTGTAAAATCCGAGATGAGGAGGACCATCTGTGTCGTTTAAATGATGATACGTCTTAATTAATTGATTTCTTTCTTTAATGGTATATCAAAGGTAATTAAATGCCGAACCCATCCTTTTAGACACATAGTAGTGTTACTATTCAACCCATAGCTAGAGAGAATAAAAGGGTTAATATCTTTCCCAAGGGTAATGGTTCAAAAGTGAGAGCAGTATCATGACTGGAGTTCAAGCTTGTTTACTATCATGTCACAGTCCAGCCCATTAGCGTCTATGACACAAGGTTTCCCAAACTAAACTTTTTTATGATTAATAATTTATATCTATGAGGTATTTAGCTTCCTGCCAAAAACCTAATCTATTACATATGTAGTTTGGTTTTGTTTAATTTATTTAATGGTATATCAATTTCTTATGGATTATTTAATATCAAAATTTGATTCATTTGTAAATATTTGATTATAATCATAATTTTACATTTTCCATATTATATTTTTTTAAATCAACCCGGCCAAAATACTCTAAATATGTTCGAAAATCATTTTGTTATTGTTGTTGTTGTTTGAGCTATCAGTTTGAAACGTTATGTGTGGCATGGTGGTTAAAGTACTGGACTGGGACCTCGATTTAAATGATTTTTTTGGTTTTCTCTGTTTTTATGGCATATCAACTATTGTAGGTTATTTAATGCTAAATCCTCTTTATACATATACATTATATATGATTTGGTTTGGTTGGGTTTTATGGCATATCAAACATTGTAGGTTATTTAATGCTAAATCCTCTTTATACATATATATTAAATACACTATGATTTCTAAGCACACTTTATAGTCAACATTTTTAAACGAGCCTGAGCTGTTTATTCTACATAGTTATATGGTTCCAAACATTGCAATGTATCACTAACAATTCAACTAAACATCAGCCACTTGTTAACACACAGTAAAAATGATCAAACAGTTTTATTTCTAACAATTCAGTTAGAAAGACAACAAAATTAAATGGTTCTAAGTATCGCTGTGTATGACTAACAATTCAACGAAATATCAGCCACTTGTTTATACACAGTTAAATGATCAAACAATTCTATATCAAACAAATCTGTTGAAAACAAGTCATTTGTTTGTGCAGAGTTTAAATGCTAAACAGGTCTATTTGACCCATTATAGGACCCTTTCAGGTGTTACCCCTCCGGGACAGAGTGGACCAGACAGCAACGGAAATAAAGGGGTAATCAACATTCCCCAAAAGTCTGTAACCTCATAATCCCATCGTTTAGCGTCATTTCAGGACAATCGTGGAGCAGGAGACTTACTCGTCTGCAAAGATGCAGTTGGTGGTACGAGCCACTATACAACAGTCCCAGTTGACTTGGCTGGGTTCAAATAAGTTAGTACTTCAGTCGCGCTATTACGTTCATTTTCGAACGAATACATTTGGGGAAAGGTAAGAACCCTGCTATGGAGTTAAATAGCACTACAATGTTCTTCAACAGTGTGGTTTTGGCATTATGTAAACCATGAAGGTTAGTGTGCTATTAAAATAAAGAAACCAAACTAAACTTTCTTATTGAGACTTGGTGAGAAACCTTTTTTTCAGTGATTTTATTTTAGATGTACATATTTTTTTATTTTCTAAGTAGAGAAATTAGTATTGTGATTTGGCGTTACTTACGTGCGATAAGAACTGGTGGTTCAGTTGTAGAGTTTCGGCACTGCAGTCGCTGGTTCGATCTCCAGTGGTGGAGATAACGGTATACACTGCTGATGAGACCTAATAAGGTCGAAACAGCTGTCCAGTGTTCCCGTATATCGTGCGTAGGTGTTCGGCGGATTTTCTCGTCATGGTAATTCAGTTCACGATTTTATTTTAATGCACCTGTTTATTTTATTCATGTACTTATTTATTTATATCTATTTTGATTGTGTTTCTTTGTTTAATAGCATATCAATGTTAGTGGGTCATTTAATGCCAATGCCATCCTTGTAGAAGAACAGCTCTGGTTCGATTTAACCCATAGCTGGAGGAATAAGAGAGTTCATAACTTTCCAAAGGGCATTAGTCAAAAAGTGAACGTAATAGCGCAACTAGAGTTCGAACTTACTGGAGTTCTGTAGAGTGTTGCGGCAACGCTTTGTGACATTTACTCCCAGGTCCACTTTGTTCCAAAGTAGTAGTACTTGTTATGATCCTCATATATGGTGCAAATGGATCTGTTTGAAAAATGTTCGTATTAATAGGAAGACTTGAAACCGTATAACCGTGAAAATTATTTGTATAAATTTTTTCTTGGAATTTATACCTACATAAAAACCTCTTCGAACTTCAGTTTCATTTGAGGATTTTAAAAGTCCGGAAATGTGTAGTAAGGTTTCTATTACGGTTATTTCATTGTACTTTTAAGTGTGGGTGGAAGTGTTATTAATTTGCATTACAATTTTAAAAACTTCCTTGCTGCTATGATATCGGTATTTATCCAATTTATCCATACGAGCAGAATGTGACACTAAGGCAAGTTTTAAACGAAGTTTAACAGGTTTGAATTCAGAGTTTTCCTTCTCCTAGACTTGTTACTACACTAAGGTTAAAGAGAACAGTCTGCCTTGCGATTTACATTATATTCTCTGTCTCTATTTCTCTCTCTCTCTATATATATATATATATGTGTGTGTGTGTGTGTGTGTGTGTGTGTGTGTGTGTGTGTGTAGTTGGGCTGCAGTCTTTCATTTAAGCATCTTTGATTAAATGATAAAGACATATTTTGTCTATATAATTTTATTAAGATCCTTTCAAATTTTCTGATAAGTATATATATATATATATATATGTGTTTGTGTGTGTGAGTGATGTATAGTGGCTCGTACTACGTTATTTCCGGAATCTCGGTGAAAAAACAGCACGTCGGTTCTGAAAGATTTCGGTCAGCAGTAAGATCAATTTCGGACGTAACACCAACAGCGCAATATTTGTTTGGACTGTACGACTTCAGTTAATAAATAATTAACTTTATTTCAGTGTATATCTCTTCCCTACCATGATACAACAATAAATATATCATTGATGATATAGAACTAATCCTAAATAATAATTCCTTCCAATTCAATAACGTTAATTACATCCAGGCCCAAGGAATAGTTGTGGGAACAAAAATGGCACCAACATACGCCACCTTAACCTTAGCGTATTTAGAAGAAAATTTATTCGAACTTATTGGTAAAAAATACGGCAGCAACATAAAAGGAGAATTTACTTAGTGATGGAAAAGATATTTAGATGATTGTTTCATATTCTGGAAATGCCCATGGGGAGATATTAACGAATTACACAACCTACTACATCATCTACACCTCAAAATGAAATCCACTATGGAATGCAGCTCTAAAAAATTACCATTTTTAGACATCCTAATGAAAAAACAGTAATGACCAATTCATCACAGATATCTACCGCAAACACACATTCGCCCAACAATACCCCCACTTCAATAGCCGCCACCCCAAAAAATGATATAAAATATATCCCTTACACTCTAGCACGTAGAATATACGCCATAATCACAGATAAAAAAAATCAGAAAAACTCGCCTTAAAGAACTATATACAATCCTACACCAGAGAGGATACCCAGCAACACTGAAAAATAACTAAGTAACGTTTGCGACCGTAGTCGAGGTCAATCAGAAAGTTCTCTTTTCAATTGCTACGACATCGAGGTCTAGGGGAGGGTGCTACTCCTTTCCCTAGATTGATCCACTTTACCCTTGATACGTACCTTATATTGCTGAGTGTTAAGGAAGGAAATATCAAATAACATTTTTTGAGTCTTCGGTATGACGCGACCTGGGATTGAACCCAGGTCTCCCGGACCATTGGCGAACACTATACCCGCTAGGCAAAAAAATACCATAAAAAGAACAACGAAACCCCCAAAAACATAAAAACGAAAAACCCCAGTATACGTTGCAACCTACAACAAAAACAACCCAGAACTATTCACAGAAATAGAACTTAAAACAATGACAAAATCAAAGAACTACTAAACACCATAAAAATCTTAAAAGAATTCTCACCTCTTCTACATTCGGGGAAAACACAACACAAGCATCTACCAAATGCAATAATAAAAGATATGGAGTATGTGATACAATTATAGAAGAAAAATTCTATACCATAAAAAACCCGGAAACAAAATTCATAATACAGACGTAAGCTGCAACTCAAAGAACTTAGTCTACAAAATTGAATGTAAAAATGTAAAGCAGTATACATTGGATCAACACAAGTCCTAAATACATGAATATCACTCCACAAAAGCAATATTAAAATACCAGAAAATTGAAAATTAAATGTATCTAAACACATATCCGAACATAGTCACGGATATTTTTTAAATAATGCCAATATATCAAACTAACGACTTCACATTACTTCAAATTAAAAAAAACAAACTTCTTAAATAAATTCAAGCCCAAGTTGACTAAAACATAAATCATACACACACCCACAAACGGAAACAAACATATGCATAATTTTTTTTTCGTCTTGGGTCTGAAGAAGTTCTGTTAATTTTTTTTTTTTTTAGTTCTTGATTCATATCAATGCTCTTAACGGGATGGAAGTAGATTTAAAATCCTAATGTGACAGAATTTTGGGTTTTTTCTTGAAATAATATTTGCTCTGTGAAATTATTTACATTGAGCTCTTTACCAGGAATATCTAAATATTCGAATTTTGAATAAATTAATTGTCCTGACGGAATTGTTCCCTACTCCGGATTTACTGGATGGAAGAATGCCTATATATATATATATTATTATATATATATATTTGTCCTCAAAATTTTGTTCATATATAAGGTGTCTCAATATTCGTGGAATCCATGAGACTGCTTATAACTCTACAAATAATAATGTATGTGGGGTTTTTTTTTGTTTGTTTTGTTTCTTTAGATTTGAAAATAGTATACTATGACAAATATTATTTCTCGATCACTATGCCTAAGACAAATGAGAAAAAATATTTTGCGTCACTACTTATTTGCCAACAAAATCATTTAAAGCTGAGTCAGGATAGATGCAACCTATTAATATGATAATGATTTATTACTGAGACAAGAAATTCAAAAAAAGATTGCATGTCCTGAAAGCTAATATAATAACGATAAAAATATAACATTGATTTGATGTCTCTTACTCAAAGAATACATTTTTTACTAGACGTGTTTCAAATGACCGGCATTGCTATTGTCTCAGTAAAAAATCATTTTCATATTAATGGGTTGCATATGATTTGAGACACCCTATATATATATATATATATATATATATATATACAATAAAGCTAGTAGGGGAGAACGTTTTTGGCAAAACTACTTTACTATATATATTTTGTCAAAAGTATCTGAGATAGATAGATAGATAGATAAAAAGAGAGTTTTACGAAAATATATATAATAAAGAAAGTAGTTTTGCCAAAAATGTTTAACCAGCAAGGTTATATAAATTGAAGAACTTACCGAATTTTTCAAAAGTCTAGCTGATTTAGTCGGTATTTTAATTCAAATAATTATATCCATTAAGACTGTTTAAACCTTTATTCAATCCTGAAGTGTATTTAATTTCAAGAATACAAACACAAATCAAGACTGATGCATTTGATATTATTTGGTAGGTTAAAATTTTTTGCTAAAGTGATGTTTTTATTACATGAACATACATTGACTACTATATATATATATATATATATATATATATATATATATGCGCGCGCGCGTGTGTGTGTGTGTGTGTGTGTGTGTTCGTTATTTTACTACTTCGAATTTTTCTAACCATTTCCATCTGGTGTTTTTTTCTCAAGAGCTTAATTGACTGGAAATCTCCAAAAATCTCCCTGACTCTTTAAAGTTTGGTTCGGTTTGGTTTGGTTTTACGGCATATCAACTATAGTAGATATTAAATTCCAAATATATATATATATATATATATATATATATATATATATATGATTTCATATATATTTAATTGAACATAATAGACATTTTTTGTCTACATATTTTTTGTTAATCCTTTCGAATTGCCGTATTGATCTTATGATATTCGGCCGGAATTGGCTGATAAACCTTCTATAATTAGTTGTTTACCAAGTACTTTCTTCCCAACTTTGGGCTATCATGAGGGGAGGCTGTATTACAAAAGGGATGTAACTTTTGTAGCTACATTACTATTTTGTAAGAAAATATTAAGACCGATACGGCAATTCGAAAGGATTAACAAAAAATATTGAGGGAAAAATGTCTATTATCTTAAATCAATGAAGAAATGCTGCCGAAATATACATATATATGATTTGTAAACACATTTTGTAGATAACATAAATGAGCCTGAACTCTTTATTGAACAGTTAAAAGTGCTCAAGTATTGCTCTGTAACAGTGAAAATTTAACATCAGTGATTTGTATACACGCGTGCTTTGTTCTGTTTGGCCCCTAAATGAGGACAGAATGAGGTGCTACCACTTCGGTTCAGTGTGGTCCTTGGAACAATGGCAATGAAGGAGCACTCTGCATTCCCCCAATCTCCAAGGTTGGAAGCTCACCATCAGGTGGTTTAATGTCATATCCAGGAAACTCGTTGTGGGTGGTCCTACCCCTCTGTAGAGATGCAGTTGGTGTATTCTACAGCCCCAGCCGACTGGGCTAGGGACTCTCCAAAGTATCTTAGTCTCTCCCAATGGCACTGTAGTGTAGATGGTCTCAATTCCTCTTCTTATTCCCACTTCCTCTAGTCTATTTCCCAGGTTCTTGGAGACTGTTGTTGCAATACTAGTTATTAAAAACACTTGATATGATATTTCTATTAAAATAATGGTCATTAGTTACTTGAAATCATTTAATTGCTTACAATAACACAACAAAAATTTGGCCGCCAAAACCAACCAACCATCCAACCATATGATGGGGAATAGGGGGAGGATAAAAAAACAAACTGACACAGGCATTCATAGTCTCCCTGCGAAGAGTAAAGATCGTAGCTCGCTCACTGAGGTTGTAATCGGAGATGAGATACAAAGATCCACGTTTCATACGACCCGCGCCTCAAAAAAGACTGTTCATTCCTACATTTGCCCCTTCCGACCAATTGCTATTAAATCCACATCCCAAAGAAGTTTGAAGACTCTGAATAAAGTGGTTACAAATTCTGAAAAGACTCGTGCGCCCTTTGTTCTATCAACGTGTAAACGCTCAGAATTACCTAGGTGATCCATAACTATTGAGATTCTAGTTGGGGACAAGTGACAACAAGTAACTGCCGCTTATTCACCCAACTACACTACAATATTGTTTGTTGTTCGGAGTTGGGACAGACAGGATTGGCCTTGTGCCATACTACCATCTGCAACTTGTCTTCTTGAAGATGTTAAACTGAAATCGGATCAAAACATTTATGTTACGGGTAGTTTGATAGACGCAATTTGGTACGCACCTCTGATTATCAGATATTCCTTTCTGTACCAAGAAAACCAGAAAAAAGTAGCAAAAATAGAAGAGATAAAGAATTCCAAAAAATATACTGGCATAGACGTGAAAAGCCACCATATATCACAGAGTCTGGATTCGAGCCATGATTCCTAGAAATTTTATAATTCACCAAAGTCTGGCACCATGCCATCTTTAACAGGAATTTTTTATTCCTTTACTTTATATGTATACACACACACACACACACACACACACATATATATATATATATATATATATATATATATTGTATGTATGTATACATATGTACGAGGGTGGTTCAAAAAGTTGTAAGCCTCACCCAGAAAGAAGAGCGAAATATAAACTTTTTTTAACACTTCTTATAAAAGTAGAAAAATTAATTCAGATTTCCGTCTTAATATCTATGCAGGTGAGGCCCATAAAAAATTAGAGGTGTCTGAATATTTTTAAATGGACAAAATTGAAGCCCTAGTAGTCATAAAATATCTAAAAAATAAAAGATATTATACTCAAGGAAATCCTTGAGGATATTGTACAGATAATTGCGAAGGAGTGCTCTACCTATGTAAATGTGAAGAAGTGGGCTGAAGAATTCCAGCGGGGAAGGGACAGCGCAGGAGATGACCTTTGGTCAGTTCTTCTAAAAAGCTCAACCACTGATGAACAAGTTGATGCCATTCACTAAATGGTTTGGGATGACAGACCACTTACTCTCCAGCAGATAGCCAACTCAAAAGGTATTATTTAAAAGGTATTTTTAACTGAGATCTTAGGTATGAACCAGCTGTCTGCAAGATGGGGTCCCAAGAGTGACTTTGCATTGCTACCTTATTCCCTTTACTCACCAGACTTAGATCTATCTAATTTCTTCCTGTTTCCTAAACTTAAATCCCACTTGCGGGGTTGCTATTTTGGAAACAATGATGAGGTCAAATGTACTGTGGAGGAGTTTTTGAAGGAATCAAACACCACCTTCTTCTGTGATGGGATTGCAATGCTTGAGAATTGTTGAACCAAATGAATTGATATCAAGGAGATTTTATGGAAAAATAGAGAAAAACTAACTTGGTTCTCTGAATCAATCTTGGTGAGGCTTAGAACTTTTAAAACAAACTTCGTTTATATGAGGGTATATCTTTTAATTATTTTCACTTCATGCATACGATTTCCTTTTATTTTATCTTATTTTATTTTTAGGATTATATTATTGTGCCTAATCTTTTACGCTAGCTTTTTTGTTTTTGCTTGATATGATTGAAAGAAAGAAAAAATTATGAAATTAAATTGTTTTTTTTTTGTAGCTTTTTTACTATTGTGTTTTTCTTCAGCTGGAGTTTGATACGCGTATATGTATTGGATGGTAATCCTATATCCGAGATACAGAGATATCAGAGAGAGATAGGCTACCATGCATTGAATCAATGTTAGTGAAGAGTTGTCTTCGTTCGAAAAGATGACAGTCGCGTACCAAAGCAACTGTTTTATAGTGAAATGTGTGAAGGTAAGAGAAAGGCATCAAAACCAAAGGAAAGATTTTAGGAATCAGTAGATATTTGCCTAAGAAAATCCATCATATCGGTGGACAAATGGTAAAAAAAAAATGGCACTGGATTGAAGTCGTAGTATTGTTCGTTGTTTTGCTGATTTTTTATTTGTTCTTTGTTGTTTTTTTTTTGTTGTTTGTTTTCATGTTGTATGCTAAACAAAAGTATTTACTTGAATAAACAACTGAAGGAATTGGGTGAGTGAATACCTTATTGGTAAATCCCCACCCCCGTTTAACTGTTTTTTGCGTATTGAAATTAAGTATTGAATGGTGGTTGTTTTTCAGCCATTGGTACTAATACACCACGAATGCTGCTGCTGCTAAAAATGTTGAATGAAAGCATCTTTTTATTATTATATACTCTTTTACAAGTTTTCACATCAGCTGATAAGTTTATCACAGGAATTTGAGTGACAGCAAGTCTCCTTAAATCTCCAGGACTCTTCTCGGTCTTCTGGCCGTCTTCAATAATGCTGTCGTTTAGATGGTCTCCGCTCGTCAGCCATCTTCCAAATCCTCCTGCCCCTTTAATAATCCTTTAGTTACTGTGCCAAAAGCACCAATCACAATTGGCACAATCGTCACCTTCGTGTCCATAGTTTATTCAATTCTCCAGAAAGGTCAAGATACTTATCCTTCTTTTCACATTCTTTTAGTTTTATTCTGTGGTCAGCCAGGACAGCAAAGTCGACAATTTTGCAAATTATCTATTATTATTATTATTATTATTTCACTCCTTCAGAAATTTTCCAAAGTGTTTCAACCGGTTGTTTTTCACAGAAGTCTGAGTGACTACAAGTTTCCTAATTTCTCAATGACACTTCAAAGTGCTCTAACTGATTTTAACAGTGCTGTGGTCTCAATGGTCTCGGTTCTTCCTCTTATCTATTATTCCTCTAATCTGGTTTCTAATCTCTTGTTGATTTTTCCATGCTCATCTGTTACTATTGGTATCACCGTCACCCTCATGTTCCATAGCTTTTTAGTTCTCTGGCAAGGTCCAAGTATTTGTCAATCTTTTTGCTTTCTTTTATTTTCTCTCTGCTTTCCACTGAAACAGCAAAATAATAATGATTATTTGACTCCTTTTCGAGTTTTCACACCAGCTGATGGCTTCTCACTGGAGTTTGAGTGACAGCAAGTCCCCTCAAATGACGTAGTTTTGATGGTCTCCACTCATCCTTTAATTTCCAAGTCTTTCAGTTCCTGTATCAGTCCTTTGGTAACTTTTACCAGAGCATTAATTACACTTGGTTTCACCGTCACCTTCATGTTCAATAGTTTTTTTCAGTTACCTAGCTAGGTCCACGTACTTATCTTTCTTTTCACATTCTTTCTATTTTACTCTGTTGTCAGCCGGGACAGTGAAGTCCACAATTCGGCAAGTTCTCTTTTTTCTTTTTTTCTTTTTTTTTTTTTTTTGTCGTTGTTGACTATTACTTGGTCTGCTCGTCTGGCCGAGATTAGATGTTCAATCTCTATTTAGATCCCAAATGATTTTGTGCGTCTCATTTTCTTGGACGGATTATGGGTTGTGCATATACCATTTGTTCTATGGCCAAATTTAAACTTCTTGCATAATTCCCTCTCGTTTTATACTCTTTCTACATAAATTTAATGAATTTGCTTATGTGATTGACCGTTTCGTCTCTGTCACCACATAATCTACATCTACTTTTTTGTTGTGTCTTGTCAATTCTTGCTTTGACATTGTTAGTCTCTGTGTCGTTGTTTTGTGCTGCCTTGACATAGTCAGTCCTTATGGCGTTATTTTGTGGTATTGATCGTTTCTGTCACAAAAATATGGACCTTCTGGGGGCAAGTATTAAAAAATGAACCCCTTCTCCATGAAAAAAATGAAATAATTCAACCTACTAGTTATTTGTCTTTTTCAAAGTTAACTTTCCGGAAATGGGTGGCCATTCAACATTAAATTAGAATATGAAAGTGAACCCCCTTATGAAATATAATTTAAGGATCTAATTAGCTGAAATCACGACAAAAAATTACTAGAAAATATTTTCCTGTTCCACTTGAACGCGTGCACGAGTAAAATAACACCCTGTTTCTCCTACGTATCTAATAATTCCATAGTATGAATCCGGCAATTACATCATCTTGTGTTAAGGGAAATACTTTACTGTTTTTACTTCGTAGTAACCCATATAAAAATTTCATTGTAGTACTGAACAAGTACATAATTGCTTATCTTCTGTTAACTGGCCTAACTTGTCTGCAAAGTTTATTTACTAAGTTTAACAAAGTAAGAAATATGAGAATCGAACTCACAAATAATGATATTTTAGTCAACCTCACTAATATTGTACGATACAAGGTGCCCATAATTGAGCCTGTTGTTCGCTGTAATCTTTAATTATGCCATCCGATACCAGTCCCTAAAATAAAGAACAATAATTAAAAAAAAAAAAACTTACCTCGCTGGCGTCGCCGATGTTAACTGTTTCCCCTGTCTCTGCTACGTATCCAATAATTCCTTTACCCCAGTGTACCGTAATGGCATCATCTGTTGTCGAGGGCAATAGATTTGTTCCAGAGTGAACATCAAATATCTTCGACACCAAAACAGGCTTCTCTTTAATGGATCTGTCGACGAGAAATAGGGACCCTTTGTCGCCCTCCACCAGGATACTGATGTTGGCGATTATCTTTGCACTTAAACTGGCCGGATTCAAATCGTTGGATATCTCCTTGACAATCTCCAAGAAGAATTCGCGCTCATTCATGTGAAACAACTCCCTCTTTATGTCTATGTCCTTGCTCGGATAACGCGGCAAACGAATTTTGGACTGGATTAACATGCCTAACATGTTCAACGAGGTCGGTGGTAAGGATCGGAACTGTCTGAGTTCTTTGAGGCTGCTTCGTCTGGCTTCGGTATTGCACGTCGATGGACAGTATGTACGAAACATGTTGCGGAGCTTCGACTTGGCAAAATCCTGCCGAAGATGCTTCTTTGAATTCGAACGGTGATGTTTAGAGTCGGGGAAGAAATTCTGGTCGCTGTATTTGTTGTCATTTGGAGAGGTCGGAGTAATGCTTTCTTGTCCAAGCGATCCCTTTCGCCCAGAAATGTAATCTTGCAACGATTGGAAGCCATGGTTCACTAACCATTTATTGATGAGGGTCAATTCTGCTTTGCGGAGAAAATAATCGTGCGCTGTTTCGGGATTGGAATCCAACCATTCCTCAACGCTGCAAGAATTCAGTGTAGGGTGAAGACGGTTCATTGTGACAATCAGTTGACTGACTTAAGTTTTTTTTTTTGTTTGTCTTTTGGTAACAGGAACGGGTCTGCACTACTCAGGTCTGAAAAATAAAAGGAAAGAAACCAAAATTGAATCGGGAAGTCAGCTATTTTCATTTTTATTTCATAATTCATTTGTTTGTAAACTGTAATGGTATATCGAAGAAATCGAAATGGTCATTCGATTTTATTAGATATACTGTGACAGAAAATACAAGAAATATATGTAGAAGTACATTCAAGGTTATATTAACAAAAACAAATTGTGTAAATGATTTTACTGTAGGAATTTATTGCAAAAGGTTTTACTATAGAAATGTAAGGTTCATCAATTTACTACACAAATGCACTGTACAAAATTTTACACCAGAAATACAAAGCAATATAATCTTACAATAGAAATGCACTGTAAATATTTTTATTGTAGAAATTTAGGGTGCATTTTTTACAATACAAATGCCTTGAAAGTTTTTCTATACAAATGCAATGTAAATGTTGTTGTTGTTGTTACTGCTGCTGTTGTTGTTTACTGTAAAAATACACCGTGAATGATTTTACTGTAATGACATCATCTATTGTCATTTTTAAATTGTAAAATTAACTATACAAATGCATTGTAAATGATTTTACTATGCAAACGCATTGTAAATGATTTTACTATACAAATGCATTGTAAATGATTTTACCATACAAATGCATTACAAATAATTTTACTATACAAATGCATTGTAAATGATTTTACTATGCAAACGCATTGTAAATGATTTTACTATACAAATGCATTGTAAATGATTTTACCATACAAATGCATTACAAATAATTTTACTATACAAATGCATTGTTAATGATTTTACTATGCAAACGCATTGTAAATGATTTTACTATACAAATGCATTGTAAATGATTTTACCATACAAATGCATTACAAATAATTTTACTATACAAATGCATTGTAAATGATTTTACTATACAAATGCATTACAAATGATTTTACTATACAAATGCATTACAAATGATTTTACTATACAAATGCATTGTAAATGATTTTACTATACAAATGCATTACAAATGATTTTACTATACAAATGCATTACGAATGATTTTACTATACAAATGCATTGTTAATGATTTTACTGTACATTGTAAAAGTTTATTACTATACAAATGCACAGTAAAAGAAATTACTATATTAATGCATTGCAAATTTTTTGCCACAAATTCATTTAAATGATTTTACTACAGAAATATTTTGCAATGTGATTTTATTATACAAATGTATTACAAACTCTGTTATGAAAAATGACATTTCAATTTTTATGATACAAATACTTTCCACCTGGTAGGCTGGGAATGTAAAACACAGCAACTGCGACTACGCAGAGGGGTCAGACCCGTCCCCAAAGAGTTTCCTGAATATGACACAAAACTGCATCTGATGGCGAGGCCAGGAATTTGGGGGAATGTAAAATACCCCTTCATTGGCATTACTTCCAGTTCCACTCTGATCCGAAGTGGCAGTAACATTTAGGGATCCAATCTATGAGTCAAATAAAACTGCTGAATATTTTAGTAGGGATTATTATTAATATCAACTGGTTGGCTGGTTGGCTGGTTTTTATGGCATATCAACCTTTTTAGGTTATTTAACGGCAAATCCATTTTTGTCCAAATAGTCAGTTCTATTTCAAACAATTCAGTTTAGCATGCGTACACAGTTTAATTGTCAAAAACATTTCTGTATCAAGCTATTCAGTTTATTCAAACCTTTCTAATTCAGCCAATTCAGTTTAGTAGAGGTATAGATTTTGTTTACACACAGTTAAATCTTAAAAGAGTTCTATATTAAACAATTCAGTTTAACATAAGTACAGTTTCATTGTCAAAAACAGTTCAATTTCAAACAAATCAGTTTAGCATATGCACGCAGTTTAAATGTAAGTACACAGTTTAATTGTCAAAAACATTTCTATATCAAACTATTCTGTTTAGTCAAAACAGTTCTAATTCAAACAATTCTGTTTAGCATAAGTATACAGTTTAGTTCTATTTAGCCTATAGATATGGCCATTTCAGGTGCTACTATTCCGGGCCAGAGTGGACCTGGGAGCAATAGCAATGAAGGGGATCTCCACATTCTCCAAAGACCCAGCATTACTAGAACCACACCATCAGATTCTGTAGTGTCATATCCGGGACACTCGTTGGTGGGGTCTTACCACTCTGCAGAGGTGCAATCAGTGTATTCTACAGCACCAGCCGACTGGGCAATACTTAGAGTTAATGTCAAAACAGTTTTATTTCAGATAATTCAGTTTTACATAAGTACGCAGTTTAAATGTTAAACAGTTATATTTTAAACAATTCAGTTTAGCATATATACACAGTTTAAATGCAAAAGACAGTAAACTCAAGAAACCACGGCTTAGTTCTATTTAACCCATTGATAGGACCCTATCAGGTGCTACCACTACAGGCTAGAGTGGACCTGAGAGCAATGGCAATGAAAAGGTAGTCGACATTCCCCAAAACTCCAGCATTACTGGAACCTCGCCATCAGATTGTCTCGTGTCATATCCTGGAAACTCGTCGGGTCTTAATCCTCAGCAGAGAAGCAGTCGGTGTATTCTACAGCACCAGCCAATTGGGAAAAATATCAACTGGAATTATTATTGTTAAATAGCAATACTTGAAATTATTTAACTGATAACAAATACATGGATGTGAGATAGAAATTGTTGAACCCATTTAACCTCGTGCAAACAAATAATTAAATTTAAATAGAATAATAGGAGTCTGAAAAACAGTAACTGAACCCATTTAACTGTGTGCAAACAAATGATTAATTCGCCAATGGCTCGGGAGACCTGGGTTCAATCCGAGGTCGAGTCATACCAAAGACTCAAAAAATGGTACTTGATGCCTCCTTGCTTAACACTCAGCATTATAAGGTACGGATCAAGGGTAAAGTGGAGCAATCCAGGGAAAGGAGTCGCGCCCTCCCCTACACCTTTGTGTAGTAAGCTATCGAAAAGGGAGCCTTCGAGTCACCCTCGACTATGGTCGCCAACTTTACTTACTTTTATTTAATGGTGTGCAAACAAATCAGCTCTGGCTCATTTAAAAATGAAGTTACCAACAAACTATTCACTTAAAATTATATATATATATATATAGTGGGTAAAGTGTTCACCAATGGTCCGGAATACCGATGCTCAATACCATGTCGAATCATACTAAAAACTAAAAAGATTGTACTTGACGCCTCCTTGCTTAACACTCAGCATTACAAGGCAGGGATCAAGGGTAAGTGGAGCAATCCAGAGAAATGAGTAGCGACCTACCCTACACCTTGTTATAGTAGCTATTGAAAAGGGGAGCCTAAGGGAGCCTTTCGGTCGGCCAACAGATAGATAGATAGATAGATAGATAGGATTTGAGCATCAAATTACAACTAAGGGTTAATATACAATTAAACCAAATAAGCAAACCATATAAAAGAATTATATAAATGATTTTACTATACAAATTCATTACAAATGATTTTACTATACAAATGCATTGTAAATGATTCTACTATTCAAATCAATTTAAGATGTTTTTCTATACAAATACCTGACAAATGATTATATAATAAAATGCATTGCAATTAATTACCCCATAAAAATGCATCATAAATGATTTTACAATACAAATGCATTGTAAATTATTTTAAAATAAAAATTCCTATTGAATAATATTTCCACACAAATGCCTCCCAAAAGACTATATTTGGTAAATGCATTGAAATGATTTTACTGGACGAACATGTTTTTTTATCATTTCCTCTATAAGTACACTTGTTAATTTTATAGTTTTACTACAGACAACCCATAGAAATTGTTTTACCGTGAAAATCACTAACGAATTATTTTACAATGGGAAGGCATTTCAAATGCTTTTACGATAATGATAAATTACTAGTTTTAATACAAGTTTTTATGTAAGCTATGATCCATAAAATGCCATTTATTAATTATCTACTCTAAAACCTTTATTTCCTCTAACGATTATATATATATATATATATATGGTTGCCTAAATTTCTGACAGCAGGCGAGTCACAATACAATAATACTTCATACTTGTATCCAGTTATAGCAAACGGAATCAGAACACGCGACGCCCGTGCATTCAATAAAGGACGTAGTTCGAAATTCCCTGTAGTTTCCCGAGTCCTGGAGAAGGCCAGAGGATATATCGACCGAAACATTGTGGAAATACCAATAAAGATGAGGACAGTAGTCGGAAAACCCATATATATATATATATATATATACAAATTAGAAAAAGAATTTATAGAATTAATTTGAAATAAGTTTGGTACTGGAAAGAAAGAGCTGCAAATAATTTATTATTTGATATCAATACAATCATGTATTGAATATCAAGTTAAATCTTTCATCGAGCGATGATTACATATATATCGACGCAGCGAGAATTAAATGCATACATCGAATAGAGAAATTCATTTCAAATTATTTTATAGTAGCGTTGCGTTGTAAATTATATCAATATTATTTGTTTGTGTCAACATTGCAATCAAAAATCAAGCAAATGCGTCAAAATTTTTATTCAGTCAATCGTTCGTTTTTTTTTAAATGATAGGTAATTTATTATTTATGCGACCCGTAATGTTGTGATTGCCCCCTTGCTTTCTTCTTTTTTTTATCTTTGCCCAGTCGACTTGGGGCTGTAGAATACACAGACTGCGTCTCTGCATAGGGGTAAGATTCCCCCAACGAGTGTCCTGTTTATGACACTAAATAATGTTTTGGTGAGGTTCCGGTAATGCTGGAGCTTTGAGGAATGCGGAGTACCCCTTTATGGCCATTGCTCCTAGGTCTACTCTGGCCCATAGTGGTAACAGCTGATAGGTTCATACCTATGGGTTAAATAGAACTAAACAGTGTACTGATGCTAAACTGAATCGGTGGAGACGGGACAGTTTTGACATTTAAACTGCGCATTTATGCAAAACTGAATTGCTTGAAATTAACTGTTTTTGTATGCTAAACTGAATTTCTTGAAATAGAACTGTACTAACATTTAATTGAATGTAAACAAAAAAACTATTCTTATAATAAAATGAATTGTTTGAAATATAATTGTTTAAATGTATAAAAATGGATTTGGCGTTGAATAATCAACAATGTATGATATGCCATAAAACCAAATCAAACCAAATTTTCCTTTGCCTCACCTTTGTCTGTCCTATTTTCTATAAGTCAATTTTTATTCCTTCTTTCAATCATTCTGTCTTCTTTATCTACTTTTTTCAATATCTCTTTCATTCAAATTTATTCTTTATGACCTCCTTCTTCATATTTTATTCTTTCTTTCTTCCTTTTTACTCAAGTAGTGTGAAAGGATTTCAGTCTTCGAGTGCTACTGTATTCTTAACTCGAGGAATGCGACAATCTGAAACCCATTGAAAAGTAAACGTGCTTATTCCTACGTAAATAATTACATCTATATATCAGGAGGAGATATGTGAGTACAAATCCACACACGCGCGCGTGCACACACACACACTCATATATATATATATATATATGTAATGGAAGTGTGGCCCGACTGATAAAATGAAACTCAGTTTTTTCCAAGCAGCGGTGGTATCGATACTGCTGTATGGATGCACTACATGGACACTAACTAAACGTATGAATAAAAGGCTTGACGGCAATTACACAAGAATGCTGTGAGCATTATTAAACAAGTCGCGGAGGTAGCACCCTACAAAGCAACAGCTGTACGGCCACTTACCACCAATCACAAAAACTATCCAAGTTAGACGAACCAGACATGCGGTACACTGCTGGAGAAGCGGGGAGAAACTCCTGATGTGAAATACTCCTGTGGACCCCTTCATATGGACGAGCAAAGGCAGCACGATCAGGGAGAATCTTCATACAACATCTCTGTGCCGATACAGGATGTAGCCTTGTAGACCTACCGGGAGCGATGGCCGATAGAGAAGGGTGGCGAAAGAGGGTCAGGGAGTTCTGCGCTAACCGTGCCATATGATGATGATGATATATATAATTGAGATATTTTTGATATTTATTGCCCAGTCGACTTAAGCAGTAGAATACACCGGCTGCATCTCTGCAGAGGGGTAAACCCCCACAACGAGTGTCCTGTTTATGACACTAGACCAGCTGATGGTGATGTTCCAGTAATGCTGGAGCGTTGGGGAATGCGGAGCACCCTTTCATTGCCATCCCTCCCAGGTCCACTCTGGCCCGGAGTGGAGAACCTGAAACGATTCTATCTATGAATTAAAATTAAATAGAACTAAACTGTGTACTTATGCTAAACTGAATTACTTGAAAGAGAACTATTTTGATATACTAAACAGGACTGGTGGAGATGGGACTGTTTTGAACATTTAAACTGCATATTTATGCGAAACTGAATTTCTTGAAAGGAACTGGTTTTATATGTTAAACTGAATTATTTGAAATAGAACTGTTTTTGACCATTAAACTGTGTACTTACATTTAAACTATGTAATGTTAAAATGAATTGTTTTAAATGGAGCTGTTTTTTATGCTAAACTGATTTATTTATATTTGGAACAATCAGTTCTTACGCTAAACTGAATTGTTTTAAATAGAACTGATTATTTGTATAAAAATGGATTTGGCATTAAATTACCAACAAAGGTTGATATGCCATAAAACCCAAACAACCAACTTTGATATTTAATCTATGGTTAAAATAGTTCGATATAGAGTTATCATATTTGCAATGCTTTTTTATTGGTCTCAGAGGAAGATTTCAAAGTAAGAAATCTTTTGTCTCAAAGGAAAAAAGTGGGTTCCCATTAAGACCCCTTATAATAAACATTTCTAGCAATAAATATCTCAATGGAATAAGAACGAGAAAAAGAGGATGAGTGAAACAGTTAAAGATACAGAGACTGGGGGAGAATGAATTGACTGGTGTCTCTTTAAATCTACAAATTCCAATGAACCCTGTTTTGTCATGCCCATTTCTTTCTTCCATATAAGAGATATCAAGAATATAATGTATATGTGTTTGTTTATGTACATAAGTGTCATCGCATTTTAGATATTCATCAATAAGGGATGGTATTGAATGGTATTGCTACACACTATCAAACCAAATGTTGCAACGTTTTTCTGATAACACACGAACATACATAAGCATACATATATATTTCACAAATACACGTAGACACACAGACCCATATATATATATATATATATATATATATATATATATATATATATATATATATATATATATATATATATATATATATATATTGCCTACAGAGTCAGAAAAAATCAACCTAGGCTTCATCTAACCTGATCATCAGGACGATTCTGACCAAAGAAGGGTTGCACCAAAACTACATTTTATTGATTAAAAGACCGCTAGAAAGAATAAAATTAGCATAACAAAAAATAGATAAATAAATAATTTTTTACAAATGGATAAATGAAATTTATTCATACTTTATTTACCAAGCAACCAAATTTTCTTATACCTTCAAACACTAAGTATTTCCGACTTTTGGTTAAGTAATTCATTGGGATTATTGAAGGAGGCTATGCTAAATTTCTCCTCCATACATAAATTACAATATTTATCCCCCGTTTTATATATACCAGGTTTTTTTTACCCTCTCCCATTTTAATATAGGATCTGTAACTCGATTCTTCTTAATTTCGCACAAATAATTAGATAAATAAGTTCTATATATAAATATTTCACAAGCAAAGCTACTTCTATGGTTTTAATTTCTTTTTTTTTCAAAGGTCTCTGCGTAGAATCTACTTATAGTCTAACATAGTCGATGGTGACCCCAAATCTCCTTTTTCGATAGCTACTACACCAAGGTGTAGCGCAGGGCACGACTTTTCCCCTGGATTGCTTCACTTTACCCTTGATCCGTACCTTATAATGCTGAGTGTTAAGCAAGGAGGCATGAAGTACCATTTTGGTATCATTGGTATGTCTCGACCTGAGATTGAACCCAGGTCTCCCAGGCCATTGGCAAACACTCGAACCATTATGCCAATGTCCGATAGAATCTACTCATACTTTCTAGTTATTTCTACCAAAGTTACTATCGTTAGGTCCACAATTATGTATCGTAACCTTATACACTATACACTCAAATTGAGGGAGAAATTTGTTTTATTTGAAGAATTGGATTTGGTGGGGGTCAATAAGTTGATCATTTCTAAGTTTTTTAATGTTTCCTTCATTAAGTAAACTTTCTACATAAGGTATAGTACTGTAACTTGATGTAATCGTGTTCCTATTTAGTATTTTGTACAGGCTACGCGACGGAGGAACGTTTTTCTTTAGTAATCTAAAGGATACCTTCTCAATCTGATCTACTACAGCCATATTGTATGGCGGCATAAACCACAAAATTTTCCATGCTCTGTTGTCCCTATTACGCAATCTGCTGTTTCATTCCTAGATTTTTGAACAAGTTTACATTAGTAAAACTTTAAAAATGGTACTTGATACCTTCTTGCTTAACACTCGGCAATATAAGGTACGTATCAAGGGTAAAGTGGAGCGATCCAGGGAAAGGAGTAGTGCCCTCCCCTACACCTAGGTGTAGCAGCTACTTAAAAGGGAGCCTTCTGGTCGCCATTGACTTAGGTCGCCCACTTTACTTACTGCTTACCTTAATAGCCGATGTACGTGTAATCATTTAACTGTGTGCAAACGAATAATTAATGTTGAATAGAATAATTAGTGTTAAATAGCAATATTTGTAACAACTTCACTGTCTGTAAACGAATGATGAATATTGTATCGAATTATAATGGTGAGATAACAATAATTGAAACCATTTAAACTGTGTAGAAACAACCGCAAAACTAGAGCGCAAACCAGTGAGTTCTATCACTTTTAGAAATGTAATTATCGACAAACTAATCTCTTATATACCACGTATATCTGTTTAAATGTGTACAAACAAATTGTTACAGTTACATAGCCATACTTGAAACCATTGAATTATGTGCAAAAGAATGAGCTGAGGCTTGTTTAAAAATCTTATCATCATAATGTGTTTACAAATCATATATATTTAATACATGTGTATAAAGAGGATTTGGTATTAAAAAACCTACAAAAGTTGATATGTCATAAAACGAAACGAAACCAAATCATATATATATATATATATATATATATATATATGTGTGTGTGTGTGTGTGTGTATATATATATATATATATATATATATATATATATATATATATTTACTAATCAATTATCTACCAGTATTCACGGTACCAGAAAAAAACAAAAAAACCCTGGCCAAGAACAAGAGATAAAAATATCTCGAATCACGGTCCAGAGGAAAAAGAAAAAGTTTTTTGGGTAAAAAGAAAGAAAAGACCAACCTCGTCCTACTCCTTGAAAAAAATCAAGGGGTACTAAGTCAGTGGCCAAAAGAAAACCAAAAAACCCTCCGCGAATACTGCAATGCTATAATTACTAAAGTGCTCAACATTAACCAATGGAGCCAATTATAGAATTAACTTAAATCGCTAGTCGAAAATCTTCTACTAAGGTTTCACCTTAACGGATCATCAGGAAGTTTCGCCTAAACCATTCCAAGAAGAAATTGCCTTTATTCACCAAAAACCTCCACCTATCCTAAAATTTGCATGAAATTGCCTTTATTCACCAAAAACCTCCACCTATCCTAAAATTTGCATAAAAAAAATTAAAAAAATAAAAAAAATATATATATATAAATAAATACAAAAAAATAAAAAATAAAAAAAAAATAAAAGTAAAAAAAAATAAAAATAAACCTATAACATTTCCTAATTGTATAGTAACCACGCTCTTTTGTGTATACAACTATTCAACACCTCCGATCTTTTGTTTAGCATATTCTTACTTTTACAATCTGCTATTATCAACTTTTCCTCCATACAAAGATTACAGGTTCTATTACCTGCCCTATATTTGCGGCATTTCTTTATTACTTCCCATTTCATTATCGGATCTACTCCCATTTTTTCCTTAATCTCCCACACATAACTAGATAAAGCAGTGCTATATCTGTATCTTTCGTGCGAAAAACTTGTTCTATGGTTATAGTACCTAGTTTTAAAATCCCCTTGGGTTGACCCAAAATATATCTTTTTATCTCTCTTATTATTCGAATCAGTATATACCTCTACTTTATACACTACACACTCCTGCTTACACTTTCCCTCGAGAGGACACCTAACCTTATCCCTACAGTTGCATTTGTCAATCACCTTATGCTTCTTTGTACCTAATTTGGCTATATTACTCCTATTTATTATTCCATTAATGTTTGGCATGCAACTGTAACTTAATTTAATACAATTCTTATTAAATATCTTATATAATTGGCTCCCACTAGGGAAGTTTCTTTTTAATATCTTGAAGAACTCTTTTCCCAAGTTATTAACTACTTCCATGTTGTAAGGGGGATTAAACCATAAGATTTTTCTAGGTCTATTTCTCCTACCTTGTGTTCCAATTCTATCCCTATTCTTATATTCTAAATTAACCCTATATCCGTCATTTTTTAGAGCCTCCTCATATTCCTGCTTAGTTCGTTCAAAAATTTCCCTGTTGGAGGAGTTATTAGATAATCTATGCTCTATTCCTTTAGGTACATGTTTAAAGACCTGTATTGGGTGATTAGATCCCCTGTTTACATAACGCAGATCCTGGTTCCTTTTTCTAAATGGAGATACTGTTCCACTATATAAGTTTAAAGTAATATCAAGATAATCAGTTATTTTTAAATCTGTTGTTACATCCAACCTAAATCCAAAGTCATCAAACAGCTTATACAATTTTTTTCTAATCCCATCACACTTCCTCGGCGTACTTTTATCCACTATAATCAGCCCGTCGTCTCTATACAATCCATGATTATTAGGTTCCATAATCTTATTAATGTTATATAGTAATACACATCCGACGAGCTCACAAATTTCCGCACCATCATATGCTCCGATCGAAACGTCAAAATTTCCACCCTCCCCTTTTTTTATCCATACACTATCTTCATAATATAACAATGTTTTACGACAATGCTTAATTATTTCCACCTTATCTAGAGGTATAATCATATATTCTTTAGCTAAATCTAACGCCCTATCCAATGTCTTTTCTGTTATTGAAGGATAAAAATCCTTTATATCATACTTAATAAAGGAACACCTATTATCCTTCTCATACTCCTCAAACCACTTAATACAATCATTAGTGCTCCTCCACTGGTTGATGCTCAATGCCCTTCTAAGTGATTCACATATTTCTTGTACGATTATCTTACTAATCCTACCTATTTGAGTCTTAGCCGGGTTAATGAGCCTACATTCCGGACTCGTCTTGAAATTACTTTTATGGTCTTTTATAGTAATAAAACAATTCTTGGTATTGTATTTTTCTACCCTATCAACAATACCTAATTTATGCGCCAACATCTTCGCTTCCTTATTTAACTCTTTTTCTAGATTAGGTGGTGCCTTCTTATAGTTCTTAACCACCTCTTTAAATATCATTTCCCTATATTTTTCCTTTTCTATCTTATATAAATTGCCCGACTTATCTGACTTTACAAATATTTTTCCGGACTCCTTAAATTTCCTCATGTCCTCATACATTTTTTGTTGAATATTATTGCGCATTTTCCTAAATTTTATCTCCTTAACCATTCCTATCATTTCAGCCTCAAATTTTTCCATCTCTTTGATATGGGGGTGGTTTCGTGGTTTTAAACCCATATTTCTCCCTTCCCTCTTTTTCTATATAGTTAATTGTATTGAGAAAAAAATATGCTTTCCACCTCATATTCTTTATAAAGGATTCTATCCTCCTCAACAGAACTAACTTATACTGATGCCTATCAGGTATTGGTATGTTCTTGTATGAATAACTTATGTTCGCTCTCTCCATAGTAACAAGAGCAAAGAAAGTGCTCAATGGACAACTCCAGAGCTTCAATATTTACTAATATGCTAAACAAAAGAATATGCTAAACAAAAGATCGGAGGTGTTGAATAGTTGTATACACAAAAGAGCGTGGTTACTATACAATTAGGAAATGTTATAGGTTTATTTTTATTTATTTTTTTTATTTTTTATTTTTTTTTTTTTGTATTTATTTATATATATATATATATATATATATATATATATATTTTTTTTTTATGCAAATTTTAGGATAGGTGGAGGTTTTTGGTGAATAAAGGCAATTTCTCCTTGGAATGGTTTAGGCGAAACTTCCTGATGATCCGTTAAGGTGAAACTTTAGTAGAAGATTTTCGACTAGCGATTTAAGTTAATTCTATATATATATATATATATATATATAATTTATATTTATACAGAGTATTTAGGATTACATAAGTTACAATTATCGATGTGCCATAAAATCCATCGAAACCAAGCACGCACAAATGTACACTCACAATAAGATAGACAGATAGATAGATATATAGATAGATAGATTATAACAAAACTTAAGCAACTGTTGAAAATTATTGTTTTCACGTTTTCTCGGTAAAATGCAAGTCGGCACAAACGCAAATGTACATTTATATATTTTTCGTTTGCACACTCACACACAAACACATGCACACACACACATGCACACACACACACACACACACACACACACACACACACACACACACCCATATATATATATATATATGTATGTTTATATATATATATATATATATATATATGTGTGTATGTTTATATATATATATATACATATATATATATATATGTATATATATATATATATATATATTTAAAAGTGTGTGTACACATACATGCACACACTCACTGACAGACAGACACACACACACACACACACACATACATATATATATATATATATATATATATATATATATATAAAAGTGTGTGTATACTTAAATACACACACTAACAGACAGACTCACACACACACACACACACACACACACACACTCACACACATATATATATATATATATAGTATTGTTACGCTTTATCATCTTCTTTTCCATTATATAGTACAAGTTTATATCTTCTTATATTTGTGATTCAATAAGCCGGTGTATAAAAGCTTCCTTCTGAATCAACAAATTGAAGATTAATTCTATCCCTCGTCGAAAATAAATATTGACATCTGTATGGAATAAATTCTTGGAAGACATTAATTGAAATTATTTTTATATCTTATTCTTCGTTGAATATATATATATCTATATATATTTTTTTAGAAAAAAATGTCTGACGTAAATATACTTTCATTGTTCGGGTATGTTGATAAATAACTACTGAATAATAGCATAGTTTTACTCTAAAAAAAAGGAATAGATTACAATTTGGGCTCTCCATATCTTTGATAAGGAAATCGTCTCTTATTCTGGACGGATAATGAACATAAGATATAATACAACCTAAGAAAAGATACACTTATTGAATACATTGCAATGTGTTTTTGTTGCTGTATCTTTTTTTTTAGAGTTGGGGGCCTCTTAGTATATGCATTTTTCTTCTTCTTTCTGGAACTCAAAATGCCACTGAGTACGTTCTTTTCACTTTAGAGGAGCGGAAAGGATATGAAAGCGGTATGGAGTGGCTTTAAGATGTTTTTATTGCAAATGCTCAAAATTTCATCATTGTTGGTTTAATTGTACTCTCTGCAAATCAATTTTGAAGTTAAACTAACAGTAAAGAAAACAGGGGGGGGTTACCGGTTAAGAGAGTTCGAACTTCAATCACATTATTGTGTTCACTTTCAGACTCATAACCACGGAAAAGGCATTAACCCCCATATTACCCGCTGCCATGGGATAGATTCTATCACTACTGTTTTTCTACAAGGATTGTTTTCGTATTAAATAACTCACGAAGGATGATATGCTATTCATATTCACCAACACCTCCGCTTGGGCAGGATATGACACAAAGTCAATTTTTTAAGCGGAGTTTAACAGGCTTGAATTCAGAGTTTTCCTTCTCCTTGACAAGTTGCCTCACCAAGGTTGAAGAACCCATCTGTCTCACTATTTACTCATAGCTAGAGGGAGAATAATTGGATTCATACCTTTCCCAAGGGTATTAGTGCTATGTGAAATGCAATCAGTCTCGTCCAGGATTAGAACTCGTGTCGCCGTGTCCATTTCCTACGACGATAACCATTACACCACGAGAACCTCCTAAATATTTGATATGGCATTAAACAAAAAAACCAAACCAAACAAAAGAAAGATTTATAGTTTACTGAAGAAATATCTGTCATTTTAGTATTGATTTTCATTATTTTCTAGAAACCTTGCTGACAGCGCCAAGAATACATCGATTATGTATCTGCAAAAAGAGATGTTCTGAGTATGACATGAAATTGCATCAGATGATGAGTTTCCACTTCTGGCACTGGGGGGATCATGGAATTCTCCTTAATTGGCATTAAACCCCAAATTCACTTTCACCGCAATGGAATTATCAGTTTGGTCCCATCTATGGATCAAACATATGGTTTAAAATTATCAGTATTAGGTCGGAATACTTGAATTAGTCGTAGTCCGTAGTCGAGGGTGACCCAAAGGCTCCTTTTTCAAAAGCTACAAAACAAAGGTGTAGGGGAGGGCGCTACTCTTTTCCCTGGATTGCTCCACTTTACCCTTGATCCGTACCTTATTATGCTGAGTGTTTAGCTCGGAAGCATCAAGCATCATCTTTTGAGTCTTTGGTACGACACGATCTGAGATTGAACCCAGGTCTCCCGGGCCATTGGCAAACACTCTAACCATCAATGTTCAAAGACTCAAAAATGGTGCTTGATGCTTCCTTGCTTAAAATTCATAATAATAAGGTATGGATCAACGGTAAGTGTAGCAATCCAGGAAAAGAAGGAGCTCCTTTCCCAACATCTTGGTATAGTAGCTATTGAAAAGGGAGCCCTTGAGTCGCCCCCGAGTTCGGTCGGCTAACTGACATAACTTACTCTTCTTCTCCAAGGATGGCTATGGCATTAAATAACTCACGAACGCTTATATGCCATTAAACAAATAGTAGGGCATACTTGGTTCTTCAGCCTTAGTGAGGCAACTAGTCTAGGAGAAGGAAAACTCTGAATTCAAACCTTTTAAACTCCACTTAAAAAAATGATCTTGTGTCATATCCTGCCCGAGCGGAGGGGTTGGTAAGTAGAAGTGTCCGTGGTGTAATGGTTTTCGTCATAGGAAATGGACACGGCGACACGAGTTTAAATCCTGACCGAAACTGATTGCATTTCACGTAGCACAAATACCCTTGGGAAAGGTATGAATCCAATACTCTCCCTCCAGCTATGGGTAAATAGTAGGGCAGACTAGGTTCTTCAGCCTTGGTGAGGCAACTAGTCTAAGAGAAGGAAAACTCTGATTTCAAACCTGTTAAACTTCGCTTAAAAATTGACCTTGTGTCATAACCTGCCCGAGCGGAGGGGTTGGTAAATATGGATATGCCATTAAACAAATTAGCCAAACCAAACTTTGAAATAGTATAAGTGTGTGCAAATAATGTGTATTACGAATAGTTACCTTGAAATACTGGAAAGCATATAACTGTAATTAAATTATTAATATTAGATAGGAATACTTGAAACGGTTCGATCTCCAATCGTGCTACTAAGCTCACTTTCGGGCAAATACCCTGTGAAAGGCATGAACCCCCTATTCCTTTAATTATATGTGGAATAGTAGCTCTACTGTCTTTCTTCAAAGATGACTCTGGCATTAAATAACCCACAAAGTTTAATATGCCATGAAAATAAGCCAAACCAAACAAAACCTTAAATTATATATGATTGTATATAAATGAATAATGTTAGATTAGAATACTTGAACTCATATAACTGTATTCAAATTGTTTGCTTGAGAGAAAAATATTTAAAACCATATACATGTTTGTGAATTATTTGTACTAGATAGAAATACTTGAAACCACGTATTTATGTGTAAAGAGTGATTATTAGTAAATAAGCATAGTTACTTGAATCTATACAACTGTATATAAAGCATTAAGAATACTTAATTGAACACATGATTGTAAGTAAATTACCTATAAATAATTATCCTTGGTTAAATAGGTGTTTACAGAAAAAGACTGACGTCTGCTTTAAATAATACGAAAGGAATTAACAATCAATCAACCATCCAGCCAACATTTTAGTTATGAAAATGATTTGGGAAGGAGTGGTTTAGATATCTTCTATTGCAAAGGCACTAATTTGTGTCATTATTGGTTTCATTTTTCAACCTACGACTGAACCACACAATGAAAGCCTATAGAACATAAGCTTTAACAAAGTATATATATATATATATATATATATATATATATATATATATATATTTACAGCACTAGCCGTTCGTTAAATACTTAAACCACAATTAAACCCAGTAAACTATAAAAGTATTCAACACACGAAATTAACACGATATAGAGATAGAGAGAGAGAGAGAGAGAGAGAAAGGAAGAAAGGAAGAACTGGAAATAAATCTGACAGTATAGAAATTTACAGAGATGAAAAACACAATGTCTTCAGAGGATTATTTTATTAATTAGATCGAATTTAGTAATATATATATATATATATATACACGAGAAAGTCGTAACAAGCGTAATGGAAGACTATTTTTCTGCCCCAGTGTTTCATTTCATTTCTTGGAGCCTTTTTTCATATTATGTATACCATTATTCAACGTTAATAAAGTCGTGTTTACGAATATTTTTAAATGTCTTTTTTATTTCTAAATAATCCTGTTGACATGAAATGGAAAAATCGTTACAAATAACTAATCTTGATATTAGCTCTAATTTCTTATGAATAATTATGAATATACACACACACACACACACACACACACATATATATATATATATATATATATATATAGAAAGAGAGAGAGAGAGAGAGAGAGAGAGAGCTAGCTAGATAGCATGATAGATAGAATGATAGATAGATAAAACTAGAATTTCAATAATATAGAGACGGATATTCAGACAAAGGAACGGTGATTAACTTGATGTAGAATTCCAAATAGTTGTAAACTGCAATGGCAGTTGCTTCATTATCTAAATTTGAGCCTTCTAAGTGAATTGCTCTAAAAAATCTCTTTCATGTGCCGTTATCTAATGAGATACGTGGTGCCTTCAATAAGTTTCCAGACTTTTTTTTTTGTACAGGCATTTAAAATTGTTGTAGATTCTTGAATATTCTGTATGTTATTGCTATTCATTGAATGACTGAACTGAGCAATTTTTATGATTTCAAGTTCAAATGAACAGCTACAGCAGCATTTGGAATACACCCTACTAAAGCCTGATTGTCACGGCTGGTGAATCTTAAAAATGCAATCTGGGCGTGAGGATACTTTACAAGAACGATATGCAATAGCATTCTGTTTTAAACTTGGAAAAAATGCTACAGAAACGTATGGAATGCTTCAGACGGCTTTTAGACCATCTTGCATGAATCGAGCATCAATTCTTAAGTGTGGCATAAGAAATTCTAGGAAGGCAAGGAGTCTGTGAGGGATGATGAGAGGTGTGGGAGGAGTAAGGAGATCAATACACCAGAGTTGATTGGACGATGGGTTAGGGTTAGGGTTAAGGTTGCTATGATGAGGTTTTAAGAGAGTTCAGGAAGAGATTCCTAGAGAAGAGGCCAGCACTCTTCAAATCGGGTCAGTGGCATTTCCACCAAGACAATGCACCAGTCCACAACTCCATCCTTGTCACAGACTATTTGACCAAGATGGGCATCAACACAGTTCCTCAGCCTCCCTAAAGTCCAGACCTTGCTACATGTGACTTTTGGTAATTCCCTAAGTTCAGAGGCTGTCGTCGTTATGAGACAATTGAGGAGATGAAAGAGGCTGTGACGAAGGTCATTGACACGCTCATACAAGAGGACTTCCAAGGGGCCTTCCAGAAGTTGTTGGAACAGTACAACAAGTGCACTGCAGCTGGAGGAGATTACTTTGAAGGGTACTAGAGTTTCAAATGCGTACTATCAATAAAAGTGCCCATACGAAAAAAAGTCTGGAAACTTATCGTATGCACCTCGTATTTAATATATATATATAAAGAGGATTTGGCATTAAATAACCTATTGTGGTTGATATGTCATAAAACCCAACCAAACCAAATCATATACATTTGATATATATCAATAAAGAGGATTAGGTATTAAATAACCAACGTTGGTTGATATATCATAAAATCCAACTAAACCAAATCATACATATTTGATATATATCAATAAAGAGGATTTAGTATTAAATAACCTACAATATTTGTTATGTCATAAAACCCAACCAAACCAAATCATATATATTTGATATATATCTATAAAGAGGATTTGGTATTAAATAACCTACAATGGTTGATATGCCATAAAACCCAAATATATATATTTGATATATATCTATAAAGAGGATTTGCTAATAGATAATCTACAAAGGTTGATATGCCATAAAACCCAATCAAAACAAACCCAACAAAACCAAATCCATTTCTAGAAATAAGGAAAGTTTGGAATACCTCAGTATTTCCAGTACTCCCAGATGCACTCTGGCCCGGAGCGTAAGTGACAGTAAAAGTCCTATCAATGCGTAAAATAGATATGTTTAAAAATTATTCGTATTCGATAGGTTACAAAAACTCTTTAGAAACTGCACAAAGAATCTAAGTACAAATGTTCAATCAACGTGATTCCCAAATTTCTCGGCATTAAATAACTTTGGACGGGTTGTCATACCGTTAAAATAATTTAATTCATTATTTTCAGTGTTTGTTTAAAATTACTTTATAATCTGGGATATACTACTTAAAATTTTAAAAGCACTATGATTATGATTATTTTTGCGATTTTTCTCACCTGTCTTTTTTTATTGCCATCATGGTCTTCCATATTAGCACCTGGCGTCAGAATTTTAATTAGATTTTAAGAGTATTTATTCTTTTTTTTTTTTTTTTTTAGATTTTAGCTTCAGTCGATTTTCATTGGAACTCGGTGATGAGGCAAATAAAATGCGCTTCATTTGATGCCCAGAGCCGCTGGTGCCCACATTACTTCTATTTCCTTAATGAAGTATTGTCATTTATTAATTTTTGAATAGAGATGAAAAATATTTGAAGATAAATCTAAAAAAATACTCTTACTGTGATAACTTAGATCCTCACCTTAAAGTTTGAACCTTCCGCCAGATTAAGATAAGTTCCGTAGATATCAATAAAAGGGATTCAGTATAGAACAGGAGACATTAAACATATGACCCACAAACTATTTGGGGGCTGTTCTTGCGGTGTAATGGTTAAAGCGATGGAATCGTAGTAAGCGAGTTCGAACTCCATTCGCGCTATTACCTTCACTTTCGGGCAAATACCCTTAGGAAAGGTATGAGCCCCCTTATCCTCCCAGCTATGGGTTAAATAGTACCACTACTGTTCTTCTAGGAGAATGGTTTTGGCATTAAATAACCTACAAAGATTTATATGCCATTGAAAACATGTAACAGAACAATTTTCCGAACAAATATTTTCCTAAAGCTTGGTAATTTTTCCGTTGCCTTGTCCATGCGTCTCTCCAGAAAAGAGTAGAATTTACTTTGATATTTCCGTTGCTTTTACTTCAATATCAAAAGTTAAAAAGTAAAAGTAATCAAAATTTATACATATCTTTTAAGAAAAAGTCAATTCTTAAGAACGTTTGTGAAATCTATATCGTTTTTTTTTTTATTTATTGTTGTGGAGGGTTGACTGAGATTATAAAAAATTAACTCACACGAGGATGTTCTTTTCTTAACGCAAGAACCAATTGATTTCACAACTCTTATTAGTGTAGAGATTTGGCTTGAGATGACAGATAAATCTCACGCATAACAGAATATAAGGAAATTTGTATTGTTTTATAACGTAAGAAGAAATAGATTGTTCGACTCATATTGGCATGGGGAAGGTGTACCTGAGATGACAGACGTCACACACAATTAAAAAAAAACATAGAAATATTTGTGGACAGATTGTTAAATAAACAGAAATTATATCTGCTATTCCTTTAAATGTGATGAAACTGAATTTTGCTTTTGTTTTCTCTATTTTAATAATGTATTACAATTTGTTTTAATTTGTCTATGAAATACAATAGTCGACCATTGTCGAGGGTAATCCAAAGACTCCCTTTTCAATAGCTACTAGACCAAAGTGTAGGGAAGGAGGCTACTCCTTTCCCTGGATTGCTCCGCTTTACCCTTGATCCATACCTTATCCATACCTTATGAATCTTAAGCAAGGCGTAATCAAGTACCATTTTTTGAGTCTTTGGTATGACTCTACCTGGGATTGAACCCCGGTCTCCCAAGCCATTGGAGAACAATCTAACCGCTAGGCCAATGGACTGGTTCGCTAGGCCAATGGAACGATGATGAAATACAATAATATGATTAAAAAATTGAATCTATTAAAAGTGAAAACGAAAAAAAAAAAGGAATTTACCTAAAGAAAAATTAGGAAAATTTGTCCCTTACATTTTGTACTAATTCATATATTCCACTTAGTATTATATATGAATTCATTTTGATAAAAAAATTGAAGTCTATCATTTATACAGTTAATAACAATTACAAGAGATAACACTTTCGCTCCCTACCCTCTTTTCATTTTTGGCGTGCTGTAACTCGCTATCCCCGGACGTAATGGCGCTTTTGAATCCTCGAGTTTCACACCCCTGGTTAACAAGCAAATTTCACAGATAATTAATATTGTTGAGAGTTCGCTCTTCAATGAGTACTCCAGGCACGTGGCCTTGACACAGATTTAGAATATACTGATTGTATCCCCTTGCAGAGAAATAAGACCCTACCTGCCCGCAAAAAAGGGATATCCTGTGTAGGACGATAAAATACATCTGGTGGTAAAGCTTCAATCCTGAGAATCTTATGAGTGTGAAGTACCAATTCATTTTCATTACTCCCAGCTCCACTTTTAACTGGAGTGGCACTACTTATGTATGTCAAATCTATTTGACATAACGTCAAATAGATTTGTTTAAGAATAAATCATATCTGATTGAAATGAATAAAAAAAAACTACACATAAAATACGAAGATGAACGAAAAAGAAATGGCACATACTTGACATTATATATACATATATATACATAGAGAGAGAGAGAATTATATATATGTATATATATATTTATATTTATATATATATACGTATTTGTTTAAAAGATTAAAATTCATTGTTTTTCTGCTCTTAGAGAGGTTGCCATACCAAGATCAAAAAGTCCAGTCTGCCAACTATATACCCATAAAATAGATTTATCTCTGTCCAAATAGTCCAGTCTACCCTACTATCTACCAATAGAATAATTAAATGCATACCTGTAAAAAGAATCCAGTCTTTGCTACTATTTACTCATAGAATAATTCGTTATATACCACTCCAAAGAGGTAAGACTACCCTACATTTTTTTTTCAAAATGAATACACTGGGTGTATACGTGTCCAAAGAGTCTACTCTACCCTACTATTTACCCATAGAATAATTGGATGTATACCTGTCCAAAGAGTTCAGCCTACCCTACAATTTAGCCATATACTAATTGGGTGCATGCCTGTGTAAAGAGTCCAGCCTGCCCTTCTGTATACCCGTAGAATATTTTACTATTTAGCCATGAAATAATTTAATGTATACCTTTCCAGAGTCCAGCCTGCCCTTCTGTATACCTGTAAAATAATTCGATGCATACCCGTCCAAAGAGTCCAGCCTGCCCTACTATTTACCCATAGAATAATTGGATGTATCCCTGTCCAAAAAAGGTAGCCTGCTCAACTATGTACCCATAGAATAATTGGGTGTATACCTGTCCAAATAATATCGGCGCAAACAGCCAAGATTTTAACTCGGATAACCGTTTCTATTTTTTACGATAATAACCACAAGCACCCCCATTAGTCTAGTGGGTCGAGTGTTCATTAATAGTCCGGGAGACTCGTGTTCAATCCCTGGTCGAGTCATACCAAACAGTCAAAAGTGGTATCTGATGCCTCCTTGCTTCACACTCATCAATTATAAGGTGCGGATCACGGGTAAAGTGGACCAATCCAAGAAAAGGTGTAGCGCCCTCCCCTGCACCTCGATGTACAAGTTAATGAAAAAGGAACCTTCGAGTCGCCCTCGACTACGGCCGCCAACTTTACTTATATATATATCAACCACTTCGCACGTAAAAGATGAGACACTAGGTCGATCTTTAAGCGGATTTTAACAGGTATTTTTTACAAAGAAATAATTACTTAAAACCATTTAATTATTAGTATTAGATTGAAATACTTGAAACCATACAATTATTATCATTAGATTGGAATACATGAAACCATATAACTGCGTGCAAGCAAATGAATATTGTTGAATCGGAACAAGTGCGTAAAACCATATAATTATTAGTATTAGATAAGAATACTTGAAACCATGTATTTATTAGAATTAGATTGGAATAATTGAAACCATAAATTATTAGTATTAGATAGGAGTACTTGCTGTCTTAGAACTGCGTGCAAATTATTTGTATTAGAGAGGTATATTAATAGTTTATGGGTAACATTACTTTTAAACAAGTTAGAGTTCATATGTTTGCACACAGTTTAATGGTTTCATGTATTGATATTTAACACAACTAATTCTATTTAATATTCACTATTTATTTTCACACAGTTAAATGGTGTCAAGCATTGCTATATAGTACTAATAATTCCATGGAAATTTAATGGAAATCAGTTAAATAGTTTCAAGTTAATCTATTCTTGCTGTTTGGTATAAGACCAGATGGGTTCTGGAGAAAATATGGTGACACTCGTTACTGGCGTGTGACCATGGCTCAGCAACCAGATTTCGGCAATTTTTTTATAAACGACCAGCAATTGCTCACACAGCAAACCTGTCTTTTAGCTCACACCGATTCTGTCCATAGGAATGACAAAAATCCCCCTATTGCTGTGGGCCCTAGAATCATCATATGAGTTGCTAGTTGGTATGCAAACAAAATATTGTTATTGAAGAGGAATTTACCGGAAACAATATAGTGCAAAGGTTATCGTAGTAGGAAATGGAATCGGCTATCCGGGTTCAAAACCTGAATGAGGCTGTCTTCCCTTCATTTGGTACTAATGTATTTGGCATAAATTTATTTGTACTCCCCTCAACTATGCATAGTCGGTTTATTTAACCTTAGTTCGGTAACCAATCACTGAAAAAGAAAATTCTAAATTCCAATCAGGTGTACTTCGTTGAAAGATTAACCTGGTGTCTCATCCTGACAGAAGCGATGGGTTTGGGTGAATAATAACTCGAAATAATACAGAGGAGTGAAATTATTACCATTGGATAGGAATACTTGAAACCATAAGAGGGAGTCTCGTGGCTTAAGGATTAAAGAGCTGGACAGTAACTTTGAAGTAAACCAGTTCAAACTTCAGTCGTGCTATTAAGTTCACTATCGGACCCAGCATTGGGTTAAATAGTACAACAGCTGTTTTACTCGAAGGATGGATTTGGCATTAAATAACCCACCAAAGTTGATATGCCAATAACCAAAGAAACCAAACATTGAAACCTTAAAGCTATTTACAGATTGTTTTATGAATAGTTTCTTGAAGTTTTTGGTTGGTTTGGTTTATTTAAAGGCATATCAACCTTTGTAGGTTATTTAATGCCAAAGCCATCTTACTAGTGGTACTATTTAACCCATAACTGGGAGGATAAGGTGGTTCATACTTTTCCCAAGGGTATTTGCTCGAAAGTGAACGTAATAGCGTGACTGGAGTTCGAACTCGCTTACTACGATCCCGCAGTCTATCGCTTTAACCATTACACCAGTAGGACAACCCCTTCATGAAGTTATATTTGTTTAAAAATGATACAAGACAATAGCACAGAATATCCTTTATTTCGGATAACGTCAAGGTTCTCGATTGAATCACTTGCTACTTGAAGTATAATCTAACAATGGCCCTTAAACAAAAGTGTGAACAAGGAGATCATCACTTTTACATCAACAATGAATCCTTGTTTGTAAAGTAATAATGTATGACAATAGTGTTTATAAATACTTCACACAAAATAATACCAGTCAGCTCGCTCTCTACACAATATTTGTTTACATCCGAAAACAAGATTCTCAGGTCACAAAGAAGTACCATTTCTGGTTGGTTGCAGCAACTATAAATGTTTTTAAATGTTAAATCTTAGAATTTTAAAAGGATCTGAATGCATGTGAGACTTAAGGAATTACCCGCTTGTGGGAAGGGCTTCGAATGTCAAGCGAAAACCTTTCACTTGATGTTCGTAGTTTAAACAGGTTTATTTCAGCCTAGTCGACTGGGGCTATAGAATTCACCGACTGTATCCCGGCAGACGAGTAAGGCGCCTCCCTACAAATGTTCTGGATATGACATTAAACAATCTGATGGGGAAGCTCCAGTAACGTTAGAGCTTTGGAGAATGCGGAGTACCCCTTCATTGCCATCGCACCCAGGTCCACTCTGGCCTGGAGTGGTTGGATCTGATAGGATCCTATCTATGGGTCATGACATTTAAACTGAGTGAAAACAATGATTTGTGCTAACTTGAATTGTTTGATATAGAACTGTTTGATAATTTTACTGTATGTAAACAAATGACTGATGTTAAACTGAATTGTTAGTGATACATAGCAATAATTGGAAGCACTTAATTTTGTTGATTTATGCTAATTTGAATTGTTTGGAATAGAAATAAAATGAGGTGTTTGTGATTCATAGAAATACTTGAAACCATTTACCTGGGGACAAAAGAATGAACTTAGAGTCGTTTAAAAATGTTATTAACAAAATATCTTTACAAATATTTAATATATTTGTATAAAGAGAATTTGGTATTAAATAACCTAAAATAGCTGATATGTCATACTACCAAACCAAACCAAACCAAACCAGGTTTATTCATTTATTTTTTTAAATGTCTTCCTGGAGAGAAGGGCACCTTATAAGCCCATGCATCTTATGAGGCGTTATATACGAGCTGTATATGAATTCTGAGACGCAAACAGTGACTAGATATCTTCACTCGTTTTCAAAAACAAAATTGATTTTCATTCAGTATTCCTAACATGAAATATAAAATATCATTATTAAGATGAGCAATCACTTAGAAATAGCAAGTAATATAAGCAATATGCGGTTTTTACAATATCATAGTTTCATTTATCATTAATTCGAATTTTTATTACCAGTTTTATTCTTTTATAATTAGATAGATAGATAGATAGATAGATAGATAGATAGATAGATTTACGAGACTTGCTCATTTTGAGCGGCTCCTTCCAATGATGGTTTTACGGTAACTTGTAATAAGCAGAAAGATGTTTCGCACGAACATATTATAGATACGCATAAAAGATATGTACATATGTGCATATATAAAAACATAGTTTATACGCATACTGGGCGGGTTTCGGTCGCAACTTCAAGCGTCCTACGTGTCTAGCCACACAGAAGAGTTGGGATACAACGAAACAGTCTGTCTGTGAATGACAATATATATATATATATATATATATATATATATATATATATATATATTAGGCTTGTTCAAAAAATTCAAAGACTTCTGAATATTTTTATTGCAGCAACACACTGTTACCTTTTATCACTCGAGAAAAAATATTTCTGATTTATGTTTAAATTACTCAGAGGAAACTTTATTTGGTGCAAATGGACGTCAGAATGAAGGATAAATGCTCAGTAAAGTAAAAAAATTTACTTCACGGCGCAAGAACGGAAGTGAGAAGGCGGAGGAAGGAAAAATACCATTTTTACTGAACATCTTTATTGGTAGTAAAGTCAATATGGAATACTAAACGTCCTTGAAGAAAGATAATGAGAAGCACCAAATCGACCGAGCTAATATTAAATTGCCGCACTTTTTAAAAATAGTTACATAGATGGAATCTTAATATTCATTTCAGGGGCAAATTTTTCTTACAATTAAGAAATTAAATAAGAATAGAAGTAAATGATATCGGAACTGTTTCGTACAACTTTCATTTTGGGAAATAAGTTATTTAAAGAGTATAAAGGAAGGTTTTTACTAGAATACAAAAAATTGGGGCTGTTGAATACACTGAGGATTAAGACTCCACCACCGAGTGTCCTAAATATGACACTAAACAATCAGATGGTGAGGTTCCAGTAATCCTGGAGCTTAGGGAAATGCAGAGTACCCTTTTACTGCCATCACTCCCAGGCCCACTCTAGCTTGGATATGATCCTATTTATGGCTCAAATAGGACTAAACTATGCACTTATGCTAAACTGAATTGCTTGAAATAGAACAGTTTTGACACTGAAACTGCACACTTATGATAAACAGAATTGTTTGAAATAGAATTGTTTTGACATTTAACTGTGTGCAAACATAAACGATACTTATACTAAACAGAATTGGTTGAATTATAATTGTTTAAATAAACTGAATAGTTTGAAATAGAACAGTTTTTGATATCGAAACTGTACATCCGCTAAGCTGGAAAGCTTGAAATAGAAATTTTTTTGACAATTTAACTATGTACTTATGCTAAACTGAATTGTTTGAAATAGGACTGATAATTTGTATTAAAATGGATTTGGCATAAAATAACCTACACTAGTTGATATGCCATAAAACCCAAATAATCAAACAATAGAAAAATTAATAAATGAGCTGATCATCGAGTCACTCTGATTGCAAGGATTCCATTGATTCTCTCTCTCTCTCTCTCTCTCTCTCTCTCTCTCTCTCTCTCTCTCTCTCTGTCATCCATCGTTCCCGGTAGCTTTTCCAAACTACATCCTGTGTCCACACAGAGCTGTTGTTAATAAGTTCTTGCTAGTCGGCGAACACTGGCACGTCCATATGAACGGTTCCATTGAAGAACATCACTTATGAGTCAACCCTCGCTTCTCTAATACTGTCGCACATGTCTGGTTCATCTTACTAAGATGGTTTTAGAGATGGGAGGTAAGTGGCCGTACAGCTGTTATTTCATGTGGTGTTTCTTCCAGGATTTGTTTAATATAGCTCGTAGCATTCTTGAGCACTTCCTGCCAAGCTTTTTCTCTATACGTTTTGTCAGCATCCATGGGGTGAATCCGTACAGTAGTACTGACACAATCACTATATGAAAGAAATCATGCGTTATTTCATCGGATGGATCCGACCTCCAAATGATCGTTAGCCTATGGATAGCAGTCCACGCCTTCTGTAGGTGCATATTAACATCACTTTCAGTTGATGAGGGCAAATAAATGCACAACAAACCCTCATATACATTAGCAATTTTTAATTTGTGCCGACATTTGCAATATATATACATATATATCTGCAACACACACACATATATATATATATATATATATATATATATATGTGTGTGTGTGTGTGTGTGTGTGCCTAATCCTTCGATAAGAGCAGGAAGTGATACAAGTTATATCTTTTAGTGGAGCTTAACAGGTTTTAATTCAGAGTTTTTCTTCTCCTAGACTGGTTGCCAAACAAAGATTGAAAACTCCAGTCTGTCCAATTATTTACCCATAGAGGAGGTATAGTTGTATTCAGATCTTTTCTAAGTTTAAAGAGGGATTTGAGGACGTAGTGAACATAAAAAGAAATAAAATGGCAAAGACTCATACCGTAGTAGAAGTTCGTAGGTGCTCTGAGCCATCAAAGATTCGTAGTAATTTAATACATTCAATACGAACTATATTGAAGAAAATTAACGTTTCCTTTCATTTTCACTCCCTCTGTGTAAATGAAGCTTCTCTTTCAAAACATTTTAAACACACCTCGTAAAAATATTATTATGATATATTAATATTATTTTCTTTTTTTCATCATACAACGTGTGAAAGCACGTGCGATACCCTAGCCTCATCAGCCGCAAACCAGGGTGATAACACAGTTTCGGTAGCTCAAGGCGGTACTGCCACTCCTGGCAGTAAAAATATTATTATGATATATTAATATTATTATTATATATTAATATCATTATGATATATTAATGCAATCATTATTATCATCAATAGATTTCTTTTCTTCCCATTTACTGTTCCCATTCATCTTTCACTCACTTTTATTCTCCCTTTTTTTAAACTTTCTCTTATTTGTTCTTAATTCAAGTCTTTTTTGTTTTCTCACCCTCGAATTCTTCAACTTCGGTTTTCTTCTCCTACCTTCGTATTCTTTTTGATGTTATTGATTTTTTTAAGGTGGGCTTCAGTGCAGCCTTTTAATATCGATGCTCTGAAGAATTCGTCAAGGAAAAGAAAGCAGCAACAAAACAACGTAAAGCCTGCATTTAAACTATTTACTGGCAGACTCAGTTCTTTTAACAATATCTTTTAACAATATGTTCGGACACCTCGACAACGGTGATGATAATAGTAATTATAATAATAATCAAAGAAATCGAAAAGAAAGACAAGTACGTAGACTTTGCAAGAGAATTAAAAAGCTATAAAACATGAAGGTGACGGTGATACCAATCGCTTGGAACGATTCCTAAATGGTTTGGTAAGGGGATTGGAAGAGTTAGAAATAAATAGTAATAGAAAAAACTATGGAACATGAAGGTGACAATTATACCAATTGGGATTGGTGCTTTTGGTACAGTAAATGAAGGATTATTAAAGGCACTGGAGGACGAGCAGAGAAGATCCAAACTACAGATCAGTTGAGGTCAGCCAGAATACTGAGAAGAGTCCTGGAGACTTGAGGAAAGATAGTGTCTCTCAGACTCCAGTGGAAGACCATCAGCTTACGCTGATGTAAAAAAATTCGCAAAGAATAATAATAATAATGATAATAATAATATGAAGGTGACAATTATACCAATTGTAATTGGTGCGTTTGGAACGGTGACTAAGGGATTACTAAAGGGACTGGAGGACTTGAAAGTTGGCGGACGAGTGGAGGCCATCCAAACTACTACTTTATTGAGAACGGCCAGAATACTGAGAAGAGTTCTGGAGACTTGAGGAGACTTGCTGTCTCTAAAACTCCAGTGAAAGACCATCAGCTAACGCTGACGTGAAAAACTTTAATGAGTAAATAATTATAATAAAGAGCAAGTGAAGATTATATGGATTCAGTGGTTAAACGATTAATCAAAAAACAAGTGAATGCAACCAATTGTGTAACCAAAACTAAAGTTTCGCCATAACGATAAATTTTATGAGCAAAAAACAGAATCCGTGCAAGAAATTGAAATACTAAAAATATTCTCAGACTTTGAGATACACTTAATCTCAACCAGAAAAAAAACATTGTCTTCATTAACAAGGAAAAAAAGAAACTACAGAATTTTACCGTTCCGATGGACCACAGAGTGAAAATAAAAGAAAGTAGAACGATAAACATACTTGGATCTTGCCAGAGAACTGAAAAAGCTGTGGAAATATAAGAATGATGGAGATACTAACAGTAATTGGTTACGTTGGAACGGTTTCCAAATGCTTAAAAAAAGAAGTAAAGTTAATGGAAATCAGAGGAAGAATGGAGACCATCTATACCTTTGTTAAGATCGGTTCGAATACTCAGAAATGTCCTGGGGACTTGAGGTAACTTGCTGTCACTCAGACTCCAATAAAAGACCAAAAAAGTTCGATAATAACAATGATAATATCAGTGAGAAGTCCGGACCTAGTTCAAATTAACAAGAACAAAAAGAACTTGTCATCTAGTGGATTTTACTGCCCTGGCGAATAATTTAGACACAGTTGACAGCACAATTTCTTACTTATGTGATCATCAAACCAAGAGATTTCCACAAAAACAAATAAATTCAACAGACGGGAAAAAAAGAAAACTACAAATACTCGGGAATATTGGAAGCTGACATCATCAAACAAGTGGAGAAAGAAAAAATTAAAAAAGAGTATCTCAAAAGAACCAGAAAGCTACTCGAGACAAAACTATATAGCAGGAAATTTATCAAAAGGATAGGTACTAAGTAAGATATTCGGGACCATTCCTGAAGTGGACCAGAGACGAACTTAAAGAGATTGACTTGAGAACAAGAAAACTAATGACCCTGCAAAAGACTTTGCATCCCCGAGATGACGTTGACAGATTACATATGCCAAGAAAAAAGGGAGGAAGAAGACTTACCAGAATTGAGGACAGTGTTGGTGCATCGATACAACGACTCGGAGACAACATAGAAAAGCGCGGGGGAAGACTGATTACGGCAAACAGAAACAATACTGACAACACGAGGATCAGTAGAACGGAAATAATGGGAAGAAAAAAAACTCTAAGAGACATTTCATCCGAAAAAATGTGTAAGAGACTAAGAAAGGGAAATCTTAAGTGAGAAACTTTTCTAATAGAAGCACAAAACAACGACATAAGTACCAACGATATCAAAATAAGAATAGATCAAACGCAACAAAACACCAGATGTAGGTTATGTGGTGATAGAAACGAAACAATCAATCACATAATAAGTGAATGCAGCAAATTATAGCAGAAAGAGCATAAGACTAGACACGACTGGATAGGCAAGGGGATACACTGGGAACTGTGCAAGAAACTTGAATTTGACCATACAAAGAAATGGTATATGCACAACCCAGAATCTGTCCTGGAGAATGAGATGCACAAACTCCACAGGGATTTTGAGATACATATGATCACCTAATCTCGGCCAGACGACCAGACTTTATAATAATCAACAAAAAGAAAACTTGCCGTATTGTGGACTTTGTTGTTCCGGCTGACCACAGAGTAAAACTGAAAGAAAGCAAGAAGGATAAGTACTTCAATCTTGCTAGTGAATTGAAAAAACTATGGAACATGTGACGGTTATATCAATTGTAATTGGTGCTCTTCGTACAATCACCAAAAGATTGATAATAGGACTTAGAAATAAGAGGACGAGTGGAGACAATCCAAACTACAGCATTGGTGAGATCAGCTAGAAAACTGAGAAGAGTCCTGGAGACGTGAGTAGATTGTTGTCACTCAAAATCCAGTTGAAGACCATCGGCTAACGCTGGTATAAAAAGCATTCAAAGGAATAATAATCTTGCCAAAGAATATATTTTGCCGTCCCAGCAGACTACAGAGAGAAAATAAAAGAAAACGAGAAGCGATATAAGTAGTGAGACTGTTGTGGGAACCTTACCCATCTTACTATAATGGACTCTTCTCACCGTTATTAGTACTAGATATTTCGCTGCCAGAGAGCAGATCACTATCGGTGTTATACGAACAGTACGAGACTTCTTATCTTTTCTATTTAACTCAATCTTTCTTGTGTAATATAATCTGTTATCTAATATCCGTGTTTGCGTTTTCATTAGTGACCCTTTCCGGGACCACAAAATACTGGCGACGAGGAACTCGAACGAAAAAAGGGACTCTCCAACAAGCAAAAGGGGTTAATCGTACAGTATACTGGCAAAGATACATCGCAACAACAACCGAAGTGTAGTGAACCCTCCGAGGACACAATAATAGCAGCCTTACGCACAGACTGTGAAATTAAAAACATGATAGCCAACACTATCAAAGAAATGACTGTGACGCTACTCGAGATAAAAATCGAAGCAATGAACGACGACTTTATTGCCAATATTAAACAGAAAATCACAGCAAAAAACGAAAAAGTGCCAGAAGTATTTTCACTATATGACAACGTCGAAAGGGTCGTAATACCAAAGAAATTGCAAAACAGAATTTTAAAAGATTTCCATACGGGACACCCGGGAATAAATAGAATGAAGAGTCTCATGAGAAGCTTTGTTTATTGGCCGAAGATGGATAACATTAGGGATATGATCGAAAAATGTAAAGGCTGTGCCTTAGCGGCAAAAGCACCCCTACTACTTTCAAACCTTGACCAAAAACAGAACAACCTTGGTCGAGGATACATGTTGATTTTGTGGGTCGCCTGGAAGATTTCTACTACCTAATTGTAGTGGATAGTTACTCCAAATAGCCTGAGGTTCTCAGATGCAGAAGACCTACTACGGGGACAACTATTCGGTTCGGTGTAGTAGATTGTGTGACTCTTTCCGGGGCCACAACAAAGACCTAACAAGAGAACAAAAACTATAAAATATGAAGGTGACGGCAATATCAATTGTGGTTAGTGCATTTGGGACCATCCTCAAAAAATTGGTAAAGGGACTGGAAGACTTGGAAAAGAGGAAAAGTTGATACTATAGCATTATTAAGATCAGCCAGAATACCGAGAAGAGTCCTGGTGACTTGAGGAGACTTGCTGTCACTCAAACTACAGTGTGAAACCATCAGCTAACTTTGGTGTGAAAATCTCTCAAAGGAGTAAATAATAATAATAATAATGGGCCACCTAATCCAAACCAGAAGAGCAGACCTAGTGTTGACAAGAAGAAAAGATCTTTTCATCTAGTAGATTTGTCATTCCAGTGAACCATAGAGTGAAAATAAAAGGAATGCGAGACCTCGTGTTTATTAACAAGAAAAGAAAAAGGAGTTGTCATCTGATAGATTTTGCTGTTCCAGCGGACCACAAAGTGAAAATAAAAGAAAGCGAAAAGAGGGACAAATACTTGGATCTTGCCAGAGAGCTGAAAAACCTATGGAACGTAAAGGTGACGGTGATACCAGTGGTAATTGCTGCGCTTTGAACAGTTTCCAAAGGTTTAAAAAAGGAGACTGGAAGAATTGGAGATCAGATCGAGACCATTCAGAAAGCTGCATTGTTAAGATCGGTTTGAAAACTAATCAGAGGCTAGGGCTTATGAGATTTGTTGTCACTCAGACTCTAGTGAAAGACCAATAGTAAACGTTGGTGTGAAAAACTCAAAAGGAAGGAAATAATAATACAATATTGCCCATATATATATATATATATTAAAAATAGAAAGATAATTTTCTCCTAAACCAATCATTTCAGGGGAAATATATATAATATTATACCGAGGTGTCTTTGGTATGACTGCAACCTGGAATTGAACCCCAGTCTCATGAATTATTGGCGAACACTTTAAACATTATGTCAATGGTCTGTTTAACGGAATCTGGCATTAAATAATCTACTAGGGTTGGTATTCCATAAAGACAGACAAACGAAACTAACTCGTGCGCAAATCACTGATTAATATTGAATAGAATTATTAGTATTTGATAGAAATACTTGAAGCCATTTAACTGTGAGCAAATAAATGAGTTATGGTTGATTAAAAAAAATCACGAACTACTCACTCACAATATACATATATATATATATATATGTGTGTGTGTGTGTGTGTGTGTGTGTGTGTGTAAACCGAATTTGGCTATAAATGACCCATAAGGATTGATTTGCCGTAAAACTCAACCAACCAAACTTTCTTTTATTCATTTATTCTTTCTTTTTGCAATCCATTCTCCTTTTATTTTCTTTTAGTCTTTCTTTCTTTCTTCTTTCTTTTTTTCTTTCCTTTCACTCTCTAGCTCTCTTTTTAGTGCTTTTCTTCTTCCACACATTTTTCTTTCTTTCTTTCTTTCTTTCTTTCTTTCATAAGCCCTGAATGACTGAATGCCTTCTTTCTTTCTTTCTTTCTTTCTTACTAATTTTAATAGTATTTTTTTATATCTCATCCAATTTTTCATTCCACCAACGAAGAAGGCTTCTAGTTTACTTTTAATCCTACTGCTAGCAGTAACTTTAGCAACAGCTTTAGACGAGAAACCTAGTCTTTTAAATGTCTCTTCCAGTTTGTGAAACAACCATAAATTTGATGGTGCCAAATCAGGGCTTATGGTCGATGTGCAACTACCGTAAATATCAGGTGTCTTAGCACTTCTTAACTGCGATCCACCCTTGCATTCACGTGATGCAGAAAAAAAAGTTAATCTTTCTGGTCTTATACAACTGGTGGATTTACTTTTTGTATCACCAAAAATTGCAACTCAGAATTTTGACATTGAGGCAACTTTCAAGCACCAAATACATTTTCACTGATCAGAGCTTAGAATATCTCCGGCTGCATCTTCCCTCAGAGGAGTAACGCTTCCCAGAAACGGTGTCTTGAGTATGACCCTAAACTGCATCTTCGCCGTGTCAGTATAGGGTTAGAATACCCCCACTGTATCCACTGCAGAGGGGTAAGACTTACCCCCATCAAAATAGGAGGTGCTCTTAGGATGACATTTAACTGCGTCTTCACATTGTCAAAAGGGGATTAGAATACCCTGATTGTATCGTCAGATGAAGGGTAAGACTTCTCCCTTCAAAAAAGGGAGTATCCTGAGTATGATACTAAACTGAATCTCATGGTGGGGTTCTAGTTCTTGAAATCTGGCATGTGTGTGGAGTACCTCTTCATTGCCATGACTACCTGATACATTGTAACTGTAGGAGTACCTGTTAGCTTACAATCTTTCATCCTGGGCCAAATAGCACTATCTAAAAAATTATTAGTATTCGACAAGTTGACAAGTTCACCTACCAAGAAAGCAGTGTCTCATCAACCGAAAAAGACATCTTTCGATAAGCTATTGGTCATATGGAAGTCAGATCTGGCCGATAAAATGAAACGCAGTTTCTCCCAAGCAGCGGTTGTGTCGATACTGCTATATGGATGCACTACATGGACGCTGACTAAACGGATGGAGAAAAAGCTTGACAGCAACTACACAAGCAATTTTGAACAAGTCCTGAAGACAAAACCCCACAAAGTAGCAGCTGTACGGCCAACTACCTTCCATCACGAAAACTATCAAAGTTTGACGAAACAGACATGCTGGAGACTGCTGGAGAAGCAAGGACGAGCTCATAAGTGATGTTCTCCTATGGACCCCCTCACATGACCGAGCAGAAGCAGGGCGACCAGCTCGAACCTACATACAGCAGCTCTGTGAGGATACAGGATGTAGCCCCGAGAACCTGCCAGAAGCGATGAACGATAGGGAAGGGTGGTGAGAGAGAGTCAGAGATATCCGTGCTGGTGGCACGACAAGATGATGAGATGATGATGAGTATTCTATAATGCCGTTTGTAAAAAAGAGACTTTTAAGAAACTACAACGCAGATAAGCAAATATGAAAGTACAACGAACTCTATTCCCTAATTTCTTAACATAAAATAACTAGACGAGTTGACAAGCAGTTAAATTAACAATCCACGAAACATTTAACTGAATCTAGAGGTGAGGACCAGTTCTGGAGCTCTAGAGAATGTAACGTCACTCCTACTTTGCCATGACTCCGTGGAACATTCTCATCAATACTATAATACTTGGTCGAGTCCCAGATTTAAGTCAAATGGATCTGTTTAGAAATTATTATTATTAGATAGGAATACTTGACACCATATAACCGTATACACATTATTTGTATTTGTTTGGAATACTTGAAATTATATAACGTAGAAAAAATCATCATTATTATTCGATAGTTACTTGAAGTCGTATACTTATTTATAAATTATTACTATAAAAGATTAATTGAGGCTATAATATTTTCAAAATAATGATAGTCCTCAGTCACTGTATTTGTCGCGTACCCCACCAAACTGGTGAGTACGATATAAGGCCTTTTTAAGGTGTGTCTGGGCGCAGAATCGTTGCCCAGGCACGCCAAACGCCTCGTTCCCCGTCAGCATTCCCCTGAAAAAGGGTGCTTCAGGCGCCAGGTGATAAATCTAGCCCCTCCGGAGAGGGTTCAAGCCTCGGGATACGGCCTCTTGGATGCTGGCTACCCGTTACTCATGTCAAGCGGCCTTAACAGATATAGCAAAACCACAAACCGATCCGTGCAGTGATCAACTAGGCCAGCGCGTGAACCGAATCGCAAGGATCGATTGAACCAGAGCCAGTCCTTAGTCACATGAAACCATATAACTGCTTGAAATACTTTAAAGTATATGATAGGATATAAATTATTTGTATTAGAAATACATGAAACCATATAACTGTATGCAAATTATTTGTATTCGATAAAAATACTTGAAACCATGTGTATTCAAATGTTTGTTATAAAATGACAAAATTATCTGCATTAGATAGAAATACTTGCAACTATATGCACTCAAATGTTTGTTATTAAATAATCAAAGTTATTTGAAATCATATGGTTGCATATAAAATTGCTTGAATTATAATATTTCACAAATAATTTTTATCACTAGTAACTAAAAACCAAATGACTGCTTGAAAAATATGAACTTCGGCATCAAATAACAAAACAAGGATTGACACACCGTTAAATCAACAAACTTAACTTGACCGCTGATTTATCTGTAATTTGGACATAGGACTCAGGAACAACCAACGCTATTATTCAATGCCGTCACACAACGAACTGATTCTAAAAATGTTGGAACAAAGCATTATCTACAGCTTCTGTAGCCTAATTTTTGCACAAAAATTAACACCTTGTTTGTATGTAAATCAGGTGAGTTCCAATATATATATATGTGTGTGTGTGTGTGTGTGTATTATTTTGCCCATCCATCTGTGATATTTGACAAGAATGCTATTGGGTCGTATTGCAGCTTTGTGATGGTAATATCGGCATATTTAGTAAGGAGACAATTGAAAAAAAAGAACCGAAAAACTACCGTACTACTGTAGTTTTTTTAAAAATGGAGCGTCCTCTTAATAGCCGATAGTAAGACACTACGACTGCGCAGTCTATCGCTTTAACCATTACACCACGAGAACACATGCAAGATGAACAAATCTTATACAAATCTAGTATACAGCTTAATATTACAAAAATGAATTAAATTTATCAGTTTGCCACTATGAGCCTGAGTCAAAAAGATTGGCCATGCAGTGGATATACATTGACTCTCCGGCAAAGAAAAGGTTGCCGCAGTCAGTAATGAAAGTCATACCAAGAGTGTTCTGTGATATGAAAGAATCCATCACTTGGTTTCTTTAAAAGAAAAAGGTGCAACTGTAAATATTACTTCCAAGTGTTTAAGAATGTTCGCCAATGGTCTGGGAGACCTGAGTTCAATCCCAGGTCGCGTCATACCAAAGACTTTAAAATGGTACTTGATACTGCCTTGATTAACACTCAACAATATAAGGTACCTATCAAGGGTAAAGTGGAGCAATCAAGGGAAAGGAGTAACACCCTCTCCTACACCTCGGTGTCGTAGCTATTGAAAACGAAGCCTTCTGGTCGCCCTCGACTACGGTTGTCAACTTTACTTGTTAAATGACTCTTATACATGTAACGATTATTCCATGTTTCATTTGAACTTTGGCGTTAATTCACAACAAAGCATTATCCATGTTGGTCAAAACGGCACTGTTTAAAGATTTATCATTATGAATTTCTTTGATTCAACCGAAAAAGAAGAAAGAAAAAGAAACGAAAAGTAACTTTTAAAATCCTATTTTCAAAAAAGATAGTCGTAAAATAAATACTATTTGTAATGCGGAAGGAAATAAAAAAAAAATGCACGCAATTTGAAAAAGTTTTTATTTCCGATAGAAAATCATTAGTAAAATCTTTCAATCTTTTTGTGCAGCCCAGCAGGAGTGAATTCTAAATGTTGCTCTTTTATTTTTTCGATCGATAGTCGCGAGCAAAATGCTATGGTTAGGATGCTACCCGATTATCTTAAAAATCGTTCCATCGCTTGTATGGAAATATCAAAAGAGGCACCTTGTGCCTGTCTGCCCAAATTATCTAAGACAAATAAATTATCATGGAATTCAAGGAAAAACTTTTACAAGTTTTCTATTTGTTGAGTTTATCAGTTCAGCTTGCAAATTGTTATCACTTAGAATATTCAGACTATTGTCTCCATTTTTATTGTTATACTCTCAATGTTTCGGTTTTCTTCAGGTGTTTCATGTCGAACTAAGGCGCCTACACAGAACCTCGAACTGAACCCTTTATTTGATACACGAGGTCAGATTGTTCCAATTCCGTTAATTATGGCTGGGTACGAGTTTTAAGCTATAGTTAGCCGTTTTTCATCCCAACGACTATATTCTTTATACCATGGCTCCTTGCAAATTGTGTTTGGTTTCTTTAATATCAAATGGAGCAAGCCCTTCTCTGTTAGGGTATGCTGACTACTGTTGAGTCGACCATTAATAAGTACGACCAAAATGATATTTTAAAGAAACTGAATTATTTTCCGAATCAAAAGTACTAGTGGAAATTATATCATGAAAACGGATGCGATTAGTTTTTATATATCACCAAACTCTATATCATTGAAAATCTGAAAAAGCTATCTGTTTAGTTTTACTGTATATCAAATCTTGTAAGGTTATTTAATGCAAAAGTTAATTATATGATTTTAAGTAACTAATAATAATCCTTAGTAAGCAATTATAACTTCTAGATACAATTCTTAATACAAACAATTTAAAAGCGATTATATGCTTCCATTTAACCATTACTATTTAGTAATTCCCTAATCTTAGCTGAGCCTCAAGGAGAATCGAACTCACTAACAATAGTCTGATAATCCAGCTTGCTAACCATTGCACCGTGTGAGGTGCGTATAGCATGACAATTTAATTATACGGATCATTTTTTACACTGTTCAGTGTACATTTCTATATGTCAATTTTGACAAATAGATGAGAGCCTAACAGATACTACAGCTCCAAGTTAGAATGGACTTGGATGTAATGATAACGAAGGAGTCACACTCTTCAGAGCTGGAGCCTCACCGCTAGATACAGTTTAATGACGTACCTAGGACACACTGAATTCGCATTTAAATAAACCAACAACATCTGACAAGCCGTAAAACTAACCAACCAACTAACAAAAAGGTATATTAATTGCTTATTAACATGTACGTAAGCAAAACAAAACATTGCAAAGAATTGCTTTTCCACATCGAACATATAAATGTTTCATATAACCACGTCAAAATATCAATTTTCTTCTTTTAAATTCATTTATAACTTAGCAGAAAAGATATTAACTTGGTTTATAAAACATTGTTCCTGTTTTTCAATTTAGAACAATAAATGCATTGATTTATCGATTTTGCTTTTATAGTTTTATTGTTTTCCTTTTCTTTCTTCTTTTTTCTTCATTATTTTTCCATTTCGTTCTTTGGTGTAAAAGCTTGCTCAATGGGCCAAATGATTACAGAGGCGTACGGGTTTAATACTTGAACTGTCTGGGATAATAGATGAATAGCTGACGGACTAAATATATTATCATGTCAACAAAGTACATCATATCTTCTTTAACAATGGTGACATGTCGGAGTTCATAGGCGTAATGATGTTTATTATTAGTACCAGATTTTAGCAATGAATATTCAGCTACATATCAGATTAACAACTTTATTTACCAAACCGCCAGAGGCATATCCGTGATCCTCTCAGAAAACAAACAAACCACTCCTCCAAAAAATACATAATCTCCAAGAAAATAAAGGCCACAGAGGTCTTCAATCAGTCCACTAAAAACATCAAAGACAAACTAAAAAACTTGTCTTTAAAAAAGCCTGAACTAATCAAAAACTACAAGCTCCCATTGACCAATTTAAAAAAATACATATCGATACCAAAGGGAACAATGAAAGACCAAGAAGCACGTTCAAATTACTCTCAATCAAACTCCATCATCATCATCATCATCATCTTGTCGTGACATCGGCACGGATATCCTTGACCCTTTCTCGCCACTTCTCCCTATCGTTCATCGCTTCCAGCAGGTCCTCAGTGCTACACCCCATATCCTCACAAGGCTGCTGTATGTCGCCCAGCTTTTGCTCGTCCATGTGAAGTGGTTCATAGTGGTACATCACTTATGAGCTCGCTCCTACTTCTCCAGCAGAGTCCTGCATGTCTCGTTTGTCTAATTTGGATAGTTTTTGTGATGGGTTGTCGGTGGCCGTACAGCAGCTGTTTTTTTTTTTGGTGTTGCCTCCAGGACCTGTTCAAAATTGCTCGCAGCTAGAGTCCCCTAATCCTCAAGAATAAAATCACCAAAAAGAATTGATAATTCAAGGCTCAGGGATCAATCAAATCCCTAAATAGATGCTAAAGTAGAGAAAGTACGGATATTGAAACGGACAACATAATTGCAAATCTCGATCTAGAAGATAAAATGTGTATCTGTGAGCAATCAAAATTGACATATAAATATAAATATATATAATTATTTTCTCTTTTATAGTCATCATCATCATGTCACGCTATCAGCACGGATATTTCTGACCCTCTCTCGCCACCCCACCTTATCGTTCATTGCCTTTGGCAAGTCTTCCAGGCTATATCCAGTATCGGCACAGAGATGCTGTATGTATATTCTAGCTGGATGTTCCGCCTTTGCTCGTCCCTGTGAAGTGGTCCACTGGAGTACATCACTTACGAGTTCGTCCCTACTTCTCCAGCAGTGTCCCGTATGTTTGGTTCGTCTAATTTGGATAGTTTTCGTGACGGGTTGTAGGTAGCCGTACAGTTGCTGTTTTGTTGGGTGCTGTCTCCAGGACTAGTTATGTGGAAAAATTACAACTAAAGTTAAATGCGATACTTGAAACCATTTAACTGTGGGCAAGTATATAAGCTCAAACACATTCAAAAAGGTACTTACAAGTCATTCATTTAAAAATCATATGTATCGATAAGATTTTGCATTACATAACCATCAAAGGTTGATATGCCATCAAACCAAATAACCAAAGCTATTAATAACATCTTAAGAAAGAGGTTACTTGGTTATGTTTTATGGCATATGAACCCATGTTGGTTATTTAAAGCCAAACCCTGTCATATGATTTATAAACGAATATATATAAAATTTTAAACGAGCCAGAACTCATTTGCTTGCACACAGTAAAATGGTTTCAAGTATTGCTACTGGTCATTAACAAAGACGTCTTTAACATTAAATAACCATGTGAGTTGACATCCATTAAACAAACCAGTATTAGCACACAATTAAATGGCTTCAGTTTTTTCCATCTAACACTAAAAGTTCTAGTTTCACACAGTTAGATGGTCCTAAGTATTGCTGTCTAACAATTACGGCTCTTTTTGCACACAGTTAAATGATTTCAAGTATTGCTATCAACTACTAATAGTTCAATTAGCACAGAATTAAATGATTTTAAGCATTGATATTTAATACTTATAATTGTATTCCATATTAATTATTCTATTGCACACAGTTAGCCGGCATCAAGTATTACTATCTATCATTAATAGTTAAATAATTTCAAGTATTCGTATCTAATACTAATAATTCAATTTAATATTAATAATTTGCTCGGATTCAGTTAAATGGCTTAAGTTTAGGAAAGGATAAGATATTTCTTTTTTGACTCATATCTGGGACCCTAACTGGTAGTAACAATCTGAATAAGAGTGAACCTGGAAGTAATGGCATTGAAGGAGTACTCTACATTCCCCAAAGCTCCTGGACAAGAACCTCACCTGTAGATGGCTTAGTGTCATATCCAGGATACTAGTTAGGGTGGGTCTTACCCGACAGCAGGTATACAGTCGGCGTATTGCACAGCCTCACCTGACAAGGCTTCTTAGGAAATAGAGTCGACAAGTTCCCGAACGAGAATGTTCGTATTTAACGTCCTCTCTAGTACCATGAGGTAAGGCAAAAACCATTCTCTTCCTCCCACCAGCTAAGGGTAAATACCAAAGAGAAGGAAAAATTATGAATGCAAAACCAGATGAAAACAGAAATAGTTTTTTCCCCCGTAAAAGAGCGCGGGACATCGACATATCTATTTCAATTTGTTTTCTTTGTTCAATGACAGATCAACCACTATAGGTTATGTAATGCCAAATTAGATAAACTGCAGTTGTACTATTTAACTCGTATCTGAGCGGAGAAGAGAGTTCATACCTCTTTTAGGGTATCAATTCAAAAGTGTATGTAATAGCGCGAATAGAGTTCTAACTCGCTTTCTATATATATCACAATCCAACACACCTACACTATGAGGATTCTCTCAATCTATTAGTCTTTTTATATTAATCCATTTCTAAGTCTGTTCATATCTATCTCTCTATTTGTCTCTCTTAATATTTCTCAAATGAAGTTTAATCGCACACACACACACACACACATATATATATATATATATAAAGTTGGTCGACCGTAATCAAGGTTGAACCAAAGGCTTCCTTTTCAATAGCTACTAGACCGAGAGGAGGGTACTACTCCTTTCCTTCTACCCTTGATCCGAACCACATAGTGCAAATAAGCATGAAATATTATTTTTGTGTCTTTGGTTTGACTCAACCTGAGATTGAACCCCGGTCTCCTGGACTATTAGTGGACACTAACCACTATACCAATTAACCAGTAATATATATATATATATATATATTGCTCACATATACTGTGGATCGACGATAGATAAATCCGACTTCTATTTACGTGGTGCCTTCAATAAGGTTCCAGACTTTCTATGTACAGGCATTTAAAATTGTCGTAGACACTTGAAAATTCTGTATGTTATTGCTATACATTTTATGAGATGACTGACCAATTTCTATGATTTCAGGTTCAAATGAACACCTACAGCAGCAATTGGAATACACCCTACTAAACCTGATTGTTACAGCTGATGAATTTCAAAAATGCAATCTGACAATTTAGAAGAATGATATGCAATAAAATTCTATTTTAAACTTGGAAAAAATGCCACAGAAATGTGTGGAATGCTTCAGACTGCTTTTTGACCATCTTGCATGAATCGAGCATCAGTTTTTGAGTCGCATAAGAGATTCAAGGAAGCCAGGGAGTCTGTGAGGGATGATGAGAGGTGTGGGAGGAGTAAGGAAGTCAGAATACTAGAGTTGATTGGCCAAAGGCTTAGGGTTAGGGATACTATGTTGAGGCTTTAAGGGAGTTCAGGAAGAGATTCCTAGGGAAGAGGCCAGCACTCTTCAAATCGGGTCAATGTTATTTCCACCAAGACAATGCACCAGTTCACAACTCCATCCTCGTCACAAACTATTTGACCAAGATGGGCATCAACCTAATTCCTCAACCTCCCTATAGTCCAGACATTTCTCCCTGTGACTTTTGGTTATTCCCTAAGCTCAGAGGCTGTCGTTATGAGACAATTGAGAAGATGAAAGAGGCTGTGACGAAGGTCATTTACACGCTCACGCAAGAGGATTTCCATGGGGCCTTCCAGAAGTTTTTGGAACAGTACACGTGCATTACAACCGGAGGAGATTACTTGGAAGTGGACTGGGGTTTCATGTGTGTACTATCAGTAAAAGTGCCCATACGAAAAAAAGTCTGGAAACTTATTTAATAAGCCTCGAATATATATATATATATATATATATATATATATATATATATATATAGGGTGCGGAAGCAAATTTAGGAATATTCTAGCATTATAAAAAATGTCTCTCTTATAAGATTAATTTTAATTTTGAAAAAATAAACGATGAATTAGGAAAATACGGAGTGGAACGATAAAATTGTCGCCCTAGTGTCGCAGACCATCGACTAGTTGGCCAGTTGTATACAAATCCCAAGAGTGATAGGAGCCTTCTGTCATGTCTGAAAGTGACACAATGTTCAACGAGCGAGATCGGAGATGCGCCGCTGTACAACTCATGCTCTCTACCGATCAAAGTTATGACAACATGAACATTGCCAGCACCCTCAAAATGCTCAAAGGCCCAGGTTGATGAGAACAAAGTTTCCGGCAACGGTTATGGTCTTTGGTGTGGTTTCAAGTGAGGGCCACATCATGCCACCTCACATCTTCGAAGTCGGCTTGAAAGTCAACACCAAAGTGTACCTGGATGTGCTGAGGAGTGTGGTGATCCCCTGGTGCAATCAGGTGGCCGGTGGCAGACCCTGGGTGTGGCAGCAGGACTCGTCGGTGGCCCACAAGTCCAAAAAGACCCAGGCTTGGCTTCAGAAGGAGTGCTACGACTTTGTAACCTTCTCTCACTGCCCCCACTCCTCCGACCTGAACCTGCTGGACTACTTCGTTTGGTCATACGTCGAGAACATCACCAACATGATCTCCCACAACGCCAAAGCCAGCTTGATCGCCGCCATCCGCCGAGTATTCGCCGAGCTCCCGCCGGCGCTTGTGGAAAAGGCATGCTCCGAGTTTCGGATCCGTATCGAGGCTGAAGGCGGCTACATTGAATAGATGTCAGCTCTACTACATAATCAAGTTAGCTGAATTGATTTTTTCAATAAAAGTTTTAAAATAAAGCTGTAGTGTTGTTTTCTTTAGGACGACAAATTTATCATTCCACCCTCTAAACAAAAAGCAGTAAATTTACCCAATATGGCTGTTATTTTTATTTTTCCAATCAGGGTATCAACACACCTTCGAAACGTTTTGCATGCCTTCAAAATAAATTATTCAGACATTTTATTCCATTCCTCCTCAATAGCAATCTTAAGCAAACAATATTGTATTTGTTTTGTTTTCTAAAACGCCCCACATAAAGTAATCTCGGCTTAAATCTCTTATAATTACTGTCTTCACTGTGTTCTCGTAAACTTTCAATTCATTAACATGTTTTCTAATAGACGTTTTGGGGTCCTTCTTAATCGCCGTAGCGAGAGTAGTTAAAAAGTGTTCTTTTGGGGTTTTGTTCAATCCTGCACACGTGCATTTCCTTAAAAAGCTCTTTTTTTGGTAAAAAAAAAAGATGTTTCTTTGCTTTGTATACGGTAGGCAGAAAAAAATTTGATTTGGTTTCGATATTAAGCAAATTATAGGTTATTTGTCATTTCTTTTCTTGCTCACTCATATTGGGCTGAATTCTAATTTTAAAAAAGTTATTGAATAATAGAGCTAATCATGAAAATTTAGATTTACCACTTTTTTTTTTAATTGGACTAATCAGACCAAAAATAAACATTTCCAATTTTCTTTCTGAACACTCTATGTATGTAGTATCTATCTATCTATCTATCTGTAAACTCATATGTATATATGTATCTAAATACTTTAATATCTAGAATTAAAAAGCATTCCATATTTTGCTTCTGCATCCTATATATAGCTAGATAGATTTGTCTATATGTTAATCGTATATACCTATCTCCGTTCATATCAATCTCTCTATCTATACCCGTTCATATCTATCCAGCTATCGATCTCAGGCTACTCTATCTGTCACTTGATGTACATTTCAAACTTGTTAACTTGCTGTCTTGATTGCCTATCCGTATATCTCTGTTGATATATCTCTCTACTTATATCTCTCTATCTATTTATCTATCAAATCTATATCAAGGGAAGTAAATGACAACAATGCTAATGTATGAAAATATAAAATCTATTTTTATCCACGAACGTGACAGAGAGAGGGAGGGAGAGAGAGAGAAAGAGAGAGAGAGTCGGATAAACAGGGAACCACAAAGATAAAATATCTTCATATTCATACCCGGTGAAGATACATATCCAGGGAGCCTTGTTTCTTCGTGCTCTTTCAACAGGAGACATACAGGGCTGCCTTTCAAACCGGAGCCGTCTGACCACTGTGCTAGCTCTCCTGACTGCTGATTTCCTGCTCTCACTTTCAGGTTAAAAACTTTCGTCGTTATCAATTTTTCGGACGCCTACGCCATTCATGTGCTATTTCCGCTGCCTCTTGTTTACCTTGAGACATCCTGCTTTAAAATGCACAAACTAATATCTATCTATTTACCTATCTCTGTTTGTCTGTATCAATCATTCAATCAGTCAATTTATCTTTCTCTTAATCTGTCTGATCTGTCAGTCGGTCTATTTATATCTCTATATATAAAAGTAAAGTAAAGTTAGTGACCATAGTCGAAGGCGACCCGAAGGCTCTCTTTTCAATAGCTACAACACTGAGGTCTAGGGAAAGGCGCTATTCCATTCCCTGGATTGCTCCACTTTACCTAAATTCGTACGTTATAATGCTGTGTGTTAAGCATGGCGGCATCAAGTACCATTATTGAGTCTTTGGTATGATTCGATATGGAATTGAACCCAGGTCTCCCGGACCATTGCCGAAAACTCAAACCTTTATGCCAATATATATATATATATATATATATATACCTGTCTGTTTACCTACATTTTATTCAATCTATCAATCTACCTGTTTGGTTGTCCATCTATCAACCTATCTCTGTGTCTATCGATGAAAGTTTGATTCTCTCCTTCTTTCTCTCCTCCCCTCTCTCTCCCTTTATATATATAAGTAAAAGTAAAGTTGGCGACCATAGTCGAGGGTAACCCGAAGGCTCCCTTTTCGATAGCTACTACACCAATGTGTAGGGGAGGGCGCTACTCCTTTCCTGGATTGCTCTACTTTACCCTTGATCCGTACCTTATAATGCTGAGTGCTAAGCAAGGAAGCATCAAGTACCATTTTTTGAGTCTTTGGTATGACTCGACCTGGGATTGAACCCAGGTCTCCCGGGCCATTGGCGAACACTCTAACCCCTAGGCCAATGTACGTATGTCTCTGTGTGATTGTGTGTGTGCATGCATGTGTGTTTTTGTCAGGTAAAAACTGATCAAAATACTTGAATCAAAAACAGATTTTTCCTGGAATTTTACACGTATAATTATTCGACGATAAATGTTTTAATTGCTTCTGAACTTGATGGCCTTTCGAAAAAAATACAAAAATTTCTGTTTTGTTTTTCTTGTGAAGCATAGGCCTCAGTTGCTGATAACTTCTATCATTAAAAAATATCATTCTCCAGAATAGTTGTCTTAAGACAAAATTATATATATATATATATATTATTTTGTCTTAAGATAACTATTATATATATATATATATATATATATAAGTTGCAATAAATGAAGTGTACATTACCAAGGGAAGAAATAACCGACTTTTCTTCTGCCTTGTTGAATTTCAATGGCTACGATTAACAGTGCAAAATGCCGAGAAGGAAATAAGAATCAGTGATAAAATCTCTTGCAACAGGATGCATTGTTGACAAACATCAATCCCCATCAATGCTAAAATATACGATACTTCCCAAGATGAGTCAATACAAAATCGATATCACACACACACACGCACACACACACACACGCACACAGACGCACATGCACATGCACAGACGCACACACACTCATGTGCACACATACACGCACGCACACACAGACACACATGTTCCTTCAGTATTCCTCATATTGGGGAGCTTCAGGCGCAAACCTACTGACTCATCGCTGCAAAGCAGGTATTAAAATAAAATTATTTAAAAAATGCAACCTTTGTATATACGTTCTCATTTAGCTTCGTTAGTCTTTCCAATTTTGACCCGGTCTGAGTGGTAAGACTCCCCCAACGTTTGTCCTGGATAATAGACTTAATCTGATGGTGAGGCACCAGTAATGCCGGAGTTTGGCGAAATATGGAGTACCCCTCTATTTCCATCGCTCCAAGGTCCACTCAGACCCGAACCAGTAGTACCAGATAGGGTCCTATCCATGGGTCAAATAGAACCGAACTGCGTATTTAAGCTAAACCGAAATGTTTGAAATAGAACTGTTTATATGTACACAAATGGATTTGGCATTAAATAACCTAGAATGGTTGATGTACCATAAAACCAACCAAACCAAACCAAAAATACAAACTCTAATCGAAAATGTTTGGTTTGATTTGGTTTTGTGGCACTTCAAACACTGTAGGTTATTTAATCCACAATAAATTTTTAAACATACAAACAGTTCTAGTTCAAACAGTTCGATATAGTATAAGTGCGGATTTTAGTTTTATTTGACCCTTTGATAGGACCCTATCAGTTCTTCTTTCGTCTACTTTAAGAATGGTTCCGAGTATCTTCCGAAAGGCACAGCCCAAGTGTTTATCCCTTTGATGAGATTTCTGCGATATAGTTTGGTTTTGAGTAGTTTTCTTGTTCTCCTTAGGTATTCTTTTTTAAATTTTGTCTTTCATCTCCGCTTGTTGGATTATGTCCGTTTCGAATATTCCCTAATATTTGTAAGTTTCTTTTTCTCCAACCATTCTGATTTCTTGATAGTTTTTCACACGAGCGTAAGCCGATGGTTTTTCACGGGAGCCTGAGTAACAACAAGTCTCTTCGCTGACGTTTGGATGGTCTTGGTTCGTCCTGTGATTTACAACTCTTCCAATCTTCTTGCCTTTGAGGACTGTTCTTGACGAACAAACTATAATTGCTATCACCGTCACTTTCATGTTTCATAACTTTTTTAGTTCTCTGGCAAGGTCTAAGTACTTATCTCTCTTTTCGTTTTCTTTGATTTTCTCTCTGTGACGGGACGACAAAGTCCAATTTTCAGCAGGTACTCTTTTTTTTTCTTTTTTTATTAATTATCACTAAGTCTGCAATTCTGGTTAGGATTAGGTAATCTTTTTGTATCTAAAAATCCCAGAAAATTTTGTGCATCTCATTCCCGAGGACAGATTCTGGTTTGAGTATATATCATTTGTTCGTATGGTCAAATTTCAATTTCTAGCACGATTCTGAGAGGATCGCCTTCCCCGATCAGTCGTGTCTTGTCTTGTACTCTTTTAGTGCAAGTTTCCTCCTGCGAGTTTTTCACACTTGATGATCTTTCTAGCCGATCTTAATAATGCTGTATTTAGGATAGTCTGGGCTCACCTTCCGATTATACACACATAAAGATAAGCGTATATATATATATATATATATATATATATATATATATATATATATATATATATATATATTGTAGATATCATAATCAGAATGACCGATTTTTAATATAAACAGTAGCATGGGTAGCGTATGAGTCAGCTGTATACTTACGGGACAAAACTTTATGAAAAACTATACGGATTTTCACTTAGGTACTTTATGTTCATGGGGTCTGTGAAATGTCCATTCATCATTTCCTTTTCCTCCAATACACGTTGTGGTCTGTATATAGAGGTTTTTTGGGGTAATTTCAGAAATATCCAATATTGAAATCTATTTCTAGTCAGTATATATATATATATATATATATATATATAAATGAATTGGTCCATGAATAGATTTGTATTTTTTTTAATTATTTGTTTCGTTCTTACTTACATGTATGTTTCCAGCTTGGTGCTTTCGTCAGAGAATATATGCAGCACAAGGCCATGTTAATGGGGTACTCAATGAGACTCGAACTTGCTTGTTACCCCATTTACATGGCCTTGCCCTACATATGTTCTCTGACGAAAGCAATAAACTGGAAACATACATGTATGTAAGAACGAAATGAATCAATAATTCTTTTAAAAAAATACAAATCTCTTCGTGGACCAATTCATTTAAAAATATTTTTCCTCTCTTTGGACCTACAACGAAGTAATTGTTTACACATATACTATATCATATTACTCCTTGCAAGTAATCATTTCGTCTCCATCAGAACATAACTTACGCTTGCTATTTTTTGCGTCTTGTCTATTTTTATTTTATTCAAAGTTGTTTGTCCTTCTGGTGTTATTTTGTGCTCCTATTAGAAGTGATTATTATTATTATTATTATTATTATTATTATTATTATTATTATTATTATTATTATTATTATTCCTTGCGAGTTTTTCCCACCTGCGTTAGTTCATATACTGGAGTTTGAGTGACTTCAAGTTTCCTCTGGTCTCTAGAACCCGTCTCAGTATTCTGACCGTTCGCAACAATGCTGTAATTTGGATGGGCTCGCTTCATCCTCCAATTTCCAACTCTTTCATTCCCCTAACCGTGCATTTATGGATCGTTTTCTGTACATCAGTAACATATGTTATCACTCTCACCTTTATTATGTTTCATAGGTTATTTAGTTCCCCAGCACGGTCCAAGTACTTATTATTATTTGCCTTAGTAGTAGTTGTATTAGTAGTTGAAGTTTGGAAGAGTATAATTTCAAAACATTCAATACTGCAATTTTATTGTTTGTCAGTCCTTAACTAAACAAGTAATACGCACACACACACACACGTATGCCAGTATCGTTTTTCAGAACGTTGTAATTATGTCTATGGTCAGTATACACCAGAATCATACGCTACGTATGCTACTGTTTGTATAAAAATACGGTCAATTTACGTCTGACATTTATTATATATATATATATATATACACTTATCGAGAGTGAGGAGAGATTGATAGAGAGATTTTTATATTGAAATATGTTCTTACAGGGGAAACGACAAAAAATAGACTTTTATATTATCATAGATTGATTATATATATATATATATATATATATATATATATATATATTGTTTGCTTTTACTAGCCCGTTGACAGTTGTGACATGTCTATGCTTTCTCTCTTAAAATGAAACTATAAAATGTTTTCTGTAATATTAGCCGTTTGCAATATTTTCTCCTGCAAACATATGATTCAATATAACTGTTTACCTCTGGGATAATGTGTATTTGAATAAATGACAAGATTCTAGAACAGAAATTTAGCGCGCGCAACTAAATGTCTGCATGTCACGGTGAAAACACTCGATAGTTTTGGAACATAAAGAGGTCATAGGCAAAAAAAAAAAAATATTGAAAATCGATTCATCTGACACATTTTGTTGGAATCGCATCGATTATTGAACTTGTGAAGGTTAAACGTTAGTCTTACTCTCTTTGAAATTTTAATGCGCGGGGAATCTTTGAAATCATCGAAAAAAAAAAATTGAAATCACCGAAAACTCATTTCGCCCTAAGGATTACACTTCTTTTGCTATTAAAATATTCAGATATTTAATTTTGTTTTTAAATTTTTATTTTGGCTGATAAATACATTTTTAACAGGTTTGAATTCAGAGTATTCCTTCTCTTAGATAGGTCGACATACCAAGCTTAATGAGCCCTTTTTACCGAGAGCTGGAAGGAGAATAAAAGGTTTCAAATATTAGCGCATATGAAATTTAATCAGCTTCGTTCATGATTTGAACTTGGGTCGCAGTATCATTTTCTTAATTCAATAACCATCATACAAGGTGCATCCCAATTAACTGCGTATTTACGCTTATAGCAGCTGCTCTTAACGTGAAGAGATCGAATAATTCATGAATCTACACGAGAAACGAGAAAATAGACAAATCTTGGCGTTGTTCTATTGTCTCCTTCAGGATTTTGCATTTAAAACCTCCAACACTTTTGCCCAGTCAGCTGAGGCTGTAGAATACATCGACTGCTTCACTGCAATGTGGTAAGACTCCTCAATCGAGTGTCCTGGATATGACTCAAAACAATCTGGTGGTGAGGCTCTAGTAATACAGAAGCTTTGGAGAATGCAAAGTACACCTTTATGGCCATTGCTCCCAGGTCCACTCTAGCCCGGAGTGGTAGCCACTGAAAGGGTCATATTTATGGATTAAACATGACTAAAGCGTGTGCTTGAAATAAAACTGATTGTTGACATTAAAATTGTGTACTTATCCTAAACTGAATTGTTTGAAATAGAACTGTTTTGACATTTAACTATGTGTAAACAAAAAAGTATACTTACACTAAAATAAATTGTTTGAAATAGAATTGTATATATGTATAAAAGTGGATATGGCATTAAATAACCTACAATGGTTGATATGCCGTAAAACCAAACCAAACGAAACAAAACTCCACACATTTATCTTGGGGTCTCTTTTTGACGATAAATCAAAGTTTAAACTATACGTGAGATTGACTTACCCACAAGTAACGTACGGTATATTGATATTCATCAATTTAGTATAAAGAAAAGGTATCCTACTCGAGGCATGGTAGTGTTTATTCTTAAAGATACATGATTTGGAACCTCAAGTATTCATTTAAATTAAAAGTCACCTATACACAAGTTCGAAATATAAGAAGTGCATATTCTTCTTCTTTGCGTTAATAGCATGTCAACTATTGTATGTTATTTAATGCCAAAGTCATTCTTGTGGAAGAGCAATAGTGGTACTATTTAAGTATTGACAGCAATCACTACTATATAAATATAATTACTAAGTTGGCCAACCGTAGTAAAGAGCGACTCGAAAACTTCCTTTTTGATAGCTTCTACACCGAGGTTTAGGGGAAGGCGTCACTACTTTCCTGGATTGCTCCATTTACCCTTGATCCTTACCTTATAATGCTAAGTGTTAAGCAAGGAGGCATCAAGTACTATTTTTTGAGTTTTTGGTATGACCCAATCATTGGGGGAACACTGAAACCATTATGACCAGCCCAATGGTATAAATAAAATTACTTATATATAAAAGAACACAATCATTCCTAAAATAATATATACTACTAACAATTACCTGAGTCAGTACTTATTTGACCGTCTGTTTTCTTAGGTAGGCATTTCTGGTCAGGTTTGTTTGTAGCTTTGGGTTATCAGTCGGTCGAGACTGCTTGACGTGACTGTCAAGAAAGCCTAAGAGTCATAGCTCGCAGGCCAGACTAACTCATCCCTCGAGCCTCCGGGGACCGTCCCCGCCAAGCTCTAACCCACCTCGGTGGGGCTAGGTTTATCTCCAGGCCTCAAAGGTGCCCCTTTGTGGGGAATCCCGAAGGAGTCTGAAGTTATTTTGTACCCGCCATGCGTATCTGAGTTACGGCTCTTCGCCGGGACACAATTAAAAACGGCCTTGTGTCATACTCGTGCGTTGTTAATAAAATAACTATATATATATATATTTATAACTATAAATAACTATAATCCTAATATTTTTTTTTGGAAAGATTATATTTTTCTTCTAGATTACAAGATAACAGGATTTTATTTTTCTGGAAGAATATTATATAATTATAATAAAAACAGATATTTTTAAATATTACATTGTATGAAAGTCCACAACCTTGAAATTTACCACTAAATATATGAACGCATTGCAGTTAAAAATAAGTTAAGTTTATTTGTTTGTTTCGGTTTTATAGCATATCAACCTTTGTAGGTTTTTTAATCCCAAATCCATTTTTATACAAATAAACAGTTTTATTTCAAACAATTCAGCTTACCATAAGTACACAGTGTAATGGTCAAAAACATTTCTATTTCAAGTTATCCCGTTTAGCTAAACAGTTCTATTTCAAACAATTCAGTTTAGTATAAGTATATTTTTGTTCACACACAATTAACTGTCAAAACAGTTTTATTTCAAACAATTCAGCTTACCATAAGTACACCGTGTAATTGTCAAAAACATTTCTATTTCAAGTTATCTCGTTTAGTCAAACAGTTCTATTTCAAACAATTCAGTTTAGTATTGTATACTTTTTAAATGTCAAAACAGTTCCATTTCAAACAATTCAGTTTAGCGTAAGAACAGTTTCAATGTCAAAAACAGTTTTATTTCAAACAAATCAGTTTAGCATACGTAGGCAGTTTCCATGTCACAACAGTTCTATTTCAAACATTTCAGTTTTGCATAAGTACGCATTTTAGTTCTATTTGACTCTATCAGGTGCTACCACTCCGGGCTAGAGTGGATCTGGGAACGATGGCAATGACGATGTGTCCCGCATTCCCCAAAGCTTCAGCCTTACTGGAACCTCACCATTAGATTGTTTTGTGTCATATCCTGGACACAGATTGTTGGTGGGGTCTTAACCCTCTCCAGAGATGCAGTCGGTATAGTCTACAGCCCCGACCGACCGGGCAAATTGACCTTTATTTAATGCCAAAACCATCTTTGTAGAAGAGCAGTTATTCTATTTAAACCATAGCTTGAGGAATAAGAGATCTTATCTTCCCCAAAGTTCTTAGTTTGCAAGTAAAGGTAATCGCGTGACTGGAGGTCTTGCTTGCTTACAACAAAGTTATGTTTGCCACAACGACATGGAGATTCTCTATGAGTATATATGGTGTATTCAGCCGCTTAACAATAGTCTATCCAGAGAAATTCAATCGGTCTCCTTTAAGGCACTTCAATTAGAACCAAGTGCACATAAGCATCCTTTCTTGATCGATAAATCAAGATTCGATATATATAAAGGAATCGACTTATATGGAAATATATACAATGTATAAGTATCCATCCATTTAGCATTTAGAAAAAAAATAGCCTACTCTTGGCAATGATCCCCTTTTTCGGCTTCAGATTATCACCCCTAATTATCGCAGTGTTTTTTGTTGACTATAAGTCCATGTCTAATCAATATACAACATCAACTTATACACGACTATAAACGCCCAGTAAGTATCCATCCATTTAGCATGAAGAAATAGCCAAACCGAGGCAATTAACTATTGTCTTCTTAATGATACTCCACTACGGACCCCGCAATAGTTAGCATCAATTTACGTCTTATAAATCAAGGTTCAACCTATTTATGATATCGATTTATACACGAGGAGACATTGAGGTCTACTTGGTGACCATGAATCCAAAATCGACTTTTACATGAGTTCGACTTGTACAGAATTGCATACGATAGCAAGCAAGCTAGATATTTATCAAGTTTTACTAAAAGCGATTCAAGGCCAAATAGGAGGGAGTGGTTTAGATGGAATGAAGCAGATTGTATTACACCCTTGAGGAGAGACCAACCCCGTCGAGAGAAAAATCGATGATCGAAATGTTAGCTTTTAACTGGGATCGATTAGCGTTGGTAAATGGGTGCATATTTGAGCCAGGAATCAGGCTGATCAAGCAATCAATAATCCGAACGGCGTCTTTTGTTTGGTGATCAAGATTTATGACTGAAATATGGTTTATCTTGACTTGTCCTAAATTTGCCTGCTTGTTGTAACCTTCCATTTTCTTTCTTTTTTAAGACAATGCTTACATCAAAAATCAATATGCCGTCTTGTTGAGAATTATTCTGACTGGTTAGCTTGAAGGACGCAACAAGAGAACTTACGATGTTCAGGCTTTTAGTTACTAAATTTAACTCTGCAAACTATAGACTCAAACAGCGGAGGGTCAAATTTTTGGCAGATGCAAAGTTGACTGGTTGTGTTTTATGGCACAGCAACCTTTGTAGGTTATTTAAAGCTAAATCCTGTTTACACATACTCATACACACATGCATACGCACATGTGTATATATATATGTATGTGTGTGTGTGCGTGTGTGTGTGTGTGTGATTTGTAAACAAATAGTTTGTTGGCAACATGATTTTTAACGAGCCAAGACTCATTTATTAGTACAAACTTAAATGGTTTCAAGCATTGCTATCTAACATTGATAGTTCTATTTGCACACAATTAAATGGTTTCGAGTATTGATATTTAATACTAATAATTCTATTCAACATTATTCATTCGTTTGTACGCAGTTGAATGGTTTTAAATACAGTATATGATTAAGTAGTTGTATTTGATACATAGGACCATAACAGGTTCTACCAACTCTGAGTCAGAGTGAACCTGGGAGTAATGGAAATGAAGAGGTATTCCATATTCCCCAAAGCTCCTAGACTGGAGTCTCACCAACAGATGCAGTTTTGTGTCATAACCAGAATACTTATTGGAGGAAAGGAGTCTTACTCCTCCGCAGAGATGCAGTCGGCGTATTCTATATCTCCAGCCAATCGGTCTAGTATTGCATATCGACCTTAGATAGAACCGTTAGTCAGGGGTTTCTCGAGCAGGACCCATGGCAGATACCGTCAGTCACGGAGCTACGGTCGGGTACTCAAAAGGTCCAGAGAACACCAGCAAGTTGTCGACAGGCGCCCGGATGGGAAGTAGCCCACAACTGCCACCGGTTGAGTACTTTACGCCAATGAAGATGTGACGAACTGAATATGGATTCACAGTGGTGTTAATAAGTTAAGGGTCAATATATGAGTCCTCTGTCCCTGTCTCTCTGTCTCTATCACACTGACAGTTAAATTCAGGCTTTTTAATGAAATAAAGATGTGAGATATATGTATTTATATAAAGAAAAGTGTTATGATTTCTTCCTTTATCATTCATAATAGTTTCATCATTCATTCATTCCCTTTATGGCTATACAATACTGGCAGATTCTAAGATGAATTGTTCGAGTAAAAATAATTTTGACACTGTCAACGGTGTTTGATAACAGTCACTTTCTCGCCTATGTGATCATCAAATCAAGCGATAATTGATAAATAATAATAATAATAATAATAATAATAATAATAATAATAATAATAGACCACCCAATCACAGTCTGAGGGCCTGACTTCGTGTTCATTAACAAGAAGAAAAGAACTTGTCATCGATTGGATTTTGTTCTTCCAGTGAACAATGACACGAAAATGAAAGAAATCGAAAAAGATAGACAAAAACTTGGTTCTTGACAAAGAGCTGAAAAACTGTGAAGCATGAAAGGTAACAGTGATACCTGTCGTAGTTAGTGCACTAGGAATACTTTTCAAAGGTTTGGGAAAAAATCGGAGGAATTGGAAATCAGAGGAAGGCCTGAGACAATACAGGCCACGGCATTCTTACAATTAGTCAGAATACTCAGAGGAGTTTTGCAGACTTGAGGAGACTTGCTGCCACTCAGACTCAAGTGAAAGACCACCAGCGTGGTGTGAAAAACTCACTAGAAATGAAATTATTATTATTATTATTATTATTGATATCGGCCAGAATACTGAGAAGAGTCCTGGAGACTTGAGAAGACTTGTTGTCAATCAAACTTCAGTGAAATACCATCAACGTTAGTTGATGTGAAAAACTCTCAAGGAGTAAATAATAATGATAATAATAATAATAATAATAATAATAATAACTAAATACCTCAATGAACAATATCCCTAAATTAAACGAGCTGATTTATGCAGAAGTAAAATTAATCGACGTACCCCTAAGGAACCCAAACAGAAATACAAAACCAGGTGGGGAAATTAGACTAGGAAGACAAGTAAAGAATTTGCGACAACAAGCGAAGATACTGTCGGTATGAAAAGACAAAAAAAAACAGACAACTTACAATAAAAACAGGTCTTTTCAAATTAGCAAAAAATGTTTACCAATATTTAAGAAGAGAATGCACGAGGATATACCGACAACCGGATACAAAGGAAGCAAAACTATTCTGGAGTAAACTATAGGAATTAAAAAAACATAGGAGAAAGGCGGAATGGATAAATAACTTGGACAAAGAATTGCACAGAGTTGAAAAAGGCCTTGAAGAAAAAAAGTATGTAATGGAAAAACTCCAAGCCATGATAGAATACATGAGTTCTGGTTTGAAAAATTCACCGCTGTCCACGGCAAACTTGCTCTTAAATTGACTAGATGCTTTGAAGAATCAAATATACCCGAATGGATTACTAAAGGGAAGACAACCCGGATCGAGAAAGACCCACAAAAATGAACCGCCCTCAAAAACTAAATGCTGATAACGTATCTACCGATAATGTGAAAAATCCTAACTGCACATATCAGGGAGGCGTATTATTTGCCGGTAATGTTGGATTATGAAAAAGGTTATAAACGCCAACCAGAAACAAAAACAGATGCAAAAAGTATTCTGGGTTTTGCTATGCAAACTGATAGAAAAATAAAGAGTAATAAACCAAATATAGTGGTTAAGAACTATAAAAGAAAAATATGCCTTCCGATCGATATTGCAGTGCTAACAAATAATCAGTCAAAGACGGTAATAAAATAAGTTATTACAAAGACCTGAAAATAGAAATTGAAAAAATGTGGCATCTTAAAACTACTACCATGCCAGTAATAGTGGGAGCACTGGGGATGATCAAGAAAAGAAAAGATACCTTAACAAGATACCTGGCAGTCCCAGCCTATATTTAATACAAAAAATTGCACTTTGGGGAACTGCTCATCTCCTACTATCAACATGACTAAAAATATCACAAAAAAAGAAAGCAAACATACAAATACATAGAATACATAAAATCACTAACTTCTCTCACCCTAGATCTTGGGTAAAACTAAAAATATAATAATAATAATAATAATAATAATAATAATAATAATAATAAAGCGGATGCAGCAAATTAGCGCAAAATAGAATAAGACAAGACACGACAAAGTGAGGAAGGTGATGGTTTGATTTGGTGGGTTTAATGGCATATCAACCTTTGTAGGTTATTTAACGCCAAATCCATTTTTATGTAAATAATCTGTTCTATTTAAAACAATTCAGTTTAGCCTAAGTACAGTTTAATTGTCAAAAATATTTCCATTTCATACAATTCAAGCAGTTCTATGTAACAATTCAGTTAAGTGTAAATACTGTTTTAATGTCGAAAAACAGTTCTTTTTGAAATAATTCAGTTAAGCATAAGCACGCAGTTTAAATGTAAGTACGGTTTAATTGTCAAAAACATTTCTCTTTCAAGCTATTCAGTTTACTCAAACAATTCAGTTTAGCATAAGTATGCTGTTAGTTCTATTTTACCCATAGATAGGGCCCTATCAGGTGCTACCACTCCGGGCCAGAGTGGACCTGGGAGCGATGGCAATGAAGGGGTACTCCGCATTCCCCAACGCTCCAGCATTGCTGGAACCTCACCATCAGATTGTTTAGTGTCATATCCAGGACACTCGTTAGGGGAGTCTTACCCCTCTGCACAGAAGCAGTTGGTGTATTCTACAACCCCAGCCGACTGGGCAATGAGGAAGGTGAGTCACATGTAAGTACAAAAGAAGTTCAAATTTGACCATACAAACAAATGGTATCGGCAAAACTCAGAATCCGTCCAAGAAAATGAGACGCACAAAATTCTTTGGGATTTTGAGATACAAACGTATCACCAAAACTCGATCAGAAGACCAGACCTAGTGATAATCTCCGAGAAAACTTGCCGAACAGTAGATTTTGCCATCCTGACAGAACACAGAGTAAAATTAAAATAAAGCGAAAAGAGAAATAAGTACCTAGATTCCAGTAAAAAATTCCAATGAAAAACTATCAGCTAACGCTGGTATGAAAAACTCTTTGAAGAGAAAATAATTTAAACATCCCAAAGGTTTGGAAAAAAGAATGGAGGACTTAGAAATCAGGGGACTAGTGGCGACCATCATGACTACAACAGTATTAAGATCGGCTGGAATAGTTAAAAGTGTCCTGGAGACCTGAGGAGACTTGCTGTCACTCGGACTCCAGTGAAATACCGTCAGCTAACGCTGGTATGAAAAACTCAAAGGAGTAAAAAATAGTTCAAACATAAAAGAGTAAATTAATCAGCCAATCACTTATAAAACCATGCAGAATAAAGTAGGTCGTCCTTCCCATCATGCCCTACAAACTAGATCACCCTTCCCATTATGCCCTACAGCAACAGTATAAAAAGGGATACCCTCAAAGTGGAAACTTCTTAGTGTCATGATCGTTTAGGGGAGAAATGAATTGTATCCAAACTCCGTTCACTTCTTGGTTCTACCGATGCTTTATCAACGAAATTAAGTAAAGTTAGCGACCTTAATCGAGGGTGACCCGAAGGCTCCCTTTTCAATAGCTACTACACCAAGGTGTAGGGGTGGGAGCTACCCCATTCCCTGGATTTCTCCACTTTACCTTTGATCATTACCTTATAATACAGAGTGTTAAGCGAGGCAGAATCAAGTACCATCTTTTGAGTCTTTGGTATAACTCGAACTGGAATTGAACCCCGGTCTCACGGACCGTTAGCGAACACTCTACTCATTAGAGCAGTATTAAGCACTCTTTATTTACAAATATAGAAAACTGCAGTATATATATATATATATATATATATATATACTGCAGTTTTATATATATATATATATAATAATCAAGTCGTGCTGCTAGCACGTATTTCTCATTTCTCTCTCTCTCTCTCTCTCTCTCTCTCTCTCTCTCTCTCTCTCTCTCTCTCTTCATACGTCCCTATCCTCCATCGCTCCAGGTAGTTTTTCCAAATTATATTCTACATCTGTGCAAAGCTGGTGTAGATCGTTCCTTCCTGGTCGGACAACACTTACACGTCCATGTGAAGGGGTCCAGAGAAGAATATTACTTATGAGTTCCCCACACACTGATATATATCTTATGTGTGTGGGTGTGTGTGTGTGTGAGAGAGAGAGAGAGAGAGAGGGGGAGAGAGAGGGAGAGGCTACATTTACATCTGTCGTTCACACAATAAACTGGAAATCGTAAAAGTCTTGTAGTTTTGCAAAATAGTGTGCTCTGTTTGAGTGGTATTAATGTTTTGTCCCTACAAACATGCCTGACCCAAGAGAAATTATTTGATAAAGGATATTATGGCTGCACTGCAGTTAATTTTGTTCTTTACTTGTTTTCAATTTTCTTTCTTTTTTTTTTTTTTTTTTTTTTGCGGTCGATTATTATCATTTCACTCCTTTTGTGTTTTTCACACCATCGTCAGCTGGTGGTCTTTCACTGAAGTCTGAGTGGCAACAAATCTCAGGTCTTCAGGACTCTTTTCCCTATTCAAGCCGATCTTAACAATGCTCTAATTTCTATTTCCTCAAGTCTATTTTAAAAGCTTCTGGAAACCCTTCCAAGCGCACCAACTACTATTGGCATCATCGTTCGTCACCCTCACGTTACACGTCTTTTTATTTATAATTTATAATTACTCTTTTGAGAGTTTTTCACACCAGCATTAGCTGATGGTTTTTCCAAGAGTTTGAATGATAACAAGTCTCCTCAAGTCTCCCGGACTCTTCTCAGTTTTCAGGCCGATCTTAACAATGCTGTAGTTTGTATAGTCAACACACGTCCTCTTCTTTCCAAGTTCTCCAGTCGCTGTTCCGAACCTTTGGTTACTGTACCGATTACTATTAGTATCACTGATACTTTCATGTTCTATAGGGTTTTCAGTTCTCGGGCAAGGTCCACGTACTTATCTCTCTTCGCTTTCTTTCAGTTTTACTGTGTGGTCAGCCAGAACTACAAAGTCTACACTTCGGCAAGTTGTCTTCTTTTTTGTGACTATCACAAGGTCTGGACGTCTGGCAGTGATTATATAATCTGTTTGCATTTCAAAATCCCAAAAGTTTTTTTTTCCAGGGCGAATTCTGTGTTGTGCAAGTACCATTTGTTCGTATGGTCAAATTTAAACTTCTTGCACAATTTCTACTGGATCAGCTTCCCCAGTCAATTGTGTCTAATCTTATACTCTTTTTGCGCTAATTCGTTTATTTTGCAGGATTCGTTTATTATGTGATTTATCGTTCCGTTTCTATCACCAGATAATCATTCTATATTTTGCTGCTTATTATTATTATTATTATTATTATTCTATGCACCGAGTCTATAAAGGCTTACTCAGCAAAAGGGGACCTCTTGGTCGAATGACAACGTAAGCAAGAAAATTTCCGTCACCAAACGACCCTGACTCTGTGCCTATCCTGTTCAAACTTAGATCTCTCTATACTCTCTCAGCGATAGTGATCTCTGTTTATTTACAAACATATCAAATCATATATGCAGCTCATTAATATTCCACATTTCGGAAAATAGTTGAGCATTATATCTTTATATACATATATATATATATATGTGTGTGTGTGTGTGTGTGTGTGTGTGTGTGTGTGTGTGTGTGTGCTGGCTGTTTCAAAGATTTATATCATTTGATTGGTTTGGGTTGGTTGGATTTTATAACATATTAACCGTTGTACGTTATTTAATGCCAAATGATCTTTATGCATATATATCAAATGTATATATGATTTGTAAACACATTTTGTTGATAATATTCTTAAACGAGTCTGAGCTATTTTTTGCGTACAGTTAAATGGTTTCATATATTGCTATAGAACAGTCACAATTTAACGTCAATCATTTGTTTACACATAATCAGTTCCCCATAGATAGGAGTCTGTCAGGTTCTACCACTCCATGCCTATGTGGACCTGGGAACAGTAGCAATAAAAGGGTATTCCACATTCTCCAAATCTCCAAGGCTGGAGACCCACCATCAGATTATTTAATGTCATATCTAGGACACACGGTGAGGAGTCTTACCCGTCTGCAGCAATGCAGTTGGTGTATATATCATTTGAGAAGTACAGGGTATTTAAGAAAAATTGATATCATTTCGTGATCTAATAACTTGACCAATTCTCGTTTAGATAATCTCGAATCTTAACAGCATGTGTAAAAATAACTCAATATTCCGTGTTTTATGTTAAAACGCGTTTACTTTTTTTAGAAAATGGCATTTCTGTACCTAAGAAGAAAAAAACACATAAAACATTACACGTAGGATTTCGAGTTGTTGGTTCATGTGCCGTTAAAATTTGAAATCATCTGCACAAGAATTAGTCAAGTTATTAGAATATAAAATGATATCAATTTTTCTGAGAATTTTTGAAATATATCGAAGTATTGGTTGTCCCACCATCACGCAAATATTACCGGGATAATACATTTTCAGTTACGTTTAATCTCACTGGATGCTCCATTCTAATGGCCTTATAGCAGAATTCGCTTAGCTAAGTAAAAGCATATATAGGGTGCTTTTCTTATAACTGTCTTAATTGCAATTATTTAGACTAGTTAAACTCAATTATTATATAATGCGTCTATTTTCAAAGACGTTGATTGAATAACCCAGGAATTAATCATTTTTTTTCATTTTCTTCATTCCATTTAATAGATCAGAAATCGACTCTAAGTTGTCTGAAATTGACTGATTTTCCTCGATTGTTTACAGACGGAAAGATGGACAAAAAAAAGATTTTTAAAAATCTATATGAGCCCCAAAATTCTATTGGCAATTTAATGAACTTTTGCCTTCGAAAAAAATTTCACATCGATCCTCGAAATTACATCGACTCATATTTATTCTACCAATTAATTCCATGTTTATATCCTAATTTAATTCTTAACTCTAGGCGAATTTGGAGAGAGAGACAGACAGATAGACAGACAGAGAGAGAGAGTGAAGATATCAAGGAAAGATATTTAGGTTTTAAATTAATTTCACGCTACAATTAGATTATGAATGACGTCATTTTGTTCGACATGGCTTCTTCAGTCAGTTTATTTAGTTATTCAATTATTTCATATTCGATTTATGTATTTAAGTATTTCTATTGTGAATTAGGTTTCCCCAGCATCGACACACTTTTTTTGTGACAGGCTTTACTTGTAAATATCGTTCTTTTCATTTACCATTTCGTCTTTCCGACGTAAACTGGCTTGTAGGCTTCCGGAGAATTTTATAGAAAATTACACAATCAATATCTAATACTTTTTTTTATAAAAAATTAATTTCCGTCTAAATCAAATAGCCATGTCGAATCACTTTGCTTTAATACACCAACTAGATCCCCCTGCGAAGGGGTACGACCACCCTCCTTAACGAGATGGAAAACTCAACAGTGTATACAGTGATCTCCATCACTAGAGAACGAACCAGCGACCACAGATTGCAGAGCCAAAACTCTACAACTGAGCCAACAGTACAGATCGCACACATGTGACGCCAAATTAACTAGTTATAGTAATCGTCGGCCAATTAACCTGAATATGTCTGGTAAGTTACATCCGTACTCTTTACAGAGGATAAGTTCACCTCCAGGGCCATGTCTTCCCAAGAGGAATTATTATTACCTCAAGGATGTTGATGTATATTTTTCTTTTTTAAATAGAGGTTAATTGTTATGTGTTCGCCAGATTTTCTGATCATGGTAATTCAATTCACAATATAATTCCTCTACTTAAAAAAGAAAAATATACATCTATTTTCTTTTTTTTTTCTTTTTAAAGCAATTTTTTCAGAAGATTTTTCTATAAATCTAAACTCTGCATTGTTTGAGATTGGCTTATAGCAAAAATCATCTTAAACTCTCAAATATGTTAGTTTTACATCTGGTCCACCTTCAGCTTATCTACAAATACTAATTATACACTGAGATATCATATTCTAACTTAAAACTAAGCAAGGCATTACTTATTGCACTTAGTTTCCCGCCATAACGAAGGGATCAAGATTTTATGCTTTTATAGATTCGAGATGGTTAGCGAGGAGAGATATCAGGAGAATAATTTCAAATCAATCCAAAGAAAGAAAGAAAGAAAGAATGAGCAAATGAAACGGAAGAGACTTTAAAACATCCTTGATTTATTGCTAATAGCCTTTTGAACATAGTATAAATTTTTGACAAAAGTTAAAACGTAAAATGTTTCCGCGGGGTGGGGGTATGTGTTGCTTTTTTTGTGTTTTTCTTTTTGATTTTTTGGTAGAATTCTATGCGTGAATTGAAATTTTACCAAAGAAAGTGGACAATTCGAAATATTTACAAAGAAATGAGGTTGTAAAACATCCCTGACTAAATAACTTCGAATAGTTCGTTTTCTCCTTGTTTGTTTGTCTGTTTGTGAAAATTTTTGAATCATGAATTTATTATCATTTCAGGTAGAATTGGTACCGTGCTTTGTAAAACTACCAAATAAATTGGTCAATTGAAAGAAGGAAATATGAGAAACGTGACTGACGTAGGGCTTAAAACATTCATGACAAGTACATTTTTCGACAAAATTTAGGATTATCTTATTTTCGTTTCTCGTAGAATATGAACTATAGTTTACCAAAAAGAATAACAAATTCTGGAGAATTTACAGAGAAATATGTCTTTAAAAAATCTCTGACGTTTTGTTTTCAACAAATGATTAAATGTTGAGTATTTTTGTTTTTTTCTGGAAAAAACTTTATGCATAGATTAAAATGGAACAAAAAAATCGAGAATTCCAAGTATATATGAGGCTATATATCATCCCTGACTAAATTGCTTCAAAAGGTGATTCTTTTTTGACAAAACAGAAAATATAGAAAGAAAGAAAGAAAGAATAGAAAAAGAGATAAATGAAGAAATATCGTAAAAAGAAAGAAGTAAAGAAAAAATTAGTAATAAAAATAAAAATAAATATAAAAAGTTGAAAGAAAGAAAGAAAGAAAGAAAGAATTTTAAAAAAGAAAGAAAAAATAAATACAAATAAGAAAGAAAGAAAGAAAGAAAGAAAGAAAGAAGGAAAAAATTCTAGAAAGAAAGTTAAGAAAAAAATTAAATAGCAGGCAAAAAGAAAAATAAATATGAATAGGAGAAAGAAAGAAAGAAAGAAAGAAAGAACTGAAGCGAGAATAAATTGAAAGGAAATGAATGCTGAAAAAGACAGAAAGAACAGGAAATGAAGAAGATTAATGTGGATAAAATCAATAAAGCAAAAGAGTAATGATATATATATTTCAAAAGGTAAGTAGTAGACGAAAATATTACTGATGCAGATTATGCAGATTATCAAGCACTTCTAACAAATAGCCGAATCTCGACTACATAATCTGGAGCAGGGAAAAAAAACGTCGGTCTTTATGAGAACTCAGATAAGATGGAATTCGTTTGTTTGAATCAAGATAGAGATATCTCATTAAATGACAGTCCACTGAAATTAGTTGACCGGTTCACATACCTCGGTAGCTATATCTCATCTATTGAAAGTGAAACGTATAAGGAAAAGAGTGGATTGCTATGGATAAGTTAACGACCACATAAATATTTGATCTTTCTTATGAAATAAAATGAGAATTCTTACAAGCAATAACCGTTTGGTTTGGTTGGGTTGGGTTTTATGGTATGTCAACCTTTACGGATTATTCAATGTCAAATCCTCTTTATAGATATATACTAAATATATATAATTTGGTTTGGTTGGAATTTATGTCATATCAACCATTGCCGGTTTTTTTAATGGCAATTTCTCTTTATACATATATATATCAAATATATATAATTTGCTTTGGTTGGGTTTTTTGGCATATCAACCATCGTAGGTATTTTAATAGCAAATCCTCTTTATACATGGTTCATTTATGGTTTCATGTATTGCAAAAGAAGAGTGACAATTTAACATCAGTCATTTGTTTACACGCAGTTTGTTCTATTTGACCCGTAGATCAGACCCTATCAGGTATACTACTCCAGGTCCGAGTGAACCTGAGAACAATAGCAATAAAGGGGTACTCCACATTCCCTAAATCTTCAAGGCTCGCCATCAGATGGTTTATTGTCATATCCAGGACTCTCGCCGTTGGGTGGTTCTTGCACTTCTACAGCCCCAACCCACTGGGCTCAGCTGTAGCTGTATCAGTACTACCAATATGGTACTATTTACCCAACCCCTCCGCTCGGGCAGGATATGACACAAGGTCAATTTTTAAGCGGAGTTTAACAGGTTTGAATTCAGAGTTTTCCTTCTCCTAGACTAGTTGCCTCACCAAGGCTGAAGAACCTAGTCCGTCCTACTATTTACCCATAGCTGGAGGGAGAATAAGGGGGTTCATACCTTTCCCAAGGGTATTTGCCCGAAAGTGAACGTAATAGCGCGACTGGAGTACGAACTCGCGTACTACGATTCCGCAGTGCATCGCTTTAACCATTACACCACGAGGACACCCAAACCAATATGGTTGAACCACTAAGACTCTAACGCAACACCAGCAGAAAGAATCGAGATGGGAGCTACACCATGATGCAGCAGGCCGTTTTTGAAAAAATACTGGAAGAAGCACCCCACAAAACAACGCTGCAGAATTACATACCTCCTATCTCACAACTAAATAGAACAATACATGCTGGATACACCAATGTATGTCAATACATTGGATACACCAATGTATGTCAATACATATGGATACATCAATGTATGTCAATACATATGGATACACCAATGTATGTCAATACATATGGATACACCAATGTATGTCAATTAGTAAAAACTTACTTAAATAACTCCGTGTGACCACTTCGTACCGTCTAGAGTACTTAACAAGAGCGATATAGCGATAATGAGTCGAGGAAATCCCTTCTGCAGGTATGCCTTGATGATAATGAGGGCTGTAAATATATATATATATATATATATATATATATATATATTGCAACTCATCACCAATTACCGATCTGTCTACACACACTTTCAAATCCAGCGGCGATGGGTGCGTGGCGAAAGCAACAGGTGTAGGTGAACACTGGCGGTTGTAGTCACAAACCTGCTCGTAGGCGGTCAATGGGCAAGTGGTTGCTCTTTTTCCTGAATCCAAGGGCAACAGGAGAGTTCGGCTGCACCAGTGAGCATCCTCTTAAGGACAGCACTGCTGGGGGAGGGGGTTAGAAAAGGTACCCCAGACAAATGCTTGCCCTTCTAGTGTCTGGTCAGGTTACCGCGGTTGACGGACTCATCCTCATAGCGGTCGAACAACAATGCAAAAAGAAAAACACAAAAGGATTATCCTTGGGGCATGGAATGACCGAACCTTACTGAATAGAGCTATTACTTCAAGACCTGAAAGAGGAACAGCGCTTGTCGGAAGGGTAACTGCAGCGTAACCGAGTAGATATAGCCGCACTCAGAGAAGAGGGAGGTAACTACACCTTCTTCTGGAAAGGAAAGCCGCAAGCAGAAAACCGGATTCACGGTGTTGGGTTTGCCATCAGAACAGCTTTGCTGAGGAGCATGCCTGTGCTACTAGTTGAAATCAACGAGCGCCTCGTGAAACTGCGCATCCCCCTCAGCAGGATCAGATACGTCACTACTTACGCCCCTACGATTGCAAGCCCAGATGATGCCAAGGAACAATTTTATGAACAGTTTGATCAAGTCATCAGGTCAACCCCACCGAGCGACACACTAGTCATCCTTGGAGACTTTAATGCGAGGGTGGGAAGGGACTACAGCAGCTGGAAAAGCGTTCTGAGCAGACACGGAGTCGGCAAGATCAATGACAACGGCTTTCTCCTCCTCAGCAAGTGTGCAGAGCACAGCCTCTGCATCACCAACACCTTGTTCAGGATGGTAGACAAGTACAAGACCACCTGGATGTACCCGAGGTCAAAACACTGGCACTTGATAGACTTTATCATCGTCCGCCAACGAGACATCAGGGACGTCCGTGTAACCCGTGCTATGAGAGGCGCTGAGTGCTGGACTGACCACAGACTGGTCAGGGCTGTACTGACGTTGCACATTGCACCGCCCCACGGAAACCGACCCATTCTACCGGGCACGATTCCAGCAAACGAGAAGCTCCAAGATCGTGAGGCCACCGACGGCAGCCCTGAGAAATGGACCTCTTTCAAAGAAACAGTCAGTGAGACTGCGAAGTCCTTGGAGTGAAGACCAGAACCCATGAAGATTGATTCGACGAGAATAACGAAAAGATCAAAGATGCCATACAGGCCAAGAACAAGTCTTACATAGCGCGAGAAGTTTAAGGCCCTCCAGGCTAAAGTCCAGGCTGATCTTCAAGCAATGCAGGACCAGTGATGGCGGGACAAAGCAGCTGAAGTCCAACACTACGCTGATACTCACCACGCCAAGAAATTTTTCAGCTCATTGAAAACTTTTTTAGCCCCTCTGCAGCGTCTCACAACTGTAGTCAGACAAGAAGACGCTCATCAAGGACTAGGAGGGTCTCAGGAAGCGCTTGCGGGAGTACTTCAGCACTCTGCTGAATCATCCCTCGTCAGTTGACTCAGGCACCCTGAATCAGATCCCCCGACAGCCCGTACGAGTTTCTTTAGCAAACCCCCTACCATCGAGGAGATCAAGAATGTGATCCACCAGACAATTTCCAGCAGAACATCGGGAAAGAGTGGTATCCCTGCTGAGATCTACAATGCAACGAGGCCTTCCACGATGTCCTGCTCACTGTCTGGGAAGAGGAGATGATGCCAGACGACTTCCGCGACATCCTGAGCGTCTCCCTCTATAAGAAAAAGGGAAGTAAGTCGGACGGCGGGAACTACAGGGGTATTTCTCTCCTCTCATTTGCAGGAAAGATCTTTGCGCGAGTGATCTCTAACAGACTCCCCACAGTCTCCGAACAGACACTCTCTGAGGCACAGTGTGGCTTCAGGCCTGGCAAGAGCACTGTAGATATGATATTCGCTGTGAGACAACTTCAAGAGAAGTGCATTGAACATAAGAAATCCCTCTACTCAGTATTCAAAAGTTTTGACACCGTCAACAGGGAGGCACTTTGGACAGTCCTTGAACACATCGGGTGTCCTCCGAAATTGGTGTCGATGATCAGGCTCTTCCAGGACGGCATGACTGGCCAGGTCGTCTCCAATGGTAATGTGACGGATGCTTTCGTGATCAGCAACGGCGTGAAGTAGGGCTGTGTACTACACCCGGTCCTCTTCAACTTCTTTTTCACCTGTATGCTCTCCCATGCTGTCCAAGATCTGGAGAAGGGTGTTTACATTCGTTACCGCTTGGATGGCTCCCTCTTCGACCTGCGTCGACTCACAGTAAAGACTATGAGCCTGCAAAGTCTCCGCCAAGAGGTTCTCTTTGCCGACGACTGCACACTAATGGCCCACGAAGAAGACCTGCAGCGGACGCTGGACCGCTTCTCCGAGGCATCCAAGCTCTTCGGCCTGACAATCAGTCTCGGAAAGATGTTAGTCGATTAACAAACCTAATATACATTTATAAAGAGGATGTAACATTATATAATCTATAATAGTTGATATGACTTAAAGTCCAACCAAACCAAATCATATATATTGAATATATATTTATAAAGCGGATTTAAGCTATAATGGTTGATATGCCATAAAACCAAACCAAACAAATATACAAGGCGCATTGAATAAGTTTCCAGACTTTTTTCGTATGGGCACTTTTATTGAGAGTACACACATGAAACTCTAGTCCCCTTCAAAGTAATCTCATCCGGTTGCAATGCACTTGTTGTACTGTTCCAACAACTTCTGGAAGGCCCCATGGAAGTCCTCTTGTGTGAGCGTGTCAATGACCTTCGTCTCAGCCTCTTTCATCTCCTCAATTGTCTCATAACGACAGCCTCTAAGTTTTACCTTGAGTTTAGGGAATAACCAAAAGTCACTGGGAGAAAGGTCTAGACTATAGGGAGGCTGAGGAACTGTGTTGATGCCCATCTTGGTCAAATAGTCTGTGACAAGGATGGAGTCGTGGACTGGTGCATTGTTCTCGTCGAAACACCACTGACCCGATTTGAAGAGTGCTGGCCTCTTCCGACGGAATCTCTTCCTGAACTCCCTTAAAACCTTAACATAGTATTCCTTGTTGATTGTCAGTCAAATGGGAACCCAGTGCATGTAGATCATGCCAGTGCTGTCAAAAAAAGGGATCACCAAAAGTTTATGAGCTCATCCCTACTTCTCCAGCAGTGTCCGGTATGTCTGGTTTGTCTAACTTGGATTGTTTTCGTGATTGGTGGTGGGTGGCTGTAGAGCTGCTGCTTTGTTGGGTGCTGCCTCCAGGACTGGTTCAATAATATTCCACAGCCACCTACCACCCATATATATATGTATATATATATATATATATATATATATGTGTGTGTGTGTGTGTGTGTGTGTGCGTGTGTGTGTGTGTGTGTGTTCGTACAACGAGAAAACGAAAATGTGTAATTACAACTATGAATAATTAAGGTTTTAATTTATATTCACAGTTATCAATTATGTCAGTGGTTTCTATGCGTTAAGACATTTTTTAAATGCTAACAAAATACAATAAATTTCCGGTTTGTGCTGGACTTCGAATACAGAATCAAAAATAAATTGCTATAATAAAGATAAAATCAAATATCAATTGTTATAATAGAAATATAAATATTATTCATTTTCATCTTGTTGCTGGCTCATTTTGTATGACTGAATAAGCTCATGAGTAGCTCAGAAATTATTCTTTTAATTATATCTGTATTTTATGAACTTTAAAATCTTAGTACTCTTTGTACTCAAAACTTAAATTAATAGCCCATTTTCAAGTTGGTTTTATGGCATATCATACTTCGTGGGTTATTTAATACCAAAGCCATTCTTCTATAATAAGGACAGTTGAATTATTTAACCCATAGCTGGGAGAATAAGGGGGTTCATACCATTCCCGAGGGTATTCGTACGATAAAGAACGTAATAGCGCGACTGGAGTTTGGACTCGCTTACTACGATTCTGTAGTGTAGAGCTTTAAACATTACACTACGGTGACATTCCTTACCTAGTTTGTTACAAGTTAAACATGATTTTAACACTCCTACTTATACATAAAATACCATTATCATAAGTCGAACTCATAGGACAGATTTCTTTCTCTCTCTCTCTCTCTCTCCATCCGACCAAATCTGTCATCACTCTTTGCAGGTCCTCTACACGGCATCAGGTGTTCGCATAGAGCTGATGTGCGTTTTTGCTTGTTGCGCAACAATAGTGTGTCCATATATAGGAATCCATAAGAGAACGTCATGTGTAGGTTTGTCCTTATTCATCACTTCTCCAGCAGTGCTCTGTGTGTCTTGTGCATCTTTCTTGAATAGTTTTTGAAATGGAGGTAAGGATCTGTATAGCAACTGTTTTGTTGGGTGCTGCTTCTAGGATTTGTTCAAAACAGTATGTAGCATTCTTGTATTGTTGCAATCTAACTTTTCTCTCTGGTATTTTGTTATAGACCGGAAGGTACTACCATACAATACGGTTACGGCTTGTAAGAATTCCCGTTTTATTTTATCAGTGAGATTAGATTTCCATACGATTGATGATCTATCGATAGCAGTTCATTTCATTCTAATGCGTGGTTTGGTGTAGTTTTATGTTTAGAGGCATATCAACCTCTGTGTGTTATCTAATGCAAAAACCACCCATGCAAAAATACTATAGAGGTACTATTCAGTCCATATCTTGCGGGTGGTTAAGGGGTTTCATAGCTTTCTCAAGGGTATTAGTCTCCAATAGCGCAACCGGAATTCGAACTCGCTTACTGCAATATCACAGTCCCGCACGTTAGCCACTACACCATGGAGAATTTCCCCAATGAGATATTTCTACTGTTTACTAATTTCAGAGGCTTCCTATTTAAAGAGGGGGGGCTCAAAATAATGTAACAAATTTGAATTCATCAGTCACATAACCTTGTCTCGCAACACAGTAATGAAAACATCGGTTATTTTGGTAATATGAGGCTTTATTGGATTGTACCACGGCATTATAAATGGCAGACTGCATCTCTTACGGAGCGTTAATACCCCTCTCCAAATAAAGATAGTACACTGTATGACACTAAATTGCATCTAAGAATAAGTCTCCAGTTCTGAAATATCAGAAAAGTTTGAAGTTACCGTTTTATTGCCATCATTCTTATATCTGACCAGGAGTGGTAACATCTTATAGAGTCCCGTCTATGAGTAATATATATATATATATATATATATATATATATATATATATATATATATATATATATATATATATATATATATATATATATATATATATGTGTATGTGTGTGTATCACCAACAATTTAATTCAATATCAATTATTTGTTTCCACACAGTTAAAGGCTCAAACTGTTCTGTTTCTGACAATTCGGTTTAGCATAAGTCAACAAAGTTAAATGATTCCAAGTATTGTGATCTACCACTCAAAATTCATTTAAACATCTGGCATTTGTTTACACACAGTTAGATGATAAAACAGTTCAATCTCTAACAGTTCAGTTTAGCTTAAATATTTTTTGCTCTCAGTTTAAATGTCAAACAATTCTATTCGACCTACACATAAAACCCTTATCAGGTGCTACCAAGCCTGGTCAGGGTGAAACTGGGATTGATGGCAATGCAGAAGTACTCCTCATTCCCCCAAAGCTCCAGCATTACTTGAGCCTCTCGATCAGATTGTTTTGTGTCATATCCAGGTCATTCGTTGGAGAAGTCTTACCCCCTACGTAGAGATGCAGTCGGTGTATTCTACGTCCCTAGCCGATTGGGCTAGAAATTATTTGCATTATGAATAATTACTTGATACTATAATTGTTTACTAAGGATTTTTACAATATCACTTAGTGCGAATTTTTCACAATGACGTTCGTTGATGGTCTTTCACTTGATCTGAGAGGTAGCAAATCTCCTCAGATCTCTTGGAATCTTCTGAGTATTCTTGACAATCTTTACAATACTGTTGTCAAGATGGTCTCGAGTCTTATTCTGATTTCAATTTTCCACCAGGCTTTTTTCTAAGCCTTTCAGAACAGTTCCAAGCGCGCCAAATACAACTGATAAACCCGTCACCTCATGTTTCACAGCGTTTTTAGTTCTCTGGCAAGGTCTAAGTATTTGTTTATGTTGTCGATCTTTCTTTCATTTTCACTATGCAATCCACTGAAACGGCAAAATCCACCAGATGACAATTTCTTCTTCTTCTTCTTCTTCTTCTTCTTCTTATTATTATTATTATTATTATTATTTACTCCTTTAGAGTTTTTCACATCAGCGTTAGCTGTTGGCCTTTCACGGGAGTTTGAGGGACAGCAAGTCTCCTCAAGTCTCCAGGACTCTTCTTAGTATTCTGGCTGTTCTCAACAATGCTGTAGTTTGAATGGTCTCCACTCGTCCTCCAACTTCCAAGTCCTCTAGTCCCTTTAATAATCCTTTAGTTACTGTACCGAATGCACCAATCATGATTGGTATAATCGTCACCTTCATGTTCCATATTTTTTTAATTCCTTCGCAAGATCGAGGTACTTACCCTTCTTTTCACTTTCTTTCAGTTTTATTCTGTGGTAAACCGGGGCAGCAAGTTTGTTTTTTTTTAATTTTTTTTTTTTTTTGTTGATTACTATAGAGGCTGGTCTTCTGGCCAAGATTAGGTAATCCGTTACTCCTTTGAGAATTTTTCCACCAGCATCATCTGATGGTCTTTTACTAGTCTTTGAGTAACAGTAAGTCTCCTCAAGTCTCCATGACACTTCACAGTATTCTGGCCGATCTTAACAGTGCTGTTGTTTGGATAGTATCGCATTTTTATTTCCAATTCTTCCAGTCTCGTTACTAATCTTTTGGTGATTGTACCGAGTACGCCATCACTAATTATTATTATTATTATTATTAGTTACTTGAAACCATATAAATCTGTGCATAGGGTTTGTATAAAGACTATTTACTTGACCCGATACCGTTATGTCGGCTGAAGCTGTAGAATACGCCGACAGCGCAACTGCAGAGGAATAATACCCTCCTTACTCTCCAATGAGTGCCCTAAGTATGACACGAAACACCGATGTTCCTATCCTGGAGCTTTGGAAAATGTGAAGTGCCCAATCACTGCCATTACTCCCAGGTTCATTCTGACTCAAAGTATTAGTACCGGTTAGGTTTCCATCCATGTGTCAAATAGAATTGTTCAATCATTTACTAAGAATAATTATTAAACTTTTGAATACATACAGTTGAGTGCAAATTATTTGTATTAGATAGGAATACTTACTAAATAGAATTACTTATGTTAAATACCAAAACTTGAGACCATGTAATGGTTGACAAACAAATAAGATACAACAAAATGTTAAACTAAAAAGTCCCTGTAGCCTAGTGGCTAAAGTGCTAAACCACGATCTCGAAATAAGCGAGTTCGAACTCCAATCGCCCAATTGTGGTCTCTTTCGGTAGTGGTGTTTTCGTTTTATAGCATATCAACCTCTGTGGGTCATTCAATACCAAACACATTTTATACATATATATGATATGTATAATTTGAAAACAATTACAATAATTTCGACCATTTAGTGCTTGTTCTATAGGAGCTGGAAGCAGTTTATTTTTTTAGGTACTCTATTATTGGAGGAGCAGGTACATCTTTGAATGGCAGGGTGAGGTTTGTTGCATGGAAAGATTTCTCGCGATTTTTTTTACATATTGTTTACAGTCAACCAATATATGATTGACTGTGAGTAGCTGATTGCAGCAGGTACACTGGGGGGTCCAGTTTCCCCTTTGAGCATATAGGCATGTGTTTGGTATGTGTGTCCGATTCTGATTCTGCTTAATATTATATCTTGTCTTCGGTTAGGTAATGGTTCTCCGGTTTCTAGTTTGATACTGAGTTGATGTCCATATAGTTTGTTATTTGGGAACATGTCCCATAATGTTTTCCATTTTCTTCTTATGCATTGTTTAATTTTAGTTTTGTATTCTGAGAATCGAAGTTTAAAACTTGTTATTGTCATTTTAGTTGCTTCTTTTGCAAGTTAGTCAGCCTTGCAAAAGAAGCAACTAAAATAACACTTTCGGGTTAATAGTCTTGGTAAGATATAATTCCCAAGTATGGGTTAAATTGTATCACGGCTGTCTTTCTACAAGCATGCTTTTGGGATTAAATAACCCATGAAGGTTTATATGCTATTAAACAAAGAAACCAAATGAATTAAATAGTTAGCATCAAACTATTCGTTTAAAAATCATATGTGCGTGTGTTAACATGTTTTGGCATTAAATAACACACGTGAGCTATTATGACATAAAATAATAACCAACCATTGCAGCTATTATCATTTACCAAATTTTATAATTATTATAAGATGCTAGAAACCATATAATTACTTACAAATTGTAAATGGTAGGATATTTGAACCCATATTACTGTATTCAAATAGATTAATATTTTAGAGTTTAAATGGTTACATTAAACCCTTTAATTGTGTATAAATCTATAGTATTTGAGAGGAATACTTAAAACCATGCAGAACTCTGTCGGTTAGGCCAATAGAATGCATTGACTGCATTTCTACTGAGGGGTAAGACCAATCCATCAACGATTGTCCAAGATATGACACTTAACCATCTGATGGTGAGGCACCAGTCCTGGATTTTTATAGAATGTGCGGTACTCAATCATTGCCATTACTACCTGGTCCACTCTGATCCTGAGTGGTAGAAATTATTAGGGTCCAATCAATGGTTCAAATAGTAATATGTAATCATATGTAATCATAGAAATATGAGAAGAAGAAGAAGAAGAAGAAGAAGAAGAAGAAGAAGAAGAAGAAGAAGAAGAAGAAGAAGAAGAAGAAGAAGAAGAAGAAGAAGAAGAAGAAGAAGAAGCAATTAAAAATTCATCACCTTATCCATTTATTCTTTTTATTTTGATGATGATTCTTAGAGAGAATATGTAAACTAGGCTTGGGCAACCTTTTTCGAAAAATGTGTCGCATGAAACATGACTCATAATAAAACCTGGCCGCGCAACGAAAATAAATCAAAGTCATTTTTCTTCAAAGGTACCTCTCACTCATTTTCGCAACAGAAGACTATTTGCATAAGCATTTGCCAACGAAATACAAAAAAATACATTCTTTTCCTCTTCAGTAAAAATGTTCTTTCTTTAAAAAAAAGATTAAGTCTTAGGCAAGCACTGCAGGCCGCATAACTCATTTAGAGTCATGTCTTTTAAACAAAAATACTTAATCGCATTATAACTGACATCAAATTGTTCACAAATAGATATAGCCCAGCCGGCTGGAGCTGTAGAATACACTGACTGCATCACTGCAGAGGGGCAAGATCCCTCCTAACAGGTGTCCTGGATATAACACTAAACAATCTGATAATGAAGCTCCTCCAATCTTGGATCTTTGAGGAACGTGGAGTATCTTTTCATTGTCATGGATCCCAGCTCCACTCTGGCCCGGAGTGGTAACAACTGATTGGTTCCTATCTATGAGTCAAACAAATGACTGATGTTTGATTGATTCGTTAGTGATACAAAGCCATACTTGGAACCATTTAACCAAGTGTTTGGTTTAGTTTTATGGTATATCAACCATTTAATGTCAAAACTTGTTTTTATATATATACTAAATATATGATCTGTGTACACACTTTGTAGATGCACACAGATAATTGATCAAGCATTTCTATTTCTAACTATTCTATTTTGCAGAGATACAGACGCTGTATTCTACAACCCCAGCTGGCTGGACTGGGGATATTAGAGTAACCATGTCACATGACTAGATATTTGTATAAACCAACGAAGTAGGAACAGGTGGTGATCAAATTCAAACTGATACAGAGAAAAAGAAAAAGAAAAAGTGAGAGAGAGAGAACGAGCTACGGTTGGATAGTCATTTCTCCTCCCTACATTGTTTTTCTCTTTGCCTAGCCATCTTCTTGAGACGGGGGTCACTCCATCTAAACCACCCAACAATGTTTCTCGCTGCTATATTCTTTCTTTTTGTGTGCACACATTAATTTATTCAACTTCTGACATCTTCTAAATTGCCGGCCGTGCAAATTCAGGAGCTGTCCCTATAAACCCAAATGGAAAATTATGACCGCACAATTTTTGCTGGGCTTGAAACCTAGGCTGCATCCGACTAACATATTTAAAGTAAAAATCTTATTCTAGAAATCGTTGTCATATTACTTCTAATGAAATCGAAGCCCTCATATGACCCTCAAAGTTATTGCAAGTCGATCAAAATCTGTTGACCTCAGCGGGACATAATCTCATTGATTGCAACCGTTTAATGCTCGTTAAATAATCAACACTTTTCGAACCAAATAAAAGATTTGGCTGATATATCATTGAAAATTACCTTTGTTAGATAAAAGGCGACCTGAAAACTTCGATTCTTCTGTACGGATACCAGTCTCGGTATTTGTCGAACATCCCACGTACGTGCGAGTATGACACAAGGCTTTTTTTTATTGTGGGAACCAGGCACAGGGCCGTAGCCCACACACGCCTGGCGGTTCCAAAAATGTCTTGACCCTCGTCAGCGTTCTCCTAAAAAAGGGCGTCTCAGGCACCAGATGATAAACCTAGCCCCTTCGAAGCCTGGGGGAGATGGCCCCTTAAGGCTCAAGGGGAGCCAGAGTTAGCGCGCGTGACATGAACGCCGGCTTCCCGGAACTCCTTGCCAGGTGACCTCGACCGACTACCACCGATGCCAGGACATACCCAACTTTAACTGTGAACCGAGAAACACAGCCAGCCGAAGTGTGTCCCAGTCGAGTGGGCCAGAATTGTAAGTCAAAAAGAAATGCCAAAAACTACGCAGCTTGTATTACTTGGCATGGAAGATCAATAAGTAGCCACAACTGCTGGACTCATTAAACACCTACTAAATTTTCCAACACTTCATGACGTATTAAGCCGCTACTGACTTTCGTAAGAGAAGTATTTCTAACTTAAATATCCGGTATATCTGAAATCTCAATAAAAATCACCATTTCAGTGAGAAAAGTATTTTTATTGACGATGGACGTTCAATAAATAAGAGGAATCTAACTATCAATCTATCTATCTATCTATCTATCTATCTAAGAGAGTCATTCAATAAATAAGCGGATTGCGGGGGGCACTAAAAGCATTTTTTGATTTTTTTTTATTGTATATCAACTCTTGTAGGTTCTTTAATGCCAAACTCATCCTTTTATTAGAAAAGCTGTTATAGTACATAACATATAGATGCAGGTAATAAGGGTTTTCATACCTTTCCCAAGGGGTGGTACTTGTAAAATTTACAACTCTTACTGTTCATTTTGGGTTTAATAAAACCATCGAGCTAAATTTAAAATAAGTACCTGTTTTGTTTTGTTTTTTTGGAGGGGTGCTATTATTTGTTGAGGTCTTGAAATTAATGTATCATTAATCAACTAGTGTATAATTAGTAATTGGATAGTTTCCAGAAAATAACTAGGGACTTGATATTTTGTTTGGATTTCAAACTCGTGGGTGAACATTTTTCCTCAAATTCTATCGTGGTGAATTTTGGAGCATGAAATTCTGTTGCAACTTAATACGTCAAGGAATGGTGGAAATTTTCGTAATGCTCGTCTTATCACCTATCTGACTTTCGATACATCACAAACACATAAAGTGTTAGAAAATCTTTTAATTAACATAATAATCAACCGTCTATCCGTCCCTTGTCCAATTGGCTGTGGCTGTCAAATACACCGACCGCACCTCTGTAGAGGGGTTATCCCCCCCAAAAAAAAGATATGACACTAAACACTCTGATGGTTAGATTCCATTGATGCGGGAGATTTAGAGAATGCGGAGTAATCCTTTATTAATATCACTCCCAGGTCCACTCTGGTCCTATCAATAGGTTAAATAGAACTAAACTGCATATTCATGCTAAACTGGATAGTTGGCATTGGAACCTGTTTGACTAAATTGAATAGCTTGAAATAGAAATGTTTTTGACAATTAAACTGTGTACTTACATTTAAACTGCGTACTTATGCTAAACTGAATTGTTTGAAATGGAATTGTTTCTTACATTGAAACTTACGCGAAACTGAATTGTTTAAAATAGAACTGTATTGACATTTAACTGTGTGTAAACAAAATCTATACACAACTGAATTCTTTGAATTAGAGCTGTTTGACTAAATTTAATAGCTTGAAGTAGAAATGTTTTTGACAATTAAACTGTGTACTCATGCTAAACTGAATTGTTTGAAATAGAACTGATTATTTATATAAAAATGGATTTCCCATTAAATAAGCTACAAAGGTTCATATGCCATAAAACCCAAACAAACATCTGTCCGTGCTACTAGGTCTTCGCCATTTTCGGCTTTTGACTTCGAGCAGAATTTCCGAATTTAGTGCGATGAAAAAGTGTTATGCGTGCTTAGAATACACTGATTGTAACCCCTAAAGAGGGGTTTAGACCCCCTTCCAGAAAAGGGGAGTTCTAAAAATGACACTTGTTGTATATGATGTTGAGGGTCCAGTTCGGGAGATCTGAGTAGTGAGGAGTACCCTTTCGTTGTCATTACTCCCAGGTCCACTCCCGCCTGGAATAGTTGTACTGGTTAATGTCCTGTCTATGGGTCACATAGTTTTGTCCCAAAATTATACACATTCGATAACAGCTTAAGCATTTTAAGTAATTATTTTCGTCTTTTAAATAATAATTATTTTTAATTATAATTTTGTATTTCAAATAAAAACCTTTTTAAGTAATTATTATTTTCTTTTAAACAATGATTATCTTAAATAATACTTTTTGCTTTTTATGTAATAATTTTTTTTTATCATATTCATTGTATTTCAAATAATAATCATATTAAGTTATAATTTTTGTCTTTTAGATAATGATTATTGTAAGTAATCCTTTTTGTATTTTTTTGTATTTTCTACTTGAGGAAATTATTTTAGATTATTATTTTGAATAATACATTTTCCTATTTTAAATAATAATTATCTTTAATAATACTTATTTTAGATGATACTTTTTTATTTCAAATAATTATCATTTTAAATGACATTTTTTGTATTTTGATTAATTGCTATTTCAAATAATATTTTTTTCTGTTTCAAATAATAATCATTTTAAGTAATACTTTCTTTTACTTTAAATAACACTGATCTTAAATAAGACTTTTTGTAATTTAAATAACATTAATTCTAAAGGCATAATATACTCGAGGGATGAATGACTTCGTAGAATGAAGAACGCTTCATTTTTAGCCACTAAGGGATTTTTTTTTCATACTGCATGCAATGATCGACAGTAAGCTTCAACCAGTTAAAAGATAGATATCGTGTAATGAACGACCCTTTGTTCTTGAGGTGAAATATTATTCATTGAAAGTCGTTCATTACATGTATATACACGGAATGCATTTTGCATTTTACATGATAAATAAAAAGTAAAGTTGGCGACCATAGTTGAGGGGGACCTGAAGGCTCAATTTTCATAGCTACAACACCAAGGTGTAGGGGGCGCTACTCCTTTCCATGGATTGCTCCACTTTGCCCTTTATCCTTGCTTTATAATGCTGAGTGTTAAGCAAGGAAGTATCAAGTACCATTTTTGAGTCTTTGATATGACTCGACCTGGGATTGAACCCCGGTCTTCAGGGCCATTGGCAAACACCCTAACCATTATTCCAATATCCGGACCGGACTTTTAACATAACTACTTTAAATAATTAAAATATAAGAGAATAGACAGCAGATTTGTTAGTCCCCATAACGGATACATGCTGAAATAATACTATCACGTTTTATGAATATAGTGCTAAGACTAAATAAGTATAAGCTATAGGTATCGTCTGTTGGTTTAATATAATCATTACAGCAAGAGATTTACTTTGTTGTTAGCCCATCTTCCAGGCCCTTTCTGATTGCACTAAAGTTATATAAGTTGTTAATCACTAAAGTGATTATCAACATCCAGCTTACATCCCAGTGGTGTAGATATTTATTAACTTCTTGTCAATGACTTTTTCAATTACTTTTTATCGATTCCATGTTTTCCTTGGAATATGTGTTTAAGGAAGTGCGCATCTATACTCAAAATTGGTGCCTGTCTGAGTGAACTTGGCTGGCTAGCTTTTCCAAGATGGCTCGGTGGATTTTATTCAAACTTTGAAGGGATACTCATCAGGATGATGTGCCCATAAATGTGCTCGTGGTGTAATGATCATTGTCGTAGGAAATGGACACGGTGACACGATTTCAAATCCTGGACGAAGCTGACTGCATTTCACATTACACAAATACCTTAGGGGAAGGGTATGAATCCAGTTATTCTCCCTGGAGCAATGGGTGAATAGTAGGGCACACTAGGCTCTTCAACATTGGTGTGGCAATCAGTCGAAGGAAGGAAAACACTGAATTAAAACCAATCAAACTCCCTTTAAAAATTGACCTTGTGTCACAACCTACTCATGGGGGAGTGGTTGGTAAATACATACTCATCAGAATGAGGAAAGTAACCTTAAGAAATTGTGTCAATCTGTTGCATGGCAGAGAAAGACAAAAACACTGATGTATAATAATCTGCTTCTTTTCTTTTTCCTTTGATACCCGAAATATACGTATGAATCGAGAGAAAGAGAGAGAGAGAAAAAGAGGGAGAGAGAGAGAGAGAGTCGAAGACGGTAGAGTTTACACACAGGGGCGAGAAACGTGTTCTCTTTTTTTCAGTAGATTTGAGAGACTTGTACAGGGCTACCTCAAGGCATCGTATCATCTTAGTTTCTCCTCACTTCTCTACTTTCACGAATCTGGCATTGGGCCTTCTCACGGCATCGTATCATCTTAGTTTATCCTTGCATCTCTACTTTCACGAGTCTTGTATATTTCATGATTTTATTTACCTCTCAACCCAAGGTAGACTGGCTTAGGGCCAAAACCCAGAATGACATGCATTCAGTAGCCGCCCTTATTGGTCTCTCCCTGGTCTCCACTCATCTCCGCTGGTTATATAATATACCGGACTCCCGCGCAAATTCTCATGTTCACATCTTCAATCTGCCACCCTACTAGCATGCCTTCCACAGAATTTACGTGGCACTTCAGCTGGGGAACACCTGCATCCTATTTACTTTTGATCTATTTCCTGTTTATTGTTTGTTTCAGCAACGACTTCCTTCTAGTATGCCAATTTACGCAGTATGTCAAAAGGGATCTTCAAGTCAATATCCAACACAAAGAAACAGTACTAAGTGACGAAATCAGTTGATCAATTACATATGCATTAACAAAAACAGCGAGAGAGAGAGAGAGAGAGAGAGAGAGAGAGAGAGAGAGGAGGTTTGCTTTCTTTGTTTAATAAAATGTCCACCTTCGCGGGTTATTTACTAACAAAGCCGTCTTTATAGAAGAACTGTAATGGTTCAACGTGACCCTTTGCTGGTGTAATAAGAAGGTTCTTATCTTTCTCATGAGTGCTCGTCCTAAAGAGTTTGTGTTAAATACGATATCGTAATCCAGCTGTACCTCGGGAATCCTCCAAAAAGTTAGGGAATCACGTTCAATGTACATTCACGTTTTCATTTTATGTAAAGTTGATTTTTAGGGGATATCTTTTGCGCATAGTCCTATCAGATATCTACCATTTTTAGACAGCCTTATTTAATCCACAGATGGAACGCTGACAGTTACCCCCAATGTGGATCAAAGTGAAGCTGGAAGGAATGAAATGAAGTGGTACACTACACTCCCCAGATATCCAGAACTGAAATTTCACCAAATCATATACTACCTAATGGCAAGATACGGGAATCGTCTGTTTCTTATGAATAACCAACCCTGGGACGAGAGGAGGGATTGAGCCTCGCTAATCGAGTCGCTCGCCAGTCGTGTTTATCGTTGCACCAATCGGTTCGTGTGGGTTGGTCGCTTGTCTTCGTCACGTCAGTCAAAGCCGTCTGACACGGATAATGAGAAGCCGGCATTCATATCACGTGTGCAAACACCGGCCCTCAAGAGGCCGTCCATCCAGACTCTGACTCTCTCCAGAGGGGTAGGTTTATCGCATGGCGACTGAGGCACCGATTTTTAAGGGAATGCTGACGGGACCTGAAGCATTTGGGGGAATGCCGGGTGTGTCTGGGCTACGGCCCTGTGCCTGGACCAACCTTACAAGAGGTATTGAGCCACTCTTGCGTTAAGTGGGGCGTTCGACAAATATCAATGAGCCTCTCAAATTGAGTAACACTCTGGCCGTGTTTCTCTTGGCATGGTTTGATTCGTGTTGCTTGGTCGCTTTTCTTCCTCACGTCGGTCCAAGCTAACGGGCACAAATGCCGTGAAAGCCCTGCATTCGTGTCACATGGCTAAGATAGACTCACCTTGGGCCTCAGAGGCCGATCCACGGGCTTTTACCTGGCGCCTGAAGCACTCTTTTTAAGGTCAATGCCGACGGGGCCTCAAAGCATTTTTAGAGCTACCGGCCACGTCTAGGCAATGGTGCTGAATCTGGCTTCCTCGTTAAAAGGGCTTCGCGCTACACTTTTACATGGAGGGATACCAGATAAATATCAACAAGACTAGTGAATGCCACTTGTCAAGTACTGATTCTTCGTTCTCTATATATTGTGTTGTAAAACCGATTTCTTGTTCATACTGCTTGAGATGTTTCTCTTCTTTGCTCTGTTAACTCAGATATAAAAGTTACAACACACCACCATATATAGTTTTGTGTCATAGCCAAGATACTTTAAAAGAAGGGTATTTGTGGAATAAGCACTGTTATGAGACTTAGAATAGCCACACAGAAGTAGATTGTTTGTCTTCGATGAAATTTCCGTCGAGAGACAAACACAGATTTAAGATAACGAATGAATTTTCTTTACTTTTTTTTTTGGTGGGGGGTATTTTATTTCAGGGGAGGATGATGATCTATCTCTGTCACGGCCAAAGAAATAGTATGTCGTTTCTTTAGTTGTAAGTTATTGTTTTTGTTGTTGTTGTTACTTTAATTTTATTTTATTTCATTTTTTAGGTTTGTTTTTCTTTTTTTTTTTTTACCGGGGAAGGGGGTTGGCTTTCGCCTGTTGAATTATTCCATTAAAATTCTAAATCGTGCCAACATCAAATCTTCTCAAATGGAGAAAGTGTTTTGTTATTACCGACTTATTCATACTTTCGTCCATCTTTCCATCTTTACAAGTCTTTCACGTAATGAAATTATTGTTTTGCCCTGGCACATTCAGAATTGCATGCCGAGAAAGCAAAATATTTCAAACTCAACGACGCCATTTGCCAATCTTAGCGTTTGAACATCAAACGGTCGTAAATCTAAGTTAATTTTTCGCAACCGAATTACTCTATCTATCTATCTATCTATCTTTTTGTGAGTGCCAGTTAAACTGTTTCCTTCTTTCAATATTTTCCTGTACTTTTTCCTTTTTTCTTTCTTCCTATTTTTGTTCTTTCTTTCATTCTTTTATCATATTTACCGACACACACACACACACACACACACTCTCTCTCTCTCTCTCTCTCTCTCTCTCTCTCTCTCTCTCTCTCTCTCTCTCTCTCTCTCTCTCTCTCATTAACAATTGTTACAAAGACTGAGATGAAATTTTTCAAGTTTCTTTTATTACAAAGAAAAAGAAGAAGAATTTTACAGAAATAAAAGGGAAAAAAGAAAAATTGGAATCAAAATATCGAATTTTGGCCCTCCACGGGGCTGAAATAATTAAATATTTCCCTTTTGCATCAGTGGTCAGAGTTTTGAAGTTGGTAAAATGCAAGGATTTCAAATACTGATTTTCAAGGCAGGGTTCTCATGCAGCTAATACAATTTAACTTCCTTTTCATACCATCTAGTCACACTAAGTTTCTTTGCTCACAATAAGCTATAAAAAAACCCTTTTATAAATTTGCCATTTCTCCGACCTAAATAGAAGGGCGTTTAATTTCCACCAATTCGACTTTTCCCTTCGAAAGCTCGTATTGAAACATCCAGAATTTCTATCTCTCGAAACCCATGTGACTGTGTCTAGTCAATCGATGAGTGACAACTCAGTTTTTAGGGCTTCTACTATTGCTGCCACGTCCTTTGACTTGTCACCTGTAAATTACCCCTCTAAAAATGTATGATACATCCATTATCTTGAGTGCCGAAAGTGGTAGAAGTCATTACGTCACAGTTTTAATCTAACCATAAATATTTTATATTGGAATCTTTATGAGCAATAACGTAGACTTTGTAAACTATTTAGCTGTTTATCTCTCAGTTAATTTGGTTTGGTTTGGTTTGGTTGGAGTGTATGGCATATCAACCATTGTTGGTTATTTAATGCCAAATCCTCTTTATACATATATATTAAATATATATAAATTAGTTTAGTTGGGTTTTATAGCATATCAACCATTATCGGTTACCTAATGGCAATCTTCTTTATATATATATATATATATATATATATATATATATATATATATATATATATAAAATGTGTATGATTTAGTTTGTTTGGGTTTTATGGTATATCAACCAGTGCAAGTTATTCAATGCCAAATCCTCTTAAACATATATCGTAAACATATATGATTTGTAAACACATTTTGTTGATAACATATTTAAACGAGCCTTATCTCAATTCTTTTGGACACAGTCAAATACTTCCAAGTATTCTATGTATCCCTAACAGTTCAATTAAAACATAAGTGTTTTGTTTCCACACAGATGAACAAATACTTTTTTTTCAAACTATTCAATTTAGCATAAATCATTTGTTTTCATATAGTTTTAATGTCAAACTGTTCTATTTGACCCATTGATAGGACCCTATCAGGTGTTACCATTCCAGACCAGTGTGAATCTTGGAGCAATGGCAATGACTGGAGCCTTGCCATCTGATGGTTTAATGTCATATCCAAGCCACTCGTTGGGGGAGTATTCTTCCCCCTCTTCAGAGATACAGTCGACCTCAACTGACTTGGCTAATAAGTTAATCTATCAACCTATTGGCGTATTTCCATCTCCTTAGGGATTACTCTGTTAAACATATATTTTTCGAAGGTTTTCATGGGAATGGGAAATGGTACTGATTGTTTATATGAGGTGATGTTCACTCAAGTTTGGATTTACTATTTCCGTGTGTTGAGTTGTGTACAACCGAAACCATTCAGCTTCTATTAGCCCCTCTTTGGCAGACCCTTAAAAACTAGGAGTAATTCATTACGCAAGATATGCTTTGAAACATTCTTTGCATGCAATATATGATAAAGCACTTTTTATGTAGGAGGTAAGAGCTTGGGTTTGTTTTAAGGAAAAGGTGGAACGTCAAATCCCTTCTTATATGTATATTTCATGTTGATTTTAAATAGGTTGTTGGCGACCTTAGTCGAGGGTGACCGGAAGGCACCCTTTTCAGTAGTTACTACACTGATCTGTAGGGGAGGGCGATACTCCTTTCCCTGGATTGCTCCACTTTACCCTTGATCCATAGCTGTGTGTTAAGTAAGGAGGCATCAAGTACTATTTTTTAGTCTTTAGTATGACTCGATCAGGGATTAAACTCAGGTTTCAGGGCCATTGTCGAACACCCTAACCGCGTGGCCAATGGACCGGTTTGATTTAGTACAGGGCCATTGGCTAAATGAGTAGAGTGTTCGCCAATGGTCCGGAAGACTGGAGTTCAATCCCAGGTCGAGTCATATCAAAGACTCAAAAAATGGTACGTGATGCCGCCTTGCTTAACAATCAGCATTATAAGGTAAGAATCAAGGGTAAAGTGATGCCATCCAGGGAATGGAGTAGTGCCCTCCCCTACACCTCGGAGTAGTAGCTATTGAAAAAGGAGCCTTGGGGTCACTCTCGACTAAGGTCACTAACTTTATTGATTTGAAATACTAAAACAAAAAGTATGAATACTGTGACATAAAGAGGGAAGGGGGCTAGATTGAATAGATTTATTAAATAGAAACGTAAAGGTTATCTGAAATGGATTTTAGAAGAATGACTCTGTATTATACAAAATGTGAGAATTGACTGAATTGATTTTAAAAGAATGATGCAGTACATCACTAATGGTGAGAATAGAATGGGTCGAATATATAAGTTATTTTTTGGTGAGAAAAGAAAACGTGGACAAATATGTTGTTGTTATTCGGCATGAGGCAGGGAGAGAGATAAACGAATTCATTTTGACTAAACCCACGGAATTGTCCTGGCGAAAATTGATTAAGGAAACATTATTTTGATTATTTCCCATCTGGAGAAACCGACACGCGGGTACAGTCAGGGGTCAAAGCTTAACAATTCTGAGAGATAGGTTATCGAGTACAAGCGTCGTTCGGGAAACGGAAAATATTTTAATATATTGTTTTTCAGAATCCGGAGCCGTGGGAAGAGCTCTCTAATTTTTGATCGTAATGATTTTTTCAAACGATTGTTAATGTCATGATCAAGATATGCCAAAAATAATGGAAGTAGCGCACTTAAATTTTTTTAAGAAAGAGCTGATAAGATTGAAAACATTTTTTTTTAATTTGATAGTTGAATGTTCTAGCTTCATAAAGTATTTCTTAAATAAACAGGAGTAAATTATTCTAATTAATGGTATTATTTTTTGCAAGCCATGCAGATGGGAATAACACAATGGTGAGAAAAAATTGTGTTGTATAGCAGAGGAAGACAACATTACTGAGGTATAAAATATAATCTGCTTCTTTTCTTTTCCTTTTATTACCCAAAATGTACGAACGGGTCAAGTAAGAAAAAATCGAAGACACTTGAGAATGCACATCCGCACACACACAGGAGCTGAGGTACGAATCAACGGTGAACCCTTTTTCCTCCTTCTGTTCGAGTCGAAATCTTCTCTGGTTATATAAACATCTCGGACGCACACACAATCCTCGTGGTCACACCTCTTTCATCCTACCGTCTGCGCAACACACGTGACCACGCTTCCTTCCAACATGCCACCAACGCAATTTACGCGACATTTCCGCCGGGAATACCTGCGTCTTCTTTAATCTAGGTATCAGGTGTTTTTCCCGTTATTTTTGTTCCCAGTGTCCGAATTCTGCATCTGCATCAACATGTGAAAGGGGCCTTCAAATCAATATCTAACGTACGCAATCATTTTGTAATTTACATTCAGCAAAGGTTTGGTTATGCAAATGGGTCAACAGTTAAAAGATTGTTCTTGCAGTTGTGTCGTTGACGCTCTGCGTGAATTATGTCGATGTTTAATCTTGTAGATAATCCCCTTTCTTATTATTTAACACTAAACGAAAATAAATTCGTAGTGCTGTTTCAATATTAGAGAATGTAGAAGTTAATCCATTATTTACTGCAAAGGTATTGATATTTGAAGCTTGTAATACTACCCCTACCTAGCAAGAATTAGAGAATTAGCACACTTAGATAATTGTCCATTAGATGTATTATTTAGCTGTAAATAAATTAATAACAGTTAAGATCAGAGCCGACTCTATGGTTGCTAGTGACCTGGGCAAGCAGATGTTCGGTACCCTTTTTATTTATAAGAATATAAACACGCACACACACACACACACACTCTCTCTCTCTCTCTCTCTCTCTCTCTCTCTCTCTCTCTCTCTCATTAACAATTGATACAAAGATGGAATTTTTTAGTTAATTTTATTATAAAGAAGAAGAATCTTACAGAAATAAATGTGTGTGTGTGTGTGTGTTTGTTATAAATTTGCTTTTTTTCGTCTTAAAAACATCAGATTGAAAAATATCTTATTTGTTATTTTATTTTTTTAGAAGATACTGATGGCGCTTAACACACATAATGTACTGTGAGCAACTGCCCGAGTTACTGGTACCTTGAGCTGGCACTGGTTGAGATGCAAAATATTTTCCCTTTAATAACTGAACAATCTGATTTTATAAAATAGTCCTTCAAGATAGAATTATTTGAATCAATCATAAATATTTTTACAAAGGCATACAGATGAAATCATTATGCGATAACCAAAAAACGAGGAAAAATAGATTGGTTTAGTTTGGTTTAGTTTTATGGCATATCAACCATAATTAATATCAATTCCTGTTTTTAAATATATATTAAGTATGCGATTAGTAAACCCATTTTGGAGGTGCCTGTGGTGTAATGGTTATCGTCGTAGGAAATCGACACGGCGACACGAATTCAAATCCCGGACGAGACTGATTGCATTTCACATAGAACTATGAGGGGGAATAATACGATTCATACCTTTCCCAAGGGTAGTAACCCTTGGGAAAGGTATGAATCCTATTATTCCCCCTCAATCTATGGGTAAATAGTAGGGCAGACTACGTTCTTCAGCCTTAGTGAAGCAACTAGTCTAGGAAAAGGAAAACTCTGAATTCAAACCAGTTAAACTCCGCTAAAAAATTGACCGAGCGGAGGGGTTGGTAAATATGGTAAACACATTTTGTAGATACACACAGTTAAAAGTATTGCTCTGTATCACTAACATCAGTCATTTATTTACACACAGTTAAATGATCAAACAATTCTATTTCTAGTAATTCAATTTAGTATACGTCATTTGTTTGAAGGTCAAACAATTCTATTTCTAGCAATTCAATTTAGTATACATCATTTGTTTACATTTCAAACAGTTCATGTTTTACCCATAGATAAAACCATATCAGGTGCTACTATTCCAGGCTAGAATGGACCTTGGTGAAATGGCAATAAAGGGGTACTCCGCATTCTCCAAAGCTCCAGCAAATATTTTAACATCATATCAGGACACTTGTCGGGGAGGGTTCTTACCCCTCTGCAGAGATGTAGTCATTGAATTCTGCTGCTAGAGCCGACTTGGCTAGTAAAAAAAAAAGAGGAGTCATTGACAAAAAATTAGAATGAATATTTAGTTTTCCACATTTCCGAGATTTTATGACAATTTTAATCTTTCAGTCATGAAAACTAGCAGCCCCCAAATCAGTATATCCACACAGCAAAATTATATTTTAAAAAAAAGCATATTTTAAAACCGAGTAAGATTTTCTATTTGACTCGCCAATTTCTAATGCTGTCGTCTTCACGATCCCGTGACCTGGTTAGGTCGAGGTTTCGCAAACCACGTAGAACGTCTTGATCAGAAATAGCCGACCGGATCCCATTCCTCTCCAGGTTTTAATTCAGTTTACCTTTTCCTTGGCTAGTTGCCATTCTAAGGTTAAAGAACGTTGTCTGCCCCCTCCTACCATTATCATCAACTCTCTCTCTCTCTCTCTCTCTCTCTCTCTCTCTCTCTCTCTCTCTCTCATTCATCGCTCCCTGCATGTCTGCTAAACTACATCCAGTGACCGCACAAAGCTGATGTAAATAAGTTCTTGCTGATTGACCAACATTGGCACGTCCATGTGTAGGGGTCTATACAAGAACATCACTTATGACTTTGCCCTTGCTTCTCCGGCCGTGTCCTGCATGTCTAGTTCGTCTGACTTGGAAAGTTTTAGAGGTAGGAGGTTGGTGGCTGTACAGCTGTTGTTTGTGGGGTGTTGCTTCGAGGATTTGTTCAAAATAGCTCGGAGTATTATTTTCACCGATAATTGGAGGGGAAAATTGTTAGATTCATACTTTTTTCCAGGATTCGTTCAAAACGACACTCATGATTGATGGGCAGTTCTCGTCGAGCTTTTCTCTCAACTTTTTTGTAAGAATCCAGCTAGTACAATTTTACAATAGTACTGATAAAAATAACGGTTGAAAGAATTTCCGTTTTATTTTAACGGGGAAATCAGATTTCCCTATGATCGATAACCTGTCAATTGCAGTCTCCACTTTATTGACAGTACTCCCAGTTGATGAGATGTTGCAATGAGGTATGTGAACAGGCGTACTAACGTCAAAGACTTGTCATTTAATGTAGAGATAGCTCCATCTTGTCTAATGCATAGGAACCCTGTTTGGTCTGAGTTCAAACATAGAAGTAGTTCCCTCTTGCTGCTTGCTCCACTCTATGTAGTATGGATTTGACTTGTGCTGGTGTATTTGTGAGAAGCGCTTGATCATCTACATTGTCTGCATTTGTAATGATTTCCGTGGAATATTTTCTGCTTCTTAACTTTTTTTTAGAATGAGAGTATTTTTTCATTAGATCTATTGACGTTAGTAGTACGTAGTTTTGGCGGATTATAAGCAGATATGGAGTAAATATCTCTCCTTGCAAGACTCCTACAACAATATCAAAGAAATCAGTGTGACTATAAAATGAGCGGACGATTGATTTCGTGTTTTTGTAAAGCATTGTTATAGCAGTAACAGTTTCTTTAGAGAAACCATATGTTAGGATTATTCGCTCTATCTTTCCTCTGTGTATGGAATCAAATACCTTCTAGAAATTTACAAAAGATAGAGTTGCCACCGAATTTTTAGCATGAACTCCTTCGACGATTCGGCAAATAGTCAGAACATTAGAAATTTTGAATTAATTTCTACGAATACCGTTCTGGTTTTTTCTTAGAATCTTCTCAAGTTCTTGTTGGAGGAGATAGAATAGTCAATATTAAAAAGTTTTGGATTGATTTCTCCGAAAATCCTTCTGGTTTTTTCTTAGAATTTTCTCAAGTTCTGGTTGGAGGCGATGGAATAGTCAATAATAGAAATTTTGAATAGATTTCTTTGAAAATCATTCTGGTTTTTTCTTAGAATTTTCTCAAGTTCTGGTTGTAGGCGATGGAATAGTCATTATTAGAAATTTTGGATTGATATCTCCGGAGACTGTTCTGGTTTTTCCTGAATATTTTCTCAAGTTCTGGCTGGATGCGATGAAATAGTCAACATTAGAAATTTTAATAGAATTCTCCGAAAATCGTTCTGGTTTTTTCCTTAGAATTTTCTCAAGTTCTGGTTGGAGGAGATGGAATAGTCAATATTAGAAATTTTGGGTTGATTTCTCTGAAAATCGTTCGGAATTTTTCTTAGAATTTTCTCAAGTTCTGGTTGGATACAATGAAGAAGAAGAGTAAATTAGACCTTATCACTATAGCAGTAAGTGTTATTGTAACGTAATTGAACGGCTCATAGAAAATTGGAAGAATAAATAAATGAATAAACGAATAAAGTAAACAATAGTCAGCAAATAACAAGGGCGAAGCGCTTGTGGTAATTAAAAGTGACTCAGGAGGACTAGAGGTCCAAAAATCGTTCGCGCATATGAAACGGATATGATTCTACTCCCGACACGACAGGCGGAAGTGAGGAGAGTGGACGGCAGGACGCAATAAGGTGAAGGCGTCAGTTGAACTCCAGCCACGAAGTTTTAAGGGACGAAAGTTCACAAGCATCAAGTTGGGGGTGCTTTCCAAAGGGGGCGTTCGGCTGCGCTCGACCCAACGGATAAGCATGTTAGAATCAGGAAAAATTTGAGCTCTCTCTCTCTCTCTCTCTCTCTCTCTCTCTCTCTCTCTCTCTCTCTCTCTCTGTCACCATGACATAGTACTTATTTTTGTCAAGTTGACGGTCGTCTCATGTTTCAATACTTCATTTATTTCACCCGGCGATTGCTTGCTACCTAGAAGTAAATGAACCATTAGTGTATATTAAACAGAGTTTTGCATTCGTCTGCTGGTTACCACGGCTAGGTCATAACGGGTGTGTAAAGTTGATTTAATACTGCTATGGTTCATTATGCCTCTGGAGTTCTAAGGAATTTCGAGATCGCCTTTTTTCGGGAAGCAGAAGGTGCTGCCTTTTGTTTATTCCTCAAATGTGTTATGTATTTACGCAGCGTCACATAACCGAAGAAGTTTGGCCTCAAATGTCACTGTTTTTACACTTCAGGAAGTATTTCTACTTTAGATCTTTTTTAGAACTCCGTAAAAAATGTATTATACAAAATCGATTAATATCTGTTTTTAATGTTTAATATTCGGCAGGAAATAATAAAGCCATGGAATCTTTGGTTGACATAGATTTTTGTTTTGCCCCTTGATCTTATATCAACCCTTTATTGTTATCCAATACCAAATCCCCATTATTAATATATACATAGGAGATAAGGGTCCAGAGTAAACAGGAACAATCCAGGGAATGAAGTAGCGCCTTTCCCTACACTTTGGTGTAGTAACTTTTGAGAAAGGAGCCTTCAGGTAACCCTCGACTAAGGTCGCCAACCCTACTTACTTTTATATATACATATATATGTGTGTGTGTGTGTGTGTGTGCGTGTGTGTAATTTGTTAAAAATAGTTTGTAGGTAACTTCATTTTTAAATGAGCAACAGCACATTTGTTTGTACACTAATAATTCTGAATAACTATATTTAGTACTATTCATTTGTTTGCACACAGTTAAACTGTTTCAAGTGTTTCATTTGATTGATTATTTCTATTTGCCCCATAGATGTGACCCTGACAAGAATTACCACTCCAGGTTAGAGTGGAACTGGGAGTAATGGCAATGAAGGAGTAATAATTGAATTATTTGTATTGCATAGAAACACTTGGAACCATTTGAATGTGCAAATTTGTAAACAGTGCTGAATAGAATTAGTAGTGTTAGAAAGCAAAACTTGAAACCATTTTACGGTGTGTAAACAAATGAGCTGTGGCTCGTTTAAAAATGTTATCAACAAAATATGCGTTCACAAATCATAGATATTTAATATAGATGTATAAATCTGATCTGATATTGAATAACCTAAAAAGTTTGATATGCCATCAAAACCATCTTACCTTGAAAACATATAATTGTATTCCAAAATCACTTTTAAAAGGTTGATATGCCATTAAACAAAGAAACCGAACCGAACCGAACCGAACCGAACCGGGGGATGTCCTCGTGGTGTAATGGTTAAAGCGATGGACTGCAGAATTGTAATAAGCGAGTTCGAATTCTTTTACGTTCACTTTCGGACAAATACCCTTGGGAAAGGTATGAACCCCCTTATCCTCCCAGCTATGGGTTAAATAGTACCACTACTGTTCTTCTCGAAAGAGGGCTTTAGCATTAAATAACTAACAAGGGTTGATATGTCATTAAACTAAGAAACCAAACCAAACCAAACCAAATGCTGTTAAAGACTACACAAAAAATTAAAATATAAACGTACAATAAAAGCATTCCCTAACCCGCAAGAATAAATAACCCTATATAATTTGATATGCTGTTAAGAGTAATCGATTTTCTTCTATATTCGTATCTTCGGCGATTTGATTACAAGAATTCAACCACCACATAGTCGTATCTTCATCAGTTTTCTTCCATATCCCGTGGTATTTATAGAATATTAAAATGAATTTACTATTCTATCAGAGTCTCCATGGTGTAATGGTTAAAGTATTGGATAACACACTGAAAGTAAGTAAGTTCGAATTTCAATCGCTTCATTAGGTTCACTTTCAATTTACGAAGCTTTAGAAACGTATTGAAACTTCCGCTTGGGGTGAAAAATTATCACACCTGTTTTTCTACAGGAGTGTCTTTGGCATTAAGGAAACCCCGAAACCAAATCGTGAATTATGCCAGTTTTCTTTTCATTGCTTTTTTTTTTTTTTTGTCATATTTGACAATCTTCTCAATTATTTCAGCGTTCGTGATTGTCATTGTTCGCTTTGTTTTCTCCTTTCAGGTTTCCCACCTGATGCAAGTATTGAACCCACGACATCCATAAAACGCTGCCACTGGGACGTGTATCCAAAGAGTGGGATTTTGGAATCTTAGATATAAAAGTCTCTCTCTCTCTCTCTCTCTCTCTCTCTCTCTCTCTCTCTCTCTCTCTCTCTCTCTAATTAGACGCTCCTGTGTGGTTTATATATCTATAAGATGGTTGCTAATTGGATCTTTCGAACGAGGCTCAGTAAACATCAACAAAAACGGAAACAAAAAAGGGGCAAGAATAAGTGTGACGTCAAAGGAAGAGTGTTAGAACAAAAATCATATGCAACAGGAAGGAAACAAAAACGCAAAAAAGAATGTGCATATATATATATATATATATATATATATATATATATATATATATGCATTAAGGGAGACATCAGTATTTTTTTTCTTTTTCTTCCTCTCTTTATTTTATTTGCAGTACACACATCTAGGCGCATACAACTAGACAATAATTCTAACACAGTTATATACACATGAAAAACAACATGCTCAGCTGATAGAAAATCTATTAAGTATGTACTGTCAAGGTTGAAAATGCATGTAACAGTTTTTCCGATGTCTACTGTCTGAATAGTTTGCGAGTAAAAAGAAAATGATTTTCACAATTTCTTCTCTCTCTTCATTAGCTATCTCACAAACAAGACATCCTTTGATGGTGTCAACGGCAACCCATCGGGAGTTACTCTCTGTTCAGATGTTTGGAAATAACGGAATCGTATTTATTGTAAGTTCATATTTACATTTTTGAGAGTTGTTTCTAAGAGGCTTTTTGCACACGGTCCTATCGAATACGAATCATTTTAAAACAAATCTATTCGACCCATAGATGGGACCCTTACAGATAAAAGCACACTGAATCAGAGTGGACCTGGGAGTAATGCCAATGAAGGGGTATACTATACTCGTCAAATTTCCAGAACTTTTCCTCGCCTTCAGATGCAGTTTAGTGCCATACATAGTACACCCTTTTGTTGGGTAAAGGGTCTAATTCCTCTGCAGTGGACACAAGCAGTGTATTCTAATCCCTACCGACAGAACTAATAGACATTCCTTTCAATATATCAGGTAGTATAAAAGAACGCTGGGAGAAGTGGATTCATAACTTTTTCACGACGATTGATATCCAATGAAGACACAGGCGAAGCCTTTTCCGTTTCACAAGCTAAAAATCACGACCGTATCTTGTATCTCCATTAAGGGAAAATAAGGTATACGATGAAGATGTGGATTCATGCCTTTCCGAAGAGTATAAACACAAGCTGATTTAGTCACAATTTGAAATGGCGTATAATACACTTAGAGATTCACTCATGGAAGCGTAGAAAATATGTTACCATACCAACAAAAGTAATTATGGTATATTAGTGATGGTCTGGTCTGGTCTGGTTTGGTTTCATTGTTTAACGGTATATCATATTCGTGGGTTATTTAATGCCGTTGTCATCCTTGTAGAAGAACAGTAGTGATACTATTTCACCCATAGCTTGGGGGAAAGGGGTTTAATACCTTTCCCAAGGGTATTTGTAAGAAAGTGAACGTAATAGCATGACTGGAGTTCGAACTCGTTTTCAACGATGCCGAAGTCAAGAACGTTAGCCATTATGCCATGAACACCCCTCAATCAGTGGTGATTGAACTCCCATTACAGCAATGACTATCATTAATTGTTAATTAATCTACAATTACCTCATCAGCAGTCGATAAGCACTTGTTAAGGATTCGTTTAATTTGGTTTGATTTATCTGACTACCTATCAATTCATCGAAAAAAAATTCCGGAAAACATCTGCTTTTTTTTAAAAATTCCCCTCATTTATTAAATGAACTTCCTACTTTCAATATTCCAATGCAATCATCATTTTTTAGTCGATAGCCTTGTCGGCTGGGGCTGTAGAATTCACTGACTGCATCTCTGCAGAAGGGTAAGACTCCCCCAAACAGTGTCCTGGATATGACACTAAACAATCTGATAGTCAGGCACCAGTAATGCTGGAGATTTGAGGAATGCAGCGTATCCTTTCATTGCCATTGCTCCCACGTCCACTCTGGTCCGCCCTGGAAGCACCTGCTGGGGTCCTATTTATGGTGTAAATAGAACTAAACTGTGTGCTAATGCTAAACTAAATTGTTTGAAATACAACTGTTTTGACATTTACACTGCGTACTTATGCTAAACTGAATTGATTGAAATAGAACTGTTTTGACATTTATATTGCGTACTTATGCTAAACCGATGTGATTGAAATAGAACTATTTTGACGTTTAAACTGCGTTTTTATGCTAAACTGAACTGATTAAAAAAGATCTGTTTATATTAAGAAAAATGGATTTGGCATTAAATAACCTACAATGGTTGATATGCCATAAAACAAAACCAAATCAAATTAATTCTTTTAGTCAGGCTTTTTTGTTTATGATTTAATAATCATTTGTCTGCTATTACTTATAGGGTCTTGCCCAGTCGGCTGGGGCTGTAGAATACACCGACTGCTTCTCTGCAGAGGGGTAGGAACCCCCAAACGAGTTACTTGATTATGACACTAAACAATCTGATGGTGAGGTTCCAGCAGTGCTGGAGCTTTGGGGAATGCGGAGTACCCCTTCATTGCCATCGCTACCGGGTCCACTCTGGCCCGTAGTGGTAGCACCTGATAAGGGTCCTATCTATGGGTTAAATAGAACAAAACCGTGCTTCTTTCACTATACTGATTTTTGCATTTAAACTGCGTATTTATGCTAAACTGAGTTGTTTAAAATAGAACTGTTTTGACATTGGAACTGCGTACTAGTGCTGAACTGAATTGCTCGAAATAGAACAGTTTTTGACAACTAAACTGTGTACTTATACTGAACTGAATTATCTGAAATAAAACTGTCTGACATTTAAATCTGTGTATTGCCCAGTCAGCTGGGGCTGTAGAATACACTGACTGCACCTCTGCAGAGGGGTAAGACACCCCCCCTAACGAGTGTCCTGGATATGACACTAAACAATCTGATGGTGAGGTTCCAGCAGTGCTGGAGCTTAGGGGAATGCAGAGTATCCCTTCATTGCCATCGCTCCCAGGTCCACTCTGGCCCGGAGTGGTAGCACCTGATAGGGCCCTATCTATGGGTTAAATAGAACTAAAAGCATACTTATGCTAAAATGAATTGAGTAAACTGAATAGCTTGAAATAGAAACGTTTTTGACAATTAAACCGTACTTACACTTAAACTGCATGCTTATGCTTAACTGAATTATTTCAAATAGAACTGTTTTTCGACTTTAAAACTGTATTTACACTTAACTGAATTATTACATATAACTGCTTGAATAGTTTGAAATGGAAATGTTTTTGACAATTAAACTGTGTACTTATGCTAAACTGAACTGTTTTCGATAGAACAGATTATTTACATAAAAATGGATTTGGCGTTAAATAACCTACAAAGGTTGATACGCCATAAAACCAAACAAACCAAACCAAACTTATAGGGTCTTAAGTCTTCTTCCAAAACTAATAATTTTCAAACACTCTGCAGGAACTAATATAACCCAACCCAGTTGACTGGGCCTTTTATATATACCGATTGTATCTCAACAGAGAGGTAAGGCTTCTATCAACGAGTATTCTACATATGATACTAAACGACCTGATGGTGAAGCTCGAGTCCAAGAGCTTTGGCCAATATTGGGCACTCCTTCGTAGTCATTATTCAAAAGTTTTCCCTGACCATGAGTATAAGTATATGCGTGTGTATATATGAGTATATATATGTGTGCATATATATATATATATATGTCTACATATATATATGTATAGATATGTGCATATATATGTGTGTGTGTATATATATATATGTATATATATGTGTGTATATATATATATATGTATATATGTATATGTGTGTGTGTATATATATGTATATATATCTGTATGTGTGTATATATCCGTATATACATATGTATATATATTCATATATATATATATGTATATATGTATATGTATGTGGATATATATTCATATATATATATGTATATATATATATGAATATAGATATGTATATGTATATATATATATATATATATATATAGATGTAAATATATATATGTATATATATATATATATATATATATATATATATATATATATACTTTGTTTAATAACAATGCTTGAAACCATTAAACTGTGTAAACAATAGCAATACTTTTATGTGAGCAAACAAATTAGCTCTGACTTATTTAGAAATAAAATCATCAACAAACTATTTATTTACAAATCCTATACGTATAACCATTTCAATACTTGAAACAATTCAACTGTGAATAAATTCTGTCATCAGACTTCAGTGAAAAATCACCAGTTAAATCTTGTGTGAAAAACTTTCAAGAAGTAAAATAATAAATTATATTCGCTAGAAAATATGTTAACACTATGGAATATTTGATTTTGAAAAATAGTAAAAACAACAAACAGAATGAATAGCAGAAACCAAAAAAGTTATTTTCCTCAGGGATTTTGTAAGGCAAACTGATAGCAAAATAAAGAGCAATAGACCACATAAAGAGATTTGGTTTAGTTTTTTTGTTTAATGTCATACCGACCTTTGTAGGTCATTTAATGTCAAAGCCATCCTAGTAGAGAAACAGTAATGATACTCTTTAACCGATAACTGAAAGAGATAAGGGAGGGTCTTACCTTTCCCAATGTTTATGTGTTTAATGACATATCAGCATTTGTGGGTTATTTAATGCCAAAGCCATCCTTGTAGAAGAACAATAGTGGTACTATTCACCCAATTGATAGATGGGATAAGGAGTTACATATTTTTCCCCAAAGTGAAAGTGAAAGTGAACGTAGATCGACTAGAGTTCGAACCTGCTTACTACGAGGTAGCAGTCCAATACTGACGACTAGACCTAATAAAGTAAGTTGGCGACCGTAGTCGAAGGAAACCGAAAAGCTCCCTGTTCAAAACTACTACACTGAGGTGTAGTGGGAGGGTACTACTCCTTTCCTTGGATTGCTCCACTTTACTCTTGATACGTACCTTATTTTGCTGAGTATTAAGCAAGGAGGTATCAAGTACCACTTTTAAAGTATTTGGTATGACGCGACCTGGGATTGAACCCAGGTCTCCCAGACCATTGGCGAACAATACCCACTAGACCAATGAAACCTAATAATAATCGATATAAAAAAAGAACTTGCTAATTTGTGAACTTAGCTGGGACAGCTAAGTTCACAAATCGGCAAGTTCTTTTTTTATATCAGCATTATAACGCCACGTGGATTCTCTCCAGATATAGTGCTAAAGGACCATAAAAGAAGAACATGTATTCTAATTAATATATCAGTGCAAACAGATAATGACATATCAGTAAAAAAATATTCTAAAATAAAAGTAAAGTTGGTGACCGTAGTCGAGGGTGACCCGAAGGCTCCCTTTTCGATAGCTACTACACCAAGATGTTGGGAAGGGCGTTACCCACTTCACAGGATTGATCCACTTTACCCTTTATCCGTACCTTATAACGCTGAGTGTTAAGCAAGGAGGCATCAAGTAGTATTTTTTAAGTCTTTGGTCTAACTTGACCTGGGATTGAACCCAGGTCTCCCGGGCCATTACCGAACACTCTAAACAATAGGAAATAGTAACGGAGAAAATGTGGCACTTTAAAACTACGAATGTGCCAGTAATAATGCGAGCCATGGACATGATCGAGCAAGGAACTGCAAGATATCTGAGAGTCCCATCCGATATGAGATACAAGATAATTGCACTTTACGGAACTGCTCATCTCTTTAGGGGAATAACATCAACAGAATTAAGAAGTATTACGACAAAGAGGCAGCAAAAACATAAATACATAGAATACATATAAACACTACTTTCCTTCACCCAAAGCTTTGAGTCAAAACCCAGGGAAGGATAATAAGAAATAAATAAACAAATGCAGCAGTAGCACAGAAAGATTATAAGACTAGACATGACTGGGTGGGCAAGGTGAACCACAGAGAATTGTGCAAGAAATTCAATTTTGACCGTACGAACAAATGATATTAGCACAACCCAGTATCTGTCCTAGAAAATGAGACGCAGAAACTTAACTGGGATTTCGAGATACAACCGGATCATTTAACCTTGGCCTGACGTACAAACCTTATAATAATCAACAAAAAAAAAAGAGAGCTTGCAGAATTGTTGACTTTGCTGTTCCGGCTGACCACACGATAAAACTAAGAGAATAAAACTGAAAGAAAGTGAGAAGAAGGATAAATACCTCGACCTTGCTAGGAAATTGAAAAAACTCTGGAATATGAACGTGACGATTATACCAATTGTATTTAGTGCTTTTGTTAAATTCACCAAAAGATTTTTTAAAAAAGGGACTGGAAGACGTGGAAATAAGAGGACGAGTTGAAACCATCCAATCATCATCATCATCATCATGTCGCGCCATCAGCAGTGTTCGCCAATGGCCCGGGAGACCTGGGTTCAATCCCAAAGTCGAGTCATACCAAAGACTCAAAAAATGATACTTGATGCCTCTTTGCTTAGCACTCAGCATTACAAGGTACAGATCAAAGGTAAAGAGGATCAATTATAGGAAAGGAGTAGCGCCCTCCCCAACACCTTGGTGTAGTAGCTATCGAAAAGGGAGTCTTCGGGTCACCCTCGACAATGGTCAACAAAACCATCCAAACTACTGCATTATTAAGATCGGCAAGAATACTGAGAAAAGTCCTGGAGACTTTAGGAAACTTTCTGTCGCTCAAACTCCATTAAAAGACCATCAGCTAATGCTGATGTAGAAAACTCTATAAGAGTAATAATAATAATAATAATAATAATAATAATAATAATAATAATAATAATAATAATAATAATAACTAGAAAACAGAAATGGGAAGAAAAACCACTGCTTGGATATTTCACAAACTAGCAAAATCTTTCCAAATAAGATATGGACATGACTACGAAAAGGAAACCCTAAGTTAGAAACTGAATCTCTTCAACACAAGACAGCATGATAAGATCCAATTTGGTTAAAGCGAAAATCGTTAAAATTTTAAGCGATAATACACAACAGAATATCAAGTGTACATTATGTGGTGACTGAGACGAAACGATTAATCACATTATAAGTAAATATAGCGAATTAGGGCAAAGGAAATACAAGACTAGACACGACTAAATGGGATGGTAATCAACTGGGAATTGTATCAGAAATTGAAATTTGACGATACTACCAAATGGTATTCGTTGTCTAAATTTCTGAGACGAAGCTTGGGGATTTTTATCATTAAGGGTTTTCGGACTATTGTCTTCATTTTTATCGTTATTTACACAGCGTTTCGGCCGATATGTCCTCCGGCCTTCTTCATGAGTTTGTCGAACTCGGGAACCTTCATGGAACTTCGAACTACGTCCTTTATTGAATCCACGGGGGTCGCCTGTTCTGATTCCGTTAGCCATAACCGGGTACAAATGGTTTATGCATAAACTAGAATCTGTCCTGGAGAATGAGATGCGCCAAATTCCCTGGGATATTGAGATACAAACAGATCATCGAACTCCAGCCAGAAGATCAGACCAAATGATAATTAACTAAAAAAAAAAAAAAAAAAAAAAGAGAATTTGCATTTGTGGATTTTGTCATCCAAGTGGACCACAAAGCGAAACTCAAAGAAAAAGAAATGAGAGACAAGTACTTGGACTTTGCAAGAGAACTAAAAAAGCTGTGGATCATGAGGGTGACAGTGATACCAAGTGTAATTAGTACGCTTAGAACGGTTCACAAAGGCTTGGAAAAGGGGCTAGATGAGTTGGAAATCGAAGGACAAATTGAGGCTATTCAAACGGGAGCATTGTTAAGATCGGACAGAATAATGGGTCCTGGAGACCTGAGCAGACTTGTTGTCACTCAGATTCTAGTGAAAAACCGTCAACTAGCGCTGGTATGAAACACTCACAAGAAATATAATAATAAATTTTCTTAATTTAACATTTTAATTTTATTGAACAAGAAAAAATAGCATGGCTTCTTAAATAAACAATATCTTATTAAATCTGATTGTCAAAATACTTGGTAAAAAATGGTCTGACGATGGGGGCGAGAAACTGATTGTCACCAAGCGATGTTAACTATGCCATCCTAATTTTTATGTATTGCTCTATCTCCGATATTTTATTTGTAAATATAGCAAAGTACAAGATAGATAGATAGATAAATAGATGTGTGTGTGTGTGTGTGTGTGTGTGTGTGTGTGTGTGTGTGTGTGTGTGTGTGTGTGTGTGTGTGTGTGCGTTTCCGTCGCATTTTTTTTTTTTTTGCAGTCTCAGGTCGAGTTACAACTTAACTCATCAATATCCTCTTTTGGCAGCAAACATTTATATAACACATTTCCTCCCACAGGAAATTTGATTGACAGTAACTTATTGACACTCTTCTTCTTCTTCTTCTTCTTCTTCTTCTTCTTCTTCTTCTTCTTCTAATGTTTCGTAGTCGATGTAGATGCTAAAATAGAATTGGCACGCAGTTTGGCTAACTGAACATCAGAATTTTATTTATTTATTTATTCATTTATTTATTTATCTTTTCTAAATAGCAAAAATAGGGAGTTCCTAATCAACACAAATAGCCGATCATTACTTGTCAGAATCATTTCAAAATGCTAATGTCCAGCAATTCCCAAGATACAAACATCTCAAGTGGTATAATGGTTATCAAGCTAATTTATTGAACCATTTTTGGTGAGTTTGAGTCTCAGGTTTGAACACATGTGATAGTGATATATTTATAACGCTTAAAAACACCCATTCCAAAAATATCATCCACACACAAAAAAGTAAGTATAGGCCATTTATATATTTTTATCTTTATATTAAAGATAAGAATATATAAATGGCATATACTTTTTCATCACATCAGAAATATTTGTTAATTCAGTGTTTTAAATTTATATATGACAATCCCAATCAGTGAATGGAAAAGAATTTAATCTTCAGTTAATTTCATGAACAACTAAAGAAAAAAAAATTAAGTGAATATATAACGCGTAGAAACTAGAAAAATGCCTAAAATAGAAATATTGTAACGTTTCTGAACAAAAAACCTAGAGAATCTATACGAACACGTTGTCATTCGGTCGAAGAAATTGAAACAAAATGTATTTGTCGATTAAATTATTCCTTTTTAAATATAAAATCATTTAGTGGCATATTCATTAATTATGGCAAATTAATAAAGTTATTGAATCTTATCAATCAACCGGTGAATTTCATTTTGATAAAATTTTCATTATTATATCTGATCTAACACCTGGCTTAAACTCCTAGAAGATAGAATACTTTATTTATCAATCAACCCGTGAATTTCCTTCCGATACGAGTTTCATTATTCTAGCTTGTCTAAAACCTGGTGTACTACACCTACAAGATAGAACACTTTATTAATTAATCAACCCGTGAATTTCCTTTTGATACGAGTTTTGGTATAAAATCCGAGAGGATAGAACACTTTATGAATCAATCAACCCGTAGATTTCGTAAAGCTATGAGTTTCATTACTTCTCTAGTCTAAATTTGATCTAAACTTTTATCGGATAGGGCACCTTATCAATAAACATGTGGATTTCTTTTGATATGTGTTTCATTTTTCTATACGATCTATAAGCAGCATGATAACAAAACAGTAAAAAAAGTTGTCTCCATAGTTTCGAGTAAAACTTTATTTTAAAAGAGACCTCATTCTTTATCACTTGAGTTGCGAGCATTTTATTAAAATCCGATAATTAACCGATTTGGGGGTGAATTAAAAAAATACGATGCCTTTAGCAGGTGTAGATTTATGTACATGCCCAAGGATCAACAAAGGAGTTTCAGAGATCAGTTACTACTAGGGGAGTGACTTTGATCTCCCAAGATTCCTTATATAAGTGGTCTCGTGCCAAAGTTATGTTGACCAGTGGTGGTGTACTGATAAGGAAGCTAGCCACACAACTTTATTGCAACTGAATGGTGGGTTCGATCCTTACTGAATGCAACATACTTACGGCTATTTTCCATGCTAAATCTTGCCAATAGATAATGTCCTCCTTCTGCATGATAATGCTCCTCCACAAACAACCATCAGGACAAGGGAGATAATCGCCTGGTTCAAGTAGACAGCTTTACTGCATCTTCCATACTCACCAGATTTAGTGCCTTCAAACTATCATCTCTTCGGCACCATGAAAGAGGATTTAAGAATTATACGTTATGCCAGTGAAGAAGAAATGAAAAGTGCAGTGATGAAGTGACTCAAAGATCACTTAAAAGAATTTTATAACGTTGGGATACATGCTATTATTGCTATTGTGAGAAATGGTGATTATCCTGAGAAGTAAGGATGCAATCCTTAGAGAAGCAACTTAATTTTGTGAGGCAAGGATAATTTATCTCATTCGAAGATGGAACAGTGTTATTGAGGAAAATGGTGACTATGTTGAGAAGTAGGGATGTGATTCACAGAGAAAGAACTTAATTTTGATGTATGGTACATGTTCCTGTTTCGGTAATTATTCCTGTACTAAAGAAAAAGGCATTACTTTTTGACTCACCCGCGTATATATATATATATATATGTATACGCGGGTGAGTCAAAAAGTAATTATATATATATATATAAAATTATATATATATATATATATATATATATAATATTTGAAATGAAAAAAATGAATACAACTTATTCATATTCCGTCTATGAGGTTCAATATCTGGAGTACAGGCGCTATTAATTCGAATGCAGAGAGTTGACTGAAATCACTTTTAAAAAAACCTTTAGCAGAGCTATCAGTTTCACATCAGGTGCTTATGTAGATGGCAATAGCTTTATTTTATTAATCTGTTAGCACCGACTTTGACGAATTTCCCTCCACGGAAGGAAACGGTAATAGATAGATAGTTAGATAGATAGATGACTGTCAGTCTTCTTGCCTTACACAATCATAGTCTGATCTTCATCTGACAATCACCTTGCCGAGAAACTGACAGTCATCAAGCTGTGTTGACTCCGTATCAACGCTATCCTAATTTATATATATATATATATGTATATATATAGTCATCCACAGGCAGACTGTTTAGTTGTATTACATCTCATCAGTGTGGCTAGACATGATTTTTTTGTGGGTGAAGGGGTTATCGCCTGATGAAGAGGAAAGTTTTCCATGAAATATTGCAAAGAGGCGAATATTCATTTTAAATGCTTCTATTCCAACATCCTAAGGTATAAGTAAATTATGTCTTTTCAACATTTATTTTATCAGCGTAATTTACTTACAGAAGCCATGTCATTTTTAATACACACTCACACGCACATACACATTTACACACACACACATATATATATATATATATATATAATATCAATATTTATTTGAGCATCGCCAACTACATTATATATATATATATATATATATACAAATTGTCAAGTGTTCAAAGCCCCGAAAGTAACTGGAAAATGATGATTGACTTGAACTCCTGTAGATTGACCGTACTGGGAAAGGCAATCTTTTTGAAGCCGGTTCCACATATTGGTCATTCGCAAGAAGATCAAGATTTCGGCTCGCCGTCAAGACTTTAAGTGTCAATGATCCTTAGGTTTATACCGTTCAAGACACCCAATATGACAAGATATGAAAGATCAAGCGAAAAAGGACTAAAACTTTTACTAGGGTCAATGAATAAATAAGAAGAATCTTTTTTTAAAAAAGCGATTTTTTTCAGAAAATTTTTCATAAATGTAAATTCTACATAATTTGAAATTGGATTATAATAAAAATCATTTTAATCTCGCAAAAATATTTATTTTAAGTCTATTTAAAATGGCTGCAAATCAAATAGGAATAGACACCTGCAATAAATTTCTTTTTTTTTTTTTTTTTGTTGAAAAGTACAAACCGTGTGTATTTTACGGAATGTGTGAGTGTTTTGATTTTAAAAAATAGGTTAAACATGGATTTGCTCTACAAGCAAGAGTCGAAAAGAATGTCCATGAAATTGAAACACACTTACTCTCCAGTAAAGAAAAAGTTCCGGATACAGCAGTCACTGAAGAAGATCATGCTAACAGTTTTTTTGGTTATGAAAAAATCAATCACTGGCGTAATTTAGTTATTGAAATACTAGTTCCACCATTTTGTAAAGAAAACGAAAGTACCCGTTTATTGAATTTCTTGCCCAATCGGCTGGGGCTGTAGAATACACCAACTACACCTCTGCAGAGGGGCAAGATCCCCCCCAACAACTGTCCTGATAAGACACCAAACAATATGATGGTGAGGTTCCAGTGATGCAGGAACTTTGGGGAATGCGGAGTACCCCTTCATTGCCATTGCTCCCAGGTCGCACCTGATAGGGCCCTATCTATGGGTTGAAGAGAACTAACTACATATTTATGCTAAACTGAATTGTTTGAAATAGAACTATTTGACTAAACTAAATAGCTTGAAATAGAATTGCTTCGGATAGTTAAACTGTGTACTTACATTTAAACAGTGTGCTTAGGCTAGACTGAATTGTTTGAAGTGGAGCTGTTTTGAAACTGTGCTTACACTGGGCTGAATTGTTTAATATAGAACTTCTGTGCTTATACTAAACTGGATTAGCTGAATTAGAACTGTTTGAATAAATTGAATAGCTTGAAATGGAAATGTTTTTGACAATTAAACTGTGTACTCATGCTAAACTGAATTGTTTGAAACAGAACTGATCATTTGTATAAAAAGGGATTTGGCGTTAAATAACCAACAAAGGCCATAAAAACCCAACCAACCAACCTACCAACAATCAAGTTATTGAATTTCGTTCATATTTCCCTATTCATATTTCTAGGATAAATCTTTCTCGCTAAAATTTGACGTTATTAACAGCACCGATTTTAGGAAGGAATTTCTTCCTACTAGACAGTCGGAATCAGAGATATGTCCACGGACAAAAAAGTTATTTCGTGAATTTTCATTTTTATTATCATTATTATTATTATGTTATTCCTTGCGAGTTTTTTACATCAGTGTTAACTGGTGGTCTTTCATTGAAAGCTGAGTAACAACAAGTCTTCTCATGTCTCCAGGACTCTTTTCAGTATTCTGATCGATCTTAACCATTCTATAGTCTAAATGGTCTCAAATATCCCTCTGATTTCCAACTCTTCCAGCTCCCTTTCCAAGCCTTTAGGGACCATTCCAATTACAACAGGTATCACCGTCACCCTAATGTTTCATAGCTTTCTTAGTTCTCTGGCAAGGTCTAAGTACCAGTCTCTCTTTTCGCTATCTTAGATTTTCACAATGTGGTCCGCTGTAATGGCAAAATCCACAAGAGAACAAGTTCTCTTTTTTTCTTTTTTTCTTTTTTTTTTTTCTTTCGTTATTTATCACAAGTCTGATCTTCTGGCCGGGATTAGATGATTTGTTTGCATCTTAAAATTTCGAAGAATTTTATGCGTCTCATTCTCCAGGGTGAATTCTGGTTTGTAGGTGTACCTTTTTGTTAGGATGGTTAAATTTCAATTTCTTGCGCAATTCTCAGTAGATCACCTTCCCCGCTCAGGGGAACGTGATCTATAGTCTATCTAGTCTCATACTCCTTTTGCGTTCGTTTGCTAAATTCACTTATTATGTGATTAATGGTTTTATCACTTTCGTCATGTACCCTACGATTGCTATTCTGTTGTATATTATGGATTTTCGCTTTATTTTTACCATTTTATTCTTCTGAGAGTTTTTCACACCAACGTTACCTGATGGTTTTCAATTTAGTCTGAATGTCAGCAAGTCTACAGGACTCATACTGAGTATTCTGGCCGATCTCAACAAGGCTATAGTTTCGATGGTCCCCACTCGTCCTTTTATTTTCAAGTCCTCTAGTCCCTATATCAATCCTTTGGTGACTGTACCGAGCGGGCCAATTACAATTAGTATTACCGTCACCCTCATGATCCATAGTTTTTTTCAGTTCTCTAGCAAGGTCTAGGTACTTAACTCGCTTTTCGCTTTCCTTCAGTTTTATCCTGTCGTCAGCCGGAACGGCAAAATCCACTATTGTACAGGTTCTCTTTTTTTGTTGAATATCACAAGGTCTGGTCATCAGGTCGAGATTAGATGATCAGTTTGTATAAAAAATTCCAGAGAAGTTTGTGCATCTCATTTTCTAGGACGGATTCCGTCTTATACATATACTATTTGTTCGTGTGGTCAAATTTAAACTTCTAGTACAATTCCCAGTCGACCACCGTTACCCCCTGGTTGTTTCTAGTCTTACACGTGCTTTACGCTAATTTACTGCTTTTTATGTTTTTGATCGTTTATTTACTCCTTGGGAGTTTTTCACAGTATTAGCTGGTCTTTCACTGGAGTTTGAGTGACAGCAAGTCTCCTCAAGTCTCCAGGACTCTTCGCAGCATTTTGGCTGTTCTCAATAATGTATTAGTTTGGATAGTCTCTACCCGTCCGCCAACTTCCAAGTCCTACAGGCCTTTTAATTATTATTATTATTATTATTATTATTATTATTATTATTATTATTTTACTCAATGCAAGTTTTTCTCATCAGCGTCTGAGTTACAGCAAGTCTCTTCTGGTCTTCAAGACTCTTCTGATCTCAACAATCCTGTTGTCCGAATGGTCTCTATTCTTCCTCCGATTTCCAACTGTTCAAATCCCCTTTCCAATAATTGGAAACTGTTCCAAGTGCACCATCTATAATTAGTATCACCGCCACACGCAAGTTCCGCTGTTTTTTGTTTTTTCTTTTTTTTTTTCTTTTTTTAGTTCTCTGGCAATGTTCAAGTATTTGTTAATTTTCAAATTTTTTTTAGATTCCCTTTTGACCTACTGGAACAGCAGTCAACAAGTTCTCTCTCTCTATCTCTCTTTTATTAACTATTATCAGTTCTAATCTTCTGGCCTGGGTTATATAATCTGTTTTTATCTCAAAATCCCAGAAAATATTATGCATCTCATTCTCTCGGACGGATTCCGGTTTGCGCATATACCATTTGGTAGTATGGTCGAATTTCAATCTCTTGCAAAATTCCCAGTGGATTTTATTTTCTACCCTATAGCGTCTAAACTTTTACTTCTTTTCGGAGCAGTTTACTGCATTACGATATTAATCCTTTTATATCTTTATCCGCATAACTTACTCTTGATATTCTTTTGCGTTTTATTGATTTTCGTTTAAACATAATTGGTCTTTATGGCGTTGTTTTATGCTGCTATTTAAAAACTTCAGTTTCTCTCAAAATATTTCTCTTTTGTAGCCATGTCTACGTCTTCTCGAGTACAATATTGCTTGTTTATCTCTTGAAATCTCCAAACAGTTGTTTTTCTTCCCATTCCTGCTTCGTATTTTTCGTTGTTTTCTAATTAGTCCTTATTTGCTTTTCCATATAATTTCCTCCAAACTTTATATTGATGCATCTACGCAATACTCGACCCTAGAAAGTCTTCTTCATTCTTTTCTTTTCTTTTTATTTTTTTATTTATTTTATTTATTTATTTTTTGACAAATGCAGTCTATGTTATCTCTCAGGTGTAAAGCCTTGTACATAGTCATCAATTTTCTTTTCCTTTGGTCAATTTATCTGATTTCCTCCCTGGTCCATTTTAAGAATGGTCTTGAGTCTCTTACAAGAAGGGCTTTCCAAGTGTTTATCCCTTTGATAAGATTTCTGTTGCTGAGCATGGTTTCGAGAAGTTTTCTCCTTCTCTTGAGGTTATCTTTGCTTATTTTTCCTTTATTTCCGCTCGTTTGATGATGTTTGCTTTCGATATTCGCTAGTTTAAAAAGTAAAATTGGCGACCGTAGTCGAGGGCGACCAGGCGGTTCCCTTTTCAATAGCTACAACACCCAGGTATAGGAGAGGGCGCTACTCCTTTCCCTGGATTGCTCCACTTTACCCTTGATACGTACCTTATATTGCTGAGTGTTAAGCAAGTAGGTATCAAGTACCATTTTTTGAATCTTAGGTATGACTTGACCCGGGATTGAACCTAGGTATCCCAGACCCTTGACGAACACTCTACCAACTAGGCCAATTAGCCAGTATATTCCCAAGTAATTGTTGTTTATAAATTGAATCACCATGACCAGAAAATCCGGCAAGCACTGCATGTTACAGATGAAGTACTGGACAGCTGTTTCAACCTTATCACTAGTGAATACCGTGATCTCCCCCACTAGTTAATTTGTCATCGATTGTGTGCTATGTGGATCAGTAGCTCAGTGAGTTTCGGCTCTACATTCTGTGGTCGCTGGTCCGATCTCCAGTGCGGGGGATCGCGGTATTCACTGCTGATGAGATCTAATAAGGTCGAAACAGCTGTCCGTACATCGCGCGCAGTGCTTGCCGTATTTTCTCGTCATGGTTATTGAATTTATAATACATAATTCCTCTATTTAGAAATTTAAAAAATGTATGTTTACTTGTACTTTTCCTTTTCTCAAAGCGTTATTATCATTATCTTTTGATTTGCATTCCCTTACCTGAGACCAAGGGTAAGAAAAGAAAGTAAATATATAGATTTGGACTAATTCTTATGTTAAACGATATTTAATTTGTACATTGTTTATATTATATTTGTATCAATAATACTTTCTCGTGTAAATGGGCCAATCCAGCTCATGCAGCAACGGAAAAAATGGGAGTGGGAATTTTCTATGACCCTGTGTCTGACTTTTTCTTTTCTGATACATATAGAGTAAATTGCAGCAAACAAGTCGATCTGTCATATTAGATGATTTTCAGATTTTTAGGTAAAAACTCAGCGTTAGACCTATGCCTGGTGTATCAGTCGACTCGTAAATATACAGTAGGATACGGGTAGGCTAAAACTTACCCAGTCTGCTTAAATGAAGATAGGCAAGAAACACTCTTGCCAAAGTATATAATGACCAAACAACACTGACTCTTATATATATATATATATATATATATATATAATAGTCATTCGCCTATCGAAAACGTGTACTGCTATCGAGAGGCTTTCGATCCTATGGAAGTCCGATCTATCCGATAAAATAAAGAGGAATTTCTTCTAAGCAATAGTTGAATCAATACTACTCTATGGATGCACCACAACGACGCTGACAAAATGCATAGAGAAAAACTTAGACGGGAACTGCGGAAGAATACTATGTGTTATATTGACCAAATCATGGAACCCACACCCCAGGAAACAACAGCTGTACGTTCACTTACCTCCTATCTCACAAACTATCCAAGTAAGACTAACAAGACATGCAAGACACTGCTGGAGTAGTGACCTTTACATATGGACGTGCCAGTGTTGGTCGACCAGCTGGAACTTAACAACAACAGCACTACTCGGACACAGGATGCAGTTTAGAAGACCTAGAAAGAATGGGTGGAGAGAGAGAGAGAGAGAGAGAGAGAGAGAGAGAGAGAGAGAGAACGTCAAGGAAATCCGTGCCGGCAACGTGACTTGATGATGATGATGAAGATGATATATACATAAAAATTTTCATGTTGAGTTTTATATCCGATCGGTACATTATAGAAAACCTTAAAAAAATACCGGTGGACCTTGATTTATTCAACAGTTTTAATATTTTGAATAAATTTCAGAGTTAATTTTGTTAGATATGTTCACCAAACAAACACATAATATTTGAATTCAACTTTAATAATGTTTATGGTTAAGTTTGATTATTATGGTACATCAACCATTGTAGGTTATTTAATGTCAAATCCGGTTTATACATATATATTAGATATATATGATTTGTAAACATGAGTAATAAAAGTTAAATAGTTACAATTATTGCTATGTATCACAGACTGTTAAACATCAGTTATCTGTTTACATACTGTTAAATGATGAAACAGTTCTATCATAAACCATTCAATTTAGCATCAGCCATTTGTTTGCTCTCAGTTTAAATGTCAAACTGTTATATTTGATCTGTAGATAGGACCCTATTAGGTACTACCACTCCGGACCACATTGAACCTGGGAGCGATGGCAATAAAGGGGTGCTCCGCATTCACCAAAGCTCCAGCATTACTGAAGCCTCCCCCCATCAAATTGTTCAATATCATATCCTGGACACTTGTTGAAGGGAGGGGGTCTTACCTCTCTGCAGAGATGTAGTTGGTGTATTTTACAGCCAAATTCGACGAGGCTGAAATGTATATGAGTAAATACTTTGAAATTACAATGCGGTATCTTTGAATCAAGGTTTGAATCATCAATAAAATAACCTTCAAGTAAACTATATTTGTTGTGCCATTTAACTACAGTCGTAATTCTAGAGTGTGAATATTCTATAAACTACTATTATGTCATTACTTATATAGTATATTGTTTACTTATTTTTTCTCTCTAGAATCAGAAGCGCATGAACCATATATAAAATATACAAATATTACAAATTAAACCATATATTCATATTAATTCACAATCAATTGCGCTATCATAAAATTGCGCTGATAAACAATATATCGGAGTTGTCTGTCTGGCCGCCTGGGTGTTGTGCCTTTCTCGTTCGTGTTTACTATCTGTGAATCAGTTGTTACAAATGCCGTGTGATATAGCGTTTATATAATGCTTACTCTGCATCACACACACATATATATATAGATAGATAGATATTAGATTTTATATATTTAGTGCCATGGAAATTTATCTTCACCTTGAGCTACCGAAACTGTGTTATCACCCTGGTTGGCGGCTGATGAGGCTAGGGTATCGCACGTGCTTTCACACGTTGTATGATGAAAATAAAAAAATTAAAAATATAGATAGATAGATATTAGATTTTATATATTTAGTGCCATGGAAATTTGTCTTCGACCTTAGGTTTCATGAAGTTTTCAAACAACAATCATCAGGCAGATAACGAAAGAAAATGAAGAAATCGAAAAAATCAAAAAATACCGTCAAAAACCGTTAGAATTGTGTTCAAATCTTTATGTGTGCATGTGTGTGTGTGTTTGTGTGGGTTATAGTAGTGTATTATTGTGTGTGGACGTATAAGTGGTGTTTAGTATATGTATGTGTGAAGATACATACGCAGCGCGATAAACATGAGGTTGTTTTTCGCACTTGGTTCGCCACAAACCCACAAAGTGAATTAGTGACAACCAACACTGTTACAATATATATATATATATATATATAAGTGTTACTAAAAAAACACTAATTTTTGAGAGACACGATATTTGACATTTGTAAACTATAAAATGGTAATTAGAATCTATCAATAAATAGAAGCATCAAATCATTAAGGAGTGCTGTTTCACCGGCACACCAACAACCTCATGAGGCGTCTCGTAGATATTTATTCGAAAGGAAAAGAAAAAATTCAAGAGTAAATAAACATGACTTTATTGCTAAGACTTGTAGTATATGTTTTTATTGTTTTCTGAAAACGATAATCATATTGAATAAGAAACTCAACAAAGCGTGTTCAGGTTGTTGAACAGCCATTTATTATCGTGTCTAACCTGACACAAATTCAATACTTGTTTCCATTTTTATAACACGTATTGTTTGCAGATTAACAAACAAACAAACAAAAACAGATTTTTATGTACTATAGTGAATCAATAAGTTCGCCTACAGAGTTTTTGAATTTTGATCTAACATATATATATATATATATATATATATAGGGAGGCGAGAGAAAAAGTGAGAGAAAATCAATAGATACCCAGTCAAACACGCAGTTAGTAGCTGTATTTGATCTGAACTTTGATCTGAATAGTTTTACTCAATAATTTCCAATCTAAGTGGATTAGTATTCACTATCTAACGATATACTCAGGGGAAACCCCGTGGACAGCGAGTTCGAACCTATGTCGCACTTTTTCGGATGAATACCCTTGGGAAAGGTATGAACCTCCTTATCCTTCCTAGCTTTATGTGCAATAGTACTATTATTCTTCACTTATAAAGATGGCTTCAACATTAAATAACCCCGAAGGTTTATTTACCATTAAACAAAGAAACCAATGTACCCAAATATACCAAATATACCAAATATATTCAATGAATGAGGTGAATAACCAATGTACCCAAATATACCAAATATACCAAATATATTCAATGAATGAGGTGAATATTGCCTAACAAATTGGCAATTGGAAGCACTGTTGATAGTTGGACTTTCTTCAAGAAAATCATTAGCGATGTGTCTTTTTATGTCCCAGAAAACTGTCAGCATGACCTTTTTACTGAACACTGCGCCCGAAACATTTTCTTTACTAGAGAGGCGTTGTGTTTCCACGACATTGATGAGTTGGCAATAGGAAGAACTGTTGATAGTTGCACTTTTTTTAAGGAAAACAATAGTTATGGGTTTTTTTATGTCCCAGAAAACTGTCAGCATGATCTTATTTACTGACCACTCCACCTGGAAATTTTTCTTTACCAGAGAGTCACTGTGTTTCCACTCCATGGACTGTTTTTTCGATCAGCCTCGTTGTAGAAAACTCACTTTAGCCTATTCATGATTTTTTGTACTAATACGCTATTTTTCGTATTCATATACATTCTTCTGTAAATTTCATATGGTTTGTATTTCTCAGCCATCAAAAATCTAATTAAAACTTGAAGGACTCTGTTTTATTTGCCTCCATTTTGGATAGCTTCAAAACAAATATTGTTGCGAGATTTGAATAATTTTTTCTATAAACCACTTCCAAGCATTGCAGATTTTACATTTATGGATAAAAATTCTGAAAAACATCCCCTTAATCATTGAATCACCCTTTCAATTCTTAAAACCTTCTTTCTTGTACAATCTGAGGAACCTAGATTCACGACGCATGTAACTACTCATTTCATGGAATTTCCTTTCTTGATTTGTGGAGAAACCTTTTCGGGGAAATCTCAATTGATCATTCTACTTACTGCGATCCACGTAGAGAAAATTTGGCTGTTAAAAGCTACTTAAACGAATACATAAAGTTTCATATACATAGGACATCCTATCACTGTAATGTATATGGAAATTCATTCTCTAATTATGAATTTCTACAAGCCTTATATAGCCCTGTCGGCTGGGGCAGTAGAATACACCGACTGCATCTCTGTAGAGGGGTAAGACACCTCCCCTCCAACGAGGGTCCTAGATATGATACTATACAATCTGACCATGAGACTCCAGTCCTATGGTTTCAGGATATGCGGATTACCCCTTCATAGTCATTACTCCCAGATCCACTCTGACCCAGAGTGTTATCACCTGATAGGATCCTATATATGGGTTAAATAGAACTGTTCGGCCATTGCAACTATAAGAAAACAAAAGACCTATGTTAAATTTAATCGTTAGAGGTAAAACTCTGTTTAAGTGTTTGTAAATAGATGTCTATCGAATCGAATTATATGGGATACATAGCAATACTTCAACTGTGTGCAAACGAATGAGAAATTTTAAAGAATAAGTATTAAAGTTAAATTGCAATACTTGAATCTCTATAGCAGTGTGCCAAATTGAATTATTGGTACTACGCGGGAAAACATTGAACCATTTGACTGCGTACGAATGAATGAATAGTATTGAATAGAATAATAAATGTTAAATAGAAATACTTGTTGTTACTTCAGTCAGTAAACAAATGATAAATATTGAATAGAATTATTGGTGTTAAATATCAGTAACTGAAACAATTTAACTGTGTAGAAACAATAGCAATACTACGCAGTGTGAAAATAAATAAGTTCTAACTCGTTTAAAAATGAAATTACCAACAATCTAATCACTTGCAAATTATATATATATATAACTTGCAAATTAAGAGGTGCAAACGATTGTATATGTATATTCATATTTAAGATTGGTAGGTCCATGAAGTGATTTGTATTTTTGGAATTTATTCATTTATTTATTTTCTTCTTACATTCGTGTATGTTTCCAGCTTGTTACTTTCATCAGAAAACATATATGGCTCAAGGCCTGGTAATGGGGTACTTAATGAGACTTGAACTCACTCGTTTTTGCAGTTTGAATGATTTTCAGTTGGTTATGGGTTTATATAGAGGATTTTCTCTATTTTTCTTTGAGTGTGTTTACCTTAGTCTACTTTTTCCCCTCTTTGATATTTGGTATGTTTTTGTCGTTGTGTGTGTGTATGTGTGTGTGTGTGGGTGTACGTGTGTGTGTGTGTGTGTGTGTTGGAGTTGTTTTGGATTTCTATAACAGTTATTTTTCCTCTGTGTGTGGGGGGGGTGGGGGGTGTCTTGGGGAATTTTGTGCGTGTGTGTATGTGTGGTAGTTTGGTTTTAAATTTACTGGTAACTTTTTTTCCTAATGTCGGTGTATATATATACACATATCTATGTATGTCTATATATATTGAACAAGTCCTGGCAGCAACACCCCACAAAGCACCAACTATACGGTCACCAACCACCTATCACGAAAACTATCCAAGCTAGACGAACTAGACATGCCAGACACTGCTGGAGAAGCAAGGACGAGCTCGTAATTGATGTACTCCTGTGGACCCCCGCATATGGCCAATCTAATGCAGGACGAACAGCCTGAACATACATACAGCAGCTATGTTATGATACGGGATGTAACCCTGAAGACCTGCCAAAGGCGATGAATGATAGGTAGACGTGGAGAGAGAAGGTCAGGGATATCCGTGCTAGCCGCGCGACATGATGATGATATATATATATATTTCAAGCTTGATGTTTTCGTCAGAGAATATGTCTGGCACAAGGTCTAGGGGTATTCAATGAGACTTGAACTTACTTTGTGTTTGTAGTTTGAATGTTTTTTACTTCCTTAATGTCTTTTTTAATGAATCCTGGTCCTCTTTTTTAGAGTGTCTTTGTCTTAGCCTATTTTATCACTAATTTTATTTTGATATTTTATACGTTGGTTGTGTGTGTTGGAGTGGTTTCCAATTTCACTTATAGTTATTATTTCTGTGTGTGTGTGAATGTGTTTCTGGAGATTTTTGTATATATATATATATATATGTATGTGTGTGTGTGTGTGTGTGTGTGTGTGTGTGTTTATTTCCATTTGTATGAGTACGATTCATATCTTATTCGACTTTGGTTTAAATTTATCAATAAAATTCTTTTCCTTTATTTGAAGAAGCGTGTAGTTGTTGTTTGGTATAATGGCATTATTTTAAATTTACTTTGACTATAATGGTATAGGTGTTTCGAAACATTTAATTTTCTGTTTTCTTCTATTTTGATATTACTCCTGTGAAGTGATGTCCTTATATTAAGGGCCTGTGTTGACCCTATGTATATTTCCCTGCATTCGCTACATTCAATTGTGTAGATTACGTATATTCATATAAACATGTACGAACAACTGAATGAGGTTAAATTGTTAGTGCTCCATAGAAATACTTGAACCCATTTAAATATGAACAATCAAATAATTAATAGCAAATAGAATTTTTCATGTTGAATTGAAATACTTGAAACCATTTATCTATGCGCTATAAAATGTGCTCAGGCTTGTTTAAAAATGTTATCAACAAAATGAGTTTACAGATCATATTTGATATATATGTATAAACAGTATTTGGCATTGAATAACCAACATCAGTTGATATGCTATAAAACCTAACAATGCGTTCCTAATGTGAAGAAACTCTTTTTTCAGTGCAATGTGCGTGGGTATGTGTGCCGTTTAGTATAAGGTCCGACAGAATGATTTAGATCATACATAAAAAAAGACGATATAATCCAATTTAAAATTCACAAAAACAGTTCCTTTATTTTTCTTTTTTGTTTGTATTGTTATTAATACCTTTTAAAGATTATATAATCCAAAAACTTGCCTTTACGAGCGGTCTACCCTATCTGTGGGATTTAGAATTCACTGACTATCCTCGAACTGAGGGGTAAAACAACACCAAAAAAGGGAGTGTCCTCGGTATGACATTAAACTGCATACAGATTTCGAAAGTAAAATTATGAATAGTGCAATAATAAACGACTCTATGATAAAATAAGATTAATTTTAATTTAAAAGATAAACAAAAATAAAAAAATAGACAAAACAGTAAATTTACTCAATATGGTCACCATTTTTGTTTTTTCTATTATTGTATAAACACGCCTTTGAAACGATTTACATGCCTTCAAAATAAATTCCTCAGACATTTTATTCAATTCATTTTCAATATCAATCTTAAGCAAACCAATATTTCGATGGTAAGTTGTATTTTTATTTTTTTTTTTTTTTTTTTGGTTTTCTAAAACGGGCGTTTTAGAAAACCAAAAAAAAAATATCTGGGCTTAAATCTTAATTTCTATCCTCAGAGTTTTCTCGTTGACTTTCATTTCATTAGCGTCCTTTCTTATTGATGTTGTGAGGCCCTTCTTAATCGCCGTAGCGAGAGCAGTTAAAAAGCCTCCCTTTCGTTTTTTGTTCGATCCTCCATTACCCTTTCTCTTAAAAGCTCTTTTTCTGGAAAATTTTTTCTTCACTTTGTATACGGTAGACAAAGAAACTTTGGCTTGGTTCCTGCGTTAAGTAAACCTTAAATTCTTTGTTGTTTCTTTTCAAGGTCACTCATATTAGCCTGAATTTTAATCTATAAAGAGTGGTTAAATGATAGAGCTTATCATGAAAATTTACATTTATCGCGTCTTTTTCAAAAATTGAACTAATTAGACGAAAAAATAAGGGTTTAAAAATTATTCCATATTTTGCTTCCGCACCATGTATAATGGTGAGGCTCTGGGTCTGAAACTCTGGAGAACGTGAAGTATCCCTTCATTGCCATTCACGCTCACTCGAAATTTTTGAAGTGATAATAGAACCAGTAAGGGCCCTATCTATAAGTCAAATAGATCGGTTTAAAAATTCAGTTTCGTTTGATTCTTTATTTAATGGCATAACAATGTGTTTGGGTTATTTAACGCTAAATCATCCTTGTGGATAGAAGTGACCCTATTTAACTGGGGGGATAAGGGGTTCATACTTTTCCCAAGGTTATCTAAAATATTATTCGTTTTAGATTGGAATTCTCCTTACCAAACAACTATGAATTGTATTCAGAATAGGTACTTATTTATCCGTGCCTCCCATCAAGCAAGATTTGACACAAGGTTTTTTTACAGTGGGGAATTAGGGGAAGGGAAGCTCGAGCACGAGTCGAAAATCGTGCTCTGCTGAACAATGCTAGACATAGGATCACCAGATGCAATATGAACTCTACTAGCCTTTGCTAAGTCATCTGACACGTATGCCAGGTGACCTTGCTAGTCATGGATTCACCCGACACTGAAGTTCAGGGTAATCTGAATCTATGCTTGTCATTGATACTTCACTCAGCAAGTATGCCAAGCGGGCCTAGCGAGGCTGGATACCCTCGTAGCGAGCTCCAGGGCCGGGTAAGTAATTGTTTACTAAGGATAATTATTGTTTACTTGAAACTATATAACTACGTGCAAAGAAATTTCTATTATTAAATAGAAATAAATACTTGAAACCATAAAATTATTACTATTATATAGGAATACTTGATATCATTTAATTGTGTGAAAAAGTCTAAAGAAACAACTACACAAATATGTAAATATAAACGTATGATGAATTGAATTCTATAACCTCTTATAGATTCATGACGAAAAATCTTTTTATTCATCAGTTGTCTGTGGCCTACTTTTAAGGATCTGAGTTTTTGGTTTTCTTCCGAAGGAAAGATCACCAGAGGATATATCGGATGTATGAATAACTTTTTTCAAAGTATTAAAAGGTTTGATTTATTAAACGTCAATACAGGATTTAACACTTGTAAATTCCTAAATGATAGGTCAATTTTCCCTAGTTAATATACAGTTTTCGGAATTTACAGACTGTCACTACTTACTTGCACATAACCTCAAAATGAAAGGATGCCATTGTGTTATATACTCATGATGAGTGGAGGAACCATAACACTTGGTTATAAAAATATAACTCTCTTTACTCTTCTTGATGTCAAAACTTCTGTGGTGTGAGAGAGAGAGACAGATGAACCGAGAGAGGCGAATGGGGACTACCACATTGACCCATAACTTCTTCTCTCGATCATACTACGCTGTGTTATGTTCAAGGCCCTACATAGCATTTCTTCTGCTTCTCGACCGAGTGGTACTGAACCAAACTCCCCCTATAGGCCGTTCTTTAGGACGCTGTCTTTTAGGCGCGCTCTCGAGACCGAAAGATGAGCATAACTAAAGACTCCCTCAGACAGACTGCCCGTATCTCACGTGGGCATCTGCATATATCATTTCATAACACCGACACATTTATGTTCCCACGTGACTGGTTTCACTTATTTTTACCGGTGCGTCCTGTGCAGAGAATCTCCGATTGATGGCTCGGTTATGGGTCAATACACAACAACTGACTAGGTATTTTATAGTAAATAGAAGCCTTATTTTTCCCAGAATTCAACATCAAATTGCTATGTATTTCAGATAACAAGCATTTTATGACTTATACCGAGAAACAATCAAAGAAAAAGTCCGTAACGATTGCTAATGTTTGTAATGCCTGGTACACACTTTATTAATATGAGCAACATGTAAATGAAGTCTGCTTACAGTTCTAATTCCAGACTGTTCATCTGGATTTGTTCAAGATCATTAACCATTTTTTTAGTTTCTCTAGCTTTATTTTAAAACTATTTCACAAGTTCTTTTAAATCAAAAAATTCCTGGTATTAAAAAGACTTCTGTATTTTTTAATATGTTTCCTCAAAAATTTTAGAGACAAGAGTTTCGAATTTATTTTCACTTTTTTAATAAACATTCATTTTCACGATGCAATGGATTAAGTGAAAATATTCATAACAATTTTTTACTCGTGAGGTTACCTTGTGAAAATTGAAATTTTCGTCCTGATTTTCATTTCCTGTATAAAACAAATTATATCTTTGAGTTCGTTTAACTTTCTTTTATTGTTTTATTTTTTTGAAAATTTAAAACTTGAATAATCTCTGCACTGAAATATTTGGGTAAGTCAAAAGTTTTGCAATATTCAAACTACCAAGATGTATCATTTCTTTTTTCTCATTTTCCCTGATGATTTTTGGCAATTTATATTTCCATATTATATCATTAATTTGATATCGCTTGTCTAATTGTTGCATACCCTTGGGAAAGGTATAAACCCCCTTATCCTCCCAGCAATGGGTTAAATAGTACCACCATTACTGTTCTTCTAGGAGAATGGCTTTGGCATTAAATAACCTACAAAGGTTGATATGCCATTAAACAAAGAAACCAATCAAACCAAACCAACGTAATTGTTACTAAATGTTTATTTTTCAATTTCATATATAACATATAAGCATTGTTTATTCTTTATTTTACACTTTTGATAATGAGTTGAGAAAAAATTGCTATTAGAGTTATTTTACGCTAAGAGTGGAAAAAAGGACTGAGTGCAATGGCAGCGGCATAAGAAATTAATGATGTGAAAGGCCCAGCAAATGTCAATAAATGTCTGCCACAAAACTGGTTCAGACATTTCAAGTAAGGTAACACCAGCCTTGAGAACAAATCAGAGTCAGAGAGACTTGTTGTGGAAGACGAGGCCTTACTTGAAATGGTTGAACCACAACAACAACCAAGCACAATTATTATCAGCAGAACTCGGTCCTTCACAAACCACTATCAATTGATAACTCCCTAAGCTTGGCTTTGTTAATAGATGCTGAAACACTTGAAATGGTTGAACAACAACCAAGTACAAGTACAACCACTTGAGATTGTCAGCAGAACTTGGTCCTTTGCAAACCACTATCAATTGACAACTCCCTAAGCTTGGCTTTGTGAACAGACACCAAAATACTTTAAATACAAGTAAGTAAGTAAAGTTGGTGACCATAGTCGAGGGCGACCAGATGGCTTCTTTTTCAATAGCTACTACGCCGAGGCTTAGGGGAAGGCACATCTCCTTTCCCTGGATTGTTCTACTTTACCCTTGATACGTACTTTATATTGTTGAGTGTTAAGCAAGGCGGTATCAAGTACCATTTTAAAGTCTTTGGTATGACGCGACCAGGGATTGAACCCAGGTCTTCCGGACCATTGGCGAACACACTACCCACTCGGCCAATACAAATACAAAAAAGCTTGAAATATTGCAAAACCTTTGACTCATTCAAGTACTTGACAGTTTTCAAATTTAAAAGAAAAAATAGATATACAAATAATAACAAAATCTAAGAAATTTAAAGCTAGTTTACGTTTCTCTTCGTGCTAATGCCCTAGGGAAAGACATGAATCAATCTCTTTTTCTCCAGCTAGAAGTAAATATTAGAACAGATTGGGTTCTCTTGCTTTGATTAGGCAATCAGTCTAGAAGGAAAACTCGGAATTCAAACCAACTATGCTTCACTTAAAAATTGACCTTGTGTCACATCCTGCCCATGGCGCCCAGAGGGAAATGTATACTTAAAGACTTTTATAAAAAGCCAGATATTGTTAGTGTTAGATAAAGATATATAATTTAAAAACGTACAAGACAAATTATATAAAACCTAAAATCAAAATTGTAAAAAACAAATTAAAGATTTTAAAATAAAAATCAACAATGTTTTATTGCAAATTTTTAATGATTCATTATAAACTTTTTAGAATTTGTTACAAATTTTTAATGGTTTATTGCAAATTTTTAATGGTTTATTATAAACTTTTTGATAATTTATTACGAATTTTTATGGGTTTATTGCAAACTCTTAACGGTTTATTACAATTTTTTAAATAATCTATCACCAATTTTTTATGATGTATTAATTATTTATTAGAGATTTTTAATGATTTATTACAATTTTTTGACGATTTCTTGCTAGTTTTTAACTATTCATCACAAATATTTAGTGATTTATTAATTTCAAACAGATATATTTGATCTATAGATTGAACCCTAATAGACACTACCACTCCAGGTCAGGGTGGACCTGGGAGTACCGGCGATGGATGACTCCACATTCTGCAACAATCCAGAAGCAGTCTAATATGATAAACAGGGCATTTTGAAGCGAGGGGTCTCACCTTTCTGCTTATTCTAAGGCACATCGACAGTTTCGTAGATTTAATCGTCAACATATTTTTCGGTCTTCTGGTTGGTTCTTTATTTGGGCCCCAACCGGTGCGACAGACGGGGCTGGTATTCAATTCTGGTGCCATTGACATCAATAAGTCTTTAAGATAACTCTTAACCATAAAACATGCTTTCTTGAAGCTTTGGATTATTACTTCGTAGTTTTGATTTCAACGCTTCGGATGCTAAACAATGCCTCCAGGAAATATTCCTTCACATGAAGAAACCTTCTCACACACACGTTTCCATGTAATTCTTTGCAAGAAAGAAAGAAATCTAAAAAAGAATTATAAGGGAAGAAAGGAAAGAAAATTAAAGATATAAAGTCTATGGAAAGAAAGAAAGAAAGAAAGAAAGTTGGGTGGATTTTATGGCATATCAACCCTTGTAGGTTATTTAACGCCAAATTCTGTCTATATATATATATATATATATATGTGTGTGTGTTCAACCAAAGATTTCTAAACGAATACTTATGTAGCCAAAATTTTCTATGAGCAGGATTTCATTTCTTTGCACAAGATTAACCAGTTTTAATAAGTCATATTCAAAGAAAGAGAGAAAGAAAGAACAGGCAAACCAACAAAAAAGAAAGCTACAAACTTTAAAAGAAAAAGAAAAAGAGAAAGAAAAAAGAATGAAAGAAAGAATATGGATACAATGCTAAGAAAGAAAGAAAAAATTCAAATGAACAACTTTTCCCACAACCGCGTTTCCATATAAATCTTTTTTCCTAACAACATATTGATAAATGTTGAAGAATAACATTCTGGAAATTTCCACCGATAAACGATTTGATTGTAATTGGATATCTTTGGAGAACAAGAAACCTCAGCGGAGAAAAAAAGAAGTCATTTTAATGGAAAGTTTATAAGAGATACGTGTTCCGGTAAAAATGTTTTTGGACGAGAGTTGCTTTCCGTGCAAAGAATTGAACACATCTGTTAAGAAAGGCGTTTACTGAAAAAAAAAAAAAAAATGAGGGAAAAGAAAAAAAGGGAAAGATTTTCCATGACAAAAAATTGTTCACTCTATAATAATCAGAGAGGGTGTCCTCGGAGCGTCGATGCAACGTGCTGAACTGTGACATCGTAATAAGTGAGTTCGAACTCAAGTAACGCTATAACGTTCACTTTCGGTCTAATAGCCCTGGTAAAAGCTTCGAAATTTATTTCTAACTTCCTAGCTAATAGTTATACTACTGTTCTTTTGCGGGGATGGGTTTGGCTTTAAATAACCCGCGAAGTTTGCTATGCTATTCGACAAAGAAACGAAACTTGAAGCAACAGCCGTCAATCGTTAAAACAAAGCATTTATCATTCGTTTTTAATTTGATATAAATAAAACTTTAGCTCTGTCCCAAGAACATCGATCACTTTATAAGTATTGTTAGTACTTACAAACAAAATTATATTATCTGTCTGTCTGTCTGTCTGTCTCTCTCTCTCTCTCTGTGTATATATATTTATGGGTATATCTATGTGTGTGTGTTTGTAATGAATAAAAAAGATACGTAACTGCTAGATGTAGTATCAATCAAAAGTTCAACATGCTCGTGAAATTCGGAGTAACGGAATGAAATTTTCAAGAATCTTTCATCTTTTTTTTCTCGAAGTTTGTATATTAATATAAGTTTATATTGACGTTGTTTTTCATTTATGATGCATTGAACTTACTTCTTTTCGCAGATTTGAGTAGATGATTTTCATACCATTATTGCATATATATATATATATATATATATATATATATATATATATATATTATTATTATTATTATTATTTTAATCCTTGAGAGTTTTTCACACCAGCACTAACTGATGGTCCTTCACTGACGTCTGAGTGACTGCAAGCCTCCCTAGATCTCCAGGACTCTTCTCAGTATTCTCGCTGATTTCATCAATCATGTGGTCTTGATGGTCTCGATTCATCCGCTGATTTCAAACTCTTCCAACCCCCTTTCCAAGCCTTTTAAGATCGTTCCAAGCGTGCCTGTAACTGTTGGTATCATTGTCACTCTCATATTCCCCAACTTCCTGTGTTCTCTGCAAAGGTATAACTACGTTTCTCTCTTTTTGCTTTCATTGATTTTCACTTCAATCCACTGGGATGGCACAATTCACAATACGGCAAGTTCTATCTTTCTTTTTGTTAATTTCACTGGAAATTGAGTGACAGCAAGTCTCCTCCAGACTCCAGGACTCGTCTCAGGATTCTGTCCGTTCTCAGTAATGCTGTCATTTGGATAGTCTCTACCCGTCCGTCAACTTCCAAGTCCTCCAGGCCTTTTAATAATCCTTTAGTTATTGTGCCAAAAGCACCGATCACAATTGATACAATCGTCTCTTTCATGTTCCACAGCTTTTTCAATTTTCTAGCAAGGTCGAGGTACTTATGCTTCTTTTCACATTCCTTCAGATTTATTCTGTGGTCAGCTGGGACAGCAAAGTCGATAATTTTGCAAATTATTTTTCTTTTGTTGATTATTATTAGGTCTGGTCTTCTGGCCGGGATTAGGTGATCCGTTTGTATGTTAAAGTCCCATATTTTTATTGCTATTTTTATTATTACTATACTCCATGTGATTTCTTCCCATCAGCGTTTTTTGTTTGTTTTTTGTTTTTGTTTTTTTGTTGTTTTTTTTTTTTTTTGGTAGCCTTTCACTGAAGTCTGAATGACTGCAATTCTGCTCAGTCCTCCACGACCCTTCACAGTATTCTGGCTGATCTCAGTAATGAAATAGTCAAAATGGTCTCGTTTCGTCATCCGATTTTCAACCTTTCCAACCCCCTTTCCAAGCAAGTGGGTACTCTTTCCAACGTTCCAATCATAATTAGAATCACTCTCATGGTTCATAGTTTTTTTTTAGATATCTGGACCAAGTACTTGTGTCTCTATTCGTTTGCTTTGATTTTCACTAGCTTGCAACATTCGCCTATTCTGTGAGTAATCATCTTGGCTGTTGTATTACTTCCGTTATTAGTCTTTTCTACTTTTCATTATGAGCCTGACACATTTTTCTAAGCTAAATTCTATTCCTATAACCAACCTGTATATTCTTATTGTTTGCATCAGATTCTCCCAATTTTAAAATCAAATTAAGAATGCCTGATTGGCTTGGCTTAGAATACGCCGACTCAGAAGACCCCCCCGACACACACACAAAAAGAAAAAACTGTTTTAGTGGAGTATCTCTTTATAGCCATTACTCACGGGTCTACTCTGATCCGGAATGTTGACACTTGTCAGGGTCCCGGATTATATATATACATACATATTCGCCAGAAGTCTAGGAGACAGGGGTTGAATCTCAGGTCGAGTCGTACCAAAGACTCAAAATATAGTGCTTGACACTCTGGATTATAAATGTAGGGATCAATGTTAAGGGAACCAATCCAGATAAAGGAGTAGTGTAGTAGCTAATGAAAAGGAAGCCTTCAGGTCGACCAACTTACAACAGTACATACATACATAAATATACATACAAAAGTATATATATATATATATACATATATACTCATATATACATGTATATACAATATATATATATATATATATATATATATATATATATATATATGTGTGTGTGTGTGTGTGTATGTGTGTGTGTACAGACACACACATATATATATATAAACAAATGTATACATATTTATAAACATACATTTGTATACATATATACGTACATCTATGTATACATATACATACATATATATTCGTACATATAGATATCGAGATAGATAGATAGATAGATAGATAGATACTTACGTGGTGTATTCAATAAGTTTCCAGACTTGTTTGTACAGGCATTTAAAATTGTCGTAGACTCTGGAAAATTCAGTATGTTATTTCTATACCTCTTATAAGATGACTGACTAATTTTTATGATTTCAGGTTCAAATGAACAGCTACAGCAGCAATTGGAATACACCCTACTAAAGCCTGATTGTCACAGCCGGTGAATTACAAAAATGCAATCTGGACGTGAGGACACTTTAGAAGAACGATATACAATAAAATTCTGTTTTAAACTTGGAAAGAATGCCACAGGAACGTATGGAATGCTTAAGACTGCCTTTGGACCATCTTGCACCAATCGAGCATCAGATTTTGAGTGGCATAAAAGATTCAAGGAAGACAGGGAGTCTGTGATGGATGATGAGAGGTGTAGGAGGAGTAAGGAAGTCAGAACACCAGAGTTGATTGGCCAAAAGGTTAGTGTTAGGGTTACTATGTTGAGGTTTTAAGAGAGTTCAGGAAGAGATTCCTTGGGAAGAGGCCAGCACTCTTGAAATCGGGTCAGTGGCATTTCCACCAGGACAATGCACCAGTCCACAACTCCATCCTTGTCACAGACTATTTGACCAAGATGGGTATCAAGACAATTTCTCACCCCCACCCCTATTGTCCAGATCTTGCTCCCTGTGACTTTTGGTTATTTCCAAAGTTCAGAAGCTGTCGTTATGAGACAATTGAGGAGATGAAAGAGGCTGTGACGAAGGTCATTGACACGCTCACATAAGAGGTTTTCCATGGGGCCTTCGAGAAGTTATTGGAACGGTACAACAATTGCATTGCATCCGAAGGAGATTACTTCAAAGGGGACTAGAGTTTCGTGTGTGTACTATCAATAAAAGTACCCATACGAAAAAAGTCTGGAAACTTATTTAATGATCCTCGTATATGCATATATTTACATATGCTTACATGTAGGTACGTACATATATAAAGAGAAATATCTTTATATGAAAGTGAATAAAGGATTGTAATCCGACAATATGTTAAAAAATTGATAACAAGGTAATCCAAGAGGAAGGAGAGATTTATTAAGAAGTCGACACTATAGCGTTTCGGTTCAACTGAACCATCTTCAGGACCATGAGGAGTGATATTAGCGATGTCAAGCGGCCAACTTTTTCTTATTATACAAACTTTCGCCTAGGTTTTTGTATTTTCCATTTTTAAACATCCATCGTTGACTTACCATCGCTAATATCACTCATCATGAAAATTTTTTAAGAAAAATAAAATCTGTCCCGATGGAATTATTCCCGACTCCAGTTTGACTGGACTGAAGAATATATATATATATATATATATATATATATATATATATATATATATATATATATATATAATAAAACAGTAATCAAATACATAATGAAGTGATATAATCCAATGAACAAAAAGTAAATCAAGCAAAAGCCGTCTGAGAAAATACAAACAAGACGTATTATGTTTTTATTTTTTATTTTCATTTATTTGTTACTTTTTATGGGTTTTTTTTGTTCTTTTTTCTTTATGTTTGTTGGTGGGGGTTCTTGACGTTACTCCAATGATATTAACAATTGAAGTCGTTCTGTGTATGGAGCCTGTCCCAATAACCATTCTCTTTGTCATCTACTGTGTCATATCCGTGACCTGACCCCAGTCGAGGAAGATGCGTTGGACTCAAGCAACGATGAGTATGAATAATTTCGGCCTGAATTATCAGTTATTATTTTGATAACCTTTATGTAACCACCTCTCTCTGCCTAAAAAATAAGAATATATAAATAAAATTTGGTCTTTTTTATTTTTGTTACGCTGTAATGATTAATTTTGTGGGTGGAAACAAAAATTCAATTCGCGCTTCTTTTATTTTACAAGCACATCGTTTATTTCAATGGACATGACTTGTATAAGATTTTACTTTCCTTCGGATGCCCACGCGTTAGCGTTTGGTCTTCAGCCAGCAAATTGATAAATGAACCATGCTGCATAACAGCGACATCAGTTACTTTGGTCATAAGAAAGCCTTTTTATATTTTTGAACATAGTGTGCTGTCTTTTTTTTTTTTTTGTAGACGCTATATATATATATATATATATATATATATATATATATATATATATATATTCGTTTGTCAAAAAATCCGCACTTCCCAATACAAGAAGCCCAGTAGTGTAAGTGCTATATATAATCGTGTAATGAACAACTTCGTGTAGTGAATGACCCCGATATATTGCGTGTGATGAAAGAAACCCTAACTTTTGGCTATGTTCCCCAACAAAAATAATTCTTACATATTCAATAAAGTACGCAATCTAATTTAATGGTAATCAAACTTTGATAGTTATGGCAGATCCTATATATATTATATGATTTTTAAGTGAATAGTTTGTAGGTAATATTATCTTTTAAATGAGCCAGAGCTTATTTGTTTGCACACTGTTTAAAGAATTACTTTAAACATTAGTAGTTCTATTTGCACACAGTTGAATAGTTTCACCTATAATTACAATTTAATACTAATGATTCAATTTAATATTATTAATCAATTGTTTGGACATTGGTTTCACATATAGTAAAAGATAAAACAGTTCTTTTTAACCCAGAGATGGCAACCAAACAGGTACTACCACTCCAGGTCAACGGGGACCTGGAGTAATGACAATGAAGGGGTACTCCACATTCACTAAATCTCCAAGACAGGAGCCTCACCATCAGATGGATTAGTGGGACATCCAGAATACTCTTTGGGAGCGGGTCTTACCCTTTGCCGAAATGCAGTCGACGTACTCTACCTAGCCGACTAGGCTGTCTGATGATATAAAGGGAAAACATTTAAACACTTATTTATACTTTCAAATTACTTCAATACAATCAAAATCAATGCAATACCGTAAATAAACAATGTAGTTTAGACCTTGATGTAGCTTGCCGTGCTTACTTAAATTTTCAAAATACATATAAGAAACTAAAAGTTTATTGTGCTGAATAATATATGAATTATATTAATTACTTTTATCTGTTCTTGGTTAAAGCTTCAAAAATACAGGCCATCGTACCTATTACTCGGTCTAATTTCTCGTTAGTCTGACTAAACATGTTTCCACGTAGCCTAAAAATGGATTTAGTTAAGATAATGAAGTTTCCGTCATCATCTTAACTAAGAGTCTGTGCTTAGGTATAGGCTATGCGTGGATACTTTGAATCGAAGTTATAGTAAAATGAGGCCAAGAGACAAAGTAAGCTTCGACGTTTTAAAGATTTATCTTGTGTAATCTTTGCTTTTTAGGTGAAAAATTGATCTTAAAAAATCAACTGGTATAACTATTACCAATATGTTCCACCATTTTTTTTTTTAGTTCTTTGACAAGATTCATGTATTTATTTATCGTTTCGCCCAATCTGTGGTGTACTTGAACGGAAAGTCATGTTTTTCTGAGGTGTTTTTTTTTCTTTCATCTCTGATGCTGTCCGTTTCCAAAATTTCCAAATTTTTTGTAATTTTCCTTCTCTTCCAACGTTCTTACGTTTTCCCGATTTTCTAGTTCTATTCCTTCTGTTGTTTCACTTTTACCGCTTTTCTTAGTTTGCATGGCACATTTTTCAATATCAAATTCCATTCCTATAGCTGAGCCGTATATTCTTATAGTTTGTATCGGGGTTTCTAGTTCTTTTTTTATCTTTTTAAAATAGCTCGAGATCATCCCCATATAATTAATTACCATACTCTTACTTAGATTTTCATATCATCGTTCACTAGAGGTTTTTCAGTGGAGTTTGAGTGACAGTAAGTCTACTCAAGTCTCCAGGACTCTTCCCAATATTCTGACCGATCTCAACAAGGCTGTAATATAAATGGTCTCGATTCGTCCTCTGAATTCCAACTCTTCCAGCCTCCTTTACAAGCCTTTCAGGACCATTCCAAGCTCGCCAGTAATAACTGGTATCCCCATGACCTTCTTGTTCCACAGCTTTCTCAGTTCTGGGACAAGATACTGGTACTTGTCTCTCTTTCCGCTTTCTTTGATTTTCATTCTGAGACTGCAAAATCTTCTATACAGCAAGTTTTACTTGTATATATATATATATATATATATATATATATATATATATATATATATTCGGCCTGAGCCACATCGAAGTGAGTAAAGTAAAGTTGGTGACCATAGTCGAAGGTGACCCGAAGGCTCCTTTTTTGATAGCTACTACACTGATGTGTAGGGGAGGGCGCTACTCCTTTCCCTGAATTGCTTCACTTTACCCTTGATCCTTACCTTATATTGCTGAGTGTTAAGCAAGGAGGGATCAAGTACCATTTTTTGAGTCTTTGGTATGACTCGACCTGGAATTGAACCCAGGTCTTCCGAGCCATTGGCGAACACTCTAACCATTATGCAAAAGTCCGGTACATCGAAGCAAAGAACTTTGTAAATTACTATATATATGTGAAGTAAGGTTGGCGACTTTAGTTGAGGGTGACCCGAGGGCTCCCTTTTCAATAGCTATTACACCGAGGTGTAGAGGAAGGTGCTACTCCATTACCTTAATTGCTCCACTTTACCCTTGATCCTTACCTAATAATGATGAGTGTTAAACAAGGATCCATCAAGAAGCATTTTCCGAGTTTTTGGTATGGCGCGACCTGGGATTGAAGCATGGTCACCCAGGACATTGCCGAACACTCTACCCACGGTGTATTTATATTGATATATATATATATATATATATATATATATATATATATATATATATATATATATGTATGTGTGTGTGGTTTAAAACATATTTGATTTACACCAATACCTCTCATTTCTGTTTTCTTTATTAGTGATCTGTTCAATTCTCCGAATTAGGCGTCTGATTCCTGGATGGAATGAATTATAGAAGGCGCCATTTTTTCCAAAGTATTTTCGGTTCCATTTTCGAGCTATCTGCAGGAGTACGAACATTTGAAATGACAATCACAATGATTGTTTGCATCAATCTAAAGAGTAGACGGCAGAACATTTTGATGAGGAATTTACAAAAGATAAAGTTTTTGTTGGAGATAGGAGGAAGTATTGGCGGAAAAAATATTTAAGATATTTAAAATCGCAAAATTCAAAATTGATCTTGTTTGAGGTAGGTTTGTTCATCTTTATGCACAGATCTTGAAGAATTTGGCGTTTTTGTTTGTTTTGGGTTTTTTTTAGTCTAAATAGAGGGGGTCTTCTATTTTTATTTATTTATTTATTTATTTATTTTACTCATCACTAGTTCCGGTCTCTTGGCAGAGATTAGATATGTTTGTATCTCAAGATCCTAGAGAATTTTATATCGCATTCTCCAGGACGCACTCTCCTGGTTTGTGCATGGACTATTTGGTAGTATAGTCCAATCTAAATTTCTTGCATAATTCCCAGTAGATCACCTTCTCCATCCCAGGCGTGTCAATTCCTATACTCCTTTTGTGATCGTTTAATAAATTTACTTATTATATGATTAATCGTTTTGTCTGTATAAACACTTAACCGACAATAGCTTTTCATTTGTATATTTGTATTATTATTTACTCCTTTGAGAGTTATTATTATTATCATTATTATTATATGCAAGTTTTTCAATCCAGTTTTTCTAGTGTTAATTTTTCACAAAAGACTAAGTGACAGCAAGTCTCTTTGGATCTCCAAAACACTTCTAAGTATTCTAGCTGATCTTAACAGGGGTGTGGTCTGACTGGTCACGATTCTTTCTCTTTAGGATATTAAAGACGTAAACAATAGCAAAAAATTTACCGAAACAACTTATGGTATATATATATATATATATATATATATATATATATATATATATATATATATATATATATATATATATATATATAATGGGTCAGTGGCCTAATGGGTGTTCGCCAATGGTACAGGAGACCGGAGTTCAATCCCAGGTTGAGTCATACCAAAGACGCAAAAAATGGTACTTGATACCTCCTTGCTTAACACTCAGGTCAAGGGTAAAGTGGCACAATTCAGGGAATGGAGTAGCGCCCTCCCCTACACATCAGTGTAGTAGCAATTGAAAAGGGAGCCTTTTTGTCACCCTCGACAAAGGTCACCAATTTTACTTCATATATATATATATATATATATATATATATATATATATATATATATATATATATGATGGACTTCACTAGCACCCTAAAGATGTAACAGTTCAATACAAGATATGAACAACTTGAATCGAAGCTTAAGCGTTCCGTGTATCTTCTCTAATAAATATCTCGCTATGATGTGCTGCTTTTTGTGGGAACTAATATATAAACACCCATCGTTGGTTCTATTTCTAAAAATTCAATTTAGCATAAGTTAACAAAGTTAAATGGTTCCAAGTATTGCTATGTATCAGTAACAATTCAATTAAACATCAGTAATTTGATGACACACATTTAAATAATCAAGCAGTTCTATTTCGAACAAATCAATTTAGCACTTTTTGCACTCGGTTAAAATGACAAACAGTACTATTGGACCCATAGATAGGACGTATGTGTGTGTGTGCCTCTGGCTGTCCGTTCAAAGCCATGCACCAGACATTCAGATTAAGCTGGTGTATTGGTGAGAAGAGATAGATCATCGGTATAATAATAGTTTCAACGAAATATCGATTGTTTCGGGGGGTGGGTTCTTTTTGTTTTTTTTATTTTGGGGGTTGGTTTTTTTTTTAGTGTTTGATCATTTTTTTTTCATTAGATCAATTGATGTTCCTAATACGTAATCTTCGTAGCTTATGAATGGTGCTAAGGTGTCTCCTTGCATGACTCAAGAGACAATATCAAGGAAATATGTGTCACAATTTGGTGACGTGAACTTATATAAAACAGAGTTCATGCCTTTTGAACAACATGGTGTAATCTCCATATTAAATGTTAAACGAATGTGCTATTCATGTGCTACTATCATTCTATAAGGATTGCTTTGGCATTAAATATCCCATGAATGTTGATATGCCAATAAAACAAAGAATTCAAACGAAATATAAACATTTAATAGCTATAATTGACTCCACATTGTTTAATAACGTTATTTATTTGCATTATAAATATTATATGCAAAACATTATTTATTAAAATTTGCTAAACATTATTTACAGAATATTATTTACAAAAATTTCTTTGCTAAAAACTATTTACAAGATATTATTTTCTAAACACTATCTACTAAATATCATTCACTAAACACTATTAACTAAGTAGTATGTACTAAACTCTATTTACTAAACCTTATTTACTAAACATTATTAACTAAACATTATTCACGAATAATTATTCATTTTACTATTCACTAAATATTGTTTACTAAACACTGACTCGTGCTCAAAAGACAATATTTACTTAACATCACTTACTAATCTCATCTCATCTTGTCCCGCCATTAGCACGGATATCCCTGACCCTCTCTCGCCACCCCTCCCTATCGTTCATCGCTTCCGGTGGGTCCCCAGGACTACACCTCGTATCCTCACAGAGATTCTGTATGTAGGTTCCAGTTGGTCGCCCTGCTTATTTGCACGGCCATGTGACGGGGTCTATAGGAGTATATCACTTATGAGTAGAGTCCTGCATGTCTGGTTCGTCTAATTTGGATGTTTTCGTGATGAGTGGGGTGTTGCCTCCATGACTTGTTTAATATTGCTCGCAGCATTCTTGTAGTTGCCGTCAAGCTTTTTCTCCAGCCGTTTAGATAGAGTCGATGTAGTGCATCCATATTAACATTATTTACTAAAGACTACAAAATGTATTCAACTAAAAATTATTTACTAAAAACTATTTACTAAACATTATTTACTTAATATTATTATCTATTACTAAATATTATTGATAAAATATTAGTTATGAAATGCGAATCATTAAACTTTATTTTACAATCATTTGCTAAATATCATTCAGAAAATATAAGGAAGCATTGTTTACTAATATTATTTCGTAAACATTGTTAACTAAATATCATCCATCAATTAGTATTTACTAAACAATATTTACTAGATATAATTTACTGAAGATGATTTATTTATAATTACTTATTTACTAAATATTTTTAAACCACAGCCAGAGAGGGAAGATATTAATTCATGCTTTTCCTATGTGCCTTAGCGCGAACTAAGACGTAAGTAACCTTGTCCAGGATTTGAATTTAGTGCGTCCATTTCATTTCTAACGGCGATAACTACACCTTCCGATGACCTGGTAGGACTGCAAAGCGGTGAACGTTTGAATTTAGTGTTGTCATTTTCCTATACTGGCTGCTGAAAAGGTTAGAGAGCCTGGTCTTTATTTCTAGGTGATAACACAGAAGTTAAAAGCACATACCGCTACGAACAGTTTCACGGTTTCACTATTATCAAGCAAAACTCTATTCTGAGGAATTACCCATCTACAATTAGGACAAGAGAATAGCGGAGTCCTCATGGCGTATTGGCATTCGTAGTAAGCAATTTCGAACTCCAGTCGTGCAATAATGTCCACTTTCAGACTCATACAATTTTTGAAAGGTATGAACTCCCTCATCCCCCAGTTAAACAGCAACACTACTGTCTTTTTACAAGGGTGACTTTGGCATTAAATAACCCGCGAAGGTTGACAAAGAAATCGATTGAAACGAGGGGAGGGAAATTGCAGTAGGTATTATAAAATATGAAATAGAACAATGATTTTGAATTTTCTGGAACTTTCTTTATTTCGACTATTGTTCTATTGATTTCTTTTCAGATATAATGAAAATCTCCCATTTTATATTTCAGTTCATCCTATGTACCACCCTCTCGTAGCACGTGTGAAGACAAGGTTCTTCAAAATATAATATTGTCTGAGAAAAGTGAAAATGGAAAATATTAGGATCTATATATGATTTTTGATTATTGTTTTCTTGCCTAAATATTCTCCCTCCCACATATCTAGATCAGTCAGTACTGATGCTGAAAGCTTTAAACACAATTTATATATGAACTGGTCTCACCGCTGAATAATGAGAAATTCTATTGTTCCTGTAATTTGAGATGTCATTTTCTTTTTCTTATGAACATCGCATAGAAATCCAAATATATTTATGATTTTTGCACGAATACAAACCACTTAATAACTCCGTTTTTTACACGCGCGCACACACACACACACACACACACACACACACTCTCTCTCTCTCTCTCTCTCTCTCTCTCTCTCTCTCGCTGCATTTCTTTGGTTCTATCTTTCTTTCAATTTCTCTCTCTCTCTCTCTCTCTCTCTCTTTCCTTCTCACAGTATTTCTATCTTTCTTTTTCTCTCTCACTCTTTATTACTTTCTTTCACTTCTCTGTCACTACGTCTTTCTTTCTTTCTAACTCTCAATCACTCTGTCTCTGTCTCTGTGTCTCTGTTTTTCTTCTTCTTCTTCTGGTCCTACAATAACTTAGTCGATTAGAAAGAGGAAATCTCTTTTGCTTCAATCAGTGTTCTTTCTCTCTTTTTCAACGTGAATTTATTAATTTATTAACAGTAAAAAACAGCTTTCTAAACCACATAACAGCCCAGTTTGAATACTTATAAATATATAAGAAGATAAATGTAAAATGTATCTCTGCTTTTAGTTGATCTGGCGTATATATATATATATATATATAATTCTTTTAAATACCCTGTCCGGTGGCAAAAGCTGCTTGGTAGCGCCAGGAATGGCAGTACTGCCTTAAGCTACCGAAACTGTGTTATCACCCCTGGTTGGCGGCTGATGAGAGCAGGGTATCGCACGTGCTTTCACACGTTGTATGATGAAAAAAAATAAAGGTTATCAGTTAATTTGAATTTTAGTGATGAATTGGAAAAACTCGTTACATCTATTTAATTTTCCTCAAAAACACATTTTTTTCTCATAAAGATAGTTTATTTATGGAGGCTGCCAGAAAATTGATGGGTTTTTTAAGACCTTTATTAACTCAATTTTGCGATCAACTAAAAACGTCAATTGATCTTCTTCCCTAAAATGAGCAATTACAGTCCAAGAAAAAAGGTTGCTAACCATGAAAAACTAAGGTCATTTTCGGATTCGGAACCACCTAATTACCAAAAAATGCATTTTATTTCTTGGTACCAAAAATCGTATTGAAGTAGTAAAGTTGGTGACCAGAAGGCTCCCTTTTCAATTAGCTACTACAACGATGCGTAGGGGAGGGCGCTACTCCTTTCCCTGGATTGCTCCATTTTACCCTCAATACGTAACTTATATTGCTGAGTGGTAAGCAACGAAGTATCAAGTACCATTTTTAAAGTCTTTGGTATGACGCGAACTGGGATTGAACACAGGTCTCCCTGACTAGACCAAAGTAATTAGTTATAAATTACAAAACTTGTAACCACTTCACCGTCTGCAAACAAAGGATTGATTATGAAAAGAATTATTAGAGGTAGATTGCAATAATTAGAGCCTTTTTTTTACTGTGAAGAAACAATAGCAATACAAGTGTGCAAACAAATTAGTTTTAACTCATTAAAAAATGAAATCGTCAACAAACAACTCACTCATACGTATATCCCTTTAAATAGATGCAAACAAATGACTGATATTAAATAGTTACTTTTACATAGTAATACTTGAAGCGATTTAACTGTATGCCAAAAAAAGGATTGATATTAAATAGAATAATTCATTTTAGATAGAAATACTTGAAATCATTTAACTGCGTATACAAAATGAGCTCAGGGTCGTTTAAAAATGTCATCAAAAATGTGTTTGCAAATCATATATATATATATATATGTTTGCAAATTATATATATATATATATATATATATATATATATATATATATATATATAAGAGGGTTTCGGATTAAATAACTTACAATGGTTGATATGCCATAAAACCCAACCAAACAAATTCTTATATTCTTCATATATATGTATAACGAGGATTTGGCATTAGATAACTTACAATGGCTGATATGCCATAAAACGCAATCAAACCAAATCCATTATAAGGAACAGCGGTTAAGATGGTCAGATAATATGGTGCGGGGGCAGCTCCTGCGGCGTTGCGGTTAACGTGCCAGACTGTGACATCGGAGTAACCAAGTTCGATCTCCAGTCGAGGTATAAAGTTCAATTTCGTACAAATACCCTCAAGAAAGGTATGAACCTCCAAATCCTCTCAGGTATTGCCTAAATAGTGTCACTTGTACTTCTGTAAGGATGACTTTGGCACTAAATGACCCACGGAGTTTGAAATGCCATTAAACAAACAAACCAAACCTAATGTGTTGTGCCTTGAGGATACCTAACTATCCATGGAGATCCTGTTGTGCCCATGGAGATCATGTATTCAGAGAAAGCGCTTGTAATGCAAACACAGAAAAAACTTAAATATTGCCTGAAGAACCCACTGAAGAAAGTCTATATCGATGTTGACATCCTGGGAAAATCGAGAATGAGTCAGGAATAAATGGAGGAATCTGATTACGTCAGGTACTTATGACTTTAAAACCAAACACAAAACATATTGCGAATTAAAACGGGCTTCAAATCATACAACAAGCTCGAGAACCCCTTGCAGAAACGAGGTCTAAGTGATCCCTGGTATGTGAGAGGTGTGGTCACGTATATAACTAAGTGCATCGATAGATCGGTGTTATTTTTAATCATGCCACCCAAATGAAATGCTCAGTGAGGCAAAAATATTATCCACAGTTTAAACTGTCACCTGTGTTTGGTTTGATTTGGTTTGGTTTGGTTTGGTTTTATGGCATATTAACCATTGTAGATTATTATTTTTTATCATTCAGGGTTTTTGGACTATAGTCTTCATTTGTATTGTTATATTCACAAGCGAGCAACTATACATAAATAAACACTTGTACTCGGTTATGGTTAACGGAATCAGAACAGGCGACCGCCATGGATTAAATAAAGGACGTGGTTTGAAGTTCTGTGCAGACTCCTGAGTTCGATAAACCCCTGACGAAGGCACGAAGACTTACCGGCAAAAATGTTGTGAATATAACAATAAAGATGAAGGCAATAGACCAAAAACCATGGTTGATAAAAATCATCAAATTTCATCACAGAAATTTAGACAACTCATAGTGTCGGTTTTTTAATGCCAAATCCATTTTATACATGTAAACAGTTCTATTTCAAACAATTCAATTTAGCATAAATGCACAATTTAAATGTTAAAAACAGTTCTATTTCAAGCAATTCAGTTTAGCATAAGTACACTGTTTAGTTCTATTTAATACTTAGGATCCTATCAGGTCTTACTACTTCTGGCCAGAGTGGACCTGGGAGCGATAGCAATAAAGGGGTACTCCACATTCCCCAAAGCTCCAGCATTATTGGGGCCTGACGATTAGATTATTTAGTGTCATATTCAGGACACTCGTTGTGGGAGTCTTACCCCTCTGCAAAGATGCAGTCGGTGTATTCAACAGCACCAACCAACTGGGCCAGTCACCTGCATGGTGCACGTAAACTTAGGAAATTGGTAATGGTAGCTTAATCTAGTTAATGAATAACCATTTGTTTTTAAGACCGGTGAATCTGTAATTGCTGCGAAGTACTTATTTCATGTTACGTCAGAATGATGCTGTTTCGGATAGAAAATCGATACAGCTATAGGTTGAAAATTCTTCCCGGAACAGCATCATTCCGACATTATATGAAATTTATACACACTAACACATACACACATACACGATTAATTTCAAACCAATGTTTTTAACTTCCTAAGTTCCTTATCTCACACACATACAGACACAAAGCTTTAGATATAGATCCTCATGGCTTAATTGTTTTATTTTCTGTTATTTTTAGTGTTACGGTTATAGCTAAAAATTACTGTTGATTATAATATTTCAAGGAAAGGTTAACCCTCAAAATATTAGAAACAATGCATAGCTAGCTTAGATATTAAGTTGTTGTAAACTAATAGGTTATGTGACAAATGTTCTTACGCTTTTCAAATAAAATTCAAAGATGAAAGAAAATTCTAGTCAAAATCGGTCAGAAAATTTATTTATGTTTAGGATAAATTATTATGAAATTGCTATCGACAGATTATCGATTTTCACACTGAATTCTGAAAAAAACTCACATTCTTGTATATACTTTTATTTCACCTTTTTCCTTCAACCGTTTGAATTCTTCAAGAGACAAACTAGTTTTACCCATTAAGAGAAAAAAAAAAGATCACTTAGGTCATTGTAATTTAACAATAATTGCTGTTTGAAACAAACACTAGGCTTTTTGACCACATCTTCTTTTCCCTCCCTTTTTTTCTGTTAATTCGCGTCTGAGCCTAAAGTTCAATTTCGTCTTTGGCGGTAGAATCTGTTTAAGACAAAAGGCTCGTATGTCGATATTCGACTCTCTGCTATTTTCTTTTGTTCTTTGATGGTTTCTATTTCATTTAGCAGAGGAGCGAAAAGAAAAGAAAAAAGATAATGATATTTACCAAATCCTGAGAAATAAAATTTAGAAAAAATCTTCTAAAAAATATCGAGCTTTACGACTTAGAAGTAAACGATACAAATGACAGGTTTTACTGTCTCGATGTCCTGAAGGGGATATACACAGGATAACAACCAAACCACGATAAAGAAATACTTTGAGCACTTTTATCAATTGATATATAAATATATAACGACTTAACAACCAAGGAAAGTCACCGTGACCTGTTGGTTAACGTACTGGACAGTAACATCGTAGTAAACGACTTTGACCTCCAGTCCGGCTATTACCTTCACTTTCAGACAAATATACTTGGTATGAACTCCTTATCACTCCAACTATGAGTTAGACAGAGGCACAGATGTTAAACAATGATAGACAGGGATTTAGATAACCCACAAAAAAAATAATAATGAAGTATATGAAGAACTGGAAACTATTTATATGTGTAAAGAATTTATCTAAGGAAAAAAATTAATATATGCAAATTACTTGCTTTACACACAAAACACACATGCACAAGCATGCATATAATCAAATATATATATATATATATATATATATATATATACACACACACACATATACACACACACACATATTTTTTTTCATCATACAACGTGTGAAAGCACGTGCGATACCATGTCCTCATCAGCCACCAACCAGGGGTGGTAACACAGTTTGGGTAGCTCAAGGTGGTACTGCAGCTTTTTCCACCGGACAGGGTATTAAGAGAATTATATATATATATATATATATATATATATATATACGCCAGATCAATTAAGAGCAGAGACTACATTAAAAAAAAAATCGCGTTTACTTTCGGCGGTTGATGTTATTACGCGTTTACAGTAACCGTTTCTTATGTAATCACACGGGAAATTTCCGCGTGTATTTCCTTCATGCTGAAAACTTCTCGCTTTCGACCAAATCCAACTTGATGCATATCACGCCGTGGTCTGAAGACGATTCGAGGCAACTTTCAAACTGCGGCCAGTGATTCCTTTTTTTGAAAGAAACGAAATGACTGAGTGTCCTATAAAACCACGACAACCAACCTCAATAGGAATCACATGGCATATCCAACCCTTTTCCACGCAGTGTCTAGTAGCGGTTTTTCTTTCGCTCGTGTGCTTCCTCCCGGTTTTCTTCCCAGGAGACAGTCAATTCTATGAGGAGGACACACTTCTTTGAATTGGACCATGCTACAATGTCCGGCCGCTTTTCTGTTTGAATAATGTGAACTGAAAATTGTAGAAATGTCTTGAGATCTGCTGAAACTTTCCAGTCACTAGCTCCGTTCAGTAGCTTCATGTTAGGATTTTTTTTGTTTCCTCCCAGGACATTCACCTTCCTTGGGAAACTGAATCATGGATTCCTTGGCTGTTATAGATTGCTGGTTTGCAGTCTCTTATTATGCTCTTAACAACTCTATTATCACCTCTAATACCTTGTTATGTCGCCATGTGTACATCTGAAGCGAGTGTGGACATGCAGATAGTACGTGGCGCAAAGTACCCCGATCACTTTTACACGACAAGCACAGGTCCGAGTTGGTATATTCCCATAATTTTAAGTTGGTCGCATTTGGTAAGAGATCATAAGAAGAGCGAAGAAGGAATGATATCGCTAGTGGTTCCATTGCAATTAAGGATTTCCACAATAATTTAATTGGTTCGATATCATTCCATTTTGTCCAAGCATATTGTTTGGCACTGGCTTTTCTTTGCTCTTCCTCAAACATCCTGAGTTCTTCGCTCACCATGTATCTTTTTCCTTTTGGGTCCACTTTGGTGAATATCTTTTTGCTCGTGCTACCCAGCCCAGCTCGATTGGTTTGAGTGATGCCTAGGATGTCTTTGATTGGTATATATATATGTATATATATAAGTAAATATATATTAGTTTATATATATATTTAACAATATGGAATCTTGCATGCGACCACAGGTTTCATGACGTTTTATAAACAGCAATCATCAGGATTACTAGGAGTGGCAGTACCGCCTTGAGCTACCGAAACTGTGTTATCACCCTGGATGGCGGCTGATGAGGCTAGGGTCTCGCATGTGCTTCCACACGTTGTATGATGAAAATTTGCATGCGACTACAGGTTTCATGACGTTTTATAAACAACAATCATCAGGCTGAGAACGAAAGGTTTTGAAGAAATTAATATATATATATATATATATATATATATATATATATGTGTGTGTGTGTGTGTGTGTGTGTGTGTGTGTGTGTGTGTGTGTGTGTGTGTTTATATATATATATATATATATATATATCTACAGATACATGAATGTATATTTATTTCTATAGAAATAGAAAGATATGTTTATCTATTTGTATGCATGTATATTTTAAAGATTTATATGTATATATAAATATATATTGTTATATATATATATATATATATATATATATATATATATATATATACATAAATATTTGTATATATACTTATATACATATTCATTTGCATATAAACATTTTAAAATTATTCATATATATATACTTACAGATATACAGTCACAAATACTTATACATGTATGTAAATACATATATATATATATATATATATATATATATATAAACGTTCACATATATATATATATATATATATAACAGAGCACATTGGAAATACGGAGTCTAGCCTAATAAAAAAAACATTCGGTGTGGATTTTAGAAGATTGGGACAGTACACTGACAAATCGAGATAAATGTTTTTTTTTATTATTATTCGAAATGAATAGAAAATAGGAAAAGCAGAATGTTTTCCGAAAAATCCCGAGATTTATTTTTATAAAGCAAGGAACAATGAACAGCGTGGATTTTAGCAGAATAAAATCAGTACATTGCTTTTTTTAAGAGTGATACAATATATAAAGGAGAAAAAAACGAGAAATACCGTTTAATTTTTGGGGTAGCAGAGAAAAGATACAAAAACATGAAATTGTTGTTTTCTAAACTGAGAAATAAAAAAGGAAAGGAAAATTAATATCAATTGTTATTGAAGAGACATCCAGTCAAAACAATGATGAGTCAGAAATACGGTCATGAACGGGTCAACCAAATGCAGGCTGATTGTTTTGTGGGGAAAAAAATCAAACTTAGAGAAATGGACAATTTTTTATTCAATTTTTAAGTGAGTAATCCGCTGGATACGACGTATGAATCACGTGATGAGAGAGGACAGTCCTCTGCGGAAAGAAGGGCTCAGAGAAACCTCCTGAGGGTAGGAGGGAGGCAACACCCCATTGTAGCAGTTATAGCAGAATTTGTATGTAGGCAACCAACCTCCTCTCTGGTGACAGGCACAGGGATTTATTGTTGGGGTAGCAGAGAGCAACAGTGAATGGAAATAATTGTTGAAGATTAATCAAGGAGAAGGTCGTTAATGAGATACGCCCACTTGGAAACAATTATATAAACGCAGGTTTTTGCCGAAAAGCGGCAGAATATTGAAGAGTGGTTGCAGAGTTCAGATCGAAACAGGAGGGAGCTCCTGTAAAAAAGCCTTGCACCAGATTCGGAGATGACCAGATCCTCTCTCATTTGTGTTTCCAACAAACTGAAGATAAGAATAAACGTAACGCATTGCGAATACTTAGGGGATCTAAGTGAGGAAGGCTGACCGTGGAGTTGGACTAACTGTCGCAAGATAGGGGCTAGATTCCGAGACATTCTGCTTCGTATTTACGAGGAATGGAACATCAAAATAACATTTTTTTTAATGCTAATGGTTCTTTTTCTAACTAAAGATATTATCATTTTATAACCAACTCCGTGTCTGTCGTTCTCCTGACTTTAACGTTTTCTTTTATTACCGAATGATCAGCCGGTCAGGTTATTTCGGCTTTCGGCGAAAATGGTGGATTCAGCTGTCTGGATCTAAAAATTCACAAATGACGGACGTCTGGTTTGGCTGAGATTTGACCTCCCGACTGGGAAGGTCAAGCGTCGTTGGTCGAGTGAGTGGTAGTGTGATATATATATATATATATATATATTGTTACGCGTGCGTGCTCGTTGGGACGACGAAAATGGTTACGTAATAAGAATTTTAAAAAGGTTCAGGTCCTAGATTTAAGTAAAAAGAAAATGAACACAAAGGAAAGCAAGGGAAGGGAACTCCTTCTCAAAGCACCAGGGAAAACAAGAGAAAACAACCAATAAACAAAATCGTGAAAAACAGAAGGCAACACAAGTTAAGTGTTTTAAATATAGCAAGGTTTATTTACATAAATACAGGAAGGAAAATCTAAAACAAACGAACAGAAATTAATAAGGAAAAGGGAAACTAATATAGGTGTATATTTAATCAATGAGCGAAGAATACATTTATACAGACAACAATCAGTTTATAAGAGAAAAAGAAAAGGGATTAACTTGTACAATACTTTGAGGAAATGAATTTGAAGCATTACTCAAAATTTGATCGGTTAGAATAAAAGAAAGTTATTTTTACAGATGAACGCCGACAAACTGATTTCAAGTCCCTTGAAAACGCATGCAAAGTTCAAATGGGTACACGACAAAAATGTTCTCAGCTTTCATTCAGGATAGATGCTACTGGACCTTCCTCGGGTGTTTTTATGGCTTTTTCTCAGGCGCAGACATCAGGTCATGTGAGGCGATAACAGTTTAGGAATTCAGTAGAATACCAAAATTTGACTTTTTTTTGTGCCGGTTATTCGACGAGTTGAGAGGATTCTTTTTTTATCAGTTGTTTCTTTCTTTCTTCCGTTCTTTCTTCTAACACGATAAAGGCATTCTTCTTTTTCTTTTCGTTCTTCATGGAAGCAAAATCGACGTGACTTATCCAGCTGTCCGTTGCTGGTATTGTGTCGTAGACTTAAAATTCTCGTGAATATTTCGTTGGTCACGTGTTTGATTTTCATATGCGTATACGTTTGATTTACGTGGATGTATACAGCTAATGTCATAGGTCGCATGTACTCTAAATAATGGCGTGATGTTTGAACTTGAGCAAAAGCAAAACTGACAATATTTGCTACACTACTCACTTTTGGCAGGTGTTTGAAATTGGGGAGAAGAAAGTTTTACATTTCAGCTCGATGATAGATATTAAATAAAGAATTTTTCTTTTTACTCATAAACTCAAAACAAATCTTTTTAAAAAAAAATGCATTTTCGCCCACTGGTACTTTTTTTTACAAACTTGTAAAATCTGAAGCTGGGGTTTAAAATATTGATATTACGTCACAATATATATATATATATATATATATATTGATATGAATATATACATATATATGTATATGTATACATATACATTGATACATATGTAATATAATGGCCGAGGGATTTCGTTTTATGCCTTTGGGTTTAGTTAGGCTGAGAACCTTTCGGCTCAGCGCATGGGTTACTTAGGTGCAACATTTACGCAGGTGTTCACGCGCGCGGGTGGAGCGGACGTGTCACTAAGAGATGTCACGATAGCCCAGATAGGAAACGGGGCTAGAGAGTGCGAGTGACGTCATGCATCAGAAGCGCGTAGAGGATTTTGGGGATTTTGAAAAACTCAGTTGAGCTGAGAACTCGACACCGAACGAGAAGGGTCGACTTTCGGGGCTCACAGAGGCCAGACGAATTTTTGCGCTACGGGCGCCGCACGAGATGTAAAAGCCAGAATAGAAAGAATGTGTATCTCAGTCCTTATGTCGAAGAACCTTTAAACTCAAAGGTAATTTAAAGTTTCGTACCTGAACTAAGAAGTTGTGTTTTTCGTGTTTCGGGATTCCTATGTTCTATGCACGTTTCACATATCCGGGTATCTGGTTATGGTATATATATATATATATATAGGAAGACACGTACAAATAACTGCACATATGTATACATGCATACAGATATGGTTGCATGCATATACATATATATATATACATATGGACAATATATGTATATATACAGACATATATGTATGCACATATATATATGTATATATATATAGAGATAGATAGATATATGTATGCACATATATATGCATACACATTCACATTTTATATATATATACATATGCACACACACGCACACACAGACATATATATATATATATATATATATATATATATATATATATATATATATATATGCGCACATGTTGGTCTCAGTGTATGTTTGCCTGTGTGTATTGCAATAGTTTCTTGCTGAATTGTAGAATATTAATTGTTCCGAAAGAATTTTTTTAGAAATCAAATTAAAATCATGATTGAAATTAAAATCCTATTTTAAATCATCTTACTCGCTTTAGGCATTTCTTGTAGGTCGCGTTTGTTTAAAATTCGTTACAAGAAGTAAAAAAAAAAAAAAAATAGAAAAAGAAAAAATTGAAATTGTATTTCCTCACTGAATGGCTTTTTCGAAGTAACTGCTTTTCTCGAAGTGGGCATCGAAATAATTCAATAAGCGATTTCAACCAGGAATAATTATACAGCAGAGTAAAAATAGTAAATTTATGTTCTACTAAAATTATTGCAGTTAATGTTTCCATAACCTACTGCTTTATTCGGATCATGAACAGTCACCAAATAATGAGATTTTGTCTTTTAATAGAAATGTGACCTGGGTTCGCAAATCAGGCTAAATAGCCACCATATTTGTTTTATCTTACGCTGGAGCCATGATCATTCAGACATGGATAGAATATTTCTCCCAATACGCATACCAAGAATACATATATTTGTGTATGTGTGTGTGGTATCATTTGTCAACACCAATCTATTTATCTGTCCATCGGAGTAGTTCAGATCGATCGATCGATCGATCGATCTACCTATCAATGTGTCTGTCCACATTTACTTATATATCGCTGTTACTAATAATTATCAATCTATCTATATATCCTTATTTATCTGAGTCCTTTTATAGCTCTCTATATTTCAATCAATTTTCCTCTATCTACTTACTTATCACTGTCGGTTCACATCTATCTATTTATCTATCTATCATATTTGTTTATCTATCTATCTATCTATTCGTATTTATCAATCAATCAATCAATCTATCGACTTATCTACACCTCTTTTTATCTTTGTCTGTTCTTATCTATCTAGAAGCTTGTTATGACAATAATTATTACAAAGTTCTTGAAATCAAGCCTATACTAGGAGAATAGGGGCAAAGCTTCAGAAAAAGCCGAAAGGAAGAAGTAGTATAATCCAGACGGCACATAGGTCACACAAGAATTACTCCTTATTTTTTGGCTTAAAGAAGATAAGCAACCAATTAACAATTCATGCCAGACTTCGCACACAATAAAACATGTTCTCACTGAATGCATTGATCTGGCCCCTACTAGAGAAAGATTTTACAACGCAAGCTGTATGAAAGAATTATTTAAAAAACACTAAAGTGAACGCCATAATGTCCTTCCTAAAAGCAGTGAACCTATATGGAAAAATTTAAAGACCTAACCAATATAATATAAACAATACAAAAGTATGTAAAAACAAATCAGTATCTGAAAATGAATGTATACCATAAATAAATATTTGAAGATACGAAGACCTTGCAACAAACAAACTTTCATCAAAATGACTTGATTCGGGGTTGAATGACCCGAAAAGGGTTGATACGCCCTAAAACAAAACAACCAACCAACCAACCAAATCTTATCTATCTATCCCTACTGATCTAATTCTCTTATTATCTATGTCTGTCCATAACCTATACAGAGGAGTAACTCCGTTAAATAATGGGTGTCCTGTGTTTGACACTAAACTGCATCCTGTTCTAAGAAGACAAGGGGTTTCTTAAAGCAAACTTCGGGTCATTTGGTAGAGCCTTTCTCTCCTACAGGTGCCATGTACTGAGTTTCATGGTAATAGCAGCAAATACTGATCTCTGATCTGACTCAACATTGCAAATTACCCAGCCAGACAGGTTATGATCGTTGAATCTACACAGTCGGCATTGGTGTGTGTGATTAACCTGCGAACCAATAAGCTCATGAGCCCTCATCCCTACTGTCAAAGCTTAAGTAGTACCGCTACTGTTTTTCTTCAAGAGTGGCTTTGACAGTAAATAGCCCCCGGAGATTGATATGCCATTAAACAAACCGAAACCAAACTAAATAGGATAGAATTTTCAACCCATAGTAGTCTCGATTTTCTATCCAAAAAAGCATCATTCCGATGTAAGATTAAATGAACCCGAAAACTCTCTGGGTAGCAATTATAGATTCATCAGTCTTGAAAGAAAAAAATATTTCAATAGCAAATGCAGGATATGCACTAGTCCAAGCCACGATCATGACTCATGGTATCTGAATAAAATGATAACATTTATGCTAAATGGAGATACCATTACGACTAGCTTTTATCCATTTGCACTACACAGATGACAGTTTAAAATATCGGAGGTAATTCTGTAGCACCCTATAATTCAGTTTTTCTAATATGCACTTTTCTTACCACTTTTCCCGGTTGAATGTCTACATACTTTTTAAGAGCTCAAAGGAAACTCAAATTTAAAGTCGAAATAAATTTGAAACAGATATTTGTAATAGATTCGAAACAACTTCATATCGAGCTTGTGGTGACTGAATTGTGTGAACTTTGGTATCGACAACTTGAACGTTTGTCGTCGTATAATAATATAATTTACCGCCACAATTATTTGAATGCAAGGAACACAATTCGAAAACTTGTAGCAGAGTCAATGTATTACGGTGTAACGGTGCTAAACAATGCAAAACAATTCACGACATATTAACAACATATTTATTGCCAGAGCAAACTTAATTGAATGACTACAGAAATCACTTGAAAAACAAAAAGTGTACATTCAAGAGAAAAAGCCCTATCTAGTATTGGAAGAGCTTTTTGGTATAAGCTGAGAGTTTTTAATTGGATGGAAGTTGTTGTGCGAAGACTTACTACATTTGTAGGAATGAGAGAACCCTGTTGGGAACTGCACACACTTGTGAAAGCTTTTTACTATCGAGGCCGGAAAGAAGAGAGTAGGTTTCAACTTTGCTACGCCGTTTTATATACTTTGATCCCGCCCCATAGCGGCCTCTAGAAGTACTATTTGAAGCCAAGGAATGTAATACTTACGGATATAATCCTTAAAAGTTCCCTCAGTTTTGAAATTCCATCGAAAATAAACAGTCATGCTTGGCTAGACAGATTTGGCCACGCCGTTTGAAAAAGGTTAATATTATTAGTCAAAGGGTTGTTTGTTTGTTTGTTTATTGAGGGTTTTGGGGGAAAGGGTCTATTTTACGCACTGGAATTTGTTGAATTGATTCAGAGAGAAATAAAATCTTTTCCCCTAATATTTAATTTCTACTTTCACTTCTAAAGAATCAAGTATTCGAAGCAAGTCTTTAATTTTAAAATAAGATTAGGAATGATTTTTCATATTTTAATTTCGTGCCGAGATTTAGTTGTCTAAATGAAATATTATTAGGGAACCTAGTCTAACTTTTGAATGTTGTGCTGATAGGAAAGTGATCAAGTCAAATAGGTCAAGGGGAAACATGACTAAGTGCAATGCATTTAGGAATATTTCTCTAACTGTTGAAGGACGTGTTAATAGGGAGCTTTTTCTAATGTTTAGAAATCGTGTTAATTATACATTGACAATGTGAATTTAGGGAACCTTTTCTAACCTTTAGATATTGTATTAACAATACAGAGATGATATGATATGAATTAAGGGAACCTTTACTAACCTTTAGATATTGTGTCAATAATACATTGACAATGTGATATGAAGTTAGGGAGCCTTTTCTAACCTTTAAATATCGTCTTAATAATACAGTGACAATATAATATGGTTAAAGCTGACCTATTCTAACGTTTCAAAACAAGTTGATAATTGATTAGCATAGTGAATAGCATTAAAACGCTAATATCAAGTAAAGTTTAAGAACAATCTTTCGACTCACTTTACTGTGGAATGTCTTAGAGTTAGAGGAAGGTGAGTTTTAGTTTGTATGTATTAATTTACCCAACTCGTCCACCACGAGCTGGACACAACAGTCAATTTTTAAGCGGTTTACAACTGGTCTGAATTCAGAATTTTTTCTTCTCCTACACTGGTTGCTGTACAAAGATTCAATAGCCTAGTCTGCCCTACTATTTAATTATTTTTTGTTCTTTTGTCTTTATCAAATCTCCAAGATATACATTTTTTTTGTTCCTTTGACATTATCAAATCTCCAAAAGATAAAATTCTCTTTTGTTCCTTTGACATTATCAAATCTCCAAAACATAAAATTCTCTTTTGTTCCTTTGACATTATCAAATTTCCAAAACATAAAATTATTTTTTGTTCCTTTGACATTATCAAATCTCTAAAACATAAAATCATTTTTGTTCCTTTGACATTATCAAACCTCCTAAACTTAAAATTATTCTTTGATCCTTTGACAATATTAAATCTCCTATACATAAAATTATTTTTATTCCTTTGACATTATCAAATGTCCGAGACGTAAAATTATTTTTTGTTCCTTTAACATTATCAAATCTAAATAATCAAAAGGAAAATAAATGATGAATTTTCATTGTGTATTTTCCCACCAGTCTTAAATGGTAATTCTTCACTAAAGTCTCCTCGTCTATCCTCTTCTAGGTATTCTAACCGGTTTTAACATTGCAGAGGTCTGGATGGTTTCGATTTTTTCCTCTAGTTTCTTTTAGGCACAGTTTCTTCTCCAGGCATTAGGGGTCCGTTTAAGGTCACCAACTTCTATTATTATCACTTTCACCTGCATATCCCAAAAGTTATTTCTGCTCTCTAGTAAATCCTAGTATTTGTTGTCCTTTTTTATTTTCACTCTACAGGCCACAAAATTTACAAGCTGACAAGTTTTTTTCTTCTTGTTAATTAAATCTTTGGCACAAAAGAGGAAATAACATTACATATAGGAGTATAATAAGAACTGAGCTCTCTAATATATTTCTTATAAATTAATTCATCCACTTATTTCTCGTATTTGTTTATTTCTACTTAGCAGAGTACTTTAACATAGAAAGGTTAGTGATAAATGTCATGTTTTCTCAAACCAACACGAGTATTTAATATCATAATAGATATATGAGTGCTTTATCATATCTTATTTTTAATCAAATTTAACTTTGCTCCACCTGTTGAAACTTGTTTGATTACTTGCATATATATATATATATATAGATAAAAAAACACTCATTATAAAATAGCATTAACCACATGTATAAACATATTAAACGTATTCAACAACTAACCAACCATCCTAACAGAATGAACCAACTCCATCGATAATTTATATAAGAAAAATATATATAATAATTTATTATTGAAAAAATATAATAAAAAAGCCACTCCGAATAAATATAAAACAGACAATTTTCCAAGCCACAAACAATTTACCATTATCCCCAAAGATGACCAGTGAAATGGTCGAAAACACTTTGGCTAATATACGGTTTTTCTTCCACCTTCTCGACCCGGAAATACGAAGAAGAGTAAGAAGACTTGAACGTCTTCACTTGAAGATTATAAAAAAAGGTGAGTCCGTGGTATTTAACAGACCTCGTCTAGATAACAATTCCCTGCCTAAATATACAGCACACACACACACACACACACACACACACGCACACACACACACATATATATATATATATATGGTACAATTTAATGGAGACTCAAACTCGGTTAAGTCGTCATAATAAATTTATTTCGGCGGAGAATATTATTGCTATACTCTCCGTCTCGTCTGATGACTCTTTATATGCTTCCCTCCTGTCGCAAAGTAGCGAACGGGGAGTTTCAGTTCTTATTCAGAAGATAAAATAAGGTAATTAAAAATAAAATAAAAAATAAGAATCAGAAAATATAAAATAAAAAAAATAAAATAAAATAAAAAAATAAAAAATAAAAATAAGGTGGAAATCAAATTACAAATTATTTCATTCATAGGCGTGAGCTGAGGGGGTTAACGTGTTATATGCTAGAACGATTAAGAAACAGGAGTGGAATTAATCTACAGGTCAGTCCCTTCTAATTTTGTGTTCTTGTAGTAGTTCTTCCTATTTGACAGGTGTGATTTTCTAAACAGACTAAGATCGTTTAACTAATGGCTATCTCATACATGATTTAAATTTATTCCTAATATGTCTGTTAATTAACTCAGCTATTGCCATCCTAGATATTCCTCTTGTTTCAATTAGGACCGAGATAGTTAAACCAGATATGGTGGAGACATTTTATAAAGTCGTCAAGTGTTTGTTTTTTTAATATTTACCCTAAAAATGGTCAAGAATCACAGGCCCTAATTTTTGGATTAATATTCTACGTTCATCTGGCCCTTATCTATCTTTATCTTTCCCTGTCTTGGTGATATCTGTTGTTGGGCTGATCTCTATTAGTTAATAATACTTCTTTATCAGAGGCCTTGCGATTATTTATTTACAGTGATTCCCAATCAGGATAATTTAAATTTTCCTCTATGTCTGCACTTAAAGACGAGCTCATTTCTCTCGTTCAACAAAAGTTTTCTATTTTTGAAATAATTTATGCTAATTTTTCATCTAAGCTTAAGTTACATCTACCGTTGAAGCTATTCGCAGTAGATTAGTGCCTTATTATTTTTCATTGAATTTGTGGAGATAGCCCCCTATCCTTAAGGCCCCAAAAATATTTTGATAAAGTTGTCTGGTATCTAAGTTTTGGGTTGGTAAATGAATGTTTGTGGTTGTATTATCTTTGCTTCAAATTTCCCGCGGAGATTCCTATATAGACTCTCTCTCCGTCCCTTTGCTGTTCCATAGAAGAAATGCATGCCTGGTATACGAAATTTCTCGAATTGCAGCGTCCGCCCAAGGGGCATTCTTCTTTATTCCTACAATTACAAGACTCCACGTCTGGGTTCCTATCTCTCGTTATTAGTTCATTGAGTAGCCTCTTATTATGGTTGCTTAGCATGTTGTACATATTCTTGATGAGTGTGCGGGTCCCACCATTATTATTCTTAACCCTCGAATTGGTTAAATATTCCAGTCTACCATGGAATCCGCTGTCCTTCAGGGCGTCATCATATCTACCCTTGTTTTCCTCGAAAATTTTCTTACATGAGGACAGCTTATTAATTCTTTGGTTCACCGCATTAGGGATCTGTCTCAGTACCGATCTTGGATGATTCTAGGAAACATTTATGTATTTGGAGGTGGAATCGTTCTTACTAAAAGGCTTGAACGTACCATTGTTTAAATTTAATGTGACGTCAAGAAAGTCAACTATTTTTAAGTTTGAGGCTCTTTGAATTCTTAAATCTAGTAATTTGAAGGCCCTAATAATTTTCTTCTGTATACTAGAGGTTTTTGGGCTGTTACAATCCGGGATGTAAATAATTCCGTCAATTCGGTAAAGCCCCACTTGTTCCAAGTTGACAATACGACCCAGCGTATCTAGGATATAAATAAGTCAGCTACCTGAGCTGAATCATAAGTCCCCATGGGACGTCGAAATTTTCTACGTCACCTTTTACCCAGGATCTGCGGCTATCGGATAGGACGGATTTCCTACTTGCTAGGATAATTTCTATCTCCTCTTCTGTGATATCCGTATATTCTCTAGCGTGGTTAAAGCTCCTCACTAATAATTCTTTATATATCAAAATGTACAAATATGAAAAGCACAAGGTGTTCAATGGATAATTTTACATATTGCCAACGTTAGTCGTTTCGGTTTTAAATTTGAAAATATTAAACTTTCATCAGAGCGTGTGAATTTGTAAATGAAGCAAGAAATTTTGATACTTACACGCCCTGATGAAGGTTCAATAATTTCACGTTCAATAATTGAATGTTTTCTCATTTAAAATACGAAACGTATATCATTGGTATAACTGAAATCGTCCTCTGAGGACCTTGTATTGTTTTCATATTTGTAAATTTTCATACCGTCATATTTGGTCCTGTTCTCCCATATATATATATATATATATATATATATGTGTGTGTGTGTGTGTGTGTGTGTGTGTGTGTGTGTAGAGAAAGAGTGGGGAGAGAGAGAATTTATTATCCATCATTATCAATGTCCTTTTTATTTAACCCAATTATTTAAATGGATAGTTTCTATTTAGTTTTTGTTTTTGCTTTTTTTTCTTTCGACCTTGTTTACACTCATGAAATATTAAAGGAAAACATTTATTATTATTTTATTCCTTCACTGGAATTGGGGTGACAAGTCTCTTCAAGTCTCCAAGACTTTTCTCTGTATTCTGGCCGATATCAGTAATACTATAGTTTGAATACTCTCTGCTCGTCTTCCAATTACTAGCTCTTTCAAATACAAATCTATTTTCAAATGTTTTGCAATGGGCATAAAATTTAAAAAAAAACAAATGAAGTAAACACACACACACACAAACACACACACACATACACACACACACACACTATATATATATATATATATATATATATATACTACAGTGAGTCAAATGTTTTGGAATATTTTGGAGAAGTATAATTCGGCAGTTTGCCCTGTTGGCTGGGGCTATAGAATACACTGTCTGCATCTCTGCAGAGGAGTAAGACCCTCCCAACGAGTGTCCTGGTTATGCCTCCCTACGTAGGGGGTAAGACTTCTCCAACGAATGACCTGGATATGACACAAAACAATCTGATGGTGAGGTTCCAGTAATGCATGAACTTTTGGGAATGCGGGGTACCCCTTCATTGTCATCACTCCCTGGTCTACTCCGACCAAGGGTGGTAGCACCCGATAGAGTCCTATCTATGAGTCAAAGAGAACTAAACTGTGTACTTATGCTAAACTGAATTGCTTGAGATGTGACTTTTTAGGCATTTAACAGTGTGTAAACAAAAAAACTATAAGTATACTTAACTGAATTGTTTGAAATAGAACTGTTTTTGACATTGAAACTGTGTACCTATGCTAAACTGAACTATTTGAAATAGAACTGCTTATATGTATAAAAATGAATTTGGCATTAAGTAACCTACATTAGTTGATATGCCATAAAACCCAACCAAACAAAATCCTATGTATTTAGTAAGGCATGGACATCTATCGATAAGCTATCGATCATATGGAAGTCAGACCTGACCGATAAAATAAAACGCAGGTTTTTCCAAGCAGCAGTCGTGTCGATACTGCTATATGGATACACTACATGGACGCTAATAAAACGTGCAGAGAAAAAGCTTGATGGCAATTACACAAGAATGCTGCGAGCAATATTGAACAAGTCCAGAAGGCAGCACCCCACAAAGCAGTAGCTGTACCTACCACCCATCACGTAAACTATCCGAATTAGACGAACTAGACATCCGGGACACTGCTGAAGAAGTGGGAACGAACTCATAAGTAATATACTACTGTAGACCCCTTCACATGGACGAGCAAAAGCAGGACGAACAGCTAGAACCTATACGCAAGAGCTTTGTGCCGATAAAGTATATAGCTTTGAAGACCTACCAGGAGCGATGGACAATATAGACGAGTGGTGGGAGAGGGTTAGGGAGATCCGTGCTGGCGGTGCGACATGAGGATGATGATAAAGAGGATTTGGCATTAATAACCTATAATGGTTGATATGTCATAAAACCCAACCAAACCAATCAATTCCCACACGGATTAAAGAATTGCACAACTGTTTAGTGCACCAACTGCCACGACACTGTCAACAACAACAAGTGCTGTCCATGGCTTGAACTACTCCGGTCACGTGATAGATGTGACGAAGACTAGCATGTAGTACGAAAATATAGCAAGGCTTTTGACTCAACCAATTAATTTTGATTTATAAGTGGACAATAAGATTGAATGATCATCAAAACTCACTGTCGGCCGGTCATAGAATACGCTGGGTTAAAGTATCTTCTGCAGAGAGGTAGAATAGTTTTTGCGTAACGGTTATCGTCAAAGGAAATGAAATTGGTAGCCAAAATTCAGATCCTGAACGAGGCTGACTACGGTTCACTTCGCGATAATGCTCTTGGGAAAGGTATGATGCCAACAATTCTCCGTCCAACCGCCTGCAATCGGAAAATAGTGGGACAGACTCGATTCTTTAGCTTTTGATAGGCAACGGGTCTAGAAGGAAAACTCTGATTTCAAACCAGCTGTATCCTGCTTTAAAAATTGACCTTGTGTCACATCCTGCTCGGGACTCGAGTTCAAATCATAGACGAGGCTGTTTGTGTTTCACTTTGTGATAAGACTCTTGAAAAAGTCATGAATCCAACAATTTTCCATTTAGTCGCTAGTTTGGGAGAAATAATTGAGGAGATTAGACTCTTTCGTTTTGGTATAGCAATCAATGGATCAAATGATAATAATTCATTTGCAAATATATAGTAACAAGTAGTCCTATCGAATACTAATAATTTCCTAACAATAATGATAATAATAGATATTATTATTATTGTTAGGAAATTTAGAAGTTAGAAGTTAGAAGTTACTTGGAACCAAATAATTCCCCAAAAAGAGACTGGTTTCCGCCATAAATTATTAGTATTAGAAGGGAGTACTTTTAACAATGTAATTGCAAATGAATAATAAGCATTGAAAAGGAAGTTACTTGAAGCAGATAATTCCTTTAAAAAACAGATTCCAGCCATAAATAACACTGACAACAAACGAACCAACCAACCAACTTCTGAGATGTGACCCCAAACGACAGTCATGGAAAAATAGTAGGGCAAACAGGTTTCTTTAGGCTTTGTAAGGCAACTTGTCCAGGAGAAGAAAAACTGATTACAAACCGCTTAAAAAATTGACCTGGCGTCACATCCGGCCAGATTCTGAGGGGTTGGGTTATAACATATATCAAACTGATTGGCCTTCTATAGATGACAGAATAAACAATTGATTTTTCTATTGTTATACCAATTCTGTGTGAATTTAGTTGTGTGTATTATAGAAAATCTACTTGGCATAATATGAATCTTGCGTTACTGGAGTTTTTAATGATTTGATCTATATGGGCTTTTAATCAAACTCTGTACACCAAAACCAATTCAAGAAAGCAGTCGATGCTTCTATATAATAGATTCTAATCTTCCCTATCGCAGTCAAAGGATGGTGATTTGGTTGGGTTTCTTTCTTGCGTGAATAGTGTATTACCCTTCGTGGGTTACTTAATGCCATAGCCATCATTCTAAAAGAACAGTAGTGGTACAATTTCACATATAGCAAGCGGGAAATTAGCGGAATTTATATGGTTCCAGAGAGTATTTGTTCAAAAGTGAATGTAACAGCTTGACAAGAGAAATTGCCCAGTCGGCTGAGGCTGTAGAATACACCGACTGCTTCCCTGCAGAAGAGTAAGACACCTCGTAACGAAGCCAGTTGGCTGATGCTATAGAATATACCAACTGCTTTAATCCAGAAGGGTTGGGTCCCCCCAATGAATGTCCTGTGGCCCAGTCGGCTAGAGGCTGTAGGATACACTGACTGTTTCTCAGCAGAGGGATGAGAACCCCCAGCGAATGGCCTGGATATGACACTAAACAATTTGATGGTGAGGTTCCAGTAATGCCGGAGCTTTGGGAAATGCAGAGTACCCCTTCCTTACCATCGCTCCCAGGTCCACTCTTACACTAAACGGAATTGTTTGAAATAGAACTGTTTTGACTTTTAAACTGCGTACTTTCGGTAAACTGAATTATTTGAAATAGAAATATTTTACCTTTTGACTGTGTTTAAACAAAAAATTGTACTTATACTAAACAGAAGTGTTTGAAATAGATCTCTTTATATGTTTAAAAATGGATTCAATAACCTGCAATGGTTGATGTGCGATAAAACCAAACCAAACCATTGACTAGAATAAGATCTCGCTTAGTACGATGTCACAGTCCAGCACGTAAGCCACTACACTACAGAGACTCCCCTACATCGGATCGGAGAAATTCCAAGTTTTGCTGAAAGAAAGAAGCAGAAAGAGCTGTTCAACGTTCATCCGATACAATTTTTCTGAATCAGTTAACGTTGATGATATTCTTGAGACTTTCTTGTAAATAATTTGAATTTCATACTTTGAAGTTGACTTTTCAAATGAACCTAATTGAATGAGGAAAAGAGTGTCTCAAATTCCTTTCTTATAAAAAATTGTACTTATACTAAACAGAAGTGTTTGAAATAGATCTCTTTATATGTTTAAAAATGGATTCAATAACCTGTTCAACGTTCATCCGATACAATTTTTCTGAATCAGTTAACGTTGATGATATTCTTGAGACTTTCTTGTAAATAATTTGAATTTCATACTTTGAAGTTGACTTTTCAAATGAACCTAATTGAATGAGGAAAAGAGTGTCTCAAATTCCTTTCTTATAAAATAATAATAATAATAATAATAATAATAATAATAATAATAATAATAATAATAATAATAATACGTCAGCAGTGCGATCATTTTAGGGCGAGAGTGTCTTTTTTGCGGGGGTTGAGAGACGGTATAATAATTTGAAAAGAATAAGCAATACAAGAACAAAAAGACAAAGGAGGAGGAGATAAGGATTTAAAAGAAAATGCAAGTTAAAACGATGGATAATTTAAAAGAAGGCAAAAAGATGTTTAGGTCTTTACTTTCATTGAGGGTGAGATAAGCAATGAATATGTTCATTTTTACTCATACGTCCGCTTAATAAAAGGAGAACGATAGAGAAAATGAGACGGAAATGAAGGAAGGTTTCGGAAAGAAAGAGCAAAGAGAATAATAATAATAATAATAATAATAATAATAATAATAATAATAATAATAATAATAATAATAAGAAGAAGAAGAAGAAGAAGAAGAAGAAGAAGAAGAAGAAGAAGAAATTGTAAGGTTATGAAACAAGGTAAGGGTTGAAAACGAGAAAGAAGAAAGTGGATGTAAGGGATTTGAAACAGCACAAAGAGGAGGAGGGGGAGGAAGGGGAGTTGGAGCAATCTACCCAGAATCATTTCAGGCTTACAGTCTTGATTCAAGGTCAAATGTTGACTTCATTCCTTGAATTACATTATAACATCGTTTTTTTTTTTAATTCAGTCGATCAATAATTTACAGGAATCGATAATTTTGATAAAGCATTGAGTAATCACTTCAAGTAATTTTTTTCTAAGAGTTGATCTCCCTCATATGGTAGAAAAGTCATACTCGATTAGATATATCATTCACGAATTTTTCATATATATATATACACGAATGTGTGTGTGTGTGTGTGTGTGTGTGTGTGTGTGTGTGTGTGTGTGTGTGTGTGTGTGTGTGTGTGTGTGTGTGTGTGTTGCAGGGTACTGTAAGTATTTCAGAGCTGGTCTTTCATGAGTCATGATTGGAAGGTGGGGATAAAAATACGCTGTCTTATCCTTTGCAGAGGGTTAAGACCCTCCCCTCAAAAAAGGGTGAGCTCAGTAAAACAATAAACTGCATCTGATGGCGACGCCTGGAGCTCTGAGAAGAGTGGAATACCCCTTCATTGCCATTACTCGTCTCTGACCCGGAGTGGTACTGCCTATTAGGGTCTCTTTTATGGAGCAAACTGAACTAATGTCCTGAGTATAACACAAAACTGCATTTGATGTTGAGGCTCCAGCCCTGGAAGATTGAGAGGCGTGGAATAGTCCAGCATTGTTCTTACTTCCTGGTGCCCTCTGACTCAGAGTGGTATTACTTGTGAGTGTCCCATTTAATTGATCCGTTAAAACATTATTTGAATTTCATGGGACCGAGGGCAAAAATGCTTCAAAACAAAAACGTAAATATGAACGTATTGTTAGAAATAAATTTTCCTTCAATATAATTTTGCAATATAAAACAAAATTACAAAATTTAAATAAATAAATAATAACAAATAATAAATAAATCAAATATATATAACTTCTCACAAGTATTAATTTTTAAGAATAATTAAAAGGATGTCTTTTATTGGTTGAGAATAAAAAGCTGTCTTCGTGTAAATATTAATTTTATAACTAAGCAGACGTTGTTTAAGACATGTATGGCAAATAAGGTAGAACAATACGGTCGTTAGTGATCTACTACCCGAGTAATTGTTTTTTCTTTGGAGTGTGTCAGTGAAAATCATTGTTATTATTACTGTTATTGTTATTGTTGAATTGTATTTGTTATTTCTTCGTGACCCCGCTCAAACAATTGTTATTGTTGTTTGGTTTTGAGGAGGGGCTCAAACTCGACTCATTTTCTTTACTTTAATTTTTAAAAAAAACCTCAGCCATTTTTCACTTTGCCATTTTCTTGCATCACTCGTACTCCATTTGTTTATAAAACGTAACATACAGACACTCTTCCTCCTGGTTGCTCTTCAAAGGCAACTATGGAGAAACCATCGCCTAACACACCATCTCGCAACTCGCAAACGACTTTTTTTTATCACAAAATGACATTTTCAACGAATTGAAACCACCACATCGAAGCCGGAAGATGCATCACAATCATCGTCCCGCTCAATATAACCCGCCCAAAAGGTGTCATCTATGCCGGTCTCTTGGGCAACACAAACACACAAAAAGTCCCCAGAGACAGGGCTAAGTATGCCCAGTACTTTCAGGGAAATCGCATTTTGCCAATCCCTGTATTGGTTAAAAAAGTGGAAACTAAAACCCTGTCTTTCATCCTAACCGACATCAAGACAAGGAGACTGGCAGGTATCAGAAAGGAAACTTTCGAGGAGCTACTAAGGGCAGCAGGGATCCCAGCCTAATATTTTTGTTGACGTAGCTTTGCTACTTGGGATGTCCTGCTGCCATCGGAAGAACTGGCTGTCAAGCTGGCCAGTAATAACATTACATCAAAACACTTGGGGCAACGTCCCAATTCAGCTCAGCGGAGACGTGATAGCAGCAAACCTCACAGAATATGGGGACGTACAGGACGTAGCAAAAGTGAAATCTACGAATGGGACAGCGCACGGTGACCATTACTTCAACATGTGCCTTAACCAAACGGGGTTCCAATCGATCCTACATACCATAGAATACGAAAATCAAACGATGATGGTGGTTGTTGAGGGCTAAAAGCCCCAATGCTGGAATTGCAAACAGCAGGGGCACTTCTCCAGAACTTGCCCTCAAAAAAACACCAAACCGATATCATCGACATCAACCACAACGACAATTACCATATCGTCTGAAGAAAACCCCAAGACTGAAACTGGGGACAACCCTAATAAAGAATAAGGGTGAACTCTTGTAATTCGGGGAAACAAGAAAAAGTCCCCTTTAAAAACACAAAATCAGAAACAAACACAAGAAGAAAAACAGCAAAACGAAACATCAACCGTCAACATTGATACTACCGCAACAACTACTGCCACGAAAGAAAAATCATCATTAACAACAAAAGTACAACAAAAAAGGAAAAAAAAAACAAGAAATAATGGACATTGCTTATAACCTTAAAAGGAATCATTAGCAGAGGAAAGGAGAAAAAACACCTTAAAAAGCCATCCCAAAAACCAGCCCATCAATAAAAACCTGAATCACCCTCTCAGACACAACCCAAGGAAAAAAAAATACAACCCCAGCAAACAGCTCAATTCATTCCTCCCCCACAACAACAAATAAGAAAATACCCAAGTCACTGAACCCCTCCCTCTTTCCCCAACATCACCATCCCTATCCCCTGTATCAACCCCCAAGATTTTCTCCCGATCTCATTCGGAAATCAGAGAACCAGCACGGAACATGTCAGTCTCAAATGAGACTCGATAAGTTATCACCGGACTTTACTTTTGCGCTGACACTTTAGACCCATCCACATTCGATCTTCAGAAAAAAAACATTAAACCCGCAAATCAATTTTTAAAAAATAAAAGACAAGGATGTGACCAATACGTATTTGTTCAGGAGTGCACCCATGGTGACTATCTTTGTTCGGAGGTGCCCGTGGTGTAGTTGTTATCACCGTTGGAAATGAACACGGCGATACGAGTTCAAATCCTGGACGAGACTGATTGCATTTCACATAGCACTAATACCCTTGGGAAAGGTATGAATCCAATTATTCTCCCTCCAACTATGGGTAAATAGTAGGACAGACTAGGTTCTTCAGCCTTGGTTAGGCAACTAGTCTAGGAGAAGGAAAACTCTGAATTCAAACCTGTTAAACTCCGCTTAAAATTTGACCTTGTGTCATATCCTGCCCGAGCGGAGGGGTTGGGTAAATAGTACCTTTGTTCGGTCGGCTGGCACCTGCACAAGGGAGGTGTGGCGTTTCCTTCAGGAGGCCAGCTGGACGGACATAAGGCTGGCGGAGTTGGAGCACCTCACGCTCAATAAAATTCTGCATCAGTGTACGGGTAGGGTCCCTATTTACGTTCACCCGTCATTTTATAGGTCCCTAAAGCGGTGGTACACCATGGATGTCGGGGTAATTTCCAGGGACGGACGAGTTACTAATGAACTCGGCTCCGGTTCCCTGCGTCAGGCCATCGGCATCCTCACCCCGGAGGATTTCCGGCCCGTAGTCGACAGTGAGTAAGGTAAGTGGGTCTGATGGCTTTAAACCTTGCCACTTTGAATGTGAGGGAACTAAGGGATTCAAGCAAATGTGTGCATTTGCTTGCTGACTCAAGAACTTTAGAGTAGATGTCGCTGCAGTGCAGGAGACCCACTTCATTTGTGCTGCGGACAGTCGGGTGCTGGAAAGCGATTTTAACGTTTTCTCAGCATACGGCAGACGCAGTAGCGCTGGGGTCTCCTTGCTAGTTGGACGCAGCCTTGATGCTGATGTTGACGTTGTTTTTGCAGGTGACGGGGGCCGGTTGGTTGTGGCCGATGTTGCCGTCAAAAGTTTCAAGTTCCAGCTGGTTACGGTTTATGCGCCCAATACCGCTGTAGAGAGGGTTTCCTTTTTCTTTTTTTTTTTTTTTTTCGTTTGTTGGCACCGTTCCAGGACGATTCGAAGCGGCTAGTCTTAATTTGTGATTGGAATGCGATCCTTGATTCCAAGATAGATAAGGTCGGGCGGGGAGCTAGTGGGTTGGGAAGGTGTGAAAGCAGCATTGTTGGCCTCATGAATTGGTCGACAGGTTTCGTCTGGATCAACCAGGGCGGGAGATGTGGACGTGGCTAGATAGCTTGCCCTCTGCCAAAGTAGGTTCCTACTTGAACAGAGCGTTAGTTAGAAGAGCTGACATCGATTTCGTTAGTTGTCCCACATTCCACTTGATAGCGTGGACTGACCATAAACTTGTTAGGGCTAGCTAATAGGCTAGCTAATAGGGCTAGACTGGCCGGCTCCTGGAAGTTCAATACCTCCTTACTGGAGATACGTGACTTCCGGGACCGGCTAGAATCTCTAATTAGGCGGGCGTTAGTGGGGCGGTTACCGGGAATAGGTGGTGGGTGTCTCTAGTATAAGAGATTTTGCAACCAAGTACGGTCGACAGCTCAAGGAGGCGAAATCTATAGATGGTAGACTTTCTCGGGCGGTGGCTGAAGAGACTCCCTAACCGTAGAGCTAGCTAGGAGGGACCTTGAGCGTGAGAGTAGCGAGTGCTACAAGGGATTTGTAATTAGATCAAGGTTTAAAAGAGTTCTCAACGAAGCTGTGAAAACGAACGCGACTGCGCGTGAGGATGAAGTGCGAAGGTTTCCCGATCGGTATATCGATTCCGTGAAGACCCCGGATGGGCGTGTGCTGCGATCGAATCGCGAGATGCGTGATGCGGGGGCACTTTCGTGATCGCTTTGCCCGCTGTCCTGATCTCCCGCTTCAGGAGTTTCGCAGCCATCTCGCCGACTTCCCCCGCCCTGGGGCGGCTGAAGCGGCTAGTTGCGAAGGTGTAGTTGCTGAATGCGAAGCCTGTGATGTTTTGAAGCAGGTCAGCCTCAACAAGTCGCCAGGCCCAGATGGTTTGCCCTACGAAGTGTACTTGAGGCTGTCGCACATGTTCCGCGTTCGCTGATGATATCACAGTCGTTGTATCCTGCCGCCTTGATATAAAGGCTGTGAAGAAGGCGGTTGGCGAGTACGAGCGCATAGAAGGAGCCAAGGTCAATTTTGACAAAGGTGAAGGTTTGCGGCTCGATGCTTGGAGGGGTAGCGATACCCGTCCACGGCCCTTCTGCTGGAGTGACGAACCCATCCCCATCCTTAGGGTGTGGTTCGGGCCCGACCTCCAACTTGAGCGAAATTGGTCGGAAGTACAAGCTAAGGTGAATGCTCAGATGGGAATCCAGCTTTCAAGGAGGTTTTCCTTAAAGGGCAGGGCGGAGGCGTGTGTCGGGTATGTCTTCTCTTGATCCTTTACCGATTGGCTGTACTTCCTCTGCCTAAGGCACGTCGGCTGGCGCTTCAACAATCCCTCTCCAGATTGCTCTGGGGAGGTGCAAGGTCGATGGTCCGTAGACAGGTCTGCACCCAACGAACGCGTAACGGGGCTCTGGGTATGCCCGATCTGGAGAGCCACTGGCTTGCTGAAAGACTTGCATACTTGGGCCGATCCTTGACGGGGGACGCAGTGTGGAGACGAAAGGCGAGTCGGACTTTTTCTAGCCTTCAGTCAGACCGAAAGGCTGAAGGTCGACGTAAACCAATGGGCGAAGCACTGATTGTTCGAGAGTGCCGAACGGCCCTTCGCAACATTCTTGGGTACAGTGACCTTTCACGGCCTCGGAAAGAATTATATCGGGAGCTAGTGGTGGGTTCCGCCTCGGATACTCTTAGCGAGCGGCGCGGCTGGATGGCGGAGGAGATCCGCTCCGCCAGGATCGAACTTCTTGAACAACTCCGAGTTCTCGCTCACCTGGTGACTTGCACGGAATGCGTTAACCTTCAGGTTGATCTTCAGAGCGGGCCTGGCAGACATGCCCGATTGTGCTCTTTGTGGCAGGGGTTTAGAAGAAACGGCTGGGCACCCCTTCTACTAACTGCGAGCGAGTTCATCCGTTCTGTGATCACGTCGGGGAGTGGACGGCTCCCATCGAACCCAAGCAACTTGTGCTGCTCAACGTTGGTTACGTCGTAGACAACGTTCTTCCTCCGTTTCAGGGTGAGAAGCGTGTGGAGTTTCTCGCGATCCTAGCTGTAGCTCGAATGGTGATTTAGACGATGCGAAAGAAGAGATTGTATGATGATGCAAACCTTTCTCATCGTGATCTAATTTTGTATTTTAGACATCAGCTTAGGGTCAAAATCAGATGTGATCGAAAACGCTTGGATCGCATAATATTCAACAGAAGGTGGATGAATGCAGCAAGCCTGGTCGTAAGAAAGGGGGCAATGTTGGAGTCATCCTTCCCTCCTCCGCCGGCCCATGGCGTCTACGGTACGGGTCCTTCGGGACCCTATCCCAGGTAAGTATGCATTGTTTTTTTTCCCTTGAAAGTTAGTAGTATGTTGTGAGTCATCGTCACCGTCCTCTCGTCGTTAGTTCTCAAGATCTTCCCCATCTCCTTTATTTTTGTACCTCAACCCGTACCCCAGCCTGTTTTTGTCAAAGATCTTGAAAGTTCACGTATGTAATTCATATTCTTTGTAATTTAACTGCTCACACCGCACCCAACCCTGTATTGTTTTTTGTCCCATTAGGCTGGGATCCCTCTCCTCCCTAGGGTAGGTCCGGCTTGTTTTCGGTGTTTTCGGACACAGGAAAACAGTCGGCCTCCATTTCGTAGACGGGAGGATGGGAGGGCAACCAAACGGGAAAAATCTGTTCCTTGGTTTCGTTTTTCGTTTTTTGGTTTTTTTTTCTCCCATCCCCATCATATACACTCATTGTAAATAAATCATAAATTGTAAATAAAATCATACATTGCATTCGGGGTTTTAAGTAGGGCTTTTTCATAGAACAAATGTGGTATTTTGGTGGTTGCTGCGCGCATGGCGATGGATGAATGGTTATATATTGTACTGTCGAATGGGTCGCCGAATGTGGTTAGCTAGGTTCCCTTAGACTAGTGGTTTTCAAAGTGGGCGGTACCATCCACCGGGGGGCGATATGAACTTTCAGGTGGTGCTGGTGAGTAAACAGTCGGATGGGGGCGTTGAAATTGTGAAGGGGGCGTTGGAGCAATTACAGTTAAATGTGACATTGGTGTTGGTAGAAAGGCCGGAAAAACGGGGCGATTTAATTAAGCGTCCCCCAGTTGCTGCAACTAGACGTACGTGTCACGTCTGTATCCAGAACTCTCTTTGTAAGGGACAATTTTCCCCAGGTCACCGCTTTCCTCTTTGCGACGTCAAACTTTCTGCCCCTTTTTAACTCCGTTACTTTTATTTCTCATTTCTTCTCCCCTAAGCTACGAGACTTATTCTTCTCGGCGGGACTTTCAACCATTCCGCCACACATTTTTCTCCCCGACAACACGCATTCTTTCCTTCTCGCTTCAGTCACCCCTTCAACATGACTCTGGTATGTTTCATTTACCTTTCTCACCATGTCTACTTCCTACTTGTTGCCTTCAATTTTAATATTATCGGAATATTATTCCTACTGCCATGCTTTTACCCGCTTTATTACTTAGTAGTCAACTAAAATTCTACTTGTTACAGTAGCCTTACTTTCCCTCCCTTCCTCTCTTTCTTCTTTGCCTTTCTCTTTCTACTCTGAAATTTCTACTAATTTCTTCCCCTTCGTCGCCGTGAAAACTTCTTTGTTTTTCTTTTTTCTTTTAGAAATTTCTCTTTCATAATTTTGGAATTAGTTAGTGTTCCTTTATGCGTGAGTCCGAGTTTATTCTGGCAGTCTAAGCAAGATGTTTATTAACATTTGGCGAGGGCAGCATATATACATGGCAACCCCAGGAGCATCGAAAAAGAAGTGTAGGCAATACTCTGTGGGGTACTTGAAGTATGGATTTATACAATCACCGACCAATCCACAACAACCCATGTCCTTAGTTTGTGAGAAAAACTTTTCTAATGAAGCAAAGAAGTCGTCTAGGCTCCTCGAGCATTTACAGAAGATTCATCCCAATAAATCTGGTAAAACACTGGCGTTCTTTAATTCTCTTCGAGATCAATTTTTGAAGCGAAAAACAATGAATATGTTTACTTCCTCATCGAAAAATTCAGATGACGGTCTGAAGGCTTCTTACAACATCTCCTTGCTGATAGCGAAAGCTGGCAAGCCCCATACTATTGGAGAACTGATTCTGCCTGCAGTTAAAGAGGTTATTAAAAACAGTCTTGCACAAATCCCTTGAACAAGTCATAAAATCGATTCTTCTCAGTGACAACTCAGTTCAACGAAGAGTAGACAAAATGGCTGAAAACGTCGAAGAGACCCTCAGTAAGATGTTGATGACAACTGAGTTCAGTTTGCAATTGGATGAATCTACTCTTCCGGGAGACGAATCGCTACTTCTCGCATATGTACGCTTCATCAAGGGTGGGTCACTGTGTCAAGAATTATAGTTTGCACGTCTCCTGGAAACAGATACCAAAGGAGAATTAGTATATCAAGCTGTGGAGGACTATTTCCAGGAAAAAAGCTTTCCACTTACAAACATCATCTCATGTGCTACAGATGGCGCCCCGTTCATGGTTGGTTGCCACCGTGGATTTCTAAGTTATTTGAAAAAACTGTTCCGAAAGTCCTCACAGTTAACTGTGTGATCCATCGACAACACTTTGTGGCAAAGAATTTGAGTGAGAAGCTACATTAATCCTTATCGACTGTGATTACTGCAGTCAACAAAATCAAAGCGAATGCTCTCAATTCTCGACTGTTCCATCAGCTGTGTATTGAAAATGACGGCGACACGAGTTCAAATCCTCGACGAGACTGATTGCATTTCACGTAGCACTAATACCCTTGGGAAAGGTATGAATCCAATTATTCTCCCTCCAGCAATGGGTAAATAGTAGGACAGACTAGGTTCTTCAGCCTTGGTGAGGCAACTAGTCTAGAAGGAAAACTCTGAATTCAAACCTGTTAAACTCCGCTTAAAATTTGACCTTGTGTCATATCCTGCCCGAGCGGAGGGGGTGGTAAATATGAAAATGACGAAGATTTTCAATGCCTGCTTCTCCATACAGAAGTTAGGTGGTTGTCGAAAGGTAATTGTTTAAAAAGGTTTTACACACTGTTTAACAGTGTTCTGGATTTTTTTCAATAAAGCTCATTATGACAAACTGAAATCGAGTAAGACAGATTTTGCTTACTTCACTGAAATGTTTTCCAAATTCAATGAAGTGAATTTGTAGCAGCAAGGTGATGAGACTTCACTAATCAAAGCCAAATCCGCCTTCTCGGGTTTCCTCTCAACATTACAGCTTTACAGCGGGAACCTTGGACGCCGCGAATTCCGTCAGTTTCCTTGGAGAAGAAAACAGGAGTGAAGGAGGATGACATTGCCGTGTACTTCCCTCATTTAGCGGAACTCTACAGGGATATTTCAGTCAGATTCAACGACTTATTTTCTCTTGAAATCCCTGGTTGGGTGATCGATCCATTTACAGAGCACAGAGGTGCCAACTTATCTAGAACTTGTAAGTTTGCAAAATGACGAGGATCTGAAACCAAAGTTCAAAACCTCTTACCAAGCATTTTGGATGCAAACAGCGATCCCAAAACGCTACCCAATCCTGTGGAAATACATCAAGTTGTTTTTCATTGCTATTCCGACTTCCTACCTGGTTGAGAGAGGATTCAGCGCTGTGTCCCGGCTCCTCACCAAACAAAGAAACAAACTTAACATAACAGAGCGTGGTGATCTGAGACTGCTTCTGACAAACCTTCATCCTGATGTTGACAGTTTGATTGCAATGCACCAAGCCCACCAATCTCATTAGGCAGGGTAGTTGTTAATGATTACTCGTTCAGTTTTACAATTCATTTCATGTTCAGTTCAAGGTGTGTGTGATGGAAAAATAAATGTTAACCATTTTTGTTTGTTAAAATTGTTTTTTATATTCTTCAAACTGTTTGTGATTAAAGGATCAACCAACTCTTATGACATTTAACATTACCGTCGTTCTGACGTTCGTGGGAAGAAGGGGGCGCTGGCATTTTGGTCCGGCGGTGAAGGGGGTGGAGGCAAAAAAAGTTTGAAAACCACTGCCTTAGACCATATAGCAAAAGAATGACCGCTCCTTTCCCCTTCCCTCACAAAACTTTAAGGCTTTGTGCCCTCCTTTTTTTGTAAAAAAAGGAAATAACCGTATGACAAATAACGTCACAGTCAACAAAAACTTTTCGACATGGAATGACGTCACTTCAAATAACCAACATTACGCACAAAAAGTAATGAAACTTTGAAGTCAACTATTCTTTGAAAAAAAAAACCCAAAGAAACCTAAGCTAAGTATTAATTTAGTTTTGCTTTTATTTGGGTTTATATATGTATATATATATGTGTATAAGTACTTGAATATGTGCAATATGAATTTGACTTAGCTATGTGTTCACTTTTCTCATAAAACTTCTCACAAAAAAAAGTAATATTACGTTGGTTAAAAACTTAACAAAATATTTCAAGTTGGATTATATAAATTTCCAACATAATTTCAAAAAATAATCAATAAAATATTTTGAAGAAAAGTTACTATAACAACATATTATCAAAGAATAATTTTATTTCTAAATGAATATTTTTGCAAATGTTGTTACAGTAATGTAAGTATTAATAAAACTTATAAAAACAACACTGAAATAAAACTTTTATAAAAATAAAAGAAGGTGAAACTATGCACGTGTGCTACTGTTATATAAATTTAATTATTAAAATGGCTTTAACGGAAGAAATTAATATAGAAGGCATTCTCTCTTAACTTTATGGGGAAAATAAGGCTGATGAATTAACTTCAGAACAAATAAAAGAAGGGCTACCCATTTTGAAGCAAAATAGGGCCACTCATAAAAGGAAAATAACTGTGTATTTAAATTATTTAAAACATATGCATGGCAATGGGACTCTTACTTCTTCCTTGTGTCAAAAATAATTAAAAGCCATTAATGAAGAGTCTTTGAAGGTTAATAATTGGAATGAAGTAATTAACATTTTTATGCCAAATACCAATTATGATATCAAAGACGAAGAAAGCTATATTCTGGAATTAGACACTCAGGCTGAATATGATATAAATAATTTAATAATTCTAGACACATATGAAGATTATTTAACTAGTGAAAATACTAAAGCATCTGCAGTTAAACCTATTAATGAAATATTAAGTGATGGAAAACCACCTCCTTTAACTTGGGGTACTTTTAATGGAAAAGAGAAAGATAAATCTGGCTTTCAAAATTTTTTAAATCAATTTAATAATGTTATTGATTCAAAGAAACATTTATCAGAATCCGCTAAGCTATCATATTTAATTGGATATTTAAGGGATTATGCTTTAAAGCAAGTAAGTCATTTGTCCCTAACTGATTCAAATTATAAGGTGGCCTTAAATTTATTAAAGGAAGAATTTTTGTACCAAGAATTTATAATTGACGAAACTCTCAAGAATATATTGAAAGCTATGCCTAGTGAAGAATATGATCCAGAATTCTTAAATATTAAATATTATTTGTCTGAAATTAAGTCCTATTTGTACGAGTTGCAACAATATAATCTTAATTTTTTTCAAGAAGGTTCTTCTGGAAATATTTTAATTAGTCGCATGATAATGAATAAACTACCTAAAATAGAAGTAAAGGAATTAATAAATAAAATTAATATTTATCCTAGTTTATTTAACTGCTATAACGAGGTTTTGAAAGCCTTAATTAGAACTGTGTCAAGCAGAAAAATATAAAGAATAAGAAAATTTCAAGCGGCAATAATAATAACCATAGATTTGAAATAAAAGCAAAAAGTAAAGTACCTACGATACAAAATTTTGAAGTAGAAGCTGTTAGTAAAGGTACTAAAATGCTATGCAAACTATGTGCTTCAGAAGGACACACCATAGAAAAGTGTGAAACCTATCCTAATTATGAAGCAAAATTAGCTAAAATCTTGGAATTATCCTTATGTACTACATGTGCTGGGTCAGGTCACAATAAATCAGAATGCTATGGAAAAAAAGATGTCCCTGTCTCTTATGTAAAAAAAAAGAGCACATAACTCCTTTATGTCCAAAATAAAATAATGGTTCAAAATCAGGTAGTTTTCAAAACAACTTATGTTAAGCTTCAAGGAATATAGACATATGTAATTTGCTACCAGCAATGACTTTGAAATCAAAAAATAGTAAAAGACAAAGAAAAGTTAGATGTCTTATAGATTGTGGTGGCCAGAGATCTTTTATTTCAAAAGAAACTGCTCAAGACTTATGTCTACATTATGATGAATTGTACTCATTTGAACAAGAAGTACATATTTATATAGGAAAACAAAGTAAAATGTTTAAACAAATGTCTACAGGAATCAAATTAAAGGATGGACTAATTTTTGTTCCTTTATTGGTAGATGAAAATATGAATATAAACTATAAAATACCTGGAATGAATACAGTAATCAATAAATTAAAATCTTAAAATGTAAGTTTAGTTGATAGTTCATTTTATTTAGATAAAGACCATGAGAATATTGAGTTGGATATATTGGTGAGTATAGATATAATACAATATTTTTCATTCTCCATAAATAAGATTGGCAGTGGATTTAACTTCATTATAGATGATAAAGTAGCTCCTGTCGTAAATGTTTTAAATTTTCTCAGTTCAGCTGAAAGAAAGGATTTGTTTGATTCACAATTGAAATCAGTTGAGCAAAATAATTCAAGAAAAAAAACTAAGGCTATAGTAAATTACATTATGAATCCCCTTAAGTCATATTTTAATCCATTTGAACATGTTTTTTCTGATAGTGAGGTAGATAATGGACTAGAAAATCTCTTTAGTTTTGAGTCAATGGGAATAAAAACTAATGATCAAGAACTTATTTCCTTTGATAACCAACAAATTAGTAAATTTGAAGAAGGAATTTTATTAATAGATGGACATTATTATGTAAATTTGCCTTGGTATTCGGATAGAATTGAAAATGTGCCTTCTAATCATTTCATAGCACTTAAAGTTTTGGATCAAACAGTGGAATTTTTTAATAAGAAGGGATTAATTAAAAAATATGAGGAAATCTTTGATAACCGACTCAAAGATGGAATCATTGAAGAAATAAAAGTTCATCCCTTTAATTATAATAATTATACTTGGATTCCATATAGGCCCATTATAAGAACAGTAGAGCAGGTAACAACTAAAATAAGACCTGTGTTTAACTGTTCATTAAAGACAAATGAAGAATTGCCTTCAATTAATGAACCAGCTTATACAGGCATAGATTTGATGGGTTCCATATTAAAGTTATCTAAGAACTAATAAATATGTTATGTTCAGTGACATCAAACAGGCTTTCTTGATGATAAAATTAGCCAGTGAATATGATAAAAATAGGTTTTGTTTTTTTCTGGAAGAGAGAAAACAAGCTTGTTTGTTATAGGTATAAAACTATAGTGTTTGGGTATACAGCATCACCATTTATACTTAATTATGTCATGAAATATCTTGTTAAGTCTTACCCAAAAGATAAAGGCAGTGAAATATTGGGTAATAACTTTTATGTTGACAATTTAATAGTTACTGGCAATGATATGAGAGAAATGAAAATTTATATAAAAATTGTTATGAAAGAATGCTGGAAGGTGGCTTCATATTGAGGTCATAGAACTCCAATTCAGATGAATTAAGAAATCTAATGAAAGCCAAATGTGGATTAGTAGAACATAACTGTCCAAATGAAAAGTGTTGGGATATAGATATAATATTAAGATAGTTTAAGCTTAGCACCTTTTTTGTTGGATGAAGCAAATACAAAACGTCAAGTGCTATCACAAATTTCAAAAGTATATGATCCTCGGAACTTTATTTTGCCCATCACAATAAGAGGTAGGGTATTAATGAGAAAAGTTTGGAAATTAAATATAAATTGGGATCAAAAAGTGCCTAAAGAAATAAGTGATTAGATGAAAGTAATAAGTAAAGATTTTGAAATGTTGACTGAGTTGTCTTTTCCAAGAATTGCAATTAATGACAATGAATCCAATGGTTTACATATATTCTGTGACAGCTCAACAGAAGCTTATGGTTTTGTAATGTATACATGGACAAATAAAAAAGTAAGTTCATTTTAATTGCATAAATCTAAATTGGCTCCCTTAAGGAAAAGAAATGAACATAGTGTACCAACTTTGGAGCTAATGGGAGTAATATTGGCATTAAAATGTCTTCCAACATTAATTGAAGCTTATAAAAATATTCAATTTCAATTTATTAATGTATGATGCTCAGGTAGTTTTAAATTGGTTAATCACAAAGGAAAATAAAGTAAAATCCAAATTTGTGAAAAATAGAATATCTGAAGTAAATGGGTTAATTAAAGCTCTTGAGGATGAATTTAGAATGCCAAAAATGTTTAAATATGTGCTTACTAATCAAAATCCAGCTGACCTGTTAACCAGAGGAATATAAAAATTCACGAAATAGAAATTTGTGGTTAAAAGGTCCAAGTTGGCTTACAAATGAATTTAAAGATTAGCCTAAATATCCTTTAATGAGTATATCCCCTGATCCTAAGAGTAAAGTAAATGTTAACTTGAATCAAATAGTTAAAGTAAATACTGGAATTGTAGACATTAAGGAATAGTCTAATCATGATAAATTATTGAAAGTAACAAGTATGTTATTTAAAACTTTTTGTAAAAACATTAATGGTAATTCATTAGAAAAGGCCAAAATGTATTGGATAAGGAGAGCTCAAACAGAAAATTTCTCAAAGGAAATTAGCTTTTTAAAATTACAAGACAAAAGTAATACAAATATCCCTACATTGGTCTCTAATTTATATTTATTCCAAGACTCCAATGGAATTTTGAGATCCAAAGGAAGGATAAGTAAATGTTTATATTTTTATTATGATGTATATAATCCTTTGTTATTACCCAAGGGAAATAAATTTACCTCCTTATTTATTAAACATTGTCATGGTAAAGTGCAGCATATGGGAACAGGTACAACATAAAATTATTTGCATGAGCCAGGTGTGTGGATTCCCTGGGGTTTAACTGCTGTAAAAGCAGAAATAAATAATTGCACAATCTGCAAAAAGTATAATACATTGGCTTATAAATATCCTAAAGTAGCGGATATGCCTAAACATCAAATGAATTTAGTAAAACCTTTTAATCATGTTGGAGTAAACTACACAGGTCATTTTTGGGTCAAGGATGAAGTAAGTGGAAGTAAATTTAGAATGTTTATTTTGATTTTTACTTGTCTAAATATAACAGCAGTCCACTTTGAACAGTTACCTGATATGTCAACAAAAAATTTTGTGTTAGCCTTTCAAAGGTTTTGTAATATGTACTCCTTACCTCAAATATTGTATAGCGATAATGCTAAAACTTTTAAAAAGGGAGGTAGTATTCTTGAAAATTCTTTACAGGCAAAGGAGTTTCAGGACGAATTGGAAAGGCACATCAGAATCTCTTTATATTCTGCTTGGGTTGGCTCTGCTTGGGAAAGATTAATAAGAGTTCTTAAAAATTGTTTATTCAAGACCATAGGAAGATCTAGACTTAGTTATTTTGAACTTTTAACAACTTTATCCAATATTAGATTAGCTATAAATTCTAGACCTTTAACTTATAGATCAAGCTCTGCTAATCTTGAATTTATAACACCAAATTCATTTTTAAGAATACATGAAAATTCCTCTTTAATGTTAAGATCTGAAGAGGAAGATGTATGGCAAAAGCAACCTGATCCAAACTCATTGAATAAAAGCTTGGAATTGCAGGAGGAATTAATAACAACTTTTAAAACTTTATGGTATGAAAATTATTTATTAAGTCTAAGAGAACATTGCAGGAACATTTACCAAAATAAATGGGAAAAAAGAATAAAAGTAGGGGATGTAGTATTAATCAAATCCATAAATAAATCTAGACCCTTCTGGATGTTGAGAAAGGTCTTGGAAAATATAATAGGGTTTGACAATAAAATAAGAGCTGTCAAACTTAAGCAAGGTAATGCGGCAATAGAGTATCACTCAATTTCCAACCCATACCCAATGGAAATATCCTGTCCCCAAAATCATTCTTAAATAGAATCTTCCCGGGTAGATATTGAGGATGGTTCTAACAAAAGGTCTGAGGATAGACCACCTCCAACAGTAAATAATATTGATAGTAGTAGCACCAACAAGGTTCTTGTTCAACCGGAAGCTAACATCTCGGTTAGACCTAAACACAAAGCCACAGCAAAATTCCATCAAATCATGAAAGAAAAAATTGATGATCTTTAGAAATAAAATAAACAAATCTTGTTGCTATAAAATAAATAAATGTTGTTGCAATAAAATAAATAAACATTGTTGCAATAAATAAATAAATGTTGTTGCAATAAAAAAAAATAATAAATGTTGTTGCAAAAAGATAAATAAATGTTGCAATAAAAAATAGATAAATAAGTGTTGTTGCAATAAAATTTTTAAAAATGTTGTTGCAATAAAATAAATAAATAAATGTTGGTGCAGTAAATAAATAATTGCCCAAAATAAATTGCCCAAAATAAATTGCCCAAAATAAATTACTGCAATAAAATAAAATTGCAATGTTTATGGGGGAGTATGTTAGAAATAAATTTTCTTTCAATATAATTTTGCAATATAAAACAAAATTACAAAATTTAAATAAATAAATAATAATAGATAATGAATAAATAAAATAAATATAACTTCTAACAAGAATTAATTTTTAAGAATAATTAAAAGGACGTTTTTTATTGGTTGAGAATAAAAAGCTGTCTTTGTGTAAATATCAATTTTATAACTATAAATAAGCAGACGTTGTTTAAAAGACACGTATGACAAATAACACCACAGTCAACAAAAACTTTTCGACGTGGAATGACGTCACTTCAAATAACCAACGTTACACACAAAAAAGTAATGAAACTTCGAAGTCAACTATTCTTTGAATAAAAACAAAGAAACCTAAGCTAAGTATTAATTTAGTTGTGCTTTTATTTGGGTTTATATATGTATGTATATATATGTGTATAAATACTTGTAATATGTGTAATATGAATTTGACTTAGCTGTGTCACTTTTCTTATAAAACTTCACACAAAAAAGTAAGTATTACTTTGGTTAAAAAAATTAACAAAATATTTTAAGTTGGATTATATAAATTTCCAACAGTATAATGAACACGATTTCCTAAGCTCTAGGCAACCCGAGAAAGGTTGACATGCCGTTAAATTCAAAGAACTTATTTGTATTCGATGGAAACACTTAATATAACTGTATGCAAACTCTAAAGAAACCATCATGCAAAAATGTAAATATAAATTTACAATGAATGCAATTCCCTAATCCTATTAGCATGAAATAACCCGTTTAAATAATGCCGTTTAAATCAATCAATCAATGGAATATTCCGTGGCATGTGCCAAATTTTAGATCTTATTTCTCTTTCGAGTGCATCGAGATCTTTAATATTACAGTTTGCTATCTGACAAAAGAAATGAAAAGATACATTCTGTGCGAGCCAACTTCTTAAAAGTAGTCAGGGCCGTTTTTGTTCAAGGCCAAGAACTAGCCAGAATCTTCTAGCGGAGACGATGTCAAACGTAACCAAGATAAACTAACTATTTTAAGCAATCAGGCGCCATGTCAATTGACGGCAATCTCACATGGTCAATCATTCTGTGTTACAAAAAAAATGTGGTATTGCAGCATACAAGGTATAGCTCATTTGTGTCTTTCTTCATACTTATCTAATCGTTTTCAGACAACTCACGTAGGAAGTGATATATCTGATAGCAAGAAGATGTTATCAAGTATATTACAAGGTTCTGTTTTAAGACCTCTTTTTATCTTTCTTTATATACTCTTGATTTTTACTTGTTTGTTGATGTTGCAAATTGCTGTATGCAGACAAAAGCTTTTATTCCTCAAAAACTACTATTAATTTCGAGCTTTATAAATTATACAATTATCTAATATATATAATTATGTAATTGAAACAAATTATCACCAAACATCCATAAATGCAATTATGTTATTTTCCACCCTCATCAGAAAAGTATATTAGACGCAATAACTTTTAAAATCTTCGATTACCACGATAAAACAGAAAGATTATGTTAAATATCTAGAGATATTAATAGACAGTGATCTCACGCAGATATATATCGAACTTGTGAACGAAAAGATAAATAAATCAATAAATCAATTGGTTTAATCACATTCTTCTTCAACGTACATTGCCCAACATCTACTTATATCATCGCATTCACCTTCAGTCTACCGGGATTGTAGAATTCGCCGACTGCATCTCTGCAGAGGAGTAAGTCCCCATCAAATAGTGTCCTGGGTATGACACAAAACTGCCTCTGAGGGTGAGGCTTCAGTCCTGGAGCTTGGGGAAATGTAGAGTAAACATTCATTGTCATTACTCCCGGGTCCACTCTGACCTGGAGTGGAAGTACCTGTTAAGTCCTATCAATAGGTGATATAGAACTGTTTAACTATTCACTATATTTGAAACTATTTGAATCTGAGCAAAGAAATAAGTGATTCTCAATTGAATAAGTAATTGATAGCAATGTTTGAAATGATTTAATTTTATTGAAACAAATAAGCCATGACTCGTTCAAAAATGATATTACCATCAAACTACTCGTTTACAAATTATATATATATATATATATATATATAAAGTAAGTAAAGTTGGCGACCGTAGTCGAGGGTGACCCAAAGGCTACCTTTTCAATAGCTACTACAGCAAGGAGTAGGGGAGGGTGCTACTCCTTTCCCTGGATTGTTCCACTTTACCTTGATCCTTACCTTATAATGCTGTGTGTTAAGCAAGGTAGCATCGAGTACCATTTTTTGAGCCTTTGGTATGACTCGACTTGGGATTGAACCCCGATCTTCCGGACCATTGGGGAAAAGGGTGTTCGCCAATTGTCCGGGAGACTTGGTTTCAGTCCCTGGTCGCGTCATACCAAAGACTATAAAAATGGTACTAGATACCTCCTTGCTTAACACTCAGCAATATAAGGTACGTATCGAGGGTAAAGTGGAGCAATCCCGGGAAAGAAGTAGCGCTCCGCTACACCTTGGTGTAGTAGCTATTGAAAAGGGAGCCTTCTGGTCGCCCTTGACAACGCTCAGTCGCCAACAATATATATATATATATATATATATATATATATATATATATATATATATATAAACAGAATTTAGCATTAAATTGTCAGCAAGGGTTGAGATGCTATAAAACCCAACCAACCAACCCCACTCCTTTTTTATCTCATAGTATATTTACCAGGGAAAATGCAGCAAAGATACACAGCAAACACAGTCCTGTATTTCTTGTCTTCTAAAATCCTGTTTCATTATATGTTGTACAAAAAATCTCTTGCCGTACTTATACACGATGAACCAAACAATATATCGTACGACTTAATATAATCTATTTATTTATTCCTATTTGAAAAATTCTTTCCAAAACAAGATATTCTTCCAGAGGTAACTATGACGTAAAATACTTAAGAATACAAAAACGAATAGAATCTTTGTCAAGAATAGGTGCAAAAATCTGGAACAGTGTACAAATCAATATAAAAAAAATAACTAAAAATCGGGAACATTATACAAAATAATATAAGAAAATTGAAAACTAAACAAAATTTGGGGAAAAGATTCACTATTGTCTACTAAAAATACTTTTGGTTCGGTTGTTTGGGTTTTATGGCATATCAATCTTTGTAGGTTATTAAACACCAAATCAATTTTTATACAAATAATCAGTCTATTTCAAACAATTCAGTTTAGCATAAGTACACAGTTTAATTGTCGAAAACATTTCTCTTTCAAGCTATTCAGTTTAGTCAAACAGTTCTAATTAAAACAATCCAGTTTAGCGTAAGTACAGTCTTAATGACAAAAACAGTTGTATTTCAAACACTTCAGTTTAGCATAAGCACGCAGTTTAAATGTAAGTAGAGTTTAATTGTCAAAAACATTTCTCTTTCAAGCTATTCAGTTTAGTCAAACAGTTCTCATTCAAACAATTCAGTTTAGCATAAGTACGCAATTTAGTCCAATTTGACCCAGAGATAGGGCCCTATCTGGTGCTATCACTCCAGGCCAGAGTGAACCTGGGAGCGATGGCAATAAAGAGGTACTCTGCATTCCCCAAAGCTCGAGTATTACTGAAGTCTCACCATCAGATTGTTTAATTTCATATCAAGGACACTCGTTGGGGGGGGGGGCTTACTCCTCTGCAGAGAAGCAGTCGGTGTATTCTACAGCCCCTGCTTACAGGGTAAAAATACTTTTGATACTAACCAGTACCTTGAAATATCAACTTTAATAAATAAAATACAAAATGTTACCCACCACCTCAACCAGACCTAGTCAACTAAAAAAAGAGAACCTGCTGAATAGTGGACTTTATCGTTCCGGCTGACCACAGGATAAAACTGAAAGAAGGCAAAAAGAGAGATAAGTACCTAGACCTTGCTAGAGAACTGAAAAAACTATGAAACATGAGAGTGACGGTGATGCCAGTCGTTATTAGTGCACTCGGTACAGTCATAAAAGGATATATATGTACAGGGACTCGAGGACTTGGAAATCAGAGGACAAGTGGAGACCTCCAAACAACAGCATTGTTAAGATCGGTCAGAATACTGTGAAGAGCTTTGGAGAGTTAGCGAAACTTGCTGTCTCTCAGACTCCAGTGAAAAACCATAATTGGGCAGCAAGTCATTATTTAAGCATGGTCACTTGAAAACCGCGGATCTTTAAGTAAAGACATTCAAGTCTTATTATTTTCCTTATGTCTGGCTCACGGTGATGAAGAAAGTACTCCCAGACTAGCCCAAGTGTTTTTGACCATTTTGCTACTCATCCTCAGGGGGTTGTATTTGATTGTTTGTTGCTATGAATTGCTATATTTATTTGCTATTGACATATTATTAATATTAACATATTCAGTAACTAACCCTACCACCCCTCCTAATAAAATGAGCCAACTATATATTATAAAATAAAAAAATCTCCATATAAATATAAAAACTCGCAGCAACAAGCTATCAAACACAATCCTGAGGACGACTAGCGAAATGGTCGAAAGCGCTTGGGTGTGTATGGAGCACTTTCTTCACCGTTTCGACCCACATATAAGGAAAATAATAAGACTTGAACGTTTTCCCTTAAAGATAAAAAATACTCTGCGGTCTTCAACAGAACATATTTTATGTATATATATATATATATACATTCGAACAGAAACACCAATTGTCTATATTAGTCACATATTCCTACGAGCCTTTGTGAAAACAATATAAAACAAACATTTAGATTTTTCTTTTAGCTTTCTTTTTCTGTTAGCTCACACACATACACAAAAACACACACACATTTATTTCTATACGTTAAATTGTATATATATCTATATATATCTCTGTTATATATATATATATATATATATATATATATATATATATATATATATTTAACAGAAATACCAATTGACTGTATCAGCCACATATTTATACCAACCTTTATCAAAATATTTTAAAAACAAAATATGATGTTTATCATATTTACCAACCCCTCCGCTCGGGCAGGATATGACACAAGGTCAATTTTTAAGCGGAGTTTAACGGGTTTGAATTCAGAGTTTTCCTTCTGAAAAATATGATGTTCATTTTAGTTTTGATTTTCCCATCTTTTAGGCGCGCACACACACACACACACACTCACACACACTCACACACACATGCACACGTATGCAATAAAACCTTCATTATCTCATGACTACTGGGGTTAGCCATGGTTCAGCTCCAAAGTATCATTACCAGAAACGAAGAGCACCCAAGCAGTATGTTACAATACTACCAGACTTTGTTGGTTATCCCTCATATCGCGGAAAGGCAAAATCAAGATGCAGCTATTTCGTATGATCCTTGGCTGTTTGAACAGATTTTAATTGATTGATGAAATGATACGTCATTATACTGAACGGGAACAAGAAGGGGATTTCTGTAAGAAAAATCATCCATTAAAACTGATGGAAAAATTTCGGAAAGAAATGGTTGATGCTCAAACCAGCATCCCTCTAAGAAAATAACTCACATAAAATTATCTGAGACTTTGAAATACATGTATATCTCAGCCACAAGTCCAGACCTAGAGTTAATTAAAAAGAAAAAAGAAATTGTCATCTGGTGGGTTTTGCTGTCCCAACGGACCACTGAGTGAAAATTTAAAAAAAAAAAAACGAAAAATGAAGCAAATACATGGATCTAGCCAGAGAGCTGAAAAATATGTGAAACATGAGAATGTCAGTGATACCAATCGTTACTGGGACCTATGGAACAATCACCAAGAACTCGGAGAAAAGATTGGATGATTTGAAGATTACAGGAAGAATTGAAACCGCTGCCCTAGGAAAATCATCTAGGATACTCAGAGTAGTCCTGAAGAACTGAGGAGACTGTATGTTACTCAGACTTTAACAGAAGACCATCGATTAGCGATGGTGAGAAAAACGTGAATAATAATTATTATCATTATCAAACTGTAGAACATGAAAGTGACGTTTACACCAATTGTAATTAGAGTTCATGGTACAATCAGCAAAGTATTAATAAAAGGACTGGAGGACTTGGAAATAAGAGGACAAGTGGAGACAATCCAAACTAAAGTATTGTTAAGATCGTCCAGAATACCGAGAAGAGTCCTGGAGACTTGAGGAGACTTGCTGTGTCTCAAACTCCAGTGAAAGACCATCAGCTAACGCTGATGTGAAAAACTCTCAAGAAGTAAATAATAATAATAATTATAATAATGATAATAATAATAATAACTACAACAAAAGGTATATACACAACCCAGCACCTGTCCTGGAAAATGACATGCATAAACTCCGATGGGACTTTGATATACACACAGATCACCGAATCTCGACCAGAAAACCAAACCTTATAATAATCAAGAAAAAAAGAGAATTTTCAAAATTGTCGACTTTGTTGTTCCGGCTGACCACAGAATAAAATTGAAAGAATGTGAAAATGAGGATAAGTACCTCGACCTTGCTAGAGAATTGAAAAAGCTGTGGAACATGAAAGTGAGGATTGTACCAATTGTGATTGGTGCTTTTGACACAATAACTAAAGGATTATTAAAAGGTCTGGAGGACTTGGAAGTTGGCGGACGGGTAGAGACAATCCAAATGGCAGCATTACTGAGAACGGCCAGAATACTGAGAGAGGACTGAGTAAATAATAATAATAATAATAATAGAGCAGAGAAAGATAACTAACAGCGACCAGAAACATCACAAACTCAAAGATAAACAGAACAACAATAACGAGAAAAGAAAAATGGGAAGAAAAATAACTGTATGGATATTTCAAGTGACAAACAAGCGAAATCTCACACGAGAAGACATGGCTAAGAAAGGAAAATCTTAAGAGAGAAACTGAATCTCTTCTAAGAACATCACAAAACAACGCCATAAGGACCAGCTATGTTTAAGCAAAAATTGATAAAATGCAACAAAATAGCAAGCGTAGGTTATGTGGTAATATATATGAAAAAATTAATCACAGGATTAACGAATGCAGTAAATTAGCGTAAAAAAGATTATAAGACGAGACACGACTTAGTGGGGAAGGTTATCCACTGGGAATTGTGCAGAAATTTGAAAGTTGAGCATACGAACAAGTGGTATATGCACAATCCAGAATCCGTCTTGGAGAATGAAACGCGCAAAGTTCTCTTCGGGATCATCATAACAGAAACAAAAGGACCTACAATTCTCTGGGACTTTGCTATTCAAACTGAAAGAAAAATAAAGATCCATAGACTAGATATAATGGTTAAGGACGACAAGAGAAAAAACATTCCTCTAAATTGACATTGTAGTATTATAGAAAATAACATATCGGACAAGAGTGAAAAAAAAAATAAGCAAATACAAAGACCTAGAAATAGAAATTGAAAATATTAGGCACTTTAAAACTACCACCGTGCCAGTATTAGAGGGAGGCCAGGATATGTTTAAAGAAGGGACAGACAAATACATTAACATGATATATGGCAGTCCCAACCTATATAAAATACAAAAAGTAATTGCACTTTACGGAACTGATCATCTCCTTCAGAGTGTACTGTGACTATGAATGGAAAAATAATATCGAAAAGAGGCAGCAAAAAATATAAGTGGAATATTCAATAAGTTTCCAGACTTTTTGTACAGGTATTTAAAATTGTCGTAGACTCTTGAAAATTCAGTATATTATTGCTATACATCTTATGAGATGACTGACCAATTTTTATGATATCAGCTTCAAATGAACAGCTATAGCAGCAATTGGAATACACCCTACTAAAGCCAGATTGTCACAGCTGGTGATTTTCAAAAATGCAATCTGGACGTGAGGTTACTTTAGAAGAACGATATGCAATAAAATTCTGTTTTAAACTTGGAAAAAAGGCCACAGAAATGTATGGAATGCTTCAGACTGTTTTGGAGCATCTTGCATGAATCGAGCATTAGCTTTTGAGTCGCATAAGAGATTCAAGGAAGGCAGGGAGTCTGTGAGGGATGATGAGAGGTGTGGGAGGAGTAAGGAAGTCAGAATACTAGAGTTGATTGGCCAAAGGGTTAAGGTTAGGGTTACTATGTTGAGGCTTTAAGGGAGTTCAGGAAGAGATTCCGTCGGAAGAGGCCAGCACTCTTCAAATCGTGTCAATGGCATTTCCACCAGGTCAATGCACCAGTCCACAACTCCAACCTTGTCACAGACTATTTGACCAAGATGGGCATCAACATAGTTCCTCACCCTCCCTATAGTCCAGGCCTTGCTCCCTGTGAATTTTGGTTATTCTCTAAGTTCAAGGAAAAACTTAGAGGCTGTCGTTATGAGACAATTGAGGAGATGAAAGAGGCTGTGACGAAGGTCATTGACACGCTCACACAAGAGGACATCTATGGAGCCTTCCAGAAGTTGTTGGAACGGTACAACAAATGCATTGCAGCTGGAGGAGATTACATCGAAGGGGACTAGAGTTTCATGTGTATACTATCAATAATAGTTCCCATACGAAAAAAGTCTGGAAACTTATTTAATGATCCTCGTACGTAGAATACATATAATCACTACTTTTCTTTACTCTCTGTTTTGGGTTAAGGCTCTTTGAAAAATAGCAAGAAACAGAAAATAAAAATGATATTTAGATAATAATAATAATAATAATAATTATTATTATTATTATTATAATCTCTGAGATTTCGAAAAACAAATAAATCATCTTACCTCGACGAGAAGATAAGACTTAGTGATAATTAATTAAAAAAAGAGAACTTGCCGAATAATGGACTTTGCTATCCTGGCGGTACTCATAGTGGAAATCAAAGAAAGCGAAAAGAGATACAAGTACTTGGACGTTGCCGGAGACCTAACAAAAGCTGTGAGACATGTGGCTGACAGAGATTCTACTTGTAATTGTCGGACTTGGAATGGTCTCTAAAAGCTTGGTATAGAGGCTAAAAGAGTTGGAAACTGAAGGACGAAGAGGGACCATCCAAACGACGGCATTGCTAAGATCACCCAGAATACTGAGAATGGTTCTGGAGATCGCTCAGATTCCAGTAAAAGACCATCAGCTAACGCTAGTGTTAAAACCATGCAAGAACTAAAATAATAATGGTGATAATGTTTACCAATTCTTGACTTGACTTTTCAGCAGCTTTTGAACCATTAAAATAAAAGGTAGTGAGAACGAGATTCATGAGATAACTGAGACTCCTAAAGTGTCAGATTCATTAGGCACCATAAACAGTGTCATGGATTAATATAATTGTCACCACAGTTTACGCATGAATCCCACTTGATCCGGGTTTTGTACATTAGCATTACAGTGTTACTAATTGTAATGAAGGTAACTATGAAATTCCAATTAGAATCCTACACATCACTTCACTAAATAAAGGCATTATTATCATGGACTGCTGTTCACGGTTCGTCGACTTGCACTGAATGCAACTTGTATATATAACATTAGATGGCGGCGAAGAAGCTATAGCAGAAACCAAGAATATTGCATCGATCAGAAAGCCACACAAGGTCAATTTTTAAGCGGTGTTTACCAGCTTTCCTCCATGTCAAGGCAGACAAGACAGAATGCATGAGCTTTAATCAAAGAAGCGACATCTCCAAAATAAATGGTAGTTCTCTGAAACTAATGGAAACTTCACCTACCAAGAAAGCAGTGTCTCATCAACCGAGACAGACATCAACACGCGCCTAGTAAAGGCATGGACAGCTGTGACGTTACCCCCTCGGCCCCCACGTTACATTAACTTCGTCGAACCATTTCACTTTACGGCTGGTGATCAACTAGTGGTTCCGATAGGGGCATCGCACATTTCTTTATCGCTACAAGAAATACAATTGAGGGAGCGAGAGAAAAAAAAGAACAAACGAACAATATGCTTGAGGTAACTCAAGTGCAGAAGGGAAGTTATGTAACATTGTGCATATGTAGACTAACGCTAGCGTGGATTTCTAGCGAAAATTCTACAACGCTACTGGAATGCTGACTCGTCTTCCCTCACTGCTCTGCACCTCATCTCATCCGACTGGTCTCTGCTCCGGTGTCGACTGGTCACTCGCGTCACCCTTCGCCAACTCCAACTTCGAGCTCCTTTATCCAACTCTCTGACTGGCGTTCCCTTCCTACTTCCGGTCACCCGAGATCTCAAGTCCAAAACCCTTTGTCTGGTTTCGCGCCAAAACAGACAAAGGGATCGTCTGCTTGGTGGACCACCTACATAGTGTTACACAGCTATCGATAGACTATTGGTCATATGGAAGTCAGACCTGACCGATAAAATAAAACTTCTGGGATGAAGTTGAAATAATTGATAGAGCTGAACATTGGAAGATTAGACGCCTTAAGGAATCAGTACATATGTTGAGATACAATGACCTGCTGAGTAGACCAATTATAGAGATGAATACAATATGGGAATCGATAATTAAAAAGGTTAGATAAAAAAAAATCTAAATATGCGCACAGGTAAAAAACTATACATAATAGTAGTAAACCAAGTCAAGTAAGAACATTAAGTTTATAAGTCCCAAAAAATTCACTCTAAACTGTCCAGCGGAACATATAGCGTAACGGTTATAGGCGTTTGTTCCCTAAGCTTCTAAGGAGACAATCATCTGGAGGATGCAGGCGAGTAACACTTGTACCCAGTTATGGCTAACGGAATCAGAACAGGCGACCCCCGTGGATTCAATAAAGGACGTCGTTAAATAAAGATGAAGACAATAGTCCAAAAACCCTTAATAATAAAATAAAACGCAGTTTTTTTCGAAACAGCGGTCGTGTCGATACTGCTATATGGATGCACAGCGTGGAGAAAAAGCTAGACGGCAATTACACAAGAATGCTGCGAGCAATATTGAACAAGTCCTGAAGGCAGCACCCCACAAAGCAGTAGTTGTACGGCCACCTACCGCTCATTACGAAAACTATCCAAGTTAGACGAATCAGACATGCGGGACACTGCTGAGAAGTAGAGACGAACTCATAAGCGACGTACTCCTGTGGAACCCTTCACATGGACGCGCAAAGGCAGGACGATTAGCTAGAACCTATATACAACAGCTCTGTGCTGATACAGGATGTAGCCTTATAGACCTACTGGGAGTGATGGATGATATAGACGGGTGGCGAGAGAAGATCAAGGACATCCGTGCTGGCGGTGTGACATGAGGATGATGATTACCAGCTTTGAAATCAGAGTTTTTCTTCCCGTAGACTGGTAAAAGAGCTCAGTCTGCTCTTCTGTATACCCATTGCTGGAAGGTGAATAGTTGGATTCATGCCTTTCCAAATCAAAACTATGAGAAAATACAAACAGATTTGTCAAGGGTTTGAATTTGAGCCGTCGTATCTATTTCCTATGATATCCGTTACACCACGAGCGACTCCATTCTATTCTCGTAATTCCCTGTCACAGAAGATTTATTCTAAATTTATTTCAGAAACACATTGATCATTAAAAGGTTGTAGAATAGTTTGCAGTAGAAATTACCAGAAATTAGAGAAGATTGGTTGGGATTCTTTGTTTAATGTCATATCAATCTTTTGGATTTATTTAAAGCTAAAACTATGCTTGTAGAAAAAAAACAATCATACAATTTAACCTCAACCTGGTAGGAGGAGGAGATAAGAGGGTTCATACCTTTTCCAAGGGTATAAGTCCGAAGGTGAACCTAATAGCGCTACTGGAGTTTGAACTCGCTTATTTCGAGGACGCAGTTCAACACTCCCAAAATATGAGTGGCGAATGACGCGTGAAAAAGTAACTAACACAGTTTTTCTTCAAATTTTTTAAAAAATAAGTCATTGCACAAATTTTTAGTTAAACGAGGTTTTATACTTTCGGTTAATTGAAATGTAGGTGCGTCGAATTATATAAACATGCCGTAAAGTCATTTAAAAAGAATAGATTAACTGTTAGTCATTTAAATATCCAGTTCAAAAAAGTTAGGTGCACAATATATATATATATCATTAACACCATCATCAAATCGCGCGGCGAGCACGGATTTCCCTTCCTCACACTCTGTCGCTCTACCTCTCTCTGTTTCTCCCTCTCTCTCTCTCTCTCTCTCTCTCTCTCACGCACACACACTATACTCGTTTCTATCATCTCTCGCTCCTGGTAGGTCTTCCAGACGACATCCTCTGTCCACACAGAGATGTTGTTGCTAAGTTCTTGTTTTTCGGCCAACATTAACACGTCCATGTTGGGGTCCATAGGAGAACGTCACTTATGATTTTGTCCTTGCTTCTGCAACGGTGTTTTGGAGCAATTACCGCATGTACCAGCCTAAATTTTTCTACTGACTATTTAAATAATCAACTTTTAAGCTCTATATTTATCCATATATATATATATATATATATATATATATATATGTATGTGTGTGTGTGTGTGTGTGTATGCGTGTGTACACGTCAAAGGATTCTTACACACATTTATATATATGTATATATATATATATATAAAGAGAGAGATAGAGAGAGACAAATGTTTATATATCTACATATACGTGTATATGTATACATATATCAGTGTATATATCAGTGGCGACTCTAGCCTATTTTTGCTACTCGTGCCCCCACCCCACCACACTCTGTCAACTTCAGTTCCCAACCCGTGGTCCGTGGACCCAAAGTAAGTCATCATAGTTGCTATTGCGTGATTCTCCATTGTATAGCACAGATTGACAAACCTACCTTGCATGGCGTTTTTTTTTAAAACAATCAAGATACTATATAATTTGTAGTCTTGTTAATACAGTAGATAAGATAATTTTTTTCCTTTCAAAAGTATAGAAGAAAAGAGAAGATGTTCATTACTATGACGAAAAAAATATGTTTATTAGAATAAAGAAACTGATGACAATATACACAGACACAGCTAGTAGTTTCAATTTCGATTAAAATAAAGATTATTTGTTGAAAATGTATTAAAATAAACAAATTTTAGTTACAGAATGTAATATATGCAACATTCATTAAAGAAATAGACATCTGTTAGTGAAAAAATGAATTAAAACACGCCGTTTAACCAACATTTACCATAGCGATGATGATGACGTCGGCGACTGCTCTAATCTGCCATCCCCCCTCTCTCTCTCTCTCTTACTCTCTCTCTCTCTCTCTCTCTCTCTCTGTCCCTCTCCCTCTTCCCAATAAATCTATCAACAGTCACACGTGCTAAAATTTTTGAGCACAGTGTAAGGGTTGCTCTTGCTATTGGCTACAGTCAAAAGTGTATTTCTCTAACATTACTGTTATTATAAGGGTCTAGTGCCTGGCACGGATCGGGCGTTCAACTTTATAGCCGATTTTATGGAATGTTCAATGAATCTGGCGGTGGCCGGACAAAGACCATCCGTTCAAAACGGCATCGTTGTATTATTCCCAGATATATTTATGAACTTTTGGCTACTTAGTTATCGAAACTTGAATAGATACGTAATTTAATTGAGATCAGACTAAGTATGTTTGCTTGAAATTAATGGATGATTTTTAATCCATTTTGAATAACATTGACCGAGTTATTGGTCGTGCCGGGCACGAGTAGCACTAGTCCCGTCTCCGTCCCTTGTATATATATATATATATATATGTATATATGTAAAGAAAAAGCGAGAAATCTATGTATATATATATATATATATATATACAGAGAGAGAGAGAGAGAGATGAAATGTACATGCATATATTGATCGTTGTTTTCGGCGCGTTGATTTGATTTTATTCTTAATCATCCATCGAATATTTCATTCCAAATTCTTTAACAAATACTTTTCTTCTTCAAAGATCTACCTTCACTCATAAGCTTTTCCCACTGCTGTTTAACTTTGAAGAAAGAGTCTAAATCTTTGAGAGAATATTGTTTGCACTTCTGTTGTATCCTTGACGGTATTTAGCGCGGTAAAATCAAAAAGGATACCTACCTTCGCATTTACCCAACGTTTACTTATATTTTATATATTTACATGCATCAAGATTTGATTAAAGGGGGATTTAATCAAACAAAACTTGATAAAATTACAACTGAATTTCTAACGTCACACACACACACACACACAACACACACATATATATATATATATATATATATGGGGGGATGGCTACAGGTGGAGTAGCAAAGACGAATTAATAAGCGAAATTATCTTATGGTCTTCTACCCACAAGTAAGCGTGTGTTGGCTGATCAGGAAAGATTTATATACATCAGCTCTGTGCAGACACAGGATACATCACAACTTTATTATCATATATATATATATATATATATATATATGTGTGTGTGTGTGTGTGTGTGTGTGTGTGTGTGTGTGTGTATATATATAGGGAAAGAGAAGGGAGGATAGAAATTTAAAAATGTGAGAAAAAGTGAGGGTAATGATACATTTTATATACACATATATATATATATATATATATATATATATATATATATATATATATATATATATAATTTATGAGTTTAGAAAAATTTATACAATACAATAAGTAGAGACACCATTTACTTGTCGATGCAATTCGATATATATAGGTATGACTTGTCAACGTCTCGAAGTGAGGGTTAGGCAGCATATACCCAGATCTCTTTTATCAGGCCGATTAACATGTGGGCATTCCCAAGCAATGGATTCGGCAATTGGTGAGCGTCTGCTCACTATAAATAACAGCAGAACTCGTTATGAAGATGATTGTTTTTCTGTCCTGCACAGGGGCAAGAAATAAATTCCATCTCAAATTTCTTGTGGCAATTTATATTTCCATGAATCGCCCCTCTCTGTGCAGGCAGTTAAACAGTCACACTCTTGATATATTTGGGGAACTTCTGGATACAGGGGTTACTTAATTTTTCCCCCTCTATCTGGCCATTCTACTTATATATTATAGATATATACCCCTGTTTTTTTATTCAAATTTTCCGGTGTCCTCAACTTGAAAAGTACCGGACGAAAAGGGTCCTTCGTTGTTTTATAGTTTTACTTAGTTCTCCGACTAGAATCACCAATGGTGTCTCTACTTATTGTATTATATATATATATATATATATATATATATATATAGTGTGTGTGTGTGTAAGAGAGAAAGATAATCAGAGACATAAGGAGAGGGAGAGTAACTGAGTGTGAAAGAGGGGAATTGAAAGACAATGACTAAGAAGGAGAGTGAAAATGAAAAAAATGTGAGAAAAAGTGAAGGTGATGATAATAAGAGAGAGAAGAGGAGAGAGAGAGAGAGACCATGACAGAGAGAGACAGTGTGTGGGGGGTGAGACAGACAGAGAGGGAGACTGAGCATGAAAGAGTTGGAAAGTGAAATAAAATAATTTTAAAGGAGAATTAAAGTGAAATAATTCTATTGATATATATATATATATATATATATATATATATATATATATATATATATATATATTAGTATGAAAGAGAAGAGAGAAGGAGATATATTACGTGGGAGGGAGACAAAGACAGAGGGAGAGACTGAGCGCAGAAGAGTGGGGAAATGAGAGAGAATAACTTCAAGGGAAAGCGAAATGAAAAATTTGAGAAAGAATATATATATATATATATATATATATATATATATATATATATATATATATATATATATATACCCTAGAACAAAAATATAAGACTACCGTCAAAAATCAAGAAAAAGATTTTTACAATTTTTTAATTATGAAAATCAGATATATATTTATGTATATTAGCATTCATGCAAAATTTTAGAATTTATTTTTGACATAAATACAAGACTGCCAATAAAAACTAAAGAAAAAAGAATTAATTTAATTGAAAAATTTATTATATATAATCTACGTAATATAAAAGCTATTAAAACTGTAATACTTAAAATACTAAAAACATAAATGACTAAATTATCTGAATTTGAGAAAGACGAGATTACAGTTCTGAAACGAGTCGGAAAATCTCTGAGTAAAACCGTTATCTGTAATTACTTAAAAAGTCCAAAATTGTAAGGAACAAGAAAACCAACTGGCAGGCCAGAAAAATTATCGCCACAATTCAAGAGAAAAATTGTTTGTGAAGTAAAAAAGAAAATTTCGTCAACATCAAAATATTGAAATCTCTAGTGGATGCTCCTTGCTGTCCTAGAACAATTAGAAATCATTTAAACAACGACAAAAATAAACATAAGAAACGAATTCATCGTCCAAGGTTAACTGTGAAGCACAAAGAGAAACAACGAAAAGAAATTCAATTTAGACAGTCCAGATGGCTTTCAGAAGTACTGGCACGGAAAAAAATTTCCAGAAGAGATTTACTCAACAAGGCATATGGGAGGAGGATCTATTATGATCTGAAAGCGGGGAGGGGCTTTTTATCTTCAGGAAAACTTAAACTAAAATTTGTCAGTGATCGAGATGCTAAATTGTTTATCTTTCAAACAAGACGGTCGTCGACTATATATAGAAGAATGGATTTTCCAGAAAAAGATAATGCTACTATCCACATTGCATCAATAGCAAAGAAGTATTTGCTTGAACAAAAATAAGACTTTTTGACCACCCGGCTTGCTTTCTAGACCTCAATCCTATTGAAAATTTGTGGGGATTGATTTGTTGCAAAAGTTTATGAAGGAGGTCGACAGTAGTCAGCAATTTCTGAACTCAAAAACGCAATCTTAGACACATGGAAAAAATACCTTCGGTTCAATTCAGAAACTAGTTGATAGTATGCCTAGCTGATTTTTTGAGGTTATCGAAGCTAACGGCAGATCGACAAAATATTGAATGAAAATTTTGCCTTTATATTCTTGAGTTCTGCCCATTGTTTTTATATTGATGTCGACACAAAATTTTATAATTAGGTATAAATGCTAATTTACTTCATATTTCTTCATATTTTAAATCTAATTGTCTTTATGCCTTATCTTTCATACATCTGATTTTTATTATTTAAAATTGATAAACAATATTTTTTCTTCATTTTTGAGGGTGGTCTTATATTTTTGTCCAGGGGTGTATATATATATATATAATGAAATAAAGAAAATAGCAATATATTTACTTTTCTCCGTCAGTTTCATGAGATCTTCTCAATCATTAGACGCGTAAATTTTTTTCAAATCGAATTCACTTTCCGTATAAATCTTGAAATCACACGCCTCGTAATTACTCTGCCAATACAGTTCATTTAAAAAGAATCACCTAACGTGTTTGATGCAAGACAAAATTACTTATATATTCATATGTGCACAGAGACTGAGAAAAGAACTACGATAGAGAAAGAGACTGACAGAATAATAGGTTTTATAAAAGATGCAACGTTTTATGCTACAGTAATTACAAGTAGAAACATTGCACTTAAAGAAAGCCGTATATAACAGTTAAAAATGAATGAATCGTGCCCTAAACTCATTTGAGTGTCCATTCCTTAGCTTATCCATAAATATTAGTTTTCCTTTGTTTTATGGATCGAAAAATTTTTTAAATAAATTTCTTTGTATAAAAAATTTATTTCATTCAAGAAATTTCTAGCTGCTAATTATATATGGTTAGAGTATTATCTAATGGTCCTGGAGTCTTGAGTTCAATCTCAAGTCTAGTTATACTAAAGGCTAAAAAATGGTACTTGATGCCTTCTTGCTTAATACTCAGCATTATAGGGTATGGACCAAGGGTAAAGTGGAGCAGTCAAGGAAAAAGAATTGCACCCTCCCTTACAACTTGGTGTAGTACCTATCGAAAAGGGAGCCTTCGGATCACTCTCAACAAAAGTCGCAAACTTTACTTATATATAATTACATGTATATATGCATATGTGTGTGTGCGTATATATATATATATATATATATATATATATATATATATATATATATATATATACCTAAAGTTGGAATATATATCAAGGGAGAGATTACTAGGCAACTGAATTTTTCTTTGGAATCACAATTTCAATGTTAAGCTATAACGCTGATAAATATCCGTTGTGATTGTTTGATCCTTCACAGAAAATAAAATTCAAGTATTATTGGTTTAGAAGTAAATGAACTCTTTATCAAAAGTTTTAGAAATGTACAAATCTTATAACTATATATATATATATATATATATATATATATATATATATATATATATATATATATATATATATATATTCATGCATGCAGGGAGGGCACCTCATGTTGTGTAATGGCTTGCAAGGAGTTAAATAGAAATATTTATTCGTTTTCTATACGTGAAACCATTTAACTGTGTGCAAACAAATGATTGATGTTAAATCTAATTATAAATATGACATCGCAATACGCGGAGCTATTTAACGCTCGTTCAAATAAAAGTGTTACCAGTAGATAGAAATACTCGAAACCATTTAACAGTCTGCAAACAAATAATTGATTATGAATAGAATAACTAATGCTAAATATCAATTTGCGAACCCATTTAACTGTGTGCCAACAAATGAATTCTAGCTTGTTTTAAATGTTACCCAAAAACAACGTGTTTGCAAATTAGATGTATATATATATATAAATATATATATATATATATAAAGAGGATGTCGAATTAAATAACCTACAAAGTTTACATTATTTACATATTTTGGACTATTGTCCTCACCTTGGTCGCCATGTTTATCACAACGTTTCGGCCGTTGTACGCTCCGGCCTTCTTCCCACATGAACACATGGTACAGAGGATAAATGTGTTGCTTAGATCCAGTGACATACCCAAAGAGTGTGAGTTCAATACCCGGTGAAGGCAGTGGAGAACTTTCAGAGGGGAAATTAACAAGAGATAACTGATAACTGACATCAATTAACATGGCTCGTGGAACAAGAACAGTCTACCCCGGTAAGGGAAATAAAGAGTTAAGTTCGACATTCCAGCCAACTGAAGAAGGCCGGAGCGTACAACGGCCGAAACGTTGTGATAAACATGGTGGAAAAGATGAGGACAATAGTCCGAAAAATGTAAATAATGTACATAATACCTCATCTCAGAAATATAGACAGATACTACAAAGGTTAATATATAAAAGTTCCAAACAATAATGTACGTATTTTAGCGTTCTTTAATACATATTTTTAATCAAGTGATTTAACTCTGAAGGAGTGGGGGAGTCCCCATGGTTTTAAATGGTTTCAAGTATTGCTATCTAACACTAATAATTCTATTCAACATTACTCATTCATTCACACACAGCCAAATGGTTTTAAGTATTGCTATGTAATACTAATAATTCAATTCTTGCACACAAAGGGTTTCAAGTATTGCCATTCAACTTTATTAACTGTTTGAGTTTTATAGCATATCAACCATTGTAGCTTATTTAATGCCAAATCCATGTTTATACATATAAACAGCTTTATTTCAAACAATTTAGATTATCATAAGTACATGGTTTAGTTCTAATTAACCCATAGACAGGACCCTATCAGGTGCAACTTCTCCGGATCAGAGTGGACCTGGGAGCGATGGCAATGAAGGAGTAATTCACATTCCCCAAAGCTCCAGTATTACTGGAGTTGACCAACATATTTTTAGTGTCATATCCTGGACTCTCGTTAGTGAGTCTTACTCCTCTGCTGAGATGCAGTTGATGTATTATGCAACCCCAGCCGAATGGGCCAGAAACCTCAAGGATATTCATTCTTGTGTCTATTGTGATATGTAGCGCAAAAGTTTATTTTTCTTTCAATCATTTGATAGATTTCATTTATATTCCTCTTATCTTATCAAATTACAAAACTGTTTCATAAATGCTACAATAAAAGGAAGAAATAGTCTCCAAGCCAGAACGAACAAATGAATTTACGTCCAATGTTCTTTTCTTGAAAAATCGTAAATAATCTCCTTCGCATCAATCAATCAATCGAGTGAACGAACAAACAATGTACTACGAAGATCTGGATATAACACTTCTTTGTTAGGTGTTTACGCATAAAAGTCGGTTGTGCTAGATTTTATAGTTTATTCAGGCAAAATGAGGTCCCATTTTTTCTATGAAGGTTAATACTTTCTTCTTGTAAAGAAATGCGGCAAAAATACGTCCCACATTTTAAACTGATGTAAGAAAACTTCTGATGATGGTAGCTATCTTGCTAATGGCTTATCACTTTTTTTAAAAATTCAGTCAGTCAAGGACATTTAAAGAACTGGTTCGATTGTGTGGTTATTCAATGCTAAGTCTAGTTTATACCAATACATCTAACAGATATATGATTTGTAAACGCATAGTTTGCAGATAATGATTTTAAACAAGCCAGACTTTATTTGTTTGCACTCACTTAAATGGTTTCAAATATTGCTATCTAACACAGTTGATTCTATCCAACATTACTCATTTATTTGCACACTGTCAAATGGTTCCATGTATTACTATGTAATACCAATAATTCAATTCTTGCGCACAGTTAAAGGGTTTCAAGTATTGCCATGTAACGCTAACTATTCAATTTTACATCAGTCATTTGTTTGCACGCAGTTAAATGATCAAACTGTTCTGTTTGATGCATTGATGGGACCCTAACAGGTACTACCACTCCGAGTCAGAGTAGAACGGGGAGTGAGGGCAATAAAGGGATACTCCACATTCCTTGAAGCTCCAAGTTTGGATATAGTTTACATGGATTACTATCATATCCAGGATACTCGTTGGTGGTTGGAGTTCTTACCTTTCTGCAGAGATACCGTCGACGTATTCTACAGCCTCAGCCGACAGGGCAGTTATCAGTTACGATCATCAGTTGGATCGGTGTACACAGTGCATTTACTATTGAAACGGCTTTTAAGACTTGTGAACCTGCAATTGCTATACAGAGAGCTTTTTATTTTCGTCTAAGTTATATTGGAACAGAATAATTCTAATGTAACAAGAAATGAGCATGATAAAATCGTAAGATATGATCTAGATGGAGCTCCAATCAACACCTAGCCAAGTTCACTTACATCACACAGGTTACCATTTAAAATGTGCATCCGGCATTTGGCGGGAAATTTCCATCGGACTACATTTGAAATTATAACTTGTGTCACATGATCGCACGAAAAGAACATCATTTAGTGCAAAAATATTGCAGTCATTTATAGTTTTTCACAAAGATTAGCATAGGGATAAAATCAATTTCTTGTTCACTTTGCAACTGAATAATTATTGTATGAAGTCATTGGCGCAAAAATACATATTGTTTAATCATGCAAATTTTTGATATACACTTAAAGTGCTCAAAGTTAGAGTATAGTGCCATTCGCACTGAGTTGTACTCTACATTTGAGCATTTAAAGAGTATACCAAAAATTTGGATAATTGAATATATATATATATATACAGAGAGAGAGAGAGGGAGAGAGAGAGAGAGAGAGAGAGAGAGCGAGGCGGGAGAAATATATATATATATATATATATGTAAATGTTCTATCATTGATATTAAGCACTATTTAACAATACTGCACCATTTAATCCCCCATTAACTCATTAAGAGACCTATAAAGAATCATAAACCTCTTATATATATATATATATATATATAAGCAAAGCTGGCGACAGTAGTCGAGAGCGAACAGAAGTCTCCCTTTTCAATAGCTGCAACACCGAAGTGTAGGGGAGGGAGCTACACCTTTCCCTGGATTACTCCACTTTACCCTTGAGATGTACCTTATATTGCTGAGTATTAAGCAACGAGGTATCAAGTACCATTTTTAGTCTTTGGTATGATGCGACCAGGAATTGAACCCAGGTCTCCCGGACCAAACATCCAAATGCTCGGTATATCCTTAAAATGTTAGAATCTAGTGTATGATTCAGTGCGAATGCAGACCTCACAGTAATATTCAATTTTAAAACGGTTTATATATATATATATATATATATATATATATATATATACAAGCATGTTCGGTTAAAGAACGTAAAGTGTTTTCTTTTCCAGTTCTTCACATGAAGATGTTCAAATCTTCTTGTTATTTTTCTTAAGTCTGAGTCGAGGTGTTGAAGAAAATGCCCCATACCATTTCACCATACGTACCACCTCACTGGCATAAGTGCTATAAAACAATATCTACAGGAAGTGCCGCATACTTGCCGAACATCTCGAAAAAATACAATAAGCGGTTTTTAACCGAACGTACTCAGATAACGACTTACTGCCAAAGAACACACACAATATATATATATATATATTATATATATATATATATAGGGATCCAAATTTTCGGTATACCCTTAAAATGTCAAAGTTTGGAGCATAATTTAGTGCGGATGCAGACCCTACAGTCATATTCAGTTTTAAAGCGGACAGATAATATATATATATATATATATATATATATATATATTTAATGATCCAAATTTTTGGTATACCATTAAAATGCCCAAATAGAGAATAATTTATGTTTTAGTTAATTTTGGAATTAAATGATCAATGGTGTGTGCTCAGCGTTCGTGCTGAATGTAACTCTTAGCCATGCAAAATTTTGTTACAACGAAGATATAAATGAAATATTAATTAGAAATCATCGCTTTTCCTTAAACAGGATCGATCCCCGTCGACAGAGCTAAGAATATACCGTCTGTATACCCTGAAGAGTTCTAGAGATCTGAGGAGTATGGAGTAACTCGCTCATTGTTAAACAATTGGTTTGAAATCAGAGTTGTCCTTCTCCTAGACTGGTTACCATACCAGAGTTAAAGAACCAAGTCTGCTTTATGATTGACCCATGTACAAGAAGAATAAAAGTAGAATTCATACGCTTCTCATGTCTACTTCCCATGGCGATTGCTGTTACGCTCCAAATGCATTACAAATGTAAAAATGTACAGTATTTGTTACAGAAGTGAAATATAAGAAAAAAACTGAAAAGGGTTATGTATTTTTTCAATAAAGTAGGCAATACCCTTATCTTTAAGGTTGTCTATATTCTAAGTGAAGTGACATATTACTTTAAGAATTCTTTCTAAATGAATCCAAACTCCGTTCCTATGAAGATTTCATTTGCCACACGAATTACTTTTCTTCTTTTCATGTCAGTTTTGTAGAGTAGTCCAGTTCAAAGGTGGGTACAGAGAGCATTTGACATTTCCTTCTTTGATAAGAGAAATCTTCCGAGTAAAGAAATTAGAGCTCTCTCTCTCTCTCTCTCTCTCTCTCTCTCTCAGTCGGTTCATATTTATCCTTACTTTTTCCTCCAAACCATTTCTCTCTCTCTCTCTCTCTCTCTCTCTCTCTCTCTCTCTAGCTATCAACTTCAGTTTGTTTATATCTATATATATACTTTCACTCTCTCTCTGTCTCTCTTTCTCTCTCTCAATCTCACTGTTCTTATTTCTCTTTACTTTTTTCTACTTCCTCCCTCTCTCTCTCTCTCTCTCTCTCTTAATCTTGGTTCTTATTTCTCCTTACTTTTTCCTCCTTTCCTCCCCACCTCTCTCTCTCTCTCTCTCTGTCTCTCTCTCTCTGTCTCTCTCTCTCTCTCAAGTTTATTTTCTCTTAATCATTTTATTTTGATTCTTTTATTTTTAACCACTGAACTTAATATTCTTTCATTTCATATCATTTTTCTTAACATTCTTTCCGAATATATTTATCATCTTTAATTGTTAATACAGGGCCAAACGTATGGGACTGCAAAATCGTAGTAAGTGAGTTCGACCTCCAACCGCGCTATTACGTTAACTTTAGGACTAAAACCCTCGGGAAAGTCATGAACTTTTTTATCCTCCCCCACCAAATTAGATTTTATTACTACTGTTTAATAAGAATGACTTTGGCATTAAATAACCTACAAACATTAATACGCCATTAAACAAAGAAACCCAGCAAATACAGCGTAAAACAATACCTGTTTCTTCGCTTTCCAACCGTTTATTTCTTTGTTTTTTAAATGACATATCAACCTCTATCGGTTATTTAATGCCAAAACCATCCTTCTAGAAGAACAGTAGTGGTACTATTTAACCTATAGCTTGGAGGATGAGGGGGTTCAAAGCTTTCCTAAGGGTATTTGTCCGAACCCGCTTACAACGAATCAGTAGTCCATCGCTTTAACTATTACACCACATGGTTAAATGAGAACGATTTCTGCGAGACTGTCAGTATACCCAACAAAAAAGGAAAGAACTTCCTTTCACCAAATATAAAGGGGTGTTTAAAATATAATGCAACTGAATCTGATCATGAGGCTTCTGTTCTGGAGCTCAGGGGAATGTGAGGTATCCGTTTACTGCTATTACTCCCTGGTCCCCGGTGGAAATGTGAGGTACTCGTTTATTGCCATCACTCCCTGGTTCCCGCTGGAAATGTGAAGTACCCGTTTATTACTATTACTCCTTATTCCCTGCTGGGAATGTGAGGTAACCCTTCATTGACATCGCTTCCTGGATCCTGCTGGGAATGTGAGGTACCCCTTTATTGCCATTACTCCCGGGTCCCCGCTGGAAATCTGAGGTACCTGTTTATTGCTATTACACCCTGATCTCCGTTGGCTCGGATTGTAAGCATTTGTTATGGTCCCACCTATGAATCAAAAAGATCTGTTTAGAGATTATTCATGTTTCATAAGAATATTAATGCGATATAACTGTAAATTAATTGTATAACTTGAAGCTATAATTCTTTACTCAGGATAGGTATTAAGTACTTGAAACCATATAACCGTGTACAAACAAACGACTATTATCAAATAGAAATAATTAATTGAAAACTTATATTTATTTAGGAAGGAGTTACCGTGACATACTCACTAACGTACTGGACTACAACGTCGTGGTAAGCGACTTCGAACTCCAGCCGTGCTATTACATTCACTTTTCGACTGGCCCAGTCGGCTGGGGCTGAAGGATACACCCACGAGTGTCCAAGATATGACACAAAACAATCTTATGGTGAGGCTCCAGTAATGCGGGGGCTTTGGGAATGCAGAGTACCCCTTTATTGCTCCCAGGTCCACTCTGACCTGCAGTAGTAGAAAATGATAGGGTCCTATCTATGGGTCAAATAGAAATGTGTATTTGTTAAACTGAATTGTTTGAAATAGAACTGTTTATATGTATAAAATGGATTTGGCATTAAATAGCCTACACTGGTTGATATGCCATGAAAACCAAACCACATTTGGACGAATACCCTGGAGAAAGGTATGAATCCTCTACATTCCTCAGCTATGGTTCTTCTACAAAATTGGTTTTGACATTAAATAACCCATGAAGGTCGATATACAAGGTTTGGTTGCTTGGGTTTTATGGCATACTAACCCTTGTGAGTTATTTAATGCCAAATCCATTTTGTATAAATAAAAAGTTCTATTTAAAACAATTCAGTTTAGCAGGAGTATACAATTTAATAGTCAAAAACATTTCTATTTCAAGCTATTCAGTTTAGTCAAACAGTTCTAATTCAGCTAGTTCAGTTTAGTACAATTATAGATTTTATTTACAGTTAAATGTCAAATGAGTTGTATATTAAAGAATTCAGTTTATTGTAAGTAAAGTTTCAATGCCAAAAACAGATCCATTTTGTACAATTTAGTTTAGCATAATAACACTGTTTAATTGTCAAAAGTATTTCTATTTCAAGCTATTCAGTTTAGTCAAACAACTCTAATTTAAACAATTCATTTTAGCATAAGTATGCAATTTAGTTCTATTTAACCCATAGATAGAGCTCTATTAGGTACTACCACTCCGGGCCAGAGGGAACCTGGAAGCAATGGCAATGAAGGAGTGCTTCGCATTCCCCAAAGCTCCAGCATCACTGGAACATCTCCATCAGATTGTTTACTGTCATATACAGGACACTCGTTGGGAGCGAGCCTTACCCCTCTGCAGAGGTGCAGTCAGTGTATACTACAGCAATACAGAGTTAAATGTCAAAACAGTTTTATTTCACGTAATTCAGTTTAGCATAAGTACACAGTTTAGATATCAAAACAGTTCTTTTTCGTGCAATTTAGTTTAGCATAAGTACGCAGTTTAGATATCAAAACAGTTCTTTTTCGTGCAATTTAGTTTAGCATAAGTACACAGTTTAGATATCAAAACAGTTCTTTTTCGTGCAATTTAGTTTAGCATCAGTACGCAGTTTAGATATCAAAACAGTTCTTTTTCGTGCAATTTAGTTTAGCATAAGTACACAGTTTAGATATCAAAACAGTTCTTTTTCGTGCAATTTAGTTTAGCATAAGTACGCAGTTTAAAGTTTATGTCAAAACATTTCTATTTTAAACAATTCAGTTTAGCATAAATACGCTGTTTAAATGTAAAAAAAACAGTAAACTAAAGAAAACACGGTTTAGTTCTATTTAACCCATAGATAGGACCCTTGTCAGGTGCTACTAATCCGGGCCAGAGTGGACCTGGGAGCGATGGCAATAAAGGGGTACTGCACATTCTCCAAAGTTCCAGCATTACTGGAACCCTACCATTAGATTGTTTAGTGTCATATCAAGGACACTCGGTTGGTGGGGGTCTTACCCTTCCGCAGAGAAGCAGTCAGTGTATTCTACAGACCCAGCTAACTGGGCAAACAATTAAACAAATAAGTCAAAACAATCATATAATAATAATCAAAAGATTTTTTTTAGAATAAAAAAACCCAGATAAGCTTAAAAATCAGGATATTGGCGAAAGCCATGTCAGAGATGTAGATTAAAACGTACCACTACCGTCCTTCTTCAAGGATGACTTTGGTAACATATAACCCACGAAGATTGATTTGGCCAGTCGACTGGGGCTGTAGAATACACCAACTGCTTCTCTGCAGAGGGGTAAGACTCTGACAACGAATGTCCTTGATATGATAGTGAGGTTCCAGTCATGCTGGAACTTTGGGGAATGTGAAGTACCCCTTCATGGCCATAGCTCCCACGTCCACTCTGACCCTGAGCGGTAGCACCTGATAGGATCCTATCAATGCGTCAAATAGAACTAAACTGCTAAATTAAATTGTTTGAAATAAAACTACTTTAACATTTAAACTGCGTAGTTATGCTAAACTGAATTGTTTTCAATAGAACTGTTTTTGTATGCTAAATTGAATTGTCTGAAAGAGAACTGTTTTTGACATTGAAACTGTTCTTGTGCTAAACGGAATTGTTAGAAATAGAACAGGTTTGACATTTAATTGTGTGTAAACCAAAAACTATACTTATACTAAGCAGAATTATTTGAAATAAAACTGTTTGACTGGACTGAATAGCTTAAAATAGAAATGTTTTTGATAATAAAAGCGTGGGCATATGCTAAATTTAAATGTTTGAAATAAAACTGTTTATTTGTATAAAAATGGATTTGGCATAAAATAACCTACAATGGTCAATATGCCATAAAACCCTAGCAAACAAACAAACAAGCAAACGTAGATTGACATGCCATTAAAAAGAAAAAATCGTATGTACCATGATATTTTAAGAATCTCATGAGTCACCGATAATGTTTTCAAACGTTGTGTTCAAAAATGAAATGAGTCATAACAATAGAACTGAATTAATTTTTCAGTAACTCTTTCTTTGTTCTGCTTGATTCGCATACTAGAAGGTGCATTCACGAGACGGCGGAAGACTTCATGGCATAGTGGCTAGCGTGCTGGACTGTGACATTGTAGTACGCAAGTTCGAACTCCAGTCACCCTATTACATTTATTTTTGGACTAATACCCTTGAGAAAAGTATCAAACTCCTTATCCTCTCAGTTATGGATTAAATAATACCACAACTGTCCTTCTTCAAGGAAGGCTTTGACTTCAAATAACCCACGAAGGTTGATATGCCATTGAACAAAGAAACCAAACTAAAGTAAACCATTTATCTTCATATGTTCCAAGTATTTATGTTATTGTAATTTATGCTTTTTCTATCTTTTTTTATTTCCAGTTTTGGGTTAAACAGTATCACTGCTGTTCTTCAACAAGAATGGCTTTGGTGTTGAATAGTCCACAGAGGTTTATATGCCGTAAAATAATGAAACTGAAACCAAAACCGTTCGCGTTAGTGACATTAATATCTTTGTGTGTGATCCTTCGGACTGTTGTCCTCATCTTCATTGTTGTTAGTTGTAAAACAACGTTTCGACCTCTGTATCCTCCGGTCTTCTTCGGGTGTCACTTGTTTAACTGGGTATGTAAATGATTCAACCTGGGAAATCATTTTTAAAGTTTAAAAGATTTCCCAGATGTAATCATTTTCCATACTCAGATAAATAAGGGACAACAGAGGAAAGCCAGAGGATATAACGGCCGAATAAAAACGTAGTTTTCTTACAAACCAACAGTTTCACGGCTATATAACAGTATCTAGATACTAAAATAGACGTCTGGCCATAAATTTTGACACGCCGTCTACACAGTGTTTATGGAGCATTTTGGGAATATAAGTCGATTTCTCAAAAAAAAAAATCAAAGTTATTCAACTTTTTAAACACATTACAAAAATGTGACAGAGAGAGAGAGAGAGAGTCTCCGGGGCATAGTGGCTAAAAGACTTGACGGTGACATCTTTATAACCAAGTTCAATCTCCAGTCACGCTATTACATTCACTTTAAGACATACATTTTCCTTGAGAAAGGTATGTGACGTCACGAAATGTAAATATGAACATACAATGAACACGATTCCTTAACCTCTCGACATAAAATACCCTCAAACGGGTTGATAGACCATTAAAACCAATCAGTCAATCAACAATAATTTGGCCATCTGGAGATCTGAGGTCTACAATGATAAAGCAACAAAAAAGGCATTTCGTTTACCATAGATTTGGTTTATTTATTTTATTTAATGACTTATCAACCTCCATGGGTAAATTAATGCAAAATCCATCCTTGTAGAAAGACAGTTGTGGTATTGTAGCTGTGGAGGATAAGTAGTTGAGTTTTAGGAAAACCTTGAATTATACCTATCAAACTCCACTAAAAATTTGAACTTGTGTCGCATACTGCCTGTGTGGAAGAGTGTATAGGTATATACAAATCAAGTCGTGGACATTTTTTAATTACAGGTGTATTAACGATACTAAAACAACCATCTCTTGCAGAGGGGTAAGACGCCCTCCCCCAACGAGTATCCTGTTTATGACAATAAACAATCGGATGGTGATATTCCAGTAATGCTGGAGCTTTGGGGAATGCGGAGCACCCCTTCATTGCCATTGCTCCCAGGTTCACTCTGGCCCGGAATTGTAGCACCTGATAGGGCCCTATCTATGGTTTAAATATAACTAACTGCATACTTAAGCTAAACTGAATTGTTTGAATTACAACTGTTTTACTAAAATGAATTGTTTGAAACTGACCTGTTTTTGACATCAAAACACCACTTACACTAAACTGAATTCTTTAATATCGAACGGTTTTGACATGTAACTGTGTAAACAAAATCTGTACTTATACTAAACTGAATTAGCTTAATTAGAACTGTTTGAATAAACTGAATAGCTTGAAATAGAAATGTTTTTGACAATTAAACTGTGTGCTCAGGCTAAACTGAATTGTTTGAAATTTGGCGTTAAATAACCTACAAAGGTTGATATGCCATAAAACCCAAAACGCTAAACAACCAACAACCATCTAAATACCTTAGACGTTGATATCGCAAATATTACAGACTAAACTGTTGTAAGTATTATTACATACCCAGATAGTCGAACAGGTAGAAAATTTTAGCTGAATATTTACTGCAACCAAGCATGCACATTCTCTATCTAGCACCATTTTTTTTATATTGTTGCAATTTTCTTGTCTATACATATCATAACGGCATAGGAGGTGCCTGTTGTGTAATGATCACTGTCGTTGGATTAAATAAGGCTGGTCAAGTTCAAATCCTGTGCGAGGCTGTTTGTATTTCACATAGCACTAATAATCTTGGGAAAGCCATGCATCCAACTATTCTCCTTCGGCAGACTAGACCCTGCAAACTTGGTAAGCCAACTGGTCCAGGAGAAAGAAAACTCTCAATTCAAACCTGTTGAACTCTGTTCAATACTGGCCTTATGTTACATCCTACTCGTGTGGAGGGGTTAGTATGTACATATAACGGCGTTGACTCCCTTAAAAGATGAGGAGTCGAAGAAAAGCGAAAGCGACGAGGAAGTTTGTCTTGTGATTTCGGTGTTAAAAGAACAGACGTTGTAATAAAAATTTACATGTATTCTGGATATTACAAGATTCTTTTTCGGCCAGTCTCAGAAATAGGAAGATATGAGTTATTTTTGCTTTTTCGTCATAAAAAAGGGTAGGGAAGCGGGCAGGGTTAGGGTTAGGCCCCTAAAAAAACGTCTGCTCATCTTTCGTCGGAAATCGGACGCTCTACTCTTTTGAATCTTATTAACTCTCTTTTGATTTGTATGCGATTGCCCAGAAGCCAGAAGCACATTTATAGCTTCCCGCGGATGGAGATTTGAACTTCATCCCATTAATCATTCCCTTCATGTTGATTCTGAATGTTACAAGTTTTTTGGGGCTAGTCTCATGAAAACGAAAATGTGTGGTGGTTTCTGTTCATTCGACAGAAAAAAGATTCATCTTTTCATAAATTGTCATCAACGCCCAATTGTGGTGGTAGTGATGGAGTCCCCCCTTCAATGACAAAATATACATCTGCTTCGGTATTAGTTTAAAACCAAACTCTCTACGCCCTTGAATCTAACTCACATTTAATTCACACGTGACTTTCCACAACCAACTACAAGGTCTGTCGATTAATCCAACGCGAATGTTCGCCACATCCGGTAGGTTGGAGGAGCCTTTACATAACACTATTTTATAAGATTAATAATATCATATTCCTTTTTGCCATTATTCTTCCATAGACTCACTAACATTTTCACATTGTTTCTCATGTCTGGAGATTTGTAATTTGACTCGCTATCTGTCAATCACTTCAACCCAAATGTCTGCCACGTCCGGCAGGTTAGTGGAAGAAACAATTACATAACACTATATATATTTATACATATTTACCAACTCCTCCGCTCGGGCAGGATATGACACAAGATCAAGTTTTAAGCGGACTTTAGCAGGTTTGAATTCAGTTTTCTTTCTCCTAGACTAGTTGCCTCACCAAGGCTGAAGAACCTACTTTGCTCTACTATTTACCCATAGCTGGAGGGAGAATAATTGGACTCATACCTTTCCCAAGGGTAGTAATGCAATGTGAAATGCAATCAGTCTTGTCCAGAATTTGAACTCGTGTCGGCGTGTCCATTTCCTACGACGAAAACCATTACACTACTGACACCACTCTCTCTCTCTCTCTCTATATATATATATATATATAGATAGATAGATAGAGAGAGAGAGAGAGAGAGAGGGTGGGGAGCGTGTGTGCGGGGCACTCGTAGTGTAATGGTTACCGCCATAACAAATAGACACGGCAGCTTAAGTTCATATCCCGAATAAGGCTGTTTGCATTTCATAAAGCGTTAATACCCTTGAGAAAAGTATATATCAACTATTCTCCCTCTAGCTATTGCCAAATAGTAGGATAGACTTAGTCTTTAACTTAGGTATGGTAACCTGTCAAGGAGAAGGAAAGCTCTGAATTCAAACTTTTTAAACTCCGCTTAAAATTGATTTTGTGTCACATCCTGCTCGTACGCAGGGACTGGATATATATATACATATATATATATATAATCGATGGTATTATATATAATAATACCATCGATTTTCATAAAAAGATCACTCTAGTTATCTGGTGAATTGCAAATAATTTGCAATACATATTTTTGTAAAAAAATGTTGTTCAAGGTCTTCTTATAGCTTCGGCATCAAGCAAATCGAATCTTGGGCGTTTTGTTTGTTTCTTTGTTTCTTTGTTTGTTCCTTCTCCCTCCGTTTTTGCGCAAAGAACACTTCTTTCTCCTTACTTCACTGATGTCATTTTTCGTCTTTTTCTCCATATCTTCTTCTTACCATCTATGTTAAAGATAAGACAGTTAATAATATGCATAAATTATTGAATTTTTCCTTCGCCATCTTTATCTTTCATCACTTTGTCTCTCATCACTTTATTGCTCTCATCCATCGCCTTCTTCTCCACGGGATCGTATACGTCTACCCCGATACAAATATACTTTCAACCGCGATACAACTGATTTGCCCATGAATATATTTCCAATGAATATTTCGGACTTATTCCTTGTTCTCGTTGCGCCTCGAGTGATGTAGTTTGTTGGTTGGTTGTTTGAGTTTAATGGCGTATCAATCTTTGTAGGTTATTAAATGCCAATCTCTTTTTATGCTGATATTAAATATATATGATTTGTAAGGTAGCAGATTGTGGGTAACATCTTAAACGGGACGGAGCTCGTTTACTTGCTTTGCTGAGATGAACTAATCAGATGCTACCACTTTGTGGACCTGTGAGCGATGGCAAAGAAGGAGTACTCTGCATTCCCCTAAGTTACAGCATTACTGGAGTCGCACCATTAGATAATTTAGCGCCATATCCAGGACACTCGCTGTGAGGAGTCTTACCCCTTTTGTAGAGATACAGTCGGTGTATTCTACAAACCCAGCTGACTGTGCTATCGGGTGGTGTAATGGTTAACAAGCGAGACTAGCAAATCTTCACGGATGAGTTCGAGTCTTATTGAATGCCCCATTCATACGATCTAGTGCCACATCAAAGCAAAAATCTTGATAAATTACTGATCTTCGTTCTCACCTACAAATCATTAATGCCAAATCCTGTTTTAACATATATATATATATATATATATATATATATATATATATATATATATATATATGCGTGTGTGCATGTGTGGTTGGGTAGCAGTCTTTCATTTAAGCATGTTTGATTAAAAAATAAAGATACATTTTGTCTATATTATTTTTATTAAGATCCTTTCAAGATTCCTGATAAGCGTCTTGGTTTCAGGTTTGGATTGGTGGATGAATTTACCAAAATTGTCACGAGCGCTCTTGGATCTTTCCTATATATATATATATATATATATATATATACTAAGGACTTACTTGCCCACCAAAGATTGATATGCCAAAAAACAATCAAAGGCCAATCGAGGAATTCATGTGATTAACAGTCGGTGGAAATAGTATTCACTTATTTAACCAAACAATGCTATTAAAAAGTATAATTGCCTTTATCATTAACATGATATGTTGAGACGCGCTTAGCACAACGTTTACGGCATAGGAAATGGAATCAGTGACCTGAGTTCAAATCTTGTACGAAGCTGTGTTTCAATTCAGTCTAATGCCCTTAGAAAAGGCATGAATCCATATGTCCTCCCCACTGCTTTAGTTAAGGGTAAATTGACGGGCAAATTGGTTTAGTTTGGATTTATGGCACATCAACCATTGTAGGTTCTTAAATGCCAAATCCAATTTAGATATAGATATTAGATGTATATGATTTATATACATAAGTTAACAAGTTAAATTGTTCCAAATATTGCTATATATCATTAACAATTAGATATCAATCATTTGTTTCTTCGTAGTAAAATGATCAAACAGTTCCATTTCAAACAATTCAATTTATCATAAGTCATTTGTTTGCACTCAGTTTAAATGCCAAACAGTTCTATTTGATCCATATCTAAAACCCTATCCAGCTTCACGGGAGCGTCACTATCAGATTGTTTAATGGCATATCCAGAATACTCGTTAGGTTGCAGGGACGTCTTATCCCTCTGCTAAGATGCAGTTAGTTTATTCTACTGACCCAGCTGACAAGGCTGAGACAGACTAGGTTTTCTTTTAGCATTGGTAAGGCAACCCAGCTTCGGAAAAGTAAAATTCTGAATTCTTACCAACTGCACTCAGATTTTAAAAACTGACCTTGTCGATTCCTTACTGGAGAGATTGGTTTTTAAAGGACGCGCACTCAGCGAAACGATGATCGTAGATGAAAATAAACGAAGCTGTCCGTTTCACTTCACGCTAAAAGCCTTAGTAAAAACCTGAATTCATTTGTCAGCATTCCTCAGTAATGGATAAACAGAAGAGCAGACTTTACTGTAGGAAAGAAAAAAACTTGGAATTTAAACCAGCTGTACTCCTCTGAGAAATGATTTTGTGTCAAATGCGTGGGAGTGGTTGGGTACACACACAAATAATATGACTATAATATAACAAAAATGGAACATTATAGCGAGATCTTTGCATACATGATTGTGTTGAAATACTCCTAAACCAATTCCCTATCTAATTTCCAACTATAAAAAATATCATTATCATTTTTCAAATAATAGAGAGGGACATATGATCATTATAATTACTCTGATCATTATAATTTCTCAAGGATTAAGTAGTAAATAGAAAGTACGATGTATGATCAAAAATTATCAAAACTATATATATATATATCGGGAGAGAGAGAGAGAGAGAGAGAGAAAGAGAGAGTGAGAAAGAGAGAGAGAGTGATTTTTTGCTACCGATTTTTCCTTTCAAATGTTGATATATTTATTTTGTCCTTGTTGGTGGTATTTATTAAAATCCAAATCAAGTTTTTCCTCATCAACTGTTTTTAGAGGTTTTAAATTTTTTTCAGTATTTATCTTTATCAAATATCATATAGCGTGCATAAGTATTTTCTGAGTTAACCAACATATGTGTGGCCGTACAGCTGCTGCTTTGTGGGGTGCTGCCTCCAGGACTTGTTCAATATTGCTCGCAACATTCTTGTGTAGTTGCCGTCTACCACAAAAGGTATATTTTGTCTATATTATTGAATATATTCTCAAAAACCATCGCACAATATGTTTTGTGAGGTACAATGCAACGGACGCTGGCTTTTGTAGATATTGTTATTGACAAAACCTTTAGTCCTGAATTCGTTTCTATAACTTCTCATTTTGTCGGCTTCTATTCAGTTTTCTTGTCTGTAAGATGAGTTCTGATTATCATGAAAAAGAAACAGAAAGCAAAAGAAAATAAATAAAAGCCTGATTTGTACTAGTTGAACCAATATGGTTGACATCAATACACGTGCGTAAAATACGTACTATTTTATCGCTTGCAATTGGAGTTGCAGAAATCATGGAAAAATGTTTTTATGAATAAATTGTTGAATCTTCGCCGTAGGAAATGCAAGTTGCAAATGTGACCAATGCTAATGGGGATCACGACAGCTTGTGACCTTCTCAACTCAATTTTTCTCAAATATATTTCAAAGAAAGAAAAAATAGCAGACGTCTTTCCTTTTGAAATACTAAGTCTCTCAAATTCCCTCTTAAGATTGATAAAACTTGTAAGAAAAGTAATTCAAATTTGAGCGTAAAACTCTAACCTATAAATGAACTTGTACTGCTACCAAGTGTTGAACAAGAAATAAGATTAGACTTGAAACGTTTTCGGGGTATATTTCTGACATCTATTAAGATTTTATACATACGGAAACATGAACATGACGTATGATATCGCCCATGGTGATATTATAGGAAAAAGAATAATTGAGGTTATTTGGTTAACTTTTTTTATCGTGTAAATTTTTTTAAATATATATACAAATCTAAGCAGTCTTCATCTAATTGCACTATATATATATATATATATATGTTAAAGTGTGCGTATACATACATACACACACTCACTAACAGACTGATACACACACACATACACATATATATATATATATATATATACATGTATATATATATATATATATATATATAAGTGTGTATATACATACACACACTTACTAACAGACTGTCACGAACACACACACACACACACACATATATACATATATACATGTATATATATAAAAAAAAGTGCTAGTATACATACATACACATACTCATTAACAGACTGACACACATACACACATACACACACATATATATAGGTATACAAATGATTTCAAATTTAGAATTTAGGTTTTTATAATTTCATATAACTGTACTCTACACGGTTTTTAGACTTTAAATATTATTCAAGAGATTAAGAAATGTTAAGTTAAGTTGTGGTTGTTATCTTTATAGTAAAGATTTGTTTTTATTGGACTAGAGCCTTCTTTGATACCAGGATTTGTGTCTGTGAATGTCCCATTGGAGTTGCTTGTTTTTGAAGACTTCTGGTTTCGGCATATATTCTTTGTATATATAAGTAAATGTTCTTAGTATCTGTCATTGTGTGTGTGTATGTGTCTACATGTATGTTCATGGATGTATATATACACTAAATAGGTTTTGTTAATACCAGATTTGTGTCCGTGAATATCCTATTGGAGTTGATTTTCTGTGAAGACCTGTAGTCGAGATAGATTGATACTGCATCTAAGTGTGTGTCGCGCATACACACGCATACATGCATGTGCACCTATGTTAACACACACCCGCATACACATGTATTTTCAGGAGCGTTGTGTTAATTTTTATCCTTCTTCGTTTTCCCCCCATCTCTGTCTGTCTGTCTGTCTGTCTCTCTCTCTCTGCATGTGCATGTACACACGAATGTACACCCATGCATACATACACATATATATTTTACTGAGTGGGTGGGTTTAATGTGTGTGAGAATGTATTTGGCCTCACACATAGATGCATCTTAAGCTATTCTCCGTGTGTACATATAATTGAGTGCTTGTGCATGTATAGTTAGGCTTTGTTTAATGTCGTTTTAAATCTATCTGTGAAGTTTTTCTCTTTTATTTAGAGTAATGAGTAGTCATTTGTCTGGTATATTGGCATTATTCAAAGTTTTCTTTGCTGCATGCAGGAAGGTGTTTGGATATAAACAGTTGTCCTAATTTTTGTGATGAAGATTGATAATTTGTATCATTTAAAGTATTCGGACAATTATCTTCATCTTTCTTGCTATATTCACAACGATCGGCCGATGCATCCATCGGCCTTCTTCAGGTATTTCTAGTCGAATTCAGGAGCCTATACGGAACTTCGAACGCTCAATATAATCCATGGGGTTAGATTGTTCTAATTCCGTTAAGCCTAATCCGGAAAAAGTGTTAAGCTGATGTAAGTATTCCTTATTATTTTCACTGGTTGTCAGGATGGAACCTGCAACCTCTAGATGTCCATTATGCTACGTGTCCTGCTGGACACTTGTAAGCTCTCGAGTTGAAAAGAAACACCAGAAGATAGCCGAAGGACGCATCGGCCGAAATGTATTGAATATAACTATAAATATGGATACAAAAGTCTAAATACTCTGATTGATGCATAAAGTTTTCTATTTTCAGGCAAGTTAATGGTGCTCTTATATGAAGAGACTATATTGTTCAGTGCTTAAGTACAGCCAATATATATATCTTGGCAGTTAGTACATTTGATTATGCAACTACTTTTTTGAAGTGCAGCTTAAATTTCTATTTGATGTGAATATTTTTTTTATGAATTTGAAGGTATAGGATTTTTCTTCAATTACATTCTCTACATCTTTTATTTTTGCACTTTCAGACTTCTTGCGTTGTGTGCTACCCAAATTTAGTTTTTTTGGTTGTCGTTTGCTTTTAATGATTTTTGTTGGGTCTAGTATGTTTTTACTTCTATCATTGTTTTTAAGTTGATTTAGATTCTTTGATATTTCTGTGAAAAGCTATGGGTAGTTTTGCTGTTTGTTAAGACATATACAAAGATTTATTCACTGTTATCTCTTGGGGGTGGGGTTCTTAGTTCTTTTTATGGCCTTCTTTCCGCTAATTCGAATCCTTATTTATAAGTACTGGAGGATATCATCTCTGGTGGAGGGTTACGCGTAATTCTTTTAGGTGAGTTTCTCGGTAAGTTTTGTTACTATGATGCAGATCAAACATGATAGGATGTAAGGGATGGATTTTATGTAGTTTTGGGTGTGATGACTTTTGAAATGGAGATATTGTTGGGTATCAGTGGGTTTGTGGTAAATTTTGTAATAATTTGGCCATTATCATTTTTAATGAGGATGTCAAAAATGATAGTTTTTTGTTTGTTTGAATTTTATTTTAGGGTGTAGGTGTTGAACTAAGTTATGTAAATCGGTAATATTGACCCATGATTATTTCCAAAATAGGAAGCAGTCATCCAGGTATCTTTTCCATGATCTAATAAATTTTGTTTTTTCTTTATTGTTTCTGTATTACCTATGATTTCGTATAGATTTTCGTCTACGTATGTTAGGTTAGGGTGGCAGACATTGGTGCTATTTTAGTTCCCATAATTTATGTTGTCTAATTGAAAAGAGTTATTGTTTAGGATTAGTTCTATACCATCAGTGATATTTTTTTGATAAATCTTGGGTGTAATATTTCTGGGTATTTTTCTGTCTAAAATGAGATTTTTTACCTTAGTTCATGGGGGATATTGCACTATAGGTTTATGTCGTTAATGCAACCATGAGTGTATCAGGATCAGATTTTTGGTGGTATCGAGTTTTAAAAGCGGATATCATCACTAATGTAGCTTTTATCTGATTTTGGAATGGCTACAGTTGAATATCTATTAGTTTGTTGTGTCTAATGGTGGGGCCATAATAGGCCTGCTGCTACAGGTATAAATTTGATTTCACTGAGTTTTGCAATTGCTTTGTATTCAGAATTTTGCGTTGTCATGCTTATTTTTAATTCCTCAGACTTGTGAATTTTTGGTAATCCGTAAAAATTGCTAGTTTTTCCAATGTAGTTACTCAGGAAGTCCTTTTCTTTTTTTTATCTTTGCTTGTTGGTAGGTTGGTTGGGTTTTATGGCATATCAACCTTTTTAGGTTATTTAATACCAAATCTATTTTTGTAAAATAATAATCAGTTCTATTTAAAACAATTCAGTTTAGCATAAGTACACAGTTTAATTGTCAAAAACATTTCTATTTCAAGCTATTCAGTTTCGTCAAACAGTTATAATTTAACCAATTCAACTTTCTATAAGTATAGATTTTGTTTATACACAGTTAAAAGTCAAAACAGTTCTATATTAAACAATTCATTTTAGCGTAAGTACTGTTTCAATGTCAAAAACACTTCCATTTCAAACAGTTCAGTTTAGCATAAGTATGCAGTTTAAATGTAAGTACACAGATTAATTGTCAAAAACATTTCTATTTCAAGCTATTTAGTTTAGTCAAGCAATTCAGTTTAGCATACGTATGTCATTAGTTCTATTTAACCCATATATATGGCCCTATCAGGTGTTACCACTCCGGGCCAGAGGAAACCTGGGAGCAATGGCAATGAAGGAGTGTTGTGCATTCCCCAAAGCTCCAGCATCACTGAAACCTCACCCTCAGATTGTTTAGTGTCATATCCAGGACACTCGTGGAGGTGTTTGAACCCACTGCAGTGATGCAATCGATGTATTCTCCAGCCTAAGCCAACGGCGCAATTTTTAGCTTGTGTTTCATTGTGTATTTTACAGAATTTTGGACTTTTTTTAATTACATATCATAGTCCATGTTTGTATTAATTAATTTATAGTTGGTTTCATCACTAAGTATTTCGTAGATTTTTGTTTAGTAATATGTTTTATTTAAAGATGACCACAGCGCTTCCTTTTCTGCTTCTTTGATAATTATCTCTTTGTTTTCTTGCATATTTTAAGGCTTCTTTTTGTTTAGATGATTGGTAATTCTTTGTAGTTTTTTCTTTTAGGTTAATATTCCTGAGCTTTTCGAAGAAAGTGTTTAATTCATTGTTATTATCTTTTGCCCAGGAAGAATGTTTATTTATTTCTTAATTGGGAGTCGTCTGTATTTTCTTTGTTAGGTAATTTCTCTATTAATCTAAATTTTTGTTAAAATTCTTTGAAGTCGCTTTTTAATTCTCCTTAATTGCTTTTGGTGGGGTGCAAAATTTTAGACATAGTTTTAATAAATCAATCTTAGTCTGATTCATATGTTGATAGATTGATTATTTTAGAATCTTATTTTGTTAGTTCTTTTAGATATTTTACTTAGACTGGTCTTTTTGTTAAGTCTGTGTTGCATAAATATGGTTTCTTATTTGGTTGTCTTAAAAATGGTTTCTTATTGTATTGCCTAAAAATGTTTTTATTGTATTGTTGCTATTTCTAGAGTAATTTGGGTTATCGCAAAAAAGGTTTCTTTATTTACTGTGGTTATCTCTTACGGATTCTCTGTGGTTTCTTCAACCGTTAAGACGTGCATTATGGTGAATGCTATTTAACCAATTCTGTATTTATGGTTATTTGTGGTGTTTGGGTCATTTTGGTATGTGATGGTGCGTATAAAGATAAATTTTATTTATATTTTTTGCCTAAAATGTGGTTTTTAGTGAGTGGTTGTATTTAGGGTAGATTGGCCAATTTTGTCTGTGATAGCATGTGTCGGAATTAATTTGTTCTTTGTATGGAGTTGTTGGTGTTTGTTTTGATATTTCCATCTATTGTGGGGATACGTACATGTGTAGTAGTGTGTATTTTGGTGGTTTTTTTTATTGTATTGTTTTCTTTGGGGTTTATAATGAAATGTTTGGTTGTTGTTTTGTGAAGTGTGTGGGTTTATTTTGTAATATGTGTGTGTGTGTGTGTGTGTGTGTGTGTGTGTGTGTGTGTGTGTGTGTGTAAACGCGTTTTCTTTCCTTTGTTTTAGTTTTTTATATTTTTCTCTGCCATTTTTCTCTCTCTTTTCTGCGGGAGCGGGATGGGGTAGAGCCAAAGCAATGTAGTTTTTTTCTGTCCACAATTCTTTTCTTTCTCCTTTATGGATTCTTTTTCGCATATTTCCGATTAAAATTGTTGTGTTTTTGTTGGACAAAGTTCTTTGATTTCCTTTAATAGTTTCTAGCCTATTTCTGAGTTTGTGTGTGTGTGTGTGTGTGTGTGTGTGTGTGTGTGTGTGTGTGTGTGTGTGTATGTATGTGTGTGTGCGCGCGCGCGCAGCTCTGTCTTCTGATATTTTTTTTTGAGCTTTTAATTTTAAAAGGTTTAATTCCATTTTTATTTTGCTCAGATCCTCTAGTAATTTGATTTTTTTTCCTTATAAGTTTCTTATTATAAAGATTTTATCCATTCCTACGAAGTCTTTGTAAATTATTGCTGTTACTTTGCTTTTAATAGCAAAGAAGAATGTAATCATCCTTTGATTTAAGATACACATGCATATGCACATATATATGTATACTCACAAATATACATACTTATATATATATATATATATATATATATATATATATATATATATATATATATATATATATCAGAAAAAGAGATAAATGAATGTGTCAAGGAAGTAACGCCAGGGAAATTAATGATTATATAATACAAAAATATAACTACAAAAGCTTAAAAATTTTAAACCTTGATAAACATATCAATTTTAAAAACTGATTTAATGTAAACGAGTATATGCATAATTGAAATTATTTATAGAAAAAAAATTAGCAAGATTCTTTTGATACTTTTATATTTTGTTTTCATGAAATAATAAGTCATTCAGATGACGATGTTTCTATTTGATTGTTTCAATCTGATTATTCATACATTTTATATATATATATATATATATATATATATATATATATATATATATATATATAGTGTAATCGGATGGAAACTCAAACCTGGTTAAATTGCCATTATATAATGACAATTTAACCAGGTTTGAGTTTCCATCTGATTACACTATATACGCTCTGAATGTGAATTTTGTTATATCACTGCGAAGGAATAAGGGATTAACAATAGCCATACATCGAGCACTCACATAGATTTATATGATATTCCTCATATATTCAATAAAAGAATAATCCACACCCACTGTCTTCGGACGCTGAGTGGAAGAAAATAAAATAAAAAAAATATATATATATATTCAGGATTTAACTTCTACTGAAACGGTCCGAGGACTAAGTCTACCCTACCATATACCCACAACAGAAGAGGAGAGAAAATGTTTTATGCCTTTCTTTCCCAAGGGCATTAAAATGTAATGAAACTCTTTATATATATATATATATATATATATATATATATATATATATATATACCTCTGTGTGTGTTATTACAGTGTCATGCACAAAAAATGAAAGCTCAGTCGGCTGGTACTGTAGAATACTCCAGCTGCATCTCTGTAGTTGAGTAAGTACCCCCTCCTCCTCATAACGAGTATCCTTGATATGATACTGAGCAATCTGATGGTAATACTCCAGTCCTGGAACTTTAGGGAATCTGGAGTACTCCTCTATTGCCATTACTCTCCGGTCGACTCTAATCCGGGGTGGTAGTACCTGTTTGGGTCCTATGTACATGGCAATCAGAGATATTTAATCATTTTCTATCTTTGAAACCTTTTTAATTGTATGCAAACAAATGACCGCCAAATTGAATTATAACTATCAAATAGCAATACTTAGAACCATTTAACTGTGTGCAGGCAAATAAGCTCTGATACATTTAAAAATAATATTATTCACAAGATATCATAAATATTTACAGGATTTGGCATTAAATATCCTACATAGACTGATATGGCTTGAAACAAAAACGATGCCCGTGGTGTAATGGTTATTGTTGTAGGAAATGGACACAGCAACACAAGTTCAAATCCTGGACGAAACTGATTGCATTTCACATAGCACTAATACCCTTGGGAAAGGTATGAATCCAATTATTCTCCCTCCAGCTATGGGTAATTAGTAGGGCAGACTAGGTTCTTCAGACTTGATAAGGCAACTAGTCTGGGAGAAGGAAAACTCTGAATTCAAACCTGTTAAACTCCGCTTAAAAACTGACCTTGTATCATATCCTGCCCAAGCGGAGGGGTTGGTAAATATGGATATGCCGTAAAATACCACCAACCAACAGAAGATGACTTTACAAAAATAAAAACTGACAGCTCATAACAAATTACTGAGCTTAATATAGTAATGGTCGGAAGGAATAAACTTGTTAACCATTACCCCACAAGAGACACCTAATAAATAATTTCAAGTCGTGTTTTGCATGACGTACAGTCACATCTCAGGCCGCATTCCTATTTCAACCTTTATATGGTGTCCTCTGCGTGCAGTTATTTTTTATTTTGAAGACATTTTAGATCAATCTAACCATTTTTAAACTCAAATCTAGTAAATTAGTTGATATTCTTTAAGTTAATCTTTCAAAATTATCTGATTTTTACGTTTTTACTTGTCTCGAAATTACTTTTATCTCCTGGGAGGAACTCCATTTATTCTTTTACTTTTTTCTATACTGCTTTTTCCTTCTGGAAATATTTCTCAATTCCGTCATCGACACCATTCTAGCTTTCAGTTTTCTTTTTCCCCTCCTACTAAGTTTAATATAAACGATGAGCCAGAGATCATCTAATTATCTCTTTATCTACTTTTCTTTAAATGTTTTAAGTATAAAAGGAGATATGCTTTTCGTAATTCAATAGACGAACCTTGAACAAGTTGGATTTCAGAGATCAATCCATTAAGATACAAGGGTTTCTTTTTAGCTTTGGTTTGAAAATATTAACATTTTATTGGTTTCGATTAGTTTCTTTGTTTAATGGTATATCAACCCTCGTGGGTTATTTAATGCCAAAGCCAACCTTGTTGAATAACAGTATGATATTATTTAACCTATAACTGGTAGATAAACAAGTTTATAAGTAATATCTTTCCCAAGGGTATTAATCCAAAAGTGATCGCAATAACGCAACTGGAGTTCGAAATTACTTATGTCGAGGCAGCAGCCTAAGACTTTAGCCACGCAGACACCCTCAGTAACATTTTATTGAATATATGGATATAGTAAGAACGGTTTGGAATTTTTCTTTAAATTTTCAAGATTTTCGAATGACTATAAGATCAACATCATATATCAAAATGTACAAATTCTATTAAGCGTGGGATTACATTGAATTGACATAAATTGGCGACCGTTGTTGAGGGCAACTCGAAGGCTCCATTTTCAACAGCTACTACACCGAGATGTAGAGGAACGTGCTACTCCATTCCCTGGATTGCTCTATTTTACCCTTGATCCGTACCTTATAATGCCGAGTGTTAAGTACCATTTTTTGAGTCATTGGTATGACTTGACCAGGGATTGAACTCCGGTTTCTCGGACCATTGGCAAACACTCTACTCATTAGGGCAATGGCCCGATATTGACATAGAACGACTAATTTCGGAAAAAAGGATCAAGAAATTACATTAAGCGCTAAATTTGACTTTGGGTGGCGGATAATTCGTGCCGTTTTGAACAAATCCTGGAATCAGTATTCCACAGACAGCTGCTGTCAGGCCACTTACTTCCCATCATCCAAGTCAGACTAAGAAGATATGCTGAGCACTCTTAGATAAGCGGAGACAAACTCATAAGCGACGTATTTCTGTAGAATCCAGCCCATGGACACACTAGTGTTGGCCGATAATATTTGCATTAGTCAACTACATGCAGAAACAGGATGCCGTCTTGAGGACCTAAGAAGAGCGATGTTGAGTTGACACAGACGACAAAAGACAAGTCAAGAGAATCTGTGTTCTAAGCATGACTTAATAAAAACTATGACGATCAGCGCGAATGCAAACCTCACACAATTATCATTCAGTAGTAAAATGGACGAGGAATTGCTTTATTCCTGAAGCCAGTTAGATCATCTCATTAGAGTGGAGATAGGCATCCAGAACTATCTCTTTTAGTGCCTTGAGAGACACTTTACATAGGCATGGAACTGGAGCAATATTTACCAAAAAATAACATCGCTTCTCATTGAGGTCATTTATTCTGAAAATGTCCCATCTATTCATGAAAGAAAATCATTCAATATCGTCTTCCCGAATTCCCAACAGGAAAATAATTAACGTTTAATCAGTAATCTATTGAAAAACTAGAGGATCTGAAGATGATTAAAGCTATTGAAATTTATCTAAGAAAAGAAAAAGTGGTCGTGCTAAGTAGAACATTATCTTAATTAGCAAGCCTAACAAAAGCAACCTTAACAATGAAATCATTCCTTGAAAAAAAAAACTTTTGTTCTGAATTATTAATCGACAAACATATCCTGAATATCTAAGATGAACCGTGAATTTATAAACAAAATCAATAGAGGGTCATTCAATAAATAAAGAGATTTTTTAAATAAGCGAAATACTATATTTGACATTATATAAGCTGCACTTCTTCTTTTTATACTAAAAATATCTTTTTAAAATTCCCCTGCGTCTTATACGCCATATCTAGGTTATTTTTGTTTTTATTTTGCTTTCTTACCTTTAAATATAAATTTTTTATTGGCTTACGTTCTTTTTTTTTTTTCAATTATTTTTCGTTTAATTGTAATCATGGTTTGTTTAACCAAAATCACACCTCGTGAATATAGCCGAGACTGTACCATTAACTAATAATTTTACAAATTACTAACTTCTTGATTTGCCCAGCTGAAATCGGGGTGGGTGCGCCTTATAAATTCGGTACTTTTCTTTTAGAATCATTTCCATGAATTATTTCCATTACTTGTGCATTGTTTTCGTTTATAGCAAAAATACTTGTTCCGAGGCTACTAAGAATATAGGCGAATAAAACAGAGTGTCCCAGGCTTGAACAGAGGTCTATTATCAAATCTTTGGCGGCTAAGAATTGCAAACCATAAGAAATTTACTGAAAAATGTATGATGTTTTAGTTTAAAAAGTGTATACAAATGGAGGAAACCTGTGTTTTTCACTAAGTGAGCAAGTCTAAAAGAGATTCGATGAAAAGGAAACATAGCGACTCTGCAGTAAAGAAACTATCTTGGGTGCAGCAGAAAGTAAAGAAAGTCATGCCGACAGTCTTCTGGGACATGAAACGACCCATCCCTATGGATTTACGCGAAAAAGGTGCGACTTTAAACAACGCTTCTAATTTCTTCCACCTTCAGCAAAATGCAACATTTGGTATTTATTCAAATACCAACGTATAACGTTTTCGTACTGTAAAACACACACACAGAGTGAAATAAACACACTTACATACTGTGTTATACACACACATATATATATATATATATATATATATATATATATACATACATATATATTGATACATTTGCCTAAACATTTATACATATACATATATATATATGCAAACATAATCATACATCGATACATATTAATATACACGTATAAATACACACATATGTACATACATACATACATACATATATATATATATATATATATATATAAAACCATAAATTTATATATATATATATATATATATATATATATATATGTATACATTTATATAAAAATATATATGCATAAAAATAGACATTTATAAATGTATCCACAAATATATAAATATATATACATACATTTATGCATATATATACATACATTCGTATATACACATATATATGCATACAAACACACACATACACACACACAGACACACACACACACATATATATATATATATATATATATATAAATACATACATTTCTATTCAAACATATATATATATATATATATACATAGATATATATACACACATATATATAAATATATATATATATATACATATTTATAAACATGTATATATTTATACATACATATACGAGGATCATTATATAATTTTTCAACAACTTCTGGAAGGCCCCATGGAAGTCCTCTAGTGGAAGCGTGTCAAAGACCATCATCACAGCTTCTTTCATCTCCTCAATCGTCTCAGAATGACAGCCTCTGAGCTTAGGGAATAACCAAAAGTCACAGGGAGCAAGGTCTGGTCTACAGGGAAGGTGAGGAACTGTCTCGATGTCCATCGTGATTAAATAGTCAGTGACAAGGATGGAGATGTGGACTGGTGCATATTCCTGGTGGAAATGCGACTGACCTGATTTGAAGAGTGCTAGCCTCTTCCCAAGGAATCTCTTCCTGAACTCCCTTAAAGCCTCAACATAGTAAACCTAACCCAAACCCTTTGGCCAATCAACTATGGTGTACTGACTTCCTTACTCCTCCCCCACCTCTCATCATCCCTCACAGACTCCCTGCCTTCGTTGAATCTCTTATGCCACTCAAAAACTGATGCTCGACTCATGCAAGATGCTCCAAAAGCAGTTTGAAGCATTCCATACGTTTCTTAGGCATTTTCCAAGTTTAAAACAGAATGTTATTGCTTATTGTTCTTCTAAAGTGTCCTCCCGTCCAGATTGCATTTTTGAAATTCACCAGCTGTAACAATCAGGCTTTAGTAGGGTGTATTCCAATTGCTGCTATAGCTGTTCATTTGAACCTGAAATCATAAAACTTGGTCAGTCATCTCATAAGATGTATAGCAATAACATACTGAATTTTTAAGCGTTTACGACAATTCTAAATACCTGTACAAAAAAGTCTGGAAACTTATTGAAGGCACCACGTATGTAGGTTAGGTTATTTGGTTTAATGACTAATTAAACATTGATGATTGTCAAATGCAAAAATTCTTTTATACATATATATTATTTTAAGTAAATAGTTCTTAGGTAAAATTATTTTTAATCTAACAGGAACTCATTTATTTGCACACAATTAGATACTTTCAAGCATTGCTATATAATACTAATAGTTCTATTCAATATTAATCACAATTAAATGTTTTCCTGTGGGTTAGATTATTCCAAAGTTCTACTGGACCAATACATAGGATCTAACAGATACTACACCTCCGGGTCAGTGTGGATAGGGAATTAATATCAATAAAGGTGTTTTAACATTCCCCAAAGCTCAGAGACTGAAGCCTCATGATTTGATTCAGTTTATTGTCATATCTCGAGATGCAGTCAGTGTATTCAACAGCCAAATTTGACTGGCTTGGTTTGGTTTGGTTTGGTTTTATGTCATATCAACCATTGTGGATTATTTAATGCCAGATGCTATTTAAACATGTATATCAAATATAAAAGATTTGTATGGGTTGGGGTTTATGTCATATCAACCATTGTGGGTTAGTTAATACCAAATCCTCTTTATACAAATATATTAGATATGTATGTCTTGGTTTGGTTGGGTTTTATGATATATCAATGACTGTTGGTTATTTAATAGTAAATCATGTTTTCACATATATCTAATATATGTTTTGTGGACATCATTAGATACACACAGTTAAAGGAACAAACAGTTCTATTTCAAACAATTTAATTTAGCATAAGACAAAGTTAAATGGTTCCAAGTATTGCTATATATCACTAACAATTCTATTAAACATCAGCCATTTGTTTACACAAAGTTAAATGATCAAGCAGTTCTATTTTAAATAATTCAATTTAGCGTAAGTCATTCGTTTACACTCAATTTAAATGTCAAACAGTTATACTGGACCCATAGATTGGACCCTATCAGGTGCTACCAATCCGGGCTTGAGAAGACCCGGGAACGATGGCAATGAAGGGGTACTCTGCATTCCCCAAAGCTCCAGTATCACTGGAACCTCTCCATCATATTGTTTGATGTCATAGCCAGGACATTCGTTGTGAAGCAAGTTCTTACTCTTTGAATAGATGCAGTCGGTGTATTCTACATCCCAAGCCAACTGGGCTGTTATATATAAATTTGCATAACTATATATATGTACAATCATATATATATATATATATATATATATATATATATATATATATATATTCAGAATTTTCTCTTTTAAACATGCTTGATTAAATAGGACAGACACTTTGCCTGCCTATTCTACCTTTGATTGGTTCAAATCTTCGAATGAGACGTACGACTTTTAAATGAATTTAGGAAGGCTTTCTAAGTTTGGGAAACATACGGTGTCTTCCTAAATTCTATCTATCTAAAAAACCAAATCACTCATGCGAAGACTTGAACGGATGAAACGAAAAATAGAGGGACACGAAGTGTCAGTCCCATTTAACGAAACGCACACACACGCATATATGCATGCATGCATATATATATATATATATATATATATATATATATATATATATATATATATATATATATATAGTTCTCTGCGTGACTTCATTTAACAAAAGTACTCTGATCTCTGTTTGGAGACTTTGATCTTCAAAAAGAGAGAAACAAGAAGGGACTCATGATTAATTCACTTAAGAGAATTCCTTTCAGTTTAATGGCAGAAGTCTTAGCGATATCACCAGTGGGGGACTGAGGTGCACTTCCTGATGAACAATATTCGTGCCGGTCAATTGATTTGAAGATTCTATCAAAATTCACTCTTCACCGGGTAGCAATTTAGCTTTGAGTTGGATAGATTCCTCAAGAAGTGGGTCATCAGCAGCAGTTGGAAAATTTTCAAAAAGGTATATATGAACTAACATTTGTTTTTTGTTATTATTTTTTTTTTGGAGGGCGGGGGTCCTTATTTTCTTTTTATTTTTTTTTTATTTATTTATTTTTTTTTTTTTGCTTTTAATATGGCTCCAAATATGTGCATGTAGAGGTCCACTATAATTTTTAGGTTTTGGTCCCGTGAGTTTTCCTTCTCACAAAAAGAAAAAACTATTCACACTGCTATCATTATTTCTATTTTTTGGTTGGGACAGCTTAGTGGGTAACGTGCTGGATTGTGACATTTCATTTAGTACGTACACTTTTAAACAAATAATGGACATTGACCTGCTTTCGTTAAAGTTTGGGGTTATTATTAATATGTAAAGCAGTAAAACTAACGGTGGCATATTCTCTAGGTCCCAGTGGCGCAATGGCTAACGTGTCGGACTGTGACGTCGTAGTAAACGGGATCGAACTCATATCGCGTTAATACGGTCACTTTCGGAGTAATATTCTTGGGAACGGTTTGAACTCCCTAATCACTCCATCTATGGGTTAATTAGTACCACGACTATTTTTTTTACACGGATGGAATTGGCATTAAATACCCACCCGCAGGATTGATATGCTATGAAATAAAGAAACCAAACCTTGTTTCTTTTATAAGTTTGCATTTATTCCGATCAGTAATATGGCTAAGTACTTCTTGTTCAAATAGCATAAAGAAGCATGTTGTGAATACTTATGGAGAGGTAAAAATTAAAACAACAAAAATTTAGTTAATCATCAGAATAATTAATGAATTATCACAAAAGTTCTGTTCAGAACGTTTGATAACCCAAAGTAGCCCAAAAAGTATACTGGTCGAAATATAGGTTGGTTGGTTGGTTGGCATATCAACCTTTGTATGATATTTAACGCCAAATCGATTTTTATGTAAATAACCAGTTCTATTTCAAACAACTCAGTTTAGCATGGGTACACAGTTTCATTGTCAAAAACGTTTCTAATTCAGTTTAGCATGAGTACAGATTTTGTTTACAGAGTAAAATGTCAAACAGTTCTATATATAACAATTCAGTTTAGTGTAAGTACAGTTTAAATTCCAAAAATAGTTCAATTTCAAGCAATTCAGTCTAGCATAAGCATGCAGTTTAAATACAAGCACAATTTAATTGTGAAAAACATTTCTATTTCAAACAATTCGGTTTCATCAAGCAGTTCTAATTAAACTAATTCAGTTTAGTATAAGTAGAGATTTTGTTTACACACTGTTAAATGTCGAAACAGGTCTATATCAAACAGATCAGTTGAGCGTAAGTACATTTTCAATGTCAAAAAACAGTTCCATTTCAAATAATTCAGTTTAGCATAAGCACACGGTTTAAATGTAAGTACGGTTTAATTGTCAAAAACATTTCTATTTCAAGCTATTCAGTTTAGTCAAACAATTCAGTTTAGCAATCGACCTGGGTGCAATGGCAATGAAGGGGTGCTCCACATTGCCCAAAGTCCCAGCATCACTGAATCCTCCCCATCAGATTGTTTAGTGTCAAAAACCGTACACTCATTCGGGGGTTTTACCCCTCTGTAGAGGTGCAGTCGGTGTATTCGCCAGCCCCAACCGACTGGGCAATGGTGGAAACATAGTCATATAAAACCACAAACATTAAGATAGTGATCTATATTATTTATGAAATATTACAACATTTTTGTTCGGGGCCTTAAATAAAAGACAGCGCAAGTAGTATTTCGAATAAGTTGTGAAATAATATTTCTTGAGATCATACGGTCGCTTTGTCAATGGAGATTAGAAAACGCCGACAGTATTTTCTTCAGAGGTGTCTTGGATATGACACTAAGCTACATCTGATGGTGAGATTCCTGTTCTAAATATCTGTGAGGTGTGAAGTAAGTCTTCATAACCATTCTGACACAAAATGGTAATATCAGTTAGGGTCCCATTTGTGATCAATAGATCTGTTTATAATTTATTTTTATTCGATTGGACATTGCTTATGAATTTGTCATGAGTTGTCCAGCATGGGAGGTAAGTGGTTGTAAAATCGTTGTTTTGGTGGGTACCGCTTCCAGAATTTGCTCAAAACAACACCTGTTCCGTTAAGTCAAAGTGGTGCAGCCATAAAGTAGCATTTATACGGCTACAGTTTAGAAGAATTCCTGTTTAGTCTACACAAAGAGATCACGTTCCGAAAATGGTCAATAGCAGTCCACCCTTCCCCTGTGCGTATGTCCGTTGATATATGACATATGTCAATCAATCAATCAATAGATTATATGAAGTTAAAAGAATGCTCAGGTTAAAATGTAGTCACTAGAAATAAGGTCTGGTTTGGTTTGGTTGGGTTGGGTTTTATGGCATATATACCATTCTAGGTTATTTAATGGCAAATCGTGCTTATACATATATACTAAATATATATATCATTTGTAAACACATTTTGTATAAAACATTCTTAAACGAGTCTGAGCTCTTTTTTGTGCAGAATTAAATGGTTTCAAGTGTTGGTATATTACAGTCACAATTCAACATCAGTCATTTTTTTGCATACAGTTTGCACAATCTGACCCATAGATAGGACCCTATCGGGTATTACCACTCCAGGTCAGAGTGGACCTGGGAACAATGGCATTAAAGGAGTACAACACATTCCCCGAATTTCCAAGGCTGGAGTCTTGCCATCAGGTGGTTAAATTCCATACCTTGGTGGCAGGGGGTCTTACCCCTCTACGGAAATGCACTTAGCGTATTCTACAGCCTCAGCATACTGGGCTCTCACAAGAAATAAGAAAGAGCAAGACTATCCAATCAATAATTCATTGAATAATAATAATAATAATAATAATAATAATAATAATAATAATAATAATAATGTTTTTGCCTAGGGCTTCAGACATCCACTAATATCATTTCACCAAGCCATAAAGGTCTATTTTCAAATTAACCATTACATGACCTCTGCCCTTGGTTATTCAAAGCCGAAAGCGACATTATAATTAAATCTTAATTGAGCTTCGTCCGTAGAGACATCGATTCAAATGAACAAGGATAATCTCAATGTCATTTTGAGTTGATGGCACTTGTAAATTGAATATAATCATGTATGTTAAGACAATTGATTACCTCCCCTGTCGTCCTTTCCCGTATAAATACGGCACACCGTTTTACTAATACGGTCAGAACGGTTTATTACATTGACAGGTAAGTGGTTAGCAATGGCTTGGTTCAAGAGAGCCTTCTCTCAAGTTATGTCTGCTTTGCAGAGTTGAGTTTGCTGTTCGACGCCAGTGGCGTCCTAATTGAAGAATACCGACGGGTCCACGCTTTTTTTGGATCAGCCGTGCATGTATCTTGATTTGTGTGAGGTTCCGCACTATAAAACGACCTTAGGTCATATATTGACTTGATAGGAAGTCGGTTAAATACTCACTAAATATTTACTATGTTCAATAAAGACTCAAATAAGTGAAAGTAGTCTCCGAGTTCTTAATACAATGAAAAAGACTACAAGGGAGGTAATCGGTTGTCTTACAACAGCACAATCAAAGTCTGACATATTTTGGCAGCTCGTAACAACTGGTGCGTTGATATGAATTTTGATCAACTTCTTTACAATTATTTTATTGCTCACTAACACTACACGTAGCGATACGCATGTATGAGTTGTTAAGTTAGAATTGTGATTTTAATGACGATTAAAATTAAAATAAATCTTCAACATGTATTGAAGTTTACTCGATAAAAGATAATGAATTTTAAAGTAACTTTTAAGCATTTTCCATGTTTCAATTGAAGTTATTGAATGACAGTATGTTTTAGGGTTGAAATGTAATGTTTCTTAGTTGAAAGAATTTAATTCTCTGTTCCGTCCAGGTTCAAGATGTGATATCCACCTAATTTCATAGGTTTCTAGCAGTGATTTGGCAGTACAAAATAGAATATATACATCTGAGTATGAATAAAAAATGTTTATATACATATAAATGCTGCAGAAATATCTCCAAAGCTGCATCTGGTGTGATACATGTAAAATTTAGGCCAGTAGCAATGATAGGTCCATCTAGCTAAAGTCTTGCCATTGTTTTCTGATATTATGAGTAACGGTCGCCGTTTGAACCACCTATGTTGACAAAAGGTTGACAAAAAGACCAAGACAACTGTTCTTTAAATAAAAAGATACAGTTTTATATAAATCAATGAGCCTTTGGTCCTGAAATTTTCTTGTCGCATCAATTTTTCCTTGGTTACAGCCTCATTCGAACGTCGCATGAAATAAGTGCGAAAATCACTCAGTGTAACAGCAACAGATTCAGTTACAACAGTAAAAGCACAATGTGCACGAGTCTTGCCCATGATTATGATTGATCATATCTGAAAAAAAAATGAGGAAAAATTTGAAAAATGAATCTACCATTGCCACTTTCCATACTTATCTTGCATCATACAGGTGACAGTTTAAAATAGGGGGAGTATATACGTTACATTATATATATATATATATATATATATATATCATCTGATGAAGGCTTTGTTGGAAGCAATGCTGTTCTACAAACATCAGTTACTGTATGATATATATATATATATATATATATATATATATATATATTGTGTGTGTGTGTATACATATATGGATATCACACACACACACACACACACACACACACACACACACACATATATATAAATGCATATTTATTTGTGTGTCAGTGAGAGAGACATATATTGAGAGGTTGAAAGAGAAAGAGAGAGAGAGAGAGAGAGAGAGAGAGTGTGTGTGTGTGTGTGTGTGTGTGTGTGTGTGTGTGTGTGTGTGTGTGTGTGTGTGTGTGTGTGCACAATCTTGTCGAATTTTTTATATAAAATATTATGACCAGCTGAAAAGAAAGGAAGAAAGAAAGAAAGAAATTTACTGTACCATGTGACAGAATAATAGATTTTTATAAATGGTGATTTAAGTTCAGCAAAAAAAAAAAAAAGAAAAATCTAAGAAATGAGACATTCAAATATGCTCGAATACAAATAGTTCACATACGTTTATAAAAATAAATGAGACAACACATTTGTTTTTGTTAATCTGTTTCGTTGAAATGGTACAAATTATAATCTTTGACATTTTTTGTGAAATTCTGTCAAGGGTTAAATCTTGGAAATTCTAAGCGGATTAACTCAAAGAAATCCAAATCTCATTGTGTAATTTTTTGTGGCGTTTTTAAAGGAGTTTTAGAATAAAACGAACATATATAGATAGATAGATAGATAGATAGATAAATATATAGATAGATAGATAGATAGATCTCTAAAAGCTTCATTTATTTGATTTCCAATCGACCTTGAACTGCATTTAACTTTGCTCAGTGATTATCTAGTTGAAACGAGGTGAGAATTTTTTATACAGTAAAGACAAGTGTTAATTGTACCGAGAACGAGGTAAAGAATTTTAACGCAATAAAAATAAAATATGTAATTTTTTATTGAGAACACCGTAAAGTATTTTAATGGAAACGAGGTAAAGATTTTTATTGCTGAAAAAAAAAGAATACGTTAATTCTTTGGGGTTCGAGGTAAAGATTTTTATGTTAATAGTAAAAAATGTTAATTCTATTGAAATCGAGGTAAAGATTTTTATTACTGTAAAAACGAAACCTTAGTTCCTTTGAGAGCGAGGTACCGATTTTTATTGAAGTAAAAAAAATCGTTAATTCTCCGGGGAAAGAAGTAAAGTTTGTTTGTTTTTTGTTTTGTTTTTTTCAGTAAAAAAGATAAAATGCAAAAAAAATAAGCATTAAATCTTTTGGGAATGAGAAAAAAGATTTTTGTTGCAGTAAAAAAGAAACCTTAATTCCTGGCCCAGCCAGTTGGGGCTGCATCTCTGCAGAGGGTTAAGATTCTCCCAACAAGTGTTCTAGACATGATATCAATCTGATGATGAGGCTTCAATAACGCTGGAACTTTCGGGAATGCGGAGTACCTCTTCATTGCCATCCCTTCCAGATCCACTCTGGCTCGGAGTGGTAGCACCTGATAGGGTCCTATGTATAAGTCAAAATTGAATTTCACTGTTTTACTGTATGTAAACATTTTACTGTATGTAAACAAAAACTGTGTACTTACACCTAACTGAATTGTTTGAAATAGAACTGTTTATCATTTAACCGTGTGTAAACAAACGACTGGTGTTTAATTGAATTGTTAGTGATACATTGCAATAATTGGAACCATTTAACGTTGTTGACATGCAAAATTGAATTCTTTGAACTAGAACTGTTTGATCGTTTAAGTGACTGTAAACAAAAAACTTTTCTTCAGCTAAACTGATTTATTTGAAATAGAACTATTTTTACATTTAACTGTGTGAAAACGAAAACCTGTATTTAAACCAATGACTCTGTGAAAACAAAAGACTGTACTTATGCTAAAGTGAATTGTTTGAAAGAGAAAGCCATTTAACCGGGTGCAAAAAATGAGCTCAGGCTTGTTTAAAAATGTTACCTTCAAAATGTGTTTAGAAATAATATGTTTGATATATGTATAAAAAGGACTTGGCATGAAATAACCAACAATGATTGATATACCATAAAACCAAACCAAACCAAAGATAATAAAACAAAGCCTTAATTCCTCGCAGAATGAGGAGACGATTTTTATTGCAGTTAAAAAAATTTAATTCTACAGGGAATGAGGTATAAATTTTTAATTTAAAAAATTGTTAAAAAAATAAGCATTAATTCTTTTGGGAATGAGGTAAAGATTGTTAAAGCAGTAAAAAAAAGCTTTTACAGATATTTTACTCCTTTCGAGTTTTTCATAGCAGTTGTAAATAGTGTCGTTGCACTGAAGTCCGAGGGACTAAAATCTCCTCAGCTTTCTTAAGAGCTTTAGTCAGTATTCGAGCTGATCTCAGATGTACTTTTCACCCAGTCACCTTTCCAAGTACTTTGGAATTGTTCCACGCCTTCCAGCTATTACTGGCATGACAATCACCTTCAGGTTTTGGGGTGTCCTCGTGGTGTAATGGTTAAAGCGATGAGCTGCGGAATCGTAGTACGCGAGTTCGTACTCCAGTCGCGCTATTACGTTCACTTTCGGGCAAATACCCTTGGGAAAAGTTTGAACCCCCTTATTCTCCCTCAAGCTATGGCTAAATAGTAGGACGGACTAGGTTCTTCAGCCTTGGGGAGGCAACTAGTCTAGGAGAAGGAAAACTCTGAATTCAAAACCTGTTAAACTCCGCTTAAAAATTGACCTTGTGTCATATCCTGCCCAAGCGGAGGGGTTGGTAAATAGTACCTTCAGGTTTTATAAATTTTTAGCTCTCTAGTTAGGTATCTATGGAGTCTTCTGTTTCCCATAATTTTTACTCAGTGATCAGCTGTGATTTGTTTGGCATCCCACCATACCAAAGTGTAGCACAAAGCTTTTTTAATGTAAAAGCTAGGCACAGGACAGAAGCCCAGACAAGCCCGGCAGCTCCAATAATTCCTTGAGATCTATCAGAATTTCACTAAAAAAGGTGATAAACCAAGCTCTATCGAAGGGGATAAGAGCCTAGAGAGATGGCCTCCTGAGGTTCTAAGGAATGTTAATCTCAGCTATACACGGTATGAATGCATGGTTTCTCCGGCACCCTTACCAGGTGGCTTTGACCGACTAGGAAAACGACAAAACACACCCGACCCAATCCATGCACTGCAAAACATTGCCGGCTGAAGTGTGTCCATTCGTATTTGTTTACAGACGGTGAAGTTTACTGGTTGAAAATTTCATTACTCTTTGTTAACTAATACTGTTGTATATTGGCCGAGCCGTCAGTCAGAGACACACATGTGTAAATAAGCGGAAGCAGTCACGAGATTTATCGGAAGTTGTGGACGTTATGAAATAATATATGCATATGCCTGCTTGTCATTAAGGGTCAGTGAGGGCTTGAGTCAGAGCCAACTTGCAGCTACTGAGAGTGTCTCTTTGGGGGTGGCGGCTAATGGGGCCTTCGGTTGAGTACGTCCCAGTCGAGAAACAAAATAATACAGCTTACTATGGTCAAGGGAAGAAGTTATGGATCAATATAGCAGTCTGTCTCCTTGTCTCTATTCGCCAGTCTCTCACATACCACCGAAGCTTTGACTTCAAGAAGAATAAAGAGAGTTGTATCTTTATAAAGAAATGTTGTGGTTCATTCCTCCATTCGTGTATATTCTATCATCATGAGTATAAAACAAAACGAGTTCAATTAAATTCTTTTTGTTCAGGATATTGAGACTCGTTTTAATTATTATTTTACTCCTTAGAAGTTTTCCTATATTAATGTTGGATAGGATTGCTTGAACCCAGTTGGCTTGGGCTGTAGAATACACTGGCTGTATCTTTGCAGAGGTGTAAGACCAACTCCGCTGACCAACGAGTATCTTGGATATGACACAAAACATTCTGATGGCATAACTCCAGTTTTGGATATCTGTGTAGCCCTTCATTGCTATTGCTCCCAGGTCCACTCTAATACCAGATAGGGTCATATCAATGGGTCAAATAGAACTGTTTGACATCTAGACTTTGTACAAACAAATGACTAATGCTAAATTGAATTGTTAGAAATAGAATTGTTTGATTTATTTAACTGTGTGTAAACAAATGCTTAATTGAATTATTCGTGTTAGGTAGAAATACAAGGAACCATTTAACTGTGTGCAAAATATGAGCTTCAGTTAGTTTAAAATGTGTTTACAAATCTTGTATATATTTAATATATAAGTATTAAGAGGATTTGGCATTAAATAACCCACAATTGTTGATATGCCATAAAACCCCACCAAACCAAACCATATAACTGTACAAATTATTTGTATTGGTTAGGAATTCTTGATACTACATATAGAGAAAAATGATTATCATTATAGAGAAAAAAGTGTAGTTTTAAAAAGGATGATTACATTGGAACATTTTTGGTGTAACTGTTACCGTCGTAGGAAATGGACACGACAACCCGAGTTCAAACCCTGGACAAGACTGTTTTCATTTCACCTTATGCTAATACCCTTGAAAAAAGTACTAATCCAACCATTGGTAAATAGTAGAGCAGGATGGGTTCTTTAACTTTGGAATGGCAACCGATCTAGGAGAGGGAAAACTCTAAATTCAAACCTGTTAAACTCCGCTTAAAAATTGACCTTGTATCGGATCCTACTCGTGCCGACGGGTAGGTAAATATATACGTTGGAATAGTGAGAATACAAAGTTAGGATTATGATAAAACATTTAGGAATTAATCAAATATCTCCTTAAATAATCAATGCAATTAATTAAACCCAATCAAGTCAAACAATTACATCATTAAAATATATCATGAAATAATTTTTTAAAAATGCAATGAAATATTGAAAATAAAATTTTGTGTAGTTAAACACTTGCAAATGAGTGAAATTTTGAAATTAAATAGCCCATAAGGGTTTGATATGCCATTAAACAAATAAACTAATTCAATGAATAAAATTTAATCATTCCTCATCTTACTGATAGTAAGGAGTTCTCTCTCTCTCTCTCTCGCTCTCTCTCTCTCTCTCTCGCGCGCGCGCGCCATCCGTCGCAATCAGACATCGTTCCTGGTAGGCCCTCTTGACTGTATTTCAGTATTAAATAAGCCATAAAGGGTTGATATGCCGTTAAACAACCCAAACTAATCCTATAAATAGTTACGATTTCTATCATCTACAAATGAATTAAATTTCTCTTTTGAATAAGCCATAAAGGGTTGATATGCCGTTAAACAAATAAATTAAACCAAAGCAAACAAATGAATCAAATTTGGGCATTTGATAATCTATAATAAACCAAATAACAAACATCTAAATAAACCAAATAATCTAAATAAACCAAATAACAAACATGAATCTATAGAAATGCAATCAAATATTCAAAGTTTTTTTTTTAAATAAAATCCACAAATAAACAAAATAAGTTTCAAATTATAACAGAAAACGAAAATGGATTTTTTTTCTTAAAGGATGCCGACTTGTGCGGGAGTCTCAGCAAAACAGAACAAAAAAGTTGTATTGATTATTTATCGCCAAAAATAAGAACGTATCTTAAATAGACTGATACGGTCATTATGTTTCTAAATTTGATATAAATATATGTACGAGAATACCTTTGCGGCATCACGTGACCGTACATATAATTATCTGCTTTCAATCCTTGACTTCCTTATCAGCCTTCCTGTCGACTTCTCTTCCGGGACGCCCACCACCACCACCACCATCACTATCCCTACGTCAGATAAGAGTAAGCTTTACACAGTTTCAGGTTAGGGAAATACGCTCTGCCTTAACTCCTACACACGTAAAAACCGCGTTTATGGTGTATTGGATTGTTCGAAAAGTAATGACGCATTTTTAAAGACGGAAAAAATATTTTTGAAGTCTTATTAAATCTCAGAATTAATCCAATGTTTTTCGGGTGTTAAATAATAGGCTAACTTGTCCATTAAACAGAAAGGAAAATAATTTGAAAGGCATTCATAGATATTTCCTACGACTATAACTGACACAAACGAAATTAGATACATAATGCGTTAATTCTTGGCTTGGGGTATGTTATCAGCCTAACGTAAAGATAGGCGGGTTTCGATCCCGGCTTGGAGCGTCTCGTGTGCCTAGCCACACTGAAGAGTTTTGATATAACCAAATAGTCTATCCGTGGATGACAATATACACACACACACACACATATATATATATATATATATATATATATATATATACACGTATGCACCTATATATCATCATCATCATCATCATCAATAGCATGGATTTACTTGACTCTCACCATTCGTCCCTATCATCCATCGCTCCTGGAAGGTCTTCTAGACTACATCCTGTGGCCGTACAGAGCAGTTGTAGGTAAGTTCTTGTTGGTCGACCAACACTGACACGTCCATGTGAAGGAGTCCTTGCTTCTCCAACAGTGTTGTGCATGCCTTCTTCATCTTATTTGGATGGTTTTAAGGATAGGAGTCAGGTGGCCGTACAACTGTCGTTTCGTGAGATGTTGTTTTTCATTTCTTCAGTTTAACTCGTAGCATTCTTCTTATGCAGTTCCCTCAAGCTTTTTCTTATATATATAAGGGACAAAAATAGGCTGACACAAACTTATATATCCATATTTATCTCTTTTCTGTCTGAATACATACATATTTTTCTGATAGAATGTCAACAACTTTTCTAAAAAGTTATTTTTCTTTCCTTTGAAATCTTTCTTAAAGTAAACCATTTTTCTCCTGACGACGACCTAAGTTTAATTTGGTTTGTTATCATATGGCATATCAACAATTGTAGGTTACTTAATATCCAATCCTTTTTATACATATATATAAGATATATATAGTATTTGTAAATGGAAGTCTACAAACTTTCAAGTATTGCTATGTAAAATGAACAATTCAATTAAATATCAGTCATTTATTTACACACAGTTAAATCATCAAACAGTTCTATTTCTAACAATTCAATAAAGTCATTTATTTGCACATTGTTTAAATGTCAAACAATTCTATTTGATTCATAGATAGGACCCTATCAGGTACAACCACTCTGATTTGAGAGGACTTGGTAGTGATGGCAATGAAGGGGTACTCTGCATTCCCCAAAGCTCCAGCATTACTGGAACCTCACCATCAGATTGTTTAATGTCATATACGGAGCAATAGTCGTAGGTGGGGGTGGGGTCTTACCTCTATGCGGAGAAGCAGTCGGTGTATTCTACAGCCCCAGCCAACTGTGCAATATGACCAAAGATCGAATTTTGTTAAGAGAAATTAAAAATAAACAACATAAAAGTACTTTCCTAGTTGTCCAATCACTTTTGTTCATTATATATATATATATATATATATATATATATATATATATATATATACACGTTCGTTGGACTCAGTGAGAAGAATTTAAACCCTGAAAGAGATTGGTAACATTTCACGTAAAGCTAAAGAAAATGTATGAAAACAACTTTCACTCCAGCTATGAGTAAATTAAAGGGCAGACAGAGCTCTTCAACCTTAGTATGACAATCAGTCTAGGAGAAGGAAATCTCTGAATTCAAAACTTATAAACTCTGCTCAAAAATTAACCTTGTGTCGCATCATTCTATTGGAGAACCCATTTGATGATAAACAACTGCAAACAACCGACTGTCAAAAATCAAGAAAAACCCTTTAAAACGATATAACATTAAATTTGACCATCCTTCACAATTTAACGCTTGGCATAAAATAACTCTGGATGGGTCGACATGCCTTTAGAGTTATTCAGAAGAAGAAAACAAAGAAGAAAACTCCTCGAAACCAAACTCTGGGGAAGAAATCTAATCAAAGAGACAAAAATTTGGGCAGTCTTAAAATAGACGAAAGAGAAACTTAGTGAAATGAACCAGAGATCAATGAAATTGAGAACTATGTACAAGGACTTACATCAGAGAAAGGACATAGACTGATTATTCGTATCATGAAAATAACAAAAAAGAGGACTCGTTATCACTAAAGATTACGAGGATGTATCAACACAAAGTCTCATGTTGTATATTAAAAATAGTAAAGAAAGACTACTAATAGCAGTGAGGAACGGTATGACCAACCTAAGAACAAAAACTAGAAAACAGAAGTGTGAAGAAAAACAACTGTATGGATATTTCAAGCAACAAACTTGCAAGATAGCATATGAGAAAACCTGAACATGGCTTAGAAAAGAACACCTCAAATAAGAAATTAAATGCCTTTTTAAAAGCAGAGATTGATAAAACGCAATAGAATATTAAGTATAGGTTATGTGGAGACAGATAAAATGGTTAATCATAAAGGCACAATTGTACCAAAGGAATACAAGGTTAAGCCCGACTGGGTAGAAAAGGTGATTCACTGGTAATTGTGCAATATATCAAAATCTGACCATACTACCAAATAGTGTGTACACAAACCGGAATTCTTTCTAGAGAATGAGGTGCATAAGATTCTCAAGGATTTTGAGATACAAACGGATCACCTAATCCGAGCCAGAAGACCAGACCGAACATTGATTAAAAAAATGTCATCTAGTGGGTTTTACCGTCCCGGTGGACTCAGAGATAAAATAAAAGAAAGCGAAAAGAGAGACAAATCCTAATACCTGACCAGAGAACAAAAGAAAAACTGAGGAACATGAGGGTGACGGTGATAACAATAATAGAGGGTGCACTGGGAACTGTTTCCAAAGATTTGGAAAGGTGATTTGAGGAATTGGAAATCAGAGGAATAATCGAGACCATCCTGACCACAGGATTCTTGAGAGCGACTAGCATGCAAAGATCTGAAGACCTGTTGTCACTCAGACTCCAGTGAAAGACCTCCAGTAAAAACGGGTGAGCAAAATTCAACAATAATAATAAGAAGAAGATAAATGAAAGATCCAAGATTTTGAATGGTTAAGTTTACTCTAATGGCATATCAACCTTCTTGGTTCACTTAATGCCAAATCCATCTTTCTGCAGGAACACTAGTAGTACTATTTAACCCATAGCTCGGAGGATAAGTGGGTTCATACCTTTCCAAAGGTTATCTGTCCGAAAGTGAACGTAATAGTGCGACTGAAGTTTGAACTTGCTTATTACAATTCTGCAGTCCATTGCGTTAAACATGACACCACTAGAACAACTCCTAAGTTAAGTTTTGATTGTTGTTTTTATAGCAAAGTTTATTTTGAGAGGACGTGATTTATTTTAATTCTAGGATTTGCGTCTGTGAATATTTCATTGGACATAATTTTCCGTGAAGACACCAGTTTATATATATATATGTGTGTGTGTGTGTGTGTGTGTGTGTGCAGCATTCTTTCTCTTAACCCTTTGAGCCTATTACACCGGAATACCAGTTATATTTTATCCTTCACTCACACCCTAGCACCAGTGTAACTGTGATCATGATCCAACGGCAAAGTGTATACTTTGGCCCAAGAGTTCAAGGCTCGGTGAGATAACTAGCTCCAACCTCCTTCAGTTTTTTAGAGCATTATGTCCGATTGTCCCGAGGGCAAATCTAATCAATCGTTTGTTGTATCAATGTAGTATTCATAAAAAAAGAAAGAAACCATTCTCTATTTCTAATTTGTGTTTTTTGTTTGTTTGGGGTTTATGGGATATCAACCTTTGTTGGTTATTTAATGCCAAATCCATTTTTCTACAAATAAATGGTTCTATTTCAAATAATTCAGATTAGCATAAGTACACTGTTTAATTTTCAAAACATTTTTACAAGCTATTCTATTTCGTCAAACAGTTCTAATTAAAACATTTCAGTTTAGTATAAGTTTAGTTTTTGTTTACACACAATTAAATGTCAAGACAGTTCTATTTTGAATAATTCAGTTTAGCGTGCAAAAACAATTCTGTTTCAAACAATTCAGTTTAGCAAAAGTACGCAGTTTAGTTCTATTTGACTCATAGACAGGCCCCTATCAGGTACTACCACTCCGAGCCAGAGTGGACCATGCAATAAAGGGGTACTCCGCATTCCACAAAGCTCCATCATTACTGGAACCTCACCATCTGATTGTTTAGTGTCATACCCAGGAGACTCGTTAGGAGGGAGGTCTTACCCCTCTGCAGAGAAGCAGTAGGTGTATTCTACAGCCCAAACAGCCGACTAGGAAAATATTTTTCATTCAAAATTTAGTAAAGATTGCTTTGAGAGGACGTAATTTATTTTAATTCTAGGATTTCCGTCTGTGAATATTTCATTGGACATAATTGTCCGTGAAGACACCAGTCTCTCTCTCTCTCTATATATATATATATATATATATATATATATATATATATATGTATATATATATATATATAGCACAATTTATTAGGGGATATATATATCTTAAAAAAGATAAAAACAAAAATCAGCCCAGTCGACTGGGGCTGTAGAATACATCGACTGCACCTCTGCAGACGGGTAAGAACCACACCCCAATGAGTGTCCTGGATTAAAATAAATTAAATAATCTGATGGTGAGGCTCCAGTGCTGAAACTCTGGGAAATGTGGAGTACTCCTTCATAGCTTTTACTCCCAGATTCTGTCTGGCCCGGAGTGATTCCTCCTTGTAGGGTCCCATCAATAGGTATAATAAAACTGTTTGAAATTTAAACTGAGTGCCAACAAATGACTTATACTACATAGAAATAGAACTGTTTGACCATTTAACTGCGTGCAAGCAAATGACTGTCAAATTGAATTATTAGCGATACATTGCAATACTTGGAACCATTTAACTTCGCGCAAACGATTGAATTGTGTTGAATAGCAATACTTATTTGAAACCATTTCACTTTGTTTGTTTGGTTGTTTTTTAATAGCATATCAACTTTCTTGGGTGCCAAAGCCATCCTTGGATGCCAAAGCCATCCTTCTAGAAGAACATTAGTAGTAGTAATTTAACCCATTGCAGGTGGGGAGAAGTGGGTTCATACTTTTCCTAAATGTATTTGTCCAAAAGTGAACGTAATAGCGCGACTGGATTTCGAACTCACTTACTAAGATTCCATTCGTTAACCATTAAACCACGAGGACACCCCTCGATTTAACTTTGTGCAAACAAAAGATTAATATTAAATATGATATTTTAGATGAAATACTTGAAATCATTTAACTGTGTGCAGAAAAAATGAGTTCAGGCTTGTTTAAAATTGTTATCAATAAAATGTGTTTACAAATTATATATATATATATATATATATATATATATATATATATATAACGAAGATTTGGCATTAAATTACCTACAATTGTCGATATGCCATAAAACCCAACCAAACCAAACCAAAAAACAGAAATAAATCCTATGTTTACTGACACATCAATATAATCTTTCAGATTATTTGATGAATAAATCCCAGATATCTAATTTTGAAATCTGATAAAATTTTCATTGATACCAATCATGGATAATGAAAAAGAATTGGTAAAAAGCTAGATTATTATTAAATTCGTAAATACGAACAATTTTAAGATTAGAATTATCTAATAATTTGCACACGGCTGTCATAATAACAAGATAAGTTTTAAGTGAAAACTGGATCATTTTATATACTCAAACCGGTCACTTCCGCTTAAGAATCTACCTTCTCGTACATGCTGTCCGTGCGGAAGGGTTGGGTAAATAGCTGCTCAAATAGACACGCAGGCATATTTGTATGTAGATGTGTGTGTGATAATGTTTGTAATGGAATCAGACAAAAATATGAAACAAAACAATTATAACGCTTGAAAAATAACCCTTTAAACTCATTATACCGGTAAACTGGTAGTACTTTAATTTTTCACTGCACACAATTGCACCGGTTTACCGGTGGGGATATCATGACCAAATGGCAGAGGATAGTATATCAGAGCGGAAAGGGTTAAAATTGGTTCGTTGACAGCTAAAGTAAACTATTTTTATTGACTTTGATTTTAATCAGATTTGTTTAATTTTGGTCGAATTTATATAAAAATTGTCCGAAATCTTCTCCCTTGACGCTTTCATTTTCAAGAGTATATATATATATATTAGCTTTTATGTATATTTAATAGCATGAATGCTTATCTGTGACCATAGGTTTCATGCCGTCTTATTACGACAATCATCAAGCAGAGAATGAACAGTAATGGAGAAATCGAAAAAATTCAAAAATATAGTCGAAAGACTATTTACGTTAGAACTGTGTGCAACTTTTTTATTCGGTCAAACTCATGTCTATCGCGCGTCTTTCACTACATATGTTTACTCATATATTTTTTTGATTTCTCCATTATGTTTTTTTCTCTGACTAATGATTGTCGTAATAAGATGGCATGGAACCAATGGTCGCAGATAAGCGTCCATGATATTAAATGTATATAAAAACGAATATATATATATATTTATTGATAAATAATAGCTCTATCACAAATATTGAGCGCTCTCCAAATTATTCTGCATTTGGTCAACCACAGATCCACCATATGAGATACTGACAACCATACACTGTTATAATATATATATATATAAGTCGGAAAGACAAACAATATTTTTAGTGAGCAATCCAATATTACTCGAAGTCAGTGATTTTGTGACAGGAACTAATAAACTTATGGCGATAATTTTCAGCAAAAATAAAAATGTAGACTAAGATTGCATATATCAACTAATGGAAGGACAACTGAGGTCCAATCAGTCCTAACTGGTTGGCCTGGTAGGAAGGAATATGATGTTTAAAGACCCGAAATTCCCAAAAACATCAGGAATATTAAATCACTTATGACTTCTGCATGTGCATCAAAAGGATGAGTTTTGCGAAATATATATATATATGATTGGTTAGTTGGTTTTTACGGCATATGAACTCTTGTAGATTATTTCATGCTAAATCCTGTTTGTACACATATATCAAATGTATATGATTTTCAACCGAATACTCCATAAGGAACAATTTTAAACGATCCAGAGTTTCAAGTAGCACTATTTAAAAGTAATAATTGTATCAAACATTAATTATTCATTTGCTCACGGCTAAAAGTTCCAAATATTGCTATGCAATAGTTATAAATCAATTTAACGATTATTTGTTTTCACACAATTAAATAGTTTCAAGTATAGTAAATCATTTAACCGTTCTATTTAACACATAGATAGGACCCTAACAGGTACTACCACTCCGATTCATAGCAGACCTGGAAGTAATGGCAATGAAAGGGTACGCCACATTCTCCAAAGCTTCAGGATTATAGCCTAATAATCATATGGTCTAGTGGGGATGTATCTTACCCATCTGCAGAGTGGCAGTCGGTGTATTCTACTGCACCTGCTGACACTGCTAACCATCGGACAAATGAACAAGAGAAAGGCATGAACCCTCTTATCCCTCCCGCTATCGGTTAAATAATACCACTACTGTCCTTCTACACGTTTGGCTTTGATATTAAATAACCCAAGGTTATTAGATAAAGTAACCAAACTAAACTAAACTGAAGGTGCGTTAAATGTAAAATTCAGGCTATAAATGTTAATGAGATTATTATTATTATTATTATTATTATTCCTTTAAGAGTTTTTTACACCAGCTTTTTGCCCAGTCGGCTAGGGCTGTAAAATACACCGACCACACCTCCGCAGAAGGGTAAGACCCTCTCAGTGATTGTCCTTGATACGACACTAAACGATCTGATGGTGAGGCTCCAGTGATGCTTGAGCTTTGGAGAATGCGGAGCACCCCTTCATTGCCAATGCTCCCGGGTCCACTCTGGCCCGGAATGGTAGTACCTGATAGGGCCCTATCTATTGATTAAATAGAGCAAACAGCATACTATTCTAAACTGAATTGTTTGAATTAGAACTGTTAGACTAAACTAAATTGCTTGAAATAGAAATGTTTTGACAAATTAACTGCGTACTTACATTTAAACTGCATGCTTATGCTAAACTGAATTGTTTGAAATGGAACTATTTTTGACATTAAAACTATACTTACACAAAACTGAATTGTTTGATATAGAACTGTTTTGACATTTAACTGTGTGTCAACAAAATATGTGCTTATACTTAGCTGAATTAGAACTGTTTGAATAAACTGAATAGCTTGAAATAGAAACGTTTTTGACAATCAAGCTGTGTACTCATACTAAACTGAATTGTTCAAAATAGAACTGATTATTTGCATAAAAATGCATTTGGCATTAAATAACCTACAAAGGTTGATATGCCATAAAACCTAACCGACCAACCAACCAATACCAGCTTTAGCTGTTGGTCTTCCACTGGAGTTTTAGTGAGAGCAAATCTCCTCAAGTTTCCATGACTATTTCCAGTATTCTAGCAGGCTTTAATAATGCTGTGGTCTGGAGGGTCTCCACTTGTCCTTTTAATTTCAAGTCTTCCCTTTTGAGATTGTTTCAAGTGCACCAATCACAATTGATATCACCGACACCTTCATATTTCATAGTTTGTCTACTTCTCTAGTAAGGTCTAGATATTTATCTCTCTTTTCGCTTTCTTTTAATTTTACTCCGTGGTCCGCAGGGTACACTATTAAGCAGATCCTCTGTTTTTGTTGAATATCACTAGGTCAGGTTGTCCGGCTGAGATTTGGCAATCTGTTTGTAATTATTATTATTATTATTGCAGACAGCCTCAGTACGACTCATCATTACTTGTTTTGATGTATTTATATACGTTGTCTACATAAAACATAAAAATGACATATAATCCCGATGTGCACACAGACTCAAGAGAGCTAATTATTTGAACAGAAACGACAAATCATATGAAGACTATAAATACTTTTGATTACTTGAATTTACTTCCCAAAAACTGAAGTAGATTAATTTGATTTGTTTCAAATGTGTCCAAAAAGTATCAAGACTGAAGCCGCGTTTACGAGGACTAAACAATAGAAACGCACGAAATAGTCTCTTGGAATCATCATCATGTCGTGCTGGTAGCACGGATATCTCTGACCCTCTCTCGCCACTGGCAGGTCTTCTGGACTACATTCCGTATCCTCACATAGTTGCTGAATGTATGTTCGTGCTGGTCGTCCTGCTTTTGCTCGGCCATATGTGGGGGTCCATAAGAGTACATCACTTATGAGTTCGTTCTCTAGTAGTGTCCTGCATGTCTGGTTCGTCTAACTTGAATAGTTTTCATGCTAGGAGATAGATGGCCGTACATTTGGTGTCTTGTGGGGTGTTGCCGCCAGGACCTGTTCAAGATTGCTCGCAACATTCTTGTGTAATTGCCGTCTAGCTTCTCCAGCCGTTTTGTTAGAGTCTATGTAGTGCATCCATATAGCAGTATCGATGCGACCGTTGCCTGAAAGAAACTGCGTTTCATTTTATCGGTTAGGTCTGATTTCCATATAATCGATAGCCTATTGATAGCTGTCCATGCCTTCGTTAACCTCGTGACGATGTCCTTTTCGGTTGATGCGACGCTGCTTCCTAGGTAAGGGAATTTGTCTAGTTTAAGAGGGGTTCGTCTAGAGTGGAGATGTCACCCATTTGATTATAGCACATATATTCCGTTTTATGTGCATTGACATAGAGGCCTATGCCTGCGGCTGCTCGTTCCAAACCATGCAGTAGCGTTTCGGCTTGGTTGGGTGTATTTGCCAGTATCGCTATGTCATCTGCGTAGTCGGCGTCGATAATTGTTTTTGCGGGATACCTTCTACATCTTTTCTTTGTCAGCTCGAAGCCGTTCTCTCTGATTTTATCTATCGATGTTCTAAGTACGTAGTCTAGACAAATGATAAAGAGGTATGGAGCTAGCGTGTCCCCTTGTAGTACTCCTGCTACAATGTTGAAGTATTCTGTGTCTCCATCTGGTGATCGTACTTTTACTTTGGTGTTTCTATAGAGAATCGTTATTGCTGCTACGGTTTCTTTAGGTAGGCCGTATGCTAATAGGATTTGTTCCATCTTTCCTCTGTGAATGGAATCGAAGGCCTTGGTAAAGTCGACAAATAGTAATGTCGCCAGTAGGATTGTTACGACGCAGTTATTCCTAGGAGTTTTCAACCGGTCGGATCACCCCTGAAACTCTTATTTTGATAAGATGTGAAACTTGTTGTTTTCTTTGTTTCACTTATCTTCTACGCTCCAAAATAGTATATGAATAAATCATAATAAGACGTAAAAAATTCTCTCAGAGTTTGTGATATAAACGAATTGGTAAATCGTCAACAGAAGACTAAAAATAGTATTAAGTAAAAAGAAGAAAAGAACTTGTTATACATTTGACTTTGCCATTCAAACGGATAATAGAGAGTAAGTTAAGAAAGGTAAAAAATTTAATAAATACATGAACTTCGCAGAGAAGGAAAAACATTTTGAAAGATCAACGTGACGGTGGTACAAATCATAGTTAGAGCCCTTGGATCAGTCCCCAAAAGCCTGGATAAAACACTAGTTGGGTTGGGTTGGGTTGGGGTTTTATGGTATATCCACCGTTGTAGGTTATTTAATGACAAGTCCTGTTTATGCATGTATATCAAATATATATATAATTAGTAAACATTTTTTAACGAGCCTGTGACCATTTTTTCTTTTGCACGCTGTTAAATTGTTTCAAGTATTTCTATCAAACACAAATAATTCTATTGACTATGAATCATTGGTTTGCAAACAGTTAAATGGTTTCAAGTATTGTAATAGTAACAATCTAACATGTGATCTGTTTACACACACCTAAATGAATATAAATATATGATTTGCTAGTGAATAATTTGTAGGTAATTTCTTTTTTTAAATGAGTGAGAACTAATTTGTTCAAAAGAGTCGTATTGCTATTGTTTCTACTGAGTTAGATGGCTTCAATTATTGCAATCGAATACTAATAATTCTATTTAATATTAATCATTTTTTTGCAGACGGTGAAGTGGTTAGAAGTATTATTATTTAACACTAATTATCCCATTCAACACTATTTATTCATTTGCACACAGTCAAAGGGATCCAAGTACAAGTATGTCATATTAATCACTCAATTTAGACACATAGGTAAAGACTTTCAAGTATTACCTTGTTCAGTCGGCCGAGTAGAGGGTGGGGCTGTAGAATACATCGACTGCTTCTCTGCTGAGGTGTAAAACCCCCAAAAGTGTGTCCTGTGTATGATACTAAATAATCTGATGGTGAGGTTCCAGTAATGCTGGATTAAACTGTGTACTTATGCTATCTGAATTGTTTGAAATAGATCTGATTATTTGTATAAAAATGAATTTGGCATTAAATAACCTACAAAGGTTGATATGCCATAAAGCCCAAACAAGTAAACAAACAAATCAAATATTACCATTCAACACTAATAATTCTATTCAACATCACACATTCTTTTTATTAGATAAATTATTCCAAGTATTGCTATGTATTACTAACAATTCAATTAGTCATTTGTTTACATACTGTTAGTCAGAGTTCTTTTTCAAACAATTCAATTTAACATGCCATTTGTTTGCACGCAGATTAAAAGTCAAATAGCTTTATTTAGGCAAAAGATAGGACCCTATCTGGTGCTACCACTCCAGGACAGAGGGGATCAGGGATTAGTATGGGATTCCCCATAGCTCAAAGACTGAAGCCCCACCATCAGATAGTTTAATGCCATATCCAGGATACTTGCTGTCGGTGAGGTCGTTCTCCAGTGCAGATATGAAGTTGGCGCATCCTACAGCCCTAATCGCCTTGTCTGATAAAAGACTGGGGGGACTAAAAACTAGAACAAGGATTTTCAGAAAAAAACGAAAAATTTCCTTGCGTCATAGATTTGATCTAGACAATAACCACCCTGTCGGTCGGGTTTAGAATACACACCCAAAGAAAATGGTGTGTTATAGGTATGATAATAGACAACATCTGATTGTAAGGCTTCAGTTCTGAATATTTGGCGAATATGAAGTACACCTTCACTGCAATTACTCCCATGTCCACTCTGATTCAGATTGGTTATTCCTGTAAGGGTCCCATCTATGGATCAAATAGATGTGTTTTAAAACTTTTTTTTTTGTATTTAGAAACAACTACACAAAAAATATGAACAATGAATGTGATTTCCAAACCTTTAGTCATAAAATAACCCAAGATGGGTTGACATGCTGTAAAAATCAATCAATCAATCATAATTTATTAATTACTTCCTTGCAAATTAACAGATAAATAAACAAACAAATAAATCTATTTGAATAAGATTTTTCTTTCCGTTTTCTTCTTTTTACAAATAAATCTATGTATCAAACAGATCTGATAGAGATAAATTTTTAAAATGATTTTAAACCAAATTAATACATTGGTTCTGAAAGCATTGACATGGCAACTAATTACAAACTGTTTATCTATTTTGGATAAAAATAAAGATAAATTTTGTACCAAATACAGGTTGCAACAGAAATACTTCCCACATTTTAAACTGTTACCTGTGTAGAACCAATCAACTTAGACAAGTGGTAAAGGTATCTCCATCTAGCTAATGTCAATCATTTTTCAGATACAATCGGATATGATCATAGATTAGGCTGGTGCACACCGTGTGTTTACTGTTTAACAGATATTTTTTTTGACTGGTGTATCTTTATTTATTACACAGTGAAACCAATTCCTTAACCACTTGACATTAATTAACCCTAATAGGGAATTGTATTGTGGAATTTTATTGACTCTAACTTCTGCCCCAGTACACACACACACACACACACACACACACATATATATATATATATATATATATATATATATATATATATATATATATATATATATATACCAACCTATTGAATAGATAAAATTATTCCTACGAGTAATATACGCTCGGAAAGATAACTTCGAAGATAGATAGATAGATAGATAGATAGATAACTTTAGCTAGTGAGTGTCTCCAGGGTTAGGTTGATATGACAGACTAAGATAATTAGATATTGGGGAGATTGTGAAAGAAAGAAAGAAAGAAAGACAGAAATTGGAATCAGCAGAAACAATATGAATTAGGATAGATAGATAGATAGATAGATTAGCTTTGCAAGTGAGGTGCGCTCCCCCTTGACCTTCCAACCGTGCGTTCAGTCGTTTTACGTTTAAACCTGAATCACGTGTTATTTTAAGTTGCTCTGCTCTGATAAATGCAAATAAGGTCGAAACTATTCGAATAGACAGCAGCTACAAAATTAATCTTTAGTTAATTGAATATGGCTAAAGAAAAATTTTAAAAATAAAATTAATTGAATTTCTTTGAAAATTATATTTGAAATGTCCAACATTTTAAAAATCGGAGTTATCCCATCGGCACACCATCCTCATTAAAAAAAAAAAACCTTAGAAATCTCAGTGATTACTCATCCACTAAAAATATATATATACATAATTTTTATTTGAATAATTTGCCCAATAAATATTGTTTTTAACTTTATAGGCTCAAACAAGGTTAATTTTGATGGGCGAGATGTTTATTATCCAAGCAAAAAAAAAATAACATCTGGAAAAAATTTCTTTTGTGGCTTTGATGATGGATACTCAAAACTTTAAATCCAAAGTTTCATTTAAAACAAATAATTCCACTTCCAGGCAGATAACGAACAAACAACCAAAGATCAGGGAGATAGATAGATAGATAGATAGATAGATAGATATCGGATACTGAACTCACAAACAATTGCCTGCGAGCCGCCTAGTACGATATACATTGCAGCATACGAGAAGATTGCTTCACTCTGACCAAGCTGTTTGACTTGATATTTGGTTGACTTGAATTCAATGGCTACTTTGTGATTAAAACGCATCATAGATAGATAGATAGATAGATAGAATTGTTTAAGGACTAAATAAATTTGCCTATTAAAATAAAAACAAGAATTTCGAACCAAAGTTGCAAAGCTTATCAAAGCAAATAATTCACTGTCTTTCAAATTTCAACAGAAGATCGATAAAACCAACTTAAAATGTTGTCAAATTATTTATTTTTATCTGAAACACAAGGCGCCCTACTGATGCTACCATCGTTTCTCTGACGTTGGCTTTATTACATTTCTCAGAGAAATACACATCAATAGTTATTCCGAAGTCTTTCCTACTGGTATATACAAGTCGATACTCATACAAGGTTTGTTCCAAGATTATCGAGACTGAAGTAGTATTTACCAAGACAGAAATGAACAATGAAGGAAACGTTGTCTTCAAAATGTGAGATGTCTTCTTGTAGTATCGTGACTAAAGCTGTATTTACCAAAAGTGAAATGAACAGTGAATGAAACGTTAATTGTCTTCAAAATATGAGGTGTCTTCAAAAAGTATCGTGACTGAAGCTGTATTTACCAAGAGTGAAATGAACAATAAATGAAACGTTAATTTTCTTTAAAATATGAGGTCTGTTCTAAAAGTATCGTGATTGAAGACAGAAATTAACAATGAAGACAGAAATTAACAATGAAGGAAACGTTAATTGTCTTCAAAATGTGAGGTGTGTGCCAAAAGTATCGAGATTAAGCAGCATTTACTAAAACGTAAATTAACAATGATAGGTTAATTTTCTTTCAAATATACAAGTTTACATTGAACTCATTAATTCCAGCGAGTTTTTCACAAGTCGACGCTAATCTGAAACTTCTCTTTTTATATTAGGGAAATTTGACCCATTTTATTTCTTTGTTTTAGTTTAAGGTTATATCAATTCCTTATAGGTTATTTAATTCCGAGATAGGATTCACTTGTTTTATTATAATCATGACTATATTTTCAATGTACTTTTGCAATTATTTTTTAATCGTATCTTTTTTATTTATTCATTAAAAAAGTGTCTGCTTATACACAGAACATTATTTTAAGTGTTCCGATCTAATACACAACAAAGATACTACACACTGAATTTCACAATAAAATATTTTTTAAAGAATAAAGAACAAGTTTTAATATTCTTTATTATATACTAGAAACAGCACCTCACAAAATATCAGCTGTACAGCCACTTACCCTCCATCTCACAAACCATCCAAGTCGGACGAACGAGACATGCTGGTTACTGCTGGTGAAGTAAGGACGAATTCATCAGTGACATTCGCCTATGGACTCCTACGCATGGACACACCAGTGTTGACTGACCAGCAAAGACTTAAACTCACTAGCTCTGTGCGGATACTAGATGTCATCTAGAGAAATTACCATAATCAATGACAAATAGGGATGGATGGCTCTAGAGTCAAGAGAATATGTCCTACTAATATGACTTCATGATGATGATGATACATTTACATTGAAGTCAGAGAACTATATAATTCAAAAATGAACTTCTGGGTTGATTCATTGTAAAAAAAAAAGTTTCTACCTTAGATAAAAACATTTGTGTATATTCAAAATATTATTTCAGTAATTATTTGTTAACTAGTAGTTTGGTCCGTTCTAGCGAACCCTATATTGAAAATAAAAAAAGCGAAAATATAGACATGTACTTGGATCTTGCTAGAGAGCTGAAAAAGCGATGGAACATGAGGGTGACGGCTATACCCAATGTAGTTGAAGCCCTTAGAACGCCTGAGTCTCGAAAAGAAAGTGGGGGTGGGTGGAGATCAGAGGAAGGATCGATACCATCTAAATCTGTTAAAATCAGCAAATGTTGTATTTTGACCTTCGACCCGACCAAACTTGCCATTCCAAGGTGATGCACCGGAAGGAAGTGACACATTCTAATGGCAGTTATGAGAGGAAATCGCGTGGGCGGAAATTGGCTAACAAAATGGTACAAGCTAAAATTCCCATGGTACACTCATAGACTGATGCACCGGAAGAGAATGACCTGTGAACTGTATGACAGTTATTTCCGCTTGATGACGATCAAACATGCCCTTCCAAAGATCGAGTAGGTGATTGAGTGGGCGTTGAACTATTATATAACTCAGTCAAGACAGAAGTCAGACAGTTGGAGTTGGAGTTATAGACGGGATGTGGTAGAGAAAGCCATACCAGGCCGAAGGGGCCCTCGGGGCCCCCGATTGAGTTGGAAGTCAGAAGAGTTGAGGTCCAGAGAAGTTGCTGATAAGATGTAGTAGAGAAAGACAGCAGAGTGAGCCTCTGGGCCGCCGGTCGAGCAGCCCTAGAGAACGAGAAAGACACTACGCTGACGACTATAAGAGTGGGGGTCAATATATTGCAGTTCTGTTCGGTCTCCAACTCCCTCTCACACGCAAACCTTGAGTAACCCTTTTCGAACCCTTACAATAAAATGAGAGGTATATATTTTGTTAGAGAAGGCTTCGCTCGTCTGTTTATTCATTGCGTCAGTCTGTATTCCACATGTATATGTATTATGTGTTTGTATAGTTAATCATGGTCATGGTTATTATATGGCTATACAACACAAAGACTACTTAAATGAGTTCAAAAGGCCTTAGGTGACTTGCTGCCACTCAGACTTCAGGGAAAAACTACTGTGTTAAAATGATATTCTTTTTTGCACATAGTTATATGGTTTAAAGTACTCTAACAAAATGCTCATAAGTTTTAACCGGATTTATTTGATCTATAAATGGGACAGGTACTACAACTTAATCTGGGATTAATTGCGACTAAGGGGTACTCCACATGCACCAGAAGATCAAAACTAGAGCCTCACCACAAGATTGTGTTTAGTGTCTGTTGTGATGCTGGCAAAAGAAAGAAACGGGGAACACAAAAAGGTAGATAGAAAAACATATATAATTCAAGTAGCAGAAACAAGATACAAGTGAAATGGGTTAGACAGTAGTTAACTGCGAGTCCAGTCGGGTAGCGACTGTTGTCCACTACGCAAGTGGTGTTACACGTGATTGTGTCACGTGGGTCTGGATCGACTCTGAAGGGTCAGTCCATTATGTAGGGAATACAACAGTGTGATATTCACGATCCTCTTTTGGGGGAGGTCTTACTCCTCTACTGACACGGCGATCGTATTTCTTTGATGTCCTAATATGTATATATGCGCAAGGGTCGTAAAAAGTTCTTAACTTCACTAAAAAAAAATCTTAAGACTTTTGTTGTGGCGACACACTCCCACTTATAAAACTAGTGAACCTAATTCAGATTTCTGTCTTAATTTCTGTGCAGTTGAGGCCCATACAAATGTAAGAGTATACGACAGATCTGAAGAAGTAGAAAATTATAAAGCTTTTTGCTTATATGTGGTACAAGGCCATATAAATAGGTTACCTAATGAGAAGCGAACTCACTCGTGAAGATTTGATAGTTTAGCTTGCTAACCATTACGCTAGCCGAGTCGCCCGACAAAACTTAAATCTGGTTGAGGTTTTAAACTTGTTAAAGGACTTTGGTTAATATATATATATATGTGTGTGTGTGTGTGTGTGCGTGTGTGTGCGCGCGCACGTGTGTGTGTGTATGTATAAGCTTTCTCTCATGTTATCTGCTGTTTATATTTTCAAAAGCTTTTCTCCAATAATATATATAATAATATATACAATAATATCATCAAATACTAACAAGAATATCTTAATTTCAGTTTCAGGACTTTTTTATTTTTTGTTGTTTTGTTATGTTTTGGGGGGGGATTTTTACTATTAAACCCTTGGTTTCGAAAAGATATTGCGGCAAACAATAAAATCAATATGCAGAATTTGTTTTATGAACATAAAATGGTTGGCTCGGCAACGGGAATATAAGTATTCTGCTATATCGTCAATACATTTACATTCATTTACATTCATGTTTTACTTCGGGCTGTTCTACTTTATATCTTCGCCAGAGATCTCCAGATAATCATGTCTCAATCCTTCTGTGAGCACTTTAACAAAGAGCTTACACTCCATCTTTTAATACAATGGCAGATGTTAATCTTAGAGTCTAACTAATGATATAGCTGAATATATATATATATATATATATATATATATATATATATATATATATAGTATATCAGACATTTTAAAATGCCTATAGGATATTCCGGTCAATTCTTCCTCTTACCTCAAGTAAAATTCTTATCTTCCGTAAATTCCTCAACCACTTGCTCTTCCTCCTACCCTTTATATAAATGCATACGCCTCGTAATTGTATTTGTTAATTTACTCTTCATTCCCCCAAAGATGGCTTCAGGTGGCTTCTCTGAATTCATTGCACCCAGAAGTCAAACGACTCCAACGAATATATAACAGATCAAAGATAGAATTGGTAAACACGAAATATCTATCCTATTTAAACAAACATGTTTAAAAGAGAAAATGCTGCCTATATATATATATTAGAATAGCTTTAATATATATGTATGGATTTATTAAAATAAATATAAATAGATACTACACATTGAGTTCTAAAAAAGGACCTTTTTTTGGAAACGTCTCTTCAGACAAACAGTTCCCCTCTCTTCGTCATCAACTACGATGATCATTAAATAAGTTTCCAGACTTTTTTCGTATGGGCACTTTTATTGATAGTACACACAGGAAAGTAATCTCCTCCGGCTGCAATGCACTTGCTGTACTGTTCCAACAACTTCGGGAAAGCCCTACGGATGTCCTCTTGTGTGAGCGTGTCAATGACGTTCGTCACAGCCTCAGTAATCTCCCCAATTGTCTCATAACGACAGCCTCTGAGCTTAGGGAATAACCAAAAGTCACATGTAGCAAAGTACGGCCTATAAGGAGGGTGAGGAACTGTGTTGATGCCCATCTTGGTCAAATAGTCTGTGACAAGGATGGAGTTGTGGACTGGTGCATATTCCTGGTGGAAATGCGACTGACCCGATTTGAAGAGTACTGGCCTCTTCCCAAGGAATCTCTTCCTGAACTCCCTTAAAACCTCAACATAGTAACCCTAACCTTAATCCTAACCCTTTGGCCAATCAACTCTGATGTATTGACTTCCTTACTCCTCTCACACCTCTCATCATCCCTCACAGACACCCTGTTTTCCTTGAATCTCTTATGTCACTCAAAAACTGATGCTCGATTCATGCAAGATGGTCGAAAAGCAGTCTAAAGCATTCCATACGTTTCTGTGGCATTTTTTCCAAGTTTAAAACAGAATTTTATTGCATATCGTTCTTCTAAAGTGTCAGGTTGCATTTTTGAAATTCACCAGCTGTAACAATCAGGCTTTAGTAGGGTGTATTCCAATTGCTGCTGTACCTGTTCATTTGAAGCTGAAATCATAAAGATTGGTCAGTCATCTCATAAGATGTATAGCAATAACATACTGAATTTTCAAGAGTCTATGCCTCTACAAAAAAAAGTCTGGAAACCTATTGACGGCACCAAGTATATACCAGTTGGATCAATCTATGACATTCAGTCGAATAAATAATGTTATCTGTCTATTCATCCCACTGGTGATATTTGTCTGTCTGTCTACTTGTGTTCCTGGGTATATATATATATATATATATATATATATATATATATATATATATATATATATGTTAGATAGATATCTATCTATCTATCAATCTATCTATCAGAAGGTGACATCTGTCAGTGTTCTTACCTATCTTTTAATATACATATCAGTTAGATATATCAATTTATTTACCTATATATATATATATATATATATCAGTTGGATCTAAAAATTAATCTAAAACTCTTGTCCAGTATTTTGAGGGAGCACGGTAAACGTAACGGTTATCGATGTAGGTAATGGAATTGGCGTCATTTCAAAACCTGAGTGCGGCATTTAGTGTTTCATATCGCGCTAACGCCCTCGCACAAGACATAACTACTCTTCTCTTTCAGCAATTAGGAAATAATGGGAAAGACAGAGCTCTCTAGCCTTGGTAAAGCAACCGCTCTGGGTGTAACATATCCATGATACGGATATGTGAAATGTAAATAGAATGTTCTTAACTCATATATAGATAACATAGGAATCCCAAAACACAAAAAACACTTACGACTTCTTAGTTCAGGTACGAAACCTTTTATTACCATTCAGATAAAAGGTTTTTCGACACAAGGAGAGAGAGACACAATCTTTCTATGCTGACTTTTCCATCTGTCCCAAACCACGTTCGGTACCCGCCGCAAGGCCTCGGCGAGCTCCGAAAGTCAACCTTCTTCTTCAGAGGCAAAAACTCCACACACGGACTTTTTTTCAAATCCCCAAAATCCTCCGTGCACGCTTCCGGTGCATGACGTCATTCACATCTCGCGGTCACATTTTCTACCTGGGGTTTCTATGGTGACATCTCTGAATGACATGTCCGCTCTGCGCGTGCATGAACACCTGCGCTCATGTTTGCACCTAACTAACCCATGCGCTAAGCGAAAGGTTCTCAGCCTCACTAAATCGAAAGGCAAGATATATAAAACGAAATCCCTCGGCCATTATATTACATGGGTGAAGGAAACTGTTGTTTGTATCGTTATTTTGCTTTTGTTTTGTTTGCTGTTGCTACTGTTGTTGTTTTTGTTGTTTATTTGATTGTTGTATTTTGTTGTTGTTTTTTGTTGTTTTTGGTTTTTGTTTTTGTTTTGTACTCTTTCATGTTTTCATAGTTACTGAGTAGCGTATATTTCACAAATAATTAATCCAGATTTTAAGATAAACTCGATATGACTTCCGTCGACGCAAACTGTCCGTGCTTATTTATCTCGGAAATAAGAAATTTCTTTTTTTATCACATAACTATACATCGACTTTATCTGATAAAAATGCGCCTGACAAATCGAAATGACAAATTTTATGAGAAGATTGTCACCTGTCTAGGCTCGATTATTTCAGATGCAGTTAATTCAACGTTTATTTATCCGACAGTTCATGTACTCTGACAGTCTCATTATCTTAAATTTGTTTTTACCCCTCTGAATTACTTATATCAGAAATTGTTATTATGATTATTTTTAATCACTAATTTACTGGGGGCGTTCTCGTGGTGTAATAGTTAAAGCGATGAACTACAGAATCGTAATAAGCGAGTTCAAGCTCCAGTCGCGCAATTATGTTCACTTTCGAGTAAATACCCTTTGGGAAAGGTATGAACCCTCTTATCCTCCCAGTTATTAGTTGAATAGTACTATTACTGATCTTCTTGAAGGATGGCTTTGGTATCAAATAACTCACGAAGATTGATATGCCATTAAAAAAACCAAACCACTGATTTACTGAGCGAGGGAAGATAAATAAATGGATGAAAAGGGAAAAAATTCAAAGAAAAGTGTTGGTACCGTAGAGAGATAAATTTGAAGAAAGTGGGATGGATAGAAATAAGTATAATCGATTTTTGCACTTGGCAAAAATTATGGAATTATTACACTATGAGTAAGTTTACATTTCTTTTTTTTTCTTTTTTTTTTTTGTATGTTTTCGTTTTTTGTTTGTTTTTTTTTTGTTTTGTTTTTTTTGTCTGTGTTTTTTATTTAGCAGTAAAATAAGTAAGAGATCAGAGGCAAAAGATTTTTATTCAATAGCAGAAATTTCTAACTTCATAAAATATGCCTTAAATTATATATATATATATATATATATATATATATATATATATATATATATATATATATATATATATAAAGAGAGAGAGAAGGGAATAAAGAAAGAAAAAGGCTTCTGTCAAATTATCTCCCAAATTTAAAATTGCCGCTATGCAAGTGTTGGTCGTGCGAAGTGGTTGAGATGCATGTCTTCAGGAAGCAGATGCAGCCGTCATGCTATTTCAACAGCCATCATAGTGCGAAATATGAAACATTGTGCGTTTGTAATAGAAACTCATTTAAAAGATTGTGGTTATCATCTAACAATGTGGTGACACCCACTTAGGATTACTTCTTCTAGGGTTGCATCAGGGCCCAAATGGAGGTCGCGGACAGTTAACGAACTGTAATAATATAGTCAAGAAATCGCAGCAATACTAGAGGAATTGATTTGGAGTGCGCTTCTGAGTGAGGCTTCAGCAGGCCATAGCGCGTGTGGTCATAGCGCATTTAGATGATATGATCTTTAAAACTAATAGATGATAATAAGAACACCAAATGGCAAATTGCATTGTTTTTTATTGTAAAATCAAATTTCGGAAAGGATCAATATTGCCTTATATATATATATATATATATATATATATATATATATATATACTGCTCCGACACTGCAACGCAGTATATAATCAAAACCCGATAGATCGATGGATGAAGGGATGCATCCTCCCATTCCCTAAAAAGGGGGACCTCGGATTAGCCAAAAACTACCGAGGCATAACACTTACATCCATAGCCGCCAAAATCTACAATGCCCTACAACGAAACCGCATAGAACCCAAAATCGACAACATACTTAGGAAAAACCAAAATGGCTTCCGAAGAAATAGATCCACGACCTCACAAATATTAACCATCCGTAGAATCCTTGAAGGTGTACGGGCAAAAAACCTACAAGCGACATTAATATTTGTCGACTTTACCAAGGCCTTCGATTCCATTCACAGAGGAAAGATGGAACAAATCCTACTAGCATACGGCCTACCTAAAGAAACCGTAGCAGCAATAACGATTCTCTATAGAAACACCAAAGTAAAAGTACGATCACCAGATGGAAACACAGAATACTTCGACATTGTAGCAGGAGTACTACAAGGGGACACGCTAGCTCCATACCTCTTTATCATTTGTCTAGACTACGTACTTAGAACATCGATTGACAAAATCAGAGAGAACGGCTTCGACATGACAAAGAAAAGATGTAGAAGGTACCCCGCAGCAACAATTACCGACGCCGACTACGCCGATGACATAGCGATACTGGCAAATACACCTGACCAAGCCGAAACACTACTGCATAGTTTGGAACGAGCAGCTGCAGGTATATGCCTCTATGTCAATGCACACAAAACGGAATATATGTGCTATAATCAAACGGGGGACATCTCCACTCTAGACGGAACCCCCCTTAGACTAGTAGACAAATTCAGTTACCTAGGAAGCAGCGTCGCATCAACCGAAAAGGACATCGACACGAGGTTAACGAAGGCATGGACAGCTATCAATAGGCTATCGATTATATGGAAATCAGACCTAACCGATAAAATGAAACGCAGTTTCTTTCAGACAGTGGTCGCATCGATACTGCTATATGGCTGCACTACATAGACTCTAACAAAACGGCTGGAGAAGAAGCTAGACGGCAATTACACAAGAATGCTGTGAGCAATCTTGAACAAGTCCTGTCGACAACACCCCACAAGACACCAACTGTACGGCCACCTGCCGCCTATCACGAAAACTATTCAAGTTAGACGAACCAGACATGCAGGACACTGCTGGAGAAGCAGGGACGAACTCATAAGTGATGTACTCTTATGAACCCCCACACATGGCCATGCAAAAGCAGGACGACCAGCACGAACATACATTCAGCAACTATGTGAGGATACGGGATGTTGTCCAGAAGACCTGCCTGAGGCGATGAACGATAGGGAAAAGTGGCGAGAGAGGGTCAGGGATATCCGTGCTACAAGCACGACATGATGATGATGATGATATATATATATATATATATATCGGATCATTGGCCTAATGGGTAGTATGTTCACCAATGGCTCGGGAGACCAGGGTTCAATGCCAGGTCAAGTCATAACAAAGACCAAAAAAATCGTCTCAAGGGTAAAGTGAAGAAATCCAGGGGAAGGAGTAGCGCCCTCCCTACACCAAGGTGTAATAGCTATTGAAAAAGGAGCCTTCTGGTAGCCTTCGACAACTGTCGCCAACTTTACTTTCATATATATGCCTACACACTCAAAAATATATACCTAGGTTTCACCTCAACAGATCATCAGGACGGTTCTAACTAAAGAAGGGTCGGACAAATATATATTTTAGTGATTAAAAGACCGTTAGAAGGAATAAAATTAGCATATATTTATTTTTTCGCTCCACTTAGTGTATTGAGCATTTTTACGTTTAGTTTAAGGGATTCTAACAGTGTTTTTTTTTCTTTTGGCTCAGCATACGTGATTGGTTCATTATTTTCCAGTAATTCGTATGTTTTTAGTCTTTTCTTTTTTATAGAATTTTTCCCCAGATATCAGATGGTGTAATATTTTTAATTTGCAAATCGTAGTATCGGGGTTTTTTCTCGCCATCAAAATTATAGAATAGTTATAGAATTAGTTATATATATATATATATGCGGACTGCACAAGAATGTTACGAGCTATACTGAACAAATCCTAGACACAGCACCCCACGAAACAGAAGCTGTACGGCCACTTACTCCCTCATCTCGAAAACCATCCAAGACAAACAAGACATGCTGGACACTGCAGGAGAAGCAAGGACAAACTTATATGTGACATTCCCCAGTGGACCACTACTCATGGATATGCCTGTGTTGGTCGACCATCTAGAGCTTACCTAAAACAGCTCTATGCAGACACAAGATTTAGGCTGGAAGACCTGCCGGGAACGTAGATAAAAGGGACGAATGGAGAGAGTCAGGGAAATCTGAGCTAGCTGCGCAACATGATGACAGTATATATTTATAAATATATAATGTGGATTTGACCAACAGATTCTCTTGTAGGCATATATTGTTGAAAATAACAGACGGCGATTTGGTTTTAGCTTCTTATTAGTCTTTTCTTATTGACGAGAGCGATCTCTCAACTACAGTTGAAGGCAATTTTAATATTGTCAAAAGTCTCCGTTTGTGCAGTCCAATAACGGGTATTTTTGACCGTTTTTGGTCGTTGTCGAGAAGGTGAGTACCCATGTATTGTAGAGTCCAGAATTTCTTGTGTGCTTAAGAAATTTTGGCAACAGGACGATTAAAAAGCTAAACACCAAATCATTGTAAGTTATTTTCCCAGATACATATATAAACAAATTGAGATAGATAGAGAAAAAGCAGAATAAGATTGATAGATAGATATGTTAGTTTAATGAATAAAAATTTGAATACAAAATTGACAAATATGTAAATATACATACGCCTACAAACACAAACGCTCTAACACACACGCACACAAATATATATGTATATATATTCATATAAGACAAATGTAAACATAAATATCTATTGATATAAAGTAAAATGTAAAGTTGGTGACATTAGGATGACCCGAAGGCTCCCTTTTCAATGGCTACATCACTAAGGTGTAGGGAAGCTTGCTACTCCATTCGCTGGATAGCTCTACTTTACTCTTGATCCTTACCTTATAATGCTAGCAGCATCAATTACCATTTTTTTAATCTTTGGTATGACTTAGACATAAGATTGAGCCCCGGTCTCCCGGACCGCTGGCAAACGCTCTACTCGTTTGGCCATTGGTCCGGTCATCTCTTGCAATATACTTACATAATAAGTTATTGAAATATACTTGCGTACTTAATATGCAGTTACAATTTTAGCAAGGCCATATATATAAATATATATGTATATGTGTGACTTTACGTATATATATATATATATATATATATATATATATATATATATATATATATATATATATATATATATATATATATATATATATATATATATATATATATATATGTCGTGATTCGTTAAAACTCATGTGCAAGGTTTTTAATTTTTTAATGAAACTTTCTTGTCTCACAAGCTTTCTTGAATTTTATATAAACATTATCAGAAAAATCTTCCCCAAAAGATTTACACTGGCTCAACTTTTTCTACGTCATGAACACGTAATGTATTACGATGAAAAATGTTACAGGAAACAAAACGCTATGGGGAAACTGCAAAGAAGATTCAAAATGGACCCACACTCTGAACAGTTCGTGCAGTTGGACGTCACGTACGTTATTGACAATGTTGCTCCCTCGTGGACAGAGAGGAAACGAGTGGTGTTTCTCCAGACCCTATCCGTTGGTAGAATGGGGATATAAGAGACACGACAAAAAGAATTTTAAAACGAAGACATTTTTTCTCATCACGATCTTATCGATTTCTTTAAATGGATGTTTAGATATAATGCGAAAAGTCTGAAGCCCACAGAATTCGGCAAAAAGGTTGATACATACAGAAAGCCTGTTCATACGCTAAGGAGTCAGATGGAAGTCTACTTCCCCTCGGCTAAAGTATAGTGCAAACGTTCTTAATCACTCTGCAGTACCCCAGTTCGTGTAAGCCCCTTTTTATCTTAGCTAGTTGAGTGAATGAGTCTTGACACTGTGAATTATCCATCCAACTCGCTTGATTTACATTTATTTAAAAAATATCCACATCAACTTAAATAACAGCCGGCGATCTGCTAGAAAAGTGGTTTGGACCCTTTTAACCAGCCCCAATGTTCCCTCTCTAAAATTAAACATACCTGTAAATATTTTTTCTTGCATAATCATCTCTTTTAGAAGGGTAATCCATAAAGAGAATGTGGTATTATGATGAATGCTAATTGTAAATAGTTCGAGTGAAAAAAAACTTTGTGAGCATGAATGGGTCATAAATGAGTCTAGATAAGCGTAAGATAATCTACTAAGGACCACGACTCTCGGTCGACCTCCTCTCACCTTTCAAGCCTTGTATAATATATATATATATATATATATATATATATATATATATATATATATATATATATATGGAGGGGGGTTAAATAAACTAAACATAAAGCTTCTTCGATATCAAAAGCATTTCAATGAATTCTAAAAGCAAAAACCTATCTATTAAACTCTCCAAAATTAACCAGTGATGATGGGAAACGTTCGCTGAGAAAACTTCATCAGTTACTACTGGGTGATTGAAAAGTAATTATCGATTTTAAAATACTTATAATTTATTCCTTAACTCTAATTTTAACAAGAAATAGATAAGTACTTTAAAATGTGGGGGGATTTTCAATCAACTTGTATATAAGATTGAACGACACTAAAGAATTCTCAGCAAACAAGAAAGCGAATAAAGTATAGCTTTAAAAATCATGTGGTTTTTAACGAAACAAATTGATAAGATAGTTCGCTAAACACAAGATAATCTCGCTCTCTTTATCTTTTAAGTTCACTATTTGGTAGGTTGTTTTGTTTTTTTTTTTCTTATCTTTTTTTCTTCCTCTGGCCAAGATTAAATGATCTGTTTGTATATCAAATTCCCAGAGAAGTTTGTGCGTCTTGTTCTCCAGGATGGATCATGGGTTGTGCCTATACCACTTATTCGTAAGGTGAAATTTCAATTTCTTGCACAATTCCCAGTGGATCACTTACATTATTTTTGTTGATATCATTTTTACTCTAATGAGTAAAAAAAAAAGAAAAGTTTTTCATATCAGCGTTAGCTGATGGTTTTTCACTGGAGTCTGAGTGACAGCAAGTCTCCTCAAGTCTCCAGGACTTGTCTCAGAATTCTGGCCGTTCTCAGCAATGCTGTCGTTTGAATAGTCTCTACCCGTCCGCCAACTTTCAAGTCTTCCAAGCCTTTTAATAATCATTTTGTTATTGTGACTAAAGCACCAATCACAACTGGCACAATCGTCATTTTTGTGTTCCACAGCTTTTTCAATTCTCTAGCAAGGTCGAGGTACTTATCCTTCTTTTCACTTTCCTTCACATTTATTTTGTGGTTCACCGGGACAGCAAATTCGACAATTTTGCAAATTTTCTTTTTTTGTTATTGATTATTATAAGGTCTGGTCTTCTGGCTGGGATTAGGAGATCCGTTTGTATGTTTAAGTCCCATAGGAGTTTATGCATGTCATTTTGTAGGACAGGTGCTGGGTTGTGCATATACCATTTGTGTGTATGGTCAAACTGAAATTTCTTGCACATTTCCCAGTGGATCACCTTGCCGACCCAGTCGTGTCTCGCCCTATACTCCTTCGGTGGTAATTTGCTGCATTCGCTTATTATGTGATTGGCCGTTTCGTCATAGCCTACATTTACTGTTTTGTTGCGTCTTATCTCTTCTCGCTTTGATATGATTGGTTCTTATGGCGTTGGCCAGTGCTGCTATTAGGAGATTCCGTTTCTCTTAAGGTTTCCTTTTCTTAGCCAGGTCCATGTTTTCTGGTGTGAGATGTTGTTTATTAGACTTTTAAAGCTACCATACAGTTGTTTTTCCTCCCATTTTTGTTACCTTGTCATTCTATCGTCTGTCGTGTTGTCCGTATCATTTCTTATGGCTGTAATCAGTCCTCGTTCGTGTTTTTCTGTGTAAAGTCTTCGAGCCGTTGTATCGATGCATCAACGCTGTCTTCGATGCTGGCAAGTCCTCTCCCTCCCTCTTTTCTAGAATCATATAGTCTGTCAACGTCGTCTCTGGGGTGTAATGCCTGATGCATGGTCATTAGTTTTCTTGTTCTTTGGTCCATTTGTTTAAGTTCATCTCTGGTCCACTTGAGAAAGGGTCCCGAATATCAAACTAGGGGCACAGCCCAAGTATTTATTCTTTTGATGAGGTTTCTGCTGGAGAGTTTTGTCTCGAGTAGTTTTCTCGTTCTCCTGAGATATTCTTTTCGGATCTTGTTTTTCATTTGCACTTGTTTGATGGTGTCAGCCTCCAAGATACCCAAGTATTTGTAAGTTTCATTTTCTCAGAGCGTTCTAATTTTGTCATTATTTGGTAGTTCGATTCCGTCAGTCATATGTCGTTTGCCACTTTTCATGACGAACAGGGAACATTTTTCTATGCCAAATTCCATTCCTATGTCCTAACTATATATTCTAACGGAGTGTATTAGAGTTTTCAGTTCTTTTTCATTTTTTTTGCAAATAATTCAATATCATCCATGTACATAAGGTGATTGATCTTCTTTTGCGATCTGCTGAGTTTGTATCCGGCAGTGCATTTTCTGAGTATGTGGTTCAGTGGCATCATAGCTATTATGAATAGTAAGGGTTATTGTGCATCTCCTTGGAAAATCTCACTTTGGATCTTTGTTTCAGCTATGCTTCTTCCTTCTACTGTCAGCTCCACTCTCCATGGTCTGTTCGATGAAGTTTATGACTTCATGTGATATTTTGTACATTTTGAGACAGTGTAGTATCCAGTTTTGTAGGACCATATCGTATGCCTTTTTCTAGTCAATCCAGGTCACAGCTAGATTTTTCCGTCTTGTCTTGCTCTCATTTAGGATGTGTTGATCTATGTAGAGTAATTCTGCTGTGCCTCTGGATCCTTTGCGGCATCCTTTCTGTTCGTCAGGGAACAATCCGCAGCTTGTTAGCGAGTAGTAGATCTTTTCCCTTATTTGTGCTGTTAGTATTTTCCACATCATTGGTAGGCAGGTTATCGCTCTGTAATTGTTTGGAGCTGTTCCTTTGTTAGGGTCCTTTTGGATTAATGTAGTCTTTCCTTTGGTTATCCATTCAGGTACTCGCGCGGCTTGTAAGCATCTGTTCATTTCTAGTGCTAGTCTGCCGTGAATGAAGGTGAATTTCTTGAACCAGAAGCCATGTATTCCATCATGGCCTGGCGCTTTCCAGTTTGATATTCTTTTTAGTGTTGTTTTGAGTAAGTCGATATGTATTTTATTATTATTATTATTATCATTATTATTATTTGATGGTCTTTTGCACCAGCACAACAGGTAGTTTTTTTGTTTTTTTTTTGTTTTTTTTTTGCTGAAGACTTAGTCCTCTAAGACTCTTCTAAGCATCCTAGTTGATTTTAACAGCGCTCAGGTCTGGATGGTCTTGATTCTTAATCTTGTCTCAAGTTAGCCCAGTCTCTTTTCCAAGTCTTTAAGGACCGATTCCAGGGTATCAACTGTAATTGGTATATCCGCAACTTTCATACCCCACAACTTCTTGAACTCTCAAGTACTTATCCATCTTTCAGCTTTCTTTTCTTTTCCCTCTGTGGTCTTCTGGAACAAAAAAATCCACTACATGACAATTTATTTTCTTCTCGTCATTTAATATTTGGTCTAGTCTTCTGGTCGACATTGGATATCCCTTTGTATTTCAGTAACTTTGACCAGCCGGCTGGGGCTGCAGAATACACCGACTGCTTCTCTGCGGAGGGGTAAGACCTCCCCACCAACGAGTGTCCTGGGTATGACACTAAACAATCTGATGGTGAGGTTTCAGTAATGCTGGGGCTTCGGGAAATGCGGAGTACCCCTTCATTGCTATCCCTTCCAAGTCCACTCTGTCCCTGAGTAGTAGCACCTGAGAGGGTCCTATCTATGGGTCAAATAGAACTAAACAGTGTACGTATGCTAAACTAAACTACTTGAAATAGAATTTTTTTTCTACATTGAACTTAAATTGTATTTATGCTAACCAGAGTCATTTGAAATAGAACAGTTTTTAACACTGAACCTGTGTACTTATGCTAAGCTGAGTTGTTTGAAATAGATCCGTTTTGACATTTAACTGAGTGTTACCAAAAAAAAGATACTTACACTCAACTGAATTGTTTGAAATAGAACTGTTTATGTGTAAAAAAATCGATTTGGCATTATGTAACAGACAGTGTTTGATGTGCCATAAAATCAAACCAAACTCAAAGTCCTGGAGAAATTTTTGCATCTCATTCTGTAGGACGGATTCTGGTTTGTGCACATACCATTTGTCAGCATGGCCAAATTTCACTCTTGAGCACAATTTCCAATTGATTCCCTTTCCCGCCCAAGCATGCTTTATCTTGAATTCCTTATTATTTCATTCCTTGCGAGTTCTTTAAACCAACGTTACCTGGTGGTATTTCACTGGATTTATCCTCCAATTTCCAACTCTTCCAGTCCCCTTTCCAAACCTTTGGAGAACGTTCCAGGTTCACCAATTATAATTGGTATTATTCTCACATCTTTCTTCCACAACTTCTTCAGGTCTCTGATAGCCCAGTCGGCTTAAGCAGTAGAATATGCTGATTGCATCTCTGCAGAGGGGTAAGACCCCCGCTCTGCAACGAGTCTTGGATATGACCTTGAACCATCTGATGGCAGGGTCCAGTGATGCTGGAGTTTGGGGGAATGCGGAGTAACCTTTCATTGCCTTTGCTCCCAGGTTCACTCTGGCTTGGAGAGATCGCACTTAATAGAGTCTTATTTATAAGTCAAATAGAACTGTTTGACTGAGTGCAAACAAATGTCTTATGCTAACTTGAATTGTCAGGAATAGAACGGTTTGATCATTTAGTTGTGTGTAAGACTGATAATTAATTGAATTTTTATTGATACATGGCAATACATGGAGTCATTTAACTGTGTGAAAATGAATGAATTACGTTGAATACTATAATTAGTATTAAATAGCAATACATGTAACCAGTTCACTCTGTGCAAACAAATGACTAATGTAACTTTGTTAGTGTTATATAGCAATAATTGAAATCATGTAACTGCAAGGGGGTGTTAAAGCGATAGACTGCGGAATCGTAGTTAGTGAGTTCGAACTCCAAACGCGCTACTATATCCACTTTCGGACAAATACCTCTGGGAAAGGTATGAACCCACTTATCCTTCCAGCTATGAATTAAATAGTACTGTTCTTCTTAAAGGATGAATTTGGCATTAGATAACCTACAAAGGTTGATATGCGATTAAACAAAGTAACCAAACCAAACCATTTAACTGCGTGCAAACAAATGATTTATAGTAAATAGAAATATTCGTGTTAGATAGAAATACTTGAAACCATTTAATAGTGTACAAAAGAATGAGCTTAGACTTGTATAAAAATGTATCGACAAAATGAGTTTACAAATCATATATATTTGATATATATGTAAAAATAGGATTTGGCATTAAATAAACTAAAATGATTGATATGCCATAAAACTCAAACAAACCAAATTAATTCTCTGGCAAGGTCTAAGTACTAGTCTCTTTTTTCGCTTTCTTCGATTTTTAGTTTGTGGTCCGCTGAAATGTAAATGTTCACTTGACGGCAAGTTCTCTTTTGTTGTTGTTGATAATTATTAGGCCTGGTCTTCTGGCTGGGATTAGATGTTCTGTTTGTATCTCAAAATCCCAAAGAATTTTATGCGTACAATTTGGTAGTTTGGGACCAATTTGCTGGATTCGCTTATTATGCAACGAACTGTTTCATCTCTGCATAAATATTATTTCACCAGCTATTCTTCTGTGTACTATCAGTTTTTTTTTATATGCCATTATTGTGGGATGCTATAAATAGAGATTTACTTTCTCTCTTCGATTATCCCATTTGTAGCGATGTCTAGGTCATCTCTCCAGCAATTTTCCAAGTTTTTCCCTTAAAATATCAAAATATTTATTGCTATTACTTCCTGGTCCACTCTCACCTAAAATGGTCGTTCGAGTCCGATCTAGGAGTTAAATAGATATAAGTAAGTAAAATTGGCGACCATAGTTGAGGGTGACTCGAAGGCTCCCTTTTCAATAGCTACCACACCGAGGTGTAGGGGAGGGCTCTACTCCATTCCCTGGGTTCCTTCTCTACCCTAGATCCTTACTTCATAATGCTGACATGGGATTGAACCCAGGTCTCCCGGACCACTGGCGAACACTCAACTCATTTGCCCATTATTGTGTGATGGTATAAATAGAGATTTACTTTCTCTCTTCGATTATCCCCTTTGCATTGATGTCTAGGTCATCTCTCCGGGAATTTTCCTAGTTTTTCACTTAAGATATATATATATATATATATATATATATATGTTTTCATCACCCTTTAATCTTCTAATTTTTTGTTTGAGTGTTGTTTTTCTGCACAGTGACCACTAACAGCAGTGTTAACAGTAATACTACTGTTAACACTGCTGTTAGTGGTCACTGTAATCAGTATTTCTTTCCTCCTTTTTACATATTCTTTGAGATTCTGAATTGTTACATACAACCACACAGTTCCCAATATAGTTTATGAAAGGGTTTCTCGTTATTTTCATTCTTGACAAATATCTTAATGTCATCAAGAAAAATAAAGTAGTTTATCTTTTTCAGTGATTTTATAGATTTGTAGCCTCCTTGGCATTTTCTTAGTATGTAATTTCGCGGTAGTGGCCAGATTGTGTCTTCCTGGAAGACGCCGCTTCGGAGTTTTCTCTTGGTATGGTTTGTCCTTCTGTCGCAAGTTCGATTTCCAGCTTTCCATAGCTTTCGTGATTAAGTTTGTGACTTTCAGTGATATCAAGAACCTTCTCAGACTTTTTATTATCCAAGTTTGTGGAATCATGTGATATCCCTTTTTGTTGTCTATGCATGCCATGGCTCCATTTTCCGCCTCGTTTTTACATCTTTTAAAATGCACTGGTTTATATATAAAAGGTCATCAGTTCCTCTTGTTTCTTTGAGACATTCTTTTTATTCTTCTGAAAATAGCCGACAGCATTCAAAATAATCTCTTGTCTTTTTGGTAAAGTCTGTCTTGTTCGTCATAGGCAAACATGTTATCAGTTTGCAGCGTCTTGGAATGATTCCTTTTAAAGTGGGATCTTTCTTGATCAAAATGGTTTTCCACTTTGTCATCTATTCGGGTACCCTTTCTTCTCTGAGGCATTTACAGTGTGGAACGATAAAATTGTCGCCCTAGAAAAGACGACATGATTCCATTTTCGTTTAATAAAAACCGGTTTTCTTTTTTTGTTGCTGACCATCTACTATTTGGCCAGTTGTGTACAAATCCCAAGAGCGATAGGAGCCTTTTATCATGTCTGAAAGTGACACAATTTTCAACGAGCGAGATCGGAGATGCGCCGCTGTACAACTCATGCTCTCTACCAATCCAAGTTATGACAGCACCCTCAAAATGAAAATCCGGACGGTTCAACGCTTGAGGGCATAGCTCAACGCATCGGACGACCCTTTGTAGGTGTTGGAGCGGAAGGAAGACCCGGACCAAGGAGTTCATCGAAAAGGTCCAGGCAATCATTGATGAAACTCCCCAGCAGCCTATTCGGCAGATTGCCAGAGATTTAGGCGTCTCACACACAACTGTGAATGAATGTGTGAAGGAGGACTTGAAGTGTGGTTTCTACAGGCGCCAGACAAGCCAGATCATATTTACCCAACCTCTCTGCTCGGGCAGGATATGACACAAGGTCAATTTTTAAGCGGATTTTAACAGGTTTGAATTCAGAGTTTTCCTTCTCCTAGACTAGTTGCCTTACCAAGGCTGAAGAACCTAGTCTGCCCTACTATTTACCCATAGCTGGAAGGAGAATAATTGGATTCATACCTTTCCCAAGGGTATTAGTGCTATGTGAAATGCAATCAGTCCAGGATTTGAACTCGTGTCGCTGTGTCCAATTCCTGCAACGATAACCATTACACCACGGGCACCTCCTAAAGCCAGATATTGACTGAGAAGACAAATAACCTCAGGCTAATCAAGTCCGTTAGGCCCCATCCTCCGCCGACGGACTACTTCGTTTGGTCATACGTCGAGAACATCAGCAACATGACCTCCCACAACACCAAAGCCAGCCTGATCGCCGCCATCCGCCAAGTATTCATCCAGCTCCCGCCGACGCTTGTGGAAAAGGCATGCTCCCAGTTCCGGATCCGTATCGAGGCGGTGATTGAGGCTGAAGGCGGCTACATTGAATAGATGTCAGCTCTACTACATAATCAAGTTACCTGAATTGATTTTTTCAATAAAAGTTTTGAAATAAAGCTGTAGTGTTGTTTTCTTTAGGACGACAATTTTATCGTTCCACCCCGTACTTAGGAGCGGAGCTTATCGGTCGTGGATAAATGTTTATTATTTGATTATTTGGAATTACTATACTCAGCATTTTTGGTCACAGTCTGGATACATGCGGTAGTTAAGGAGGAGGGGTTTGACCGAGCGCTCATTGAACCATCAACTATTGTTGTATGCCACGTACAAGAGAGGTTATCAAAATATACGACGACCAGAAAAATCTCTTACATTATTACTATATTTAAGTTTCGATATTAAGTGGATTCTCACCGCCTGTGACCTTGTGTCAGAATAAGGTCAGCCCATTAAATAACCAATGAATCGTCAGTTCGTTTATTCATTGGTTGAATTCAGTTAGAACTTGTTGCGACTGAGCGAACAGAACAAATTTACGATAATTGCCCGAAATTAAACTATAAACAATATTCTGGTATAAATCGTTGTCGAGTTTTAGAGTGTTCGAGGATGGTCTGAAAGACCTGGGTTCAATTCCAGGTTCAGTCATACCAAAGACTCGAAAATGGTACTTTATGCCTCCTTGCTTAGCACTCATCATTATAAGGTAAGGATCAAGGATAAAGTGGGTCAATCTTGGGAAAGGAGTAGCGCACTCCCCTACACCTTGGTGTAGTAGCTATCGAAAAGGGAACCTTTGAGTCACCCTCGATTACGGTCGCCAACTTTGATTACTACTAGGCTTTACAGAAGTTTTTGAAAAATAATTTTATAATAAGAAAACATAACCGTAGAATACAAATCAAAAAACTTGAATGTGAAAAGTTACCATTTATTTTCAATTATTCCTAACTTCAGTCTCATGCACGAAGTTTACTACCTGTTAGAATCCGATCTACTCGCTAAATAGATATAGTCGTGAGGCATTATTTCTTGAGATTTAGGGAAGGTAAAGTGTTGTATAGTGGCTCGAACCACATGACTTCCGGTATCGCGGAAATATAAAAGACGCCGTGTTTCTTAAGCTAGGGAGACAGAAAGCTGAAAGAAAAGCAAAGAGATAGCTCTGAAGGACGTTGGTCAATAGTAAGACCAACTTCGGACGTAACACCAACAGCGCGAGACTCATAATACTAGCCGGACTGTAACAGTTGAGTTAATAACCAATTAACTTTATTTCACTGTGTATCATTTTCCTTTCCACTATGAAACATAAAGTTACCCTTTTATTGCGATTACTTCCTGGTCCGCTCTCACCCAAAATGGTCGTTCTTGCTCGAGTCCGATCTATGAGTTAAATAGATCTATTTCAGATGTTGTTTTCTATGATTTCAAACTATATTAATATAAGTAAGTAAAATTGGCGACCATAGTCGAGGGTATACCCAAGGCTCCATTTTTAATAGCTACCACACTGAGGTGTAGAGGAGGGCGCTACTCCATTCATTGGATTGCTCCTCTAACCTCGATCCTTACCTTATAATGCTGAGTGTTAAGCATTTTTTGAGTCTTTGGTATAACTCGACGTGGGATTGAACCCCGATATTCCGGATTATTGGCAAACACTCTACTCATTAGGCCAATGGCCCGGCTTTTAAAACATTGATATCATAATTGTACCCAATGAACTTTCTCAGCGTATATACATAATAATGGTAGCATACATAACATTTTGAGCTAAATTTATTATTGATTTTTTATTCTAATTTTAAATTTGATTATTTACGTTTTGTTTGGTTACTTTGTTTAATGGCTTATTAAAGTTCATGGGTAATTTAATGCCAAAGCCAGTCTTATATAAGAACAGTAATGGTACCTTTTGACCCATAGCTGGGGGGAATAAAAGGGTTCCATACATTTCCAAAGGTTATTAGTCCGAAAGTGAGCGTCATAGTGCAACTGGAAATTAAATTCACTCAGTACAATGCACGTTCATCACTACGCCACAAAGACCACTCCCTTTGGTGAATTAATGACAATACATTTAAGTAAATAAAGTTGGAGACCTGAAGGCTCCCTTTTCAATAGCTACTACACCGAGGTGTACGGCAGAGCGCTACGCCTTTCCCTAAATTAATCCACTCTACCCCTCATATGTACCTTAAAGCAAGTTTTTTGAGTCTTCAGTATAACTTCACCTCGGATTGAACGCCGGTCTCCCGGATCATTGGCGAACACACGTAATAAAAATGTATTATAATAGCAAAAATATTACCTGGTAATATCGAAAAACTTGAGTGGAAGAATGCGATACTAAAAGACACAATCAATTCAAATATATATATATATGAAATATTTGAAATTTAACCAATGCAGGATATATAAAAATAAAACAAAAATGTATTTTAAAAGTACCAATATTCTCTCCTCTTCTTTCCACGTGGAGACATGTTTTTTATAAAATAAGATTTCATTCCTGAATTGGTATGGATGTACATATTTTTTGGCGATAAGATACCTTAAATAGATTAGATTGATGGACAAGTAGAAAGACTAACGATAATTAACTTAAATACATAAAAGAATTGTTGAAGGTAATAATTGTATATTGAAAATATTACTTATTATTACATTATATATTGACATTATTTGTTATGATCCTGTTACATATAAAATATTTCTTATAATAATATTGAAAACTGACGCATCCACCTCAAGGTAGGAGCGTCAATTTTCAATAAAGCTAAGATCACTAGTTGGCAAGGAGATCTAAGCTGATAACAACATCGCAGTCAATAATAATGATAATAATAAACAAGCTAAATCTCACACGAGAAGAATTGTACATGGTTAAAAAAAAGCGAAACCTTAAGAGATAAACTGAGTCTCTTCTGAATGCAACACAAAACAACGCTACAAGAACTATGTCAAAGCAAGAATAGATAAGACTCTACAAAATAGCAAATGTAGACTATATGATGATAGAGATCAATCACATCATAAGCAAATGCAGTAAATTAGAGCAAATAGAGTATAAGACTAGACACGATTAGGTGGGCAAGGTGATCCACTGGGAATTGTGCAAGAAGTTTAAATGTAACAATACGAGCAAGTAATAAATGCACAACCCAGAATCCATCCTAGAAAATGAGACACACCAACTTCTCTGGGAATTTGAAATACAAACAGATCATCTAATCTCGGCCAGACAACCATACCTTGTAATAGTCAACAACGGCAACAAAAAAGAGAAAGCACGGAGGAAGACTGATTATAGCCACCAGAAACAATACTAACGACATGAGGACCAGCGGAACGACAATAACCAGAAAACAAAAGTGGGAAGAAAAACGATTCTATGACCGTTTTAAACGACTTACAAGCGACATCTCACACGAGAAAACGTGGAAGTTGCTTAGAAAAATGAACCTTAAGAGAGAAACTGAATCTCTTCTGATAGCAGCACAAAACAACGCCATAAGGACTAACCAAATCAAAGCGAGAATAGATAAGACGCAACAAAACAGCAGATGTAGGTTATGTGGTGAAAGAGACGAAACGCTCAATCACATAATAAGCAAACGCAGCAAAATAGCAGAGAAAGAATATAAGACTTGGTACGACTGGGAGAGCAAAGTGATCCACTGGGAATTGGGCAAGAAGCTGAAGTTGGACCATACGAACAAATGGTATATGCACAACCCAGAATCCATCCTAGAGGATGAGACGCACAAACTCCTCTGTGATTTCGAGATACAAACGGATCAACAAATCTCAGCCAGACGACCAGATCTTATAGTAATCAACAATAAAAAAGAGAACTTGCAGAATTGTTGACTTTGCTGTCCCGGCAGACCACAGAGTTAAATTAAAAGAATGTGAAAAGAGGGATAAGTATTTCGACCATGCTAAGGAATCAAAAGAGTTGTGGAACATGGAAGTGACGATAATACCAATTGTAATTGGTGCTTTTGGTACAGTCACCAAAGGATTACTAAAGGGACTGGAGGATTTGGAAATAAGAGAAACTACTGCATTACTGAGATCGACCAGAATACTAAGAAGAGTCCTGGAGATTTGAGGAGACTTGCTGTCACTCAAACTCCATTTGGAAACTATCAGCTAACGCTGGTGTGAAAAGCTCTCAAAAGAGAACAAAGAATCGTGATTGGTGCTTTTGGTACAGACACCAAAGAAATATTAAAGGGACTGGTGGAAATAAGATGACGAGTGGGGACCATCCAAACAACAGCATTGTTAAGATTGGCTAGAATACTGAGAAGAGTCCTGGAGACTTAAGGATACTTGCTGTCCTTTAAACTCCAGTGGAAAACTATCAGCTAACACAGGTGTGAAGAACTCTCAAATGAGTAGAATAATAATATATCAGCCTGGTGACAAAAAAAACAAAGAAAGAGAACTTGCCGGATTGTGAATTTTGCTGTCCCGACTGAACACAGAGTAAAACTGAAAGAAAGTGAAAAGAAAGATAAATACCTGGACCTTACTTGGGAATATAAAAAACTGTGAAACATGAAAGTGACGATAATACCAATTATAATTGGTGCTCTTGGTACAGTCACCGAAGGATTATTAAAGAGACTGGAGGACTTGGAAATAAGAGGACGAGAGGAGACCATTTAAATTACTAAACTTTTGAGATCGTTCAAAATACCGAGAAGAGTCTTGATGGCTTGAGGAGACTTGCTATCCCTCAAACTCCAGTGAAAGACCATTAACTACCGCTGATGTAAAAAAAAAACTCTCAAGGAGCAACTATAATAATAATAATGGGGTATATAAAAAGAATGATAAAAATCTGGGAAGAATGCGATAGATTTTAGAGAACTCGCTGTCCAAACTAGGATGACAATAAAGAAAGGTTGGTTTTCTATCCTTGAAGTATTAGAAATACCCACAAAAAATAAATAGGAAACCAAGACAAGACCCTAATGCAATAATCAACACACTAAATACTGAAAAACAAGAACACTCTAACTAAAATGAACCGCAAAGTAACAACAATCAAAAGACCACACACAAAAAGCATACAAACAAACACTAACACAAGAAGAAGAAATGATTATAGAAAATTTAAAGAGAACAAAGAAACGTGTCAACAGGACCCGAGTAAAAGAATCTGGGCGGTAAATACCGAAAAACAAGAACACTCTAACCAAATTGAAACGTGAAGTTAGGGTCATCGAAACACCAAACACCCAAACAGAGAATAAACATGAACACAAGAAGAAAAAATTAATGTAGAGAGTATAATAAGAATAATTTCTTGAACGAAACCCACATTACCATCTCTCAGTAACCAAGACTTGACAACAGTCAAGGTAGAAACTGAAAAAATAAACGAATTATCAATAGATATCTCAACGAAAAACATCACGGAATTAAACCAATTAATCTATGCAGGAGCACATTTACTCAGTGAAAAATTCGAGGTTCCTCCAAAAAACACGAACAGAAATTCAAAACCTGGATGGGAAGTCAGACTGGAAACATTAATATGAAAGCTTCGACAGCAAAAAAAAAAAATGCTAAGACAGAAGAAAAACACGAAAATTTGTTGCGACGAAAAAAGCAAATCAAGACAATTAGAACAAATGATAAAACTCGAGGAGATCAATCAGAAGATACTGGCGAAAAAGGAAAACTAAAAACATACCGAGATAGGATTAAACAATCCAGACAAACCAGGACATTTCAAAACAACGAAAGATAATTCTACTAGCAATTAGGGGAAAAGGTGCAAAAACATACCCACAACCAAATGCGAAGGAAGCAAAACAATTTTGGAGCAAAATTGGGAACGTAGATTTCATGTTAAAAAAGCCGAATGGATAAAACAAGGAAAAAGAGTTGCAAAGACTGGAAAAAAGATCAAAGGCAAATATACACATCGATTCCCCGAGAGTAAAACTCAAAAAATACCAAATAGGAAAGCTCCAGGCCAAGATGGTATACATGGATTCAGGTTTTAAAAAATTCTCCTCCGTCCTTGACAGAATGGCTATCGAAATTAATACCACCTTGACCCAGAGAGACCTCCAAAAAGGAACTGCCCCAAACAATTATAGACCTATAACGTGCCTACCTATAATGGTACAAATTAAAGCGGTGATTGACAACTCGCTAATAAGCGGAGAACTGATCCCTGAGGAACAGAAGGGATGCCGAAAGGGGACCATAGAAATAGGAAAGCAACTATATATTGATGAACACATCCTCAAGGAGAGCAAAATGAGACGGAAAATGTTGCAATGGCGTCGATTGATTAAACAAAGGTATACGATATGGTCTCGTAAAGCTGGATAATAGAATGTCTTAAAATGTACAAGATATCCGACGAAGTCATAAAGTTTATCGAGTGTACCATGAAAGATTGGAGAGAGGAGTTGACAGCAGAAAAATAAAGCTAATCTGAAGTAAAAATTCAAAAAGGTATCTTCAAGAGAGATGCGCTATCATCATTACTATTGAGAATTGCGATGTTGCCACTCAAACACATACTTAGAAAATGCACGGATACAAAGTGGCTAAATCGCTGGAAAAGATCAATCACTAAATATATATGGACGACATCAAACTGTTTGCCAAAAAGGAAAAAGAATTGGAAACCTAATACAGGCTGTGAAAACTTATAGTCAGGACATAGAGATGGAATTTGGCATAGAAAAATGCACCATGCAAATAATGGGAAGTGTGCAACGACACATGAAGAAAGGAATAGAACAACTAAACAAAAAAAATCAGAACGTTAGGAAACTTACAAATACTTGGGAATATTGGTAACGAACACCATCAAACAGGATTAAAAAAAGAGTATCTGAGAAGAACAAGGAAACTACTGGAAACAAAACTATATCGCAGAAATCTTAAAGGGATAAATGCCTGGGCAGTCCTCCTTGTAAGATACTAGGGACCATTGTTAAAGTGGACGAGGGAAGAACTTCAACAAATGAACCAGAGAAGAAACCTCAACATGATGCATAAGGCCTTACATCCGTGAGATGAGGAAAACAGACAATATTTGTCTAGAAAAGAAGGAGGAAGAGGATTCACAGCATTCAAGATAGCGTCGATATGTCGATACAATGACTAGAAAATTACATAACAAAGCGTGGAGGAACTGATTACAGCCACCAGAAACAATACAGACAACACGAGCATCAACAGAACAAAAATAACCAGAAAACAAAATGGAAAATCAACTGCATGGATATTTCAAGCGAACTTGCTAGAGAACTAAAAAAGCTTACGCTGACACCAGTTGTTGTCGGCGTGCTCGGTACAGTAATCGAAGGACTGGTACAGAGACTGGGGGACTTTGATATATAAGAGGATGAGTGGAGACCATCCAAACTATAGCATGTTGAGATCGGACAGAATAGTAAGAGTCCTAGAGACTTAAAGTGACTTGCTGTCACTCAAACTTCAATGAGAAACCATCATCTGGTGTGAAGAGCACTCAATAGAGAAAAATGATAATAATAGTTCGTACGCTTGGAACGGTCACCAGAAAATTCGAAAGTTAAAAGAATCGAGACCATTCAGACTACAGCATTATAGAGGTCGGCCAGAATACTGAAAAGAGTCCTGGAGACTTGCTGTGACTGCCTGTAACCCAGACTCCAGTGACAGTCCACCAACTAATACTGGTGTGAAAAATTCATGAGGAGTAAAATAATAATCACATGTGTAGGTTACGTAGAGACAGAAATGAAACGGTTTATTATATAAGCTAATAGAGCAGACTAACACCAAAGGAGTACAAGAGTACAAGAGTAGGCATGACTGGATGGGAAAGGTGATCCACAGTGAATAGTTCAAGATGTTAAATTTTGGCCATACTAACAAATGGTATATGCACAAAACATAATCTGTCCAAGCGAATAACACGAATAAATTTCTCTGGGAGTTTGAGATATAAACGAATTATCTAATCCCAGTCAGAAGACTAAACCTAATGATGATTAACAAAAAAAAACAACTTGCTATCCTGTGGTTTTTGATGTTCTGCTGAACCACAGAATGAAAATAAAAGAAATCCAAAAGTTTTTAAACCTTTTGGATCTTACCAGGGAATTAAAAAAAAACTGTGAAACATGGTGAAAGTGATACCAATAGTAACTGGTGCACTTGGAACAGTTTCGAAAGTCTTGAAAAAAGAGACTAGAAGAAGTGGAAATCAGATGAAGAATCGAGACCATCAAGACCATAGTATTGATGAGATTGGTTTGAATACTTAAAAGAGTCCTAGAAACCACAGGAGACTCGCGGTCACTCAAACTTCAGTGAAAGACCACCAATTAAAACTATTGTTAAAAACTTGCAAGGAGTAAGTCCCGGCCACATGACAAGACCTACGGATCGTTAACAAAAAAAGACAACCTGCCGAATTGTGGACTTTGCATCTCAGAGTGAAAATAAAAGAAAACGAAGAGAGATAAGTACTTAGACGTTGCTTGAGAACTAAAAATCTATTGGACATGAAGTTGACAGTGATACCAATTGTAATCGGTAGGCTCCGAACGATCTCCAAGGACTGGTTAAGGGAGCTGGAAGAGTCGGGAATCGGGAGACGATTAGAATAAAGGAATGTTGAAGTCGACGAGAATACTGAGAATCGTCCTGGAGTTTTGAGGAGACTTGCTCTCACTCAGACTCCAGTGAAAGACTATTAGCTAACGTGGGTGTGATAAACTCATAAATAATAATAATAATAATAATAATAATAATAATAATAATAATAATAATAATAACAGCTATCAACAAAAAATCGCTTTCCAAAATAGATTAAATTAAACAAACAGGTTATTAAAAAAAAGTAAGATTGAATTTTTTTTTTAAATCTTTTTTTTCCTACTAACCGTTTTTTTTTTCTACTTTTTTTGAGAAGAGTTTTTTCTTAAGATACGATTTTTAAAATCAAAATAGGACAATTAGCTAACCCCATGAAGTATTAGTTGCAACTCAGAAAATCGTTTTGAGGCGGGAAGAAGCAGTCACTTCAGCGACACAATTTTATGAAGTTAGACAGACCCGGATAGACAGACTAAGGAGTTTTATATATAAAGATGTCTAAATTCTAATCGCAGTTACTTGATCAACCTTGGACTTTGCGGAAATTACTTGGATACGGTCGATGGAGCCTCTCTCTCTCTCTCTCTAGATAGATAGATAGATAGATAGATAACTCAGTTGTCCTCTGAATTATTGTGTGCGTATTTACCATTTATTACATCACTAAGAAATAATTTACCTCGTTAAATGAGTCATAACACGAAGTCTTTCCAACAGTACATGAGCTATTAACGGCACAAACGCAAAAACGTGTTTACGTACAGAGTCGGACTCAGATGTTGTGAGACCCGAAGCTATGATGAAGTTAAGTCTGACTATATATATATATATATATATATATATATATATATATATATATATATATATATATATATATTGTGTGTGTGTGTGTGTGTGTGTGTGTGTGTGTGTGTGTGTGTGTGTGTGTGTGTGTGTGCGGTTTTTGGTACAATAAACACGACTGCCCCTAATATTTAGTAAATAACGATATTATTGTTTTTGTTTATGATAAATATTTGCTTATAATAATACTAACTATATATATTTTATAATATATAATAATATCAACTATATATATAGTTCGTATTATTATAAGTAAACATTTACATATATACAAAAACAATAATGTCGTTATCTACTAAATATTACGAGCAGTTGTGTTTATTATACCTAAAACTATATATATATATAGATACATCTGTGTGTGTGTGTGTGTGTGTGTTTGTGTGTGTGTGTGTGTGTGTGTGTGTGTGTGTGTGTGTGTGTGTGTGTGTGTGTGTGTGTGTGTGCTTAGGCAGCAAGTCGTTATCAACGCATGTTCGTTTAACAATAAAACCGCTTACAAATCCTCGGAGCAATAACCATAAAAAACAATATAAATAAAATAGCATTTAACACATGGATTAACATATTAAACATATTCAATAACTAACCCTGCAACCTATCCGAACAAAATGAGCCAACACCATATCAAAACACACACACACACACACACACACACACACACACACACACAAATAAACACACAAACACACATACACACACACACACACACACACACAAGCCAAATAAATATGAATTAAACTGACTGCAACAAACATCCTAACACAACACCTAAGGAGACGCCTCTGGTGGTGTAAAGTTTAGCAATCTAGACTACCAAACCTTCACAAATGAGTTCGAGTCTCATTTGGTGCCCTATTCATATGGCCTTGTGCCACATCGAAGCAAAAAAGCCAAGTAAATCACAACACAAGCTCCGAAGACGACCAACTAAATGGTCGAAAGCGCTTGGGCTACAATGGGGCACTTTCTCACCACCTTAAACTAGACATAAGAAAAATAAGAAAACTTGAACGTCTTTTCTTGACTATATATATATCTATATATATATATATATATAATAAAAGAAAAAAAGTAATACATACATTGAGTCAATCATGGCTATATTTGTGTTATACGTGCAAGTGTCATTAATAAAGCTTACTTTATTTCTACACAAGGCTAAATATATTGAGCACCAAATGAGAATTTTATTCAGTTGTAATGATCTTCTAGCTTTGGTCATCAATAATTACACCACGCTAGGTACCCAACATGCGCGTGTGTTTATGTACATCAAAAGATACTTCCCGCTGTGCTTGTATAATTGTCGAAAATTAAATGGAACTATGAATAATGATTTTTTTTCTTTAAGCGTCTTAGAAATATTTATAAAGCTGAGTATGGAGAACTCTAACGTGGAACATTAGTTGGGAAATTAAACTCGTTTATAACTACTTCTGTATAATGAGGTCAATTCTCATTGGATACCCTAAACTGGATTGCTGTGCTGTACCAAGCTTAGCTTAGTATCAGAATAGAAGACTCAACATAATGGTTTGCAATGTAATCGCATAGTTTACTATTTTATTCAGAGAGTTTAACCCTAACTAGGTATCTCTAGATTGTTCTCTTGCCTATTACCTTTGTTTATTTGTGGGCCATCATGGCGGTACGGTTATCAAAGCCTTAAGAAAGTTCTATATTTATTCAAACAGACGTTGATATTCAAGTATATTTTAACAATAACTGACCAACTGCAACATTGAATATAAACAAATATAAGTTTAAATGCTTTAATAATCATATATATATATATATATATATATATATATATATATATATATATATATATCCCAATCGGCTCGGGCAGTAAAATACGACAACTGCATTTCTGCAGAAGGTTAAGACACTTCCTTCTGACAAGTGCACTGGATATGACACTAAACTGCATCTGATGGTGAAGCTCCAGTTCTAGAGCTTTGGGGAATGTGCGTTTTCTTTTCATCAACATTACTCCCTAGTACATTCTAACCTGCAATGGTAGTACCTATTAGGGTCAAATCTATGGTTTAAATAGAAATATCTAATCCTTTTCTATACTTGAAACAATTAAAATGTGTGCAAACAAACGACTGAGATTAATCAGAATTTATAGTATTGCATAGCAGTACTTGAAACCATTTCACAATGAGCAAACTAATAAGATCTGGCTTGTTTAAAAAATAATACCTAAAAACTATTCACATGCAAAACATATAAACATAAGCATATATATACACATATATATATGCATATATATATATATATATATATATATATATTCACATATGTATGCATATATATCTGCATATTATATATGAAGATGTATATATGCATATATATATATATATATATATATATATAGGCATATATATCTGCATATTATATATGAGGATGTATTTATGAATATATATATATATATATATATATATATCTGCATATATATATATATATAAGCATATATATTTATATATACGCATATGTATGCATATATATCTGCATGTTATATATGAAGATGCATATATGAATATATATATATGTGCATATATATATATATGTTTATGTATATATATATATATAAACATATATACATAGATATATACATATGTATGCATATATATCTACATATTATATATATGTACACACACACCCACACACACACACACACATATATATATATATATATATATATATATATATATATATATATATAAAGGTCCAACAAAGGAAGTAGTGACGATTCATTTTTCTGTTGGAGAAACGTTAAAGAAACTTGACGAATGACGTCTCCAAATGGCATGCACCCTTCGTAGTATCAGATCATTCCCTTCTCAGTTGGAATTAGAACTTTTCAGCAAGACTTTGTATACAAGCATAAACAGCTTTTTTTCTTGTTCATATGATTTTTCTATTCACAATTTATTCCTTGCCATCAAACCTTTTCCAGATTTAGACAAATAACAAAAAATGAATAGATACGTAAATAAACAGAAATAAACGGAGAAATGTAAGAATAAAGAAGGAATCAAGATATTTTCAGCTTAGATTAAATTTACGGAGGGCCTCCTGCATCAACAAAAGCAACGCCTCAAACGCGAAAATCAAGCATTAAAACTTAGCTGTCCTATGTTTACCACTTCTTCCCCTGTTTTGTTAATTTACGTTCATGCCTTGCACACAAGTCAATCAATTTCTATCTACTAAACTGTAGGTGAATTTAAATTTCTAAAAAAAAACGTTAAAGTCTCTCGAAATGAAACTAGAATGGACATATGTGGTATATATGTGTCATGATTTTACGCACGCAAAATGGTTATACAACGCACAAAAACGTAAACGTTTCTTGAAATATACACACTCAGACATATATTTCTTTAAAGTAGTCAAAAAGTGTTACATATATATATATATATATGCGTGTGTGTGTGTGTGTGTGTGTGTGTGTGTGTGTGTGTGTGTGTGTGTGTGTGTGTGTGTGTGTGTGTGTGTGTGCGCGCGCGTGCGCGCGCATATAAATACACACATGTACACATATATGTATATATATATATATATATATGCATGCAAAATATATATTCATACAAGAATATATATTAATGTTTACATACAAGTATGTATCCAAATATATATATATATATACATGTATAAGTGTATATCCATGCATTCATATATATATACACACATGCATACATGTATATATGCATAAATACAAATATATACGCATACATTCATATATTTATATACGTATATATATATATGGGGGGGTGGAGAAAAAATTTGAAGAACAAGGTAATCCAAAAAGGAGAAATATAATGTAAAACAAAGTCATTCTGATAATGTTTCGGTTCTAACAAACCATCGTCAGGACTAGAAAGGATTTACATTTTATCTTGTGATGTTAAATCACCGATGGATGTTATACAAATATATATGTATACAAATACATATATAGACATGCACATATGTACAAGGGGTCACTGTAGTGAAGTGGCTGACGTTCTAGACTGTAATATCGTTGTAAACGAATTCTAACTCCCTTTAGAAAGATATGAACCCACTCAGTCTAATTGTAGCTCTCCTATTCTTATACAAGAATGGCTTTGGCATTAAACAACCCACAAAGGTTGATGTGCTATTAAATAAAGAAACTAAACCAAGACACACACACACACACACACACACACACACACACACATGTATATATATATATATATATATATATATATATATATATATATATATATATATATATATATATATATACTTGAAAAATTCTGGATATATGCGCCAATTTCCTCAAGATAGGTAATATAACAGATTTACCTTAATAGATCACTTACACAGATCAATACTTGCACAGGTTCCAAAATAAAGGGTAGAACATTAGTACACAGATTTTATTCATACACTTGTACCTAAGTCAAAATTGACATTGTTCTTCCTTCAAGGTATTGTAATAACCTGCGAACGTAAAAACTCATTAGTGAAATATGTAAATAGCGTTATGTATGTCCTTTTGAATATATATATATATATATATATATATTTATATATATATATATATATATATATATATATATATATATATATATATATATATATATTAAACTCTTCAGAATTGACGAAATGCATTTTAATTACTCTCTATTCATGGAAGGTGTTTATCTTTTTTAAACCACTCTACCATGTCGTCATTTTTTTTTTTTTTTGCATCGTGTGATGAAAATTGACTATTTATTGGTTCTACCTCGTCAATTGTATTCACACATTTTTATCTGATGGTTATATTTGCATGAAAAAAAATACACAGAACTTATAATCATGAGACTCTAATGAGAAGGTAAGATAACATTTATTTATTTCAGATTTTAGCGTAATCTTCTGCCCCGTGCTTGTGTACATTACAAATTTAAGAAAAAAGTGTTTTTTTAAATGGTTTGTTTATATATATATATATATATATATATATATATATATATATATATATATATATATATATATATATATACTTACGTGCCCGTGTGTTAGATGTGTACCAACATTATAAAAGTAAATTATTACCAAGACTTGACATTTCATATAAATGTTAGCAAGATTTTTTACCCTCTTAAGCAGTGGTTATCAGTCTTTTTTTCTTTTTATTTACCTCCGAACCGTCTTTGATTCGTATTTTACTCCCGTAAATTACAACTACAGTTTTAAAGACCCTATTTTATCTTTATAATTAAATATCATTTTGGAATTGTATCAATAAATTGTTAAAATTTCTTTGAGAATGCTAAAAATATAGCTTATTTATTGCTCAAAAACTTTAACAACTATAATCTCTGGAAAAAATTGTTCATTTGTGAAATAAAATATATTTATTTAGAACAAGAACGGTATAGATTTAATGCTATTTTATTAAATGCAAACTCTGTGGTTGATATTGCCCTGTTAGTTCTGCGATCTTCGGCTTCAACGTTGCCAACGATAATCGTAGATTACCTCTTTCTACAATGTCGAGCAGGTTACAAGCTTTTGATAGTAAGTCAGAAACACAACTGAAACCAGATTCAGCGAGGTAAGATAAAAGCAAAGCAATAACTTACAACTATAAATACAAAAGACTTTTTTTTCATTGACCACCAAAATACTATCATGGACCTCCAAATTACGATTTTGCTTGCGTGGTGCGCCAAAAATCTTTCATGGACCCCCAGGGACCATATGGACCCTGATCGAGAACTTACTTAGTCTCTGTTTAAGCAGTGGATAAACTTTTTTTTAATTCTAATTATTTTCTATCTTTAGTTCAATCTGGCCAAATCATATGATAATGAAAAAACATAAAAATAAAAACAGTAACTTTATTTCTGAGCAGTGCTTGGCTTAACTATATGCTACATAAACTATGACTTAGGGCTACGTAGCCCAGGGGCTTCATACCCTGGGGACCCTATTCCCTATGGTCTTCATTTTTTTAATATATATTCTTACTTCATCATTAGCTTTTATCCTCTAACTCATCATATATAACCAGAGTTTTTTTTTGTTTTTTTTTTAATGCAGGAACTCAATAGAACCCCAGTAGGTATCAATCCTGCCTGATTTATTGGTATACAGTATAAATGTGTACAAGTATAATTATCTTTTTATTATTTTGATTAACAATCTGCACACTATATTATACTTTTAACATATACAGGTAAGAAATTAAAATAATTCTAATAATAATAATATAATAGTAATAAAGAAAAAGCGATTGTTGTAAATAAAAGTTAAGTTCTACCTACCTCACCTTGACTGAGTAAAAGCGGAAGAAAAAAAATATTTATCGAGGTATATTTTTAAATGATCCAATAGAACAAGAGATGTTTCACTTCCAGCCACAACACATGTATCATCATCGTCGCCGTGGTGGTGATGGTCGTGGTCGTCGTGGTCGTCGTCGTTGTCGTGATCGTCTGGAACTAGCTCCGATGGGAGGGAAAAACAAGAAAAAAATTAAAACTAACGCAAAAATAAAAACTAACTCGAAGAGTAAGTACGAAGTTCACAGCAAAGCCGACGTGCTTGCTGAAGACACTAATAGCAACATTGCGGTTTGCTACTGCTCCTGCTACTTTTACGGCTGCTGCTGCTGCTGCTTCTGCAGAAGCTGCTGCTTCTGCAGCTATTGCTAATGCTCCTGATGCAGGCCGTAGTCAGTATGATCTATGCCGGGCACACTCACATACACACACGCACACACGGAGGATATCAACGAATAAGTGTACGTGTATCCCCTGACTGGCACTGTGTTATCGAATGGGTAAAAGGAAGCCCGTACGGGATTGAGTAGAGTTTGTGGAGTTGGGAGACAAGAAAGAAAAAGATGATGAAAAAAACGAAAAGAAAAATGAAAAGAAAGAAAGAAAGAAAGAAAGAAGCGATTTATTTATCATATGTTCCGTCAACACCTCTGTTGAAGTCATGTAAAGATACGTACGTGTATGACAACCGGTAAAAACACAAAATCTCATAGCTTATTTTTTCTTTAAACAATCTCTCTCTCTCTCTCTCTCTCTCTCTCTCTCTCTCTCTCTCTCTCTCTCTCTCTCTCTCATGCATACATTCAATCTGCTTTTTTGGCAGTGCATTTAGTCCAATCCTTGACCATTATTTCTTTCTAGATGTCTCACTTGCGTGAGGTAAAGGTTAGCGAGCAAGAATAGCATACTATTAGTAGAGAGTTCGTTTCAAACCGGGTGCTTCATACTTCTGATCATGAGTTACATGAAACATAGCTTATTTCATTATAACCTTACCTTCCAATATACATAAAAAAGGATGGAGGAAAAAAACTTTTCTTTTACCAAACAAATACCTTTTTAAACATAGTCTCCTTTTCAGCAAACTTCCTTAATTAAACACACCAAATTCGAATTTATAAAGCAGTGAAGCTTTCAATTTAAAATTCAGCTCGTAAGTACGTGTTACGGTACGGACATGTTTTCTTTTGTTTGGTTTGATTTGATTCGATGCTTACACAGCATAACTACCAAGGGGATTATTCACTGTTGTACTCTATCTCTTTTCCTTTTGTGCAAGTAATTGTATGGGCCCAAGTAAATAATAATAATAATAATAATAATAATAAGAAGAAGAAGAAGAAGAAGAAGAAGAAGAAGAAGAAGAAGAAGAAGATAGACAAGTACCTGGATCTTGCCCGAGAACTAAAAGAAAAGCTGTGGAATATGAAACTAACTGTAACACCAATTGTAACAAGTGCGCTTGCTTGGAGAGGTCCCCAAAGGCTTGGTAAGGGGAATAGAAGAGTTGGAATTCGGAAAACGAATCGAGACCATCCAAACTAAAGCCTTGTCAAGGTCGGCCAGAATATTGAGAAGAGTCCTGAAGACCTGTTGAGACTTGCTGTCACTCAGACTCCTGTGAAAGACCATCAGCGATCGCTGATGTGAGAAGCTCTAAAGAAGTATCATAACATCTGTTTGCTCATGCGTGAAACCATATAAATGGTTTTACGCATTCCTTTCTAACAATAATAATTTTCAAACAAATCTTCTTGTTCGATACACGAGATTCAAATGGGTACTACCCGTATTGGTCAGATTGAACCTGGGCGGAATAGCAAGTAGAGAGCGCTTCCACAGAATTAGAGCTTCACGAACTGATGCGGTTTACTGACATACACAGGAAAACGATATATTCATGCATACTAATATATATATATACATATATATATATATATATATACGAGTGTGTGTGTGTGTGTGAGAGAGAGAGAGAGAGAGAGAGCCGAATGATGCGCCTTTCAGCGTAAAACATTCTAATCTATAAAGAATATAAAATAACTTAATAATATTTTTCTTTATGCGTTTTTAAAAATTAAATTAGAAATGCATCGATAATCAATTATTCTTCTAAGAAGAAAGCCAGCTTCGTCCATTTATTTTTAAAATGACCGAAAACACCGAATTCACAAAATTTTGTCGAGCAAAAGAAGCAAAATAAGCAACTTTTGTCACTATATATAAATATATATATATATATTATTTGTAATTTAGGAAGAAAACATTACAAGAGGGTATAAATGAAAATTTTAAAAGTAACTAATGTAACTAAAGGATCTTGTAATTTTATAACCCAAATGATATTGGACCAAGTAAATAATAATGATAATAAAAAAAGAGAGATAATACTCAGACCTTGCTCAAGAAATAAAAAAAAATTATGAAACATGAAGGTGATGATGATACCAATTGTAATTGGTGGTTTTGCTACAGTCGCTAAAGGATTGTTAAAGGGACAGGAAGACTTGGAAATGGGAGGACGAGAGGAGACCATCCAAATAACAGCATTATTAAGATCAGCCAGAATACTGAGAAGAGTCCGGAAGACTTGAGGAGGTTTACTGTCACCCAAGAAGAAGAAGAAGAAGAAGAAGAAAAAGAAGAAAAATAAACACATGACGATGCATAAGGCTTTACATCCAAGAGATCATATAAACAGATTATAAGTATCATGAAAAAAAGGAGGAAGTGGACCCGCAAGTGATGAAGATGGCACCGATACATCGATACGACGACAGGAAGCATGCATAAAAAAATAGCAAAGAAAGATTGATTACAGCGACCAGAAACAACGCCAATAACGCAAGGATCAACAGAACAATAACTGGAAAATAAAAATGAGAAGAAAAACAACTGTATGGACATTTCAACCGATAAACAAGAAAAATCTCACACGAGAAGAATTGGATATGAAAGAGACGGTGATACCAATTGTGGTTGGTGCTCTTGGCACAATCGCTAAAGGATTGGTAAAGGGGCTGGAAGACTTGGAAATAAGAGGGCAAATAGAGACCATCAAAACTAAGTGCGTTCGAGGAACATGAAGAAAATACAATCAGGTCTGGAAAAAGGGGGAGTCACCATGTGCGTCACTGCTGAGGAGCGAACGACTACATGTGCCACTTCTGACGTCCTGATCGTAAAAAAGTTGGATTCCTAGGTTCGCTTTGTCACGTGACTACAAAGAACTCGTGACGTGAGAGAGTTCCTCAAATACTGTGACAAGGGAGACCCCATTTAGTCTCCCAACAAGTACCGCTCTTTGAACCGCTCGATGACCTGCATAAGGCCATTGCCAAACGTGTAATGAATTAGGCTTCAAGCATTTGTATAAAAAAGAATAAAATACCTAGCAAGTACAAATATATATATATATATATATATATATATATATATATATATATATATTTATAAAACCACACAATTTGTGAGTCGAAAAACTACTATGAGTAATCTTACAAAAGTTATTTCACTAGTAGGGAAAGCAAAAGTTCTTTTCCCAATGGAAAAATATTCCGCAAGAATGGTTTACGGTTTGTGCCTAAATGAGAATGATTCACTCAATTTCTTTTACAAACTTTTAGGCTCAGGCACATGACAGCCAGACCTTTTGTGATAGTCTTTTTTCCAACAGGTGCTCCAGGCGGAGTTGAAGTCACTGGAGTGTCCATATTAAGCAATGTAGCATCCAAAGAAGGTTTTAACCTATCCACAGCAATGTTCTGTGGTAATTTTTGTATTTCTACCTAAAATAATTTTCGAGTTTCTTGAGGAACTTGAAAGAGCCTCTGTAAGCTCTGGTCTTGGCTAAGTCACGCACAAAGACGTCTCCAGAATTTTAGGCTCATATGTGGGCCTTTGACTCTGTGCAGGTGAATTATAAGCTAAATTTGCCATCCTTGCTGTAAGTCGATCCACAAACGAGGTCATGTTCAAAAGTTTTGTTTTTTTTATGTGGTCGGAGAAAGAAGTGTCCAGGGAGTCTGGGCATAGTGCCGTATACCATCACAGCAGATGAGCATTTGATATCTTCTTTGATTGCAGTCCGGAGTCCCAGGAGAACAAAAGGTAGATGCTCCAGCCAACCTGACTGATTTATCGTAACCTTTAGAGCTGACTTGAGTGAACGATAAAATCACTTTACTATATTTGCTTCCGGATGATATGCACTGGTTTTATTTCTTCTATTCCCCTTATATATATATATATATATATATATATATAATGCAGTTTGCTATATTCATTTAAAACAGAGTGCTCCATATCGGCGACAGACCATATACACTAAATTTGGATAGCGTTAACAAGTTTAACGGTGCTTGGTGACAGTTAATTGTTAGTTTCTCGCCTATGCGATCACACCAATATATATATATATATATGTGGGTGTGTGTGTGTGTGGAAAACCTAGAAAGTCTATAAACAAATGATGAAAAACTTTTCACCAACATTTATATTCCAGCATAATCTCTTTATTTGTCAATACACTTGATCCAAGGCGTTGCTTTCATAATAAAGATGTAGCCGTGTATACCGAAAACATTTTCGATCGAAATTCTTCCAAGAACTACGTGTCAAACTACGGACTTATTGATCCACTCCTATCCACACAAATAGAGAGAGCGAGCAAAAGAGAGAGAGACAGACAGACAGTGAGAGTGTGATTGCAAGGAGAGAAAGAGAGGGTTTTGATTGACCGTAGAAACGAAAGGCAGAATATGGCAGTTGTATAGACGACGACGACGACGACGACGGTGAAGGGCAATCGTGATGAATGAGGTATGAAACCAAGCCGTAAAGGAAAACGAGCGAACGTGTTGTCAGCATGGCACTTGCAAAGGACTCATTGATTTTTATAACATACACATGCGCAGGAGGGCACGTATACAACGCGCAGGCGCAGGCGTCGAAATCCATTGGCAGCAAGAAGAGACTGTCGGGAAACCTGAAAAAGAAAGAAAGAAAGAAAGAAATGGAGAGAGAGGGCAACTAAAGTAGTTAAGTGTTACCATAACAAAACATTTTGATTGTTTTCATATTTTTAGTTGCGGGGTGGGGAGACCTTAGCTAGTAATTTCTCTGTAGTGGATTGTATTGTTTTCTCGCTTTCGTGTACGCACGTTTCTGAATATGCTGCATATTTTCTTTCTTTCTTTCTTTCTTTCTTTCTTTCTTTTTCCTTTTTCAGTTTCTCTTTGCATCTTTTTGCCGCTCTTTCCTTCTTTCTTTTTTCATTTTTGTTTTCCTTCTTTCTTTCTTATTTTTTGTTTTCCTTCTTTCTTTTTTCTTTCTTTCTTTCTTCTAGTTTTTTCTGTCTCTTCCTAAAGGTCTTTATTTCTTTCTTTCTTTCTGTCATGTATTTCTTTCTTTGTATTTTTCCTCTTTCTTTTTTTCTTTCTTTAGATCCTTCTTTTCATCATTTTTCAGTCTCTCTTTTTATAATTTTGGCTTTCTTTCTTTCTTTCTATCTGTATCTCTTTCTTACTTATATTCTTTCTTTCTTTCTTTCTTTCTTTCTTTCTTTCTTACTTACTTACTTACTTACTTTCTTTCTTTCCAACTTTATTTATTTTTCTCTCTAACTTCCATTTTTTTTCTTTTGTCAGTCAGTCTTTCCTTCTTTATTTTTATTTATTTATTTGATATTATCTTTGATTGCAGTCTGGAGTCCCAGGAGAACTAAAGGTAGATGCTTCAGCCAACCTGACTGATTTATCATTTTATCTTTCTTTCCGTCTGTATTTCTGTCCTTTTTGTGTATTTCTTTCTTCCTGTCTGTTTTTGGATATATATATATATATATATATATATATATTTCTATATTTTCTTCTCTTTCTTTCTTTTTTCAATCTGCATTTCTTTCAATCTTTCTTTTTTTCTGTTTATCTGTTTTTCTTTCTTTCTTTCTTTCTTTCTTCGTTCATTTTGATTTTTATGTATTTTTACAGGGAAATTTTTTTTCTTTCTGATTTTTTCCTCGGCCAATAATCTTACACTTAACAACTATCCCTTTTTTTCTCAGTCGTTAGACTACATCAGTACAGCTAAAAATATTGCTATCAATTTTTTATGCTTATTAATGAAACTTCAGAATCTGGTTTATAAAATTTTCAAAAGATTTATTTGTTTATTTATTTTAACAAGGATTTCGATTTCCAATATACGCGTAATGCTAAATCAGGCCTTTACATTGTGTCTGTGCGACGTAGTTGACAAGGAGTTATAGTAGGGCGACCCTCTAGCAATTGGGAGAAGCAAACCAGTTACCTGGTCGTCTAATCAGAGACTTGAATCAACAAGAATAATAACACTGTCAAACTTGGGTCCTCGTTTTAATTATTGTCATTTACTATACCAAGTCTAGTTTGACACAGGACCAGAAGTATGGAAGCACACAATGAGAAACGAATTCATTTACAATGGCCAGCTATAACTCTAGCACCGTTACACTAAGCAAAGATGCTTGTTATTTACCAAGCTTTGCTCAGTCTGGCACACAGGTGTCATGTTACTTATGGCCTATAGTCATAAGAAATGGTGACTCGAGTTGAAATCTTGGACGATGCTCGATTTATATCAGGGAGCAATCGGGATATAAGTCTGTAGCGAGAGGGAAGAGGTCTAGCACAGACCAGAGGGAGTTCGAAACTAGGGTAGTTAACGGTAGTAGGTCACCAGGGACAAAAACGTAAGCAGTCGGCTGTTTAGATACAATGTGGGATACGGAAATTTTCTCCCGCTGTTCGTATTTACATTAAGGAATCAGCACTGTAAAGTGTCAAATGCGCAGCACCCCGACGGGATGAACCCAAGAGCAAATAAAGAAATAGTAATTCTATTTGTTGATGTTTTTCTCCCTGGAGGAGCTGACTCGTGGCTTCTACAAAACTTGCGAAAGACTAATCTTATCTAAAAAGAATTTGCATAAAGTTGGGGTTGTGCAGACTAGGACGAGATATCACCTAAGAATTACTTGCACCGTGCCGTCTGCAACTATTGTCAAATGCAGTGACATATTCTATTTTCAATCCACCAGGAAATTTTGCACGACATGTTTACTTTATGTCAACACAAAATTTGACTAGTATTGGTTTGGTTTGGTTTTATGGCATATCAACCATTATAGGTTAGTTAATCCCAAATCCTCTTAATACTTTTATATTAGATGTATAGGATGTGGTTTGGTTTTATGGCATATCAACTAGTGTTGGTTAATGTTGTGGCCCCGGAAAGGGTCACAAATGAAAAGACAAACATGGATATTAGATAACAGATTATATTACACAAGAAAGGTTAGAAGTCTCGTACTGTTCGGATAACACCGATATTGATCTGCGTTTTAGCAGCGAAATCCCTCCGTACTAATAACGTTGAGAAGAGTCCATTATAGTAAGATGGGTAAGGCTCCCACAACACCCCTTACCCAAGCCTTTTACTTCGTAAAAGTGCTGTTAATATTTTTGGGGGGGTCGATCATCAACGGGTCGGTGAATTTCCTTTTTCTCCCTGACCAACGTTTTTCAGGTGTTGATTGAGGAGGATCTAAATCGAACATGTCGAAAATAGTGTCTATTGGCTCTTCTGTTTATGGTACGTCGTTGGAGTCGTTTAAACGGCGTTTCTGTAACTGATTCTTTAATTATTCCACGTTCCCAAGAGGACGTGTTATTTTGATATCTTTTAAAGTGATTTTTTCTCCCGGGTTGAACCTTTTTTGTATAGGCGCTAACGTGATCTTTCGCAGCTTATTTTGTTTCGGGAGTAGCTTATCGCTGAATTCCATTTTCGATAATACGCCCATATTCTCTAATCGGTCGCAGCGAACGGTACGTTTCGCTTCTTTCTAAAAATGTGGCGTTTATTTTCCTTCAGTTCAAATTTTGCCTTAATTTTAGTACATTTGCCAAGACCAGCTGAAAATACTTCCGGGAAACTACCTTTTAGTTTCATCTTAATTTTTTCAGCTTCGGCCATAATGCATTCTACTTTTTGGCAAAATTGGTTGATCCCGGAGATTAAATTTTTGAAACCAGTCCAACCCAAACAAATTTTCTTTGTTCTTCAGTACGAAGACTTATAATTTTTTGGTTATACCATTTAGTGATACTGGGATAATTATTTCCCCTTCAAATTTTATTTTGTCTCCTGATACCGTTCGCGCCGTCGTGCTTGTCATCTTTATTATTGGTCTATTTAATTTTCTCCAAGTTTGTAAGTTTATTATTGATAAACCAGAGCCAGAGTCTAACTGAAATCTTACCAACTTGTTTAGTACTTTGTTATGTATTTACGAACGACTTTGTCTGACGTCTCCTCGCTTTTTGTATGTCTGACAATTCAATTATTGATTATTTTTCTGTTCCGAATCTATTGCAGTTTTGACATTTTATTGTACGATAGGGACAGTCCTTGGCCCAATGTACTTTTCCACAGAGGTAGCAAGCGCTGGGTGTTTTTTTTTTTTTTTGGTGGGGGGGTCTTTCCTTACGTAAGCAACACCAGACTCCTCGATATTTTTTTAGTCTTTTCTGACACTCAATACCCTCTGACCAGTCTTTGGCCAGTTTTTGAAATGTGAGATCAGGTTCGTTCTCAAATTTCAACAAAACTCTGCGTCTGATTTCCGCGTCTTTTGCCAACACTAGGCCTTGTGCGAATATCAGACATCTGAAGTTATCCGCTGACAATTCGCCTAGTTTAAAATCGTCGCAATTTTTATTGACGACCGGGGCAAACCCTAAATAATCATCACTGTCCCTTTTTGTTAAGTTGAGTCATTTCCATCTTTTTTTGGAAGAGAGACGTTTTGGAGCTGAATAATTCTGACAGTAATTTAACTGTTTCTAAAAAGCCAAGTTCGCAAGTTTTTTTGGTAAGATATAATCCACAGTTCCTAGCTTTCGTAGAAGTGGCCGGACTTTTTTGCGTCAGTCCAAACAGCTTAGTCGGTAATATAGATATCTTCATATCTTCTGTAATATGCCTCAAAGGTCTTATCCTCATCTGGTACGTAGGAAAATGTTTCGAGTGTGTTCCACACTGCATTTTGAGTGAAAATAGTAGTACTATCTGTAGGCTGGTTATTACTTAGACCTTTAAAAAGTGCGTCTTGTCGTTTTTGTAATTTTAAGATTCTTTCTTCGTTTTCTTTCTGAAGTTGTTATTTTTCCTCGTTTTTTAAGATTCTTTCTTCGTTTTCTTTCTGAATTTGAAGGAGTTTTTCCTCATTTTTTTGTTGAGACTCCATTTGGAACTTCATCATTTGTGCAAACATTTCTTTAAGGTCTTCCATTATTTTTTAGACTTTAAAAAAATTTCTATTCAAAAAAATCTTTTTTTTTTTTGGAAGGGGGAACTTTTTTTGTTTTTTTTTCTTCAGTAAATATCCCCAGAAATCAAGAATAATTACTCTGTATGTGTGTGTGTGTGTGTGTGTGTGTGTGTGTGTGTTTTGTACAACACAAACTATAAGCGCCGAATTAATTTTTTCTCTCTGAAGTGGAGGGGAAGAAAGAAAAATAAGAAAATCACTTTTTGATTACGTGACAATCTTACAGATTTATTTTTTTTAAATATCCGCTATCGGGCACACTCCGTCGTTTGTACAATTTGATACCTTGTAGTTGTTTAACAAAAATCTTATTCGGTTCGTTGTATGCTGGAACTTTGTTGTAGATTCTTTAACAACTTGCAGTTGGGTATCTCTTTGTTGTTGCGATGTATCTTCGCAAGTATGTTGTGCGATTAACCCTTTTTGCTTGTTGGAGAGTTCTTTTTTCGTTCGAGTTCCTCGTCGCCAGTATGTTGTGGCCCCGGAGAGGGTCACTAATGAAAGCATAAACACGGATATTATGTTATATTCTCATGTACCGTATCATAACGACACAATGATTAAACAGATGCACGCAGGAACACTTCTTTATAAATATATATACCTCTCATTTTATTTGTAAGGGTTCGAAAAGGTTGTATGGGGTTTTACTGTGAGAGGGAGCTGGAGACCGAACAGAAACTTCAATATTTTGACCTCCACTCTTATGGCCGTCAAAGTTGTCTTTCTCGTTCTCCAGATGCTCAACTGGAGGCCTAGAGGCCCACTCTGCTGGGTACTGGCTTTTTTTTACTGCATCTTATCAGCAACTTCTCTGGTCCCCAAACTCCATCGGGGTTCCCGAGGGCCCCCTCGGCCGGGTGTGGCTTTCCCTACCACATCTCGTCTATAACTCCGTCTCCAACTGTCTGGAACTCCAGCTCAACTGAGTTATATAATAGTTCAACGCCCACTCGATCTTTGAAATCGCATGTTTGATCGTCATCAAGCGGAAATAACTGTCATGCAGTTCACAGGTCACTCTCTTCCGGTGAGTCAGTCTATGAGAGTATCATGGGATTTTTTAGCTCGTCCCATTTCATCAGCCAATTTCCGCCCACGCGATTTCCTCTCACAACTGCCACTAGAATTTGTCACTTCCTTCTGGTGCATCACCTTGAATGGCATTTTGGGCCGGGTCGAAGGTCAAAATACAACAATTAGATAACACATTATATTACACAAGAAAGATAAAGTTTCATAGAAAAGGTAAGAAGTCTCGTACTGCTCGGATAACACTGATATTGATCTGCCTCTTGGCAGCGTAATCTCTCCGTACAAATAACGGTGAGAATAGTCCATTTTGGTAAGATGGGTTGAGCTCCCACAACAGTTATTTAATGCCAAATCCCCCTAAACATATATATTGAATACATAAAATTTGGTTTAGTCAGGTTCTATGGCTACCACTCCAGGTTAAAGTGGGCCTGGGAGTAATGGCAATAAAGGGGTACTTTTAATTACTTTAAATACTTTAAATACTTCCAAGTATTGCTATGTATCACTAACAATTCAATTAAACATTTGTTTACACACAGTTAAATGATCAAACAGTTCTATTTCAAATAATTCAATTTTGCGTAAGTCATTTGTTTGCCCCGTTAAAATGTCAAACAGTTTTATTTCAAAAAATTCAGTTTAGTATAAGTCATTTGTTTGGGTCAAATAGAACTGTTTGACATTCTGAGTGCATAGATATAACCCCAACAGGTGCTAACACTTCGGGTAAGAGTAGGCCTAGAAGTGATGGCAATAAGAAGTACTCCACATTCCCCAAATCTCCAGTATTACTCGAGCCTCGCCATCAGATTGTTTAATGTCATATCCAGGACACTCGTTGAGTGGAGGGCTTACTCCTATGCAAAGCTGCAATCGTAGTATTCTACAGCCCCAACTGACTGGGCCGGAAAAGATATGAACTCCCCAATCTCTCAGCAATGGGTTATATAATATCACTGCTGTTCTTCTATAGGGATGGATTTGGCAATAATTAACCCGCGAATGTTGATTAAAACAAAGAAACCAAACCAAAAAATCAGAAAGACATCTTACATCCAACCAGGATTCTTAGGTCTGGTTGGGCTTCTTTCTTAAGATCATCATCATTATCATCATTATGTGGCGCCATCAGTACCGATATCCCTGACCCTTTCTCGCCACCCTTCTCTATCGTCCATTGCTTCCGGTTGGTTCAGGGCTACGTCCCGTATCGGCACGGAGCTGTTGTATGTAGGTCCTAGCTGTTCGTCCTGCCTTTGCTTGTCCATGTGAAGGGGCCCACAGGAATACGTCACTTATGAGTTCGTCCCTACTTCTCCAGCAGTTTCCCGCATGTCTGGTTCGTCTAACTTGGATTGTTTTTGTGATGGGTGGTAGGTGGCCGTACAGCTGCTGGCCTGTGGGGTGCTGCCTCCAGGACTCTTTCAATATTGCTCGTAGCATTCTTGTGTAATTGCCGCCAAGCTTTTTATTCATACGTTTAGTTAGCGTCCATGTAATGCATCCCTATGGCTGTATCGACACGACCGCTGCTTGAAAGAAATTGCGTTTCATTATAGTTTCAAGAATTGTTATGTAATACTAATAATTCAATTTATCATCATAAACAGTTAATGATTAAATACTTCTGTTTGATTCATAGATTGGACCTAGACAGTTACTACCACTCCGGGTCAGAGTAGAACTGAAAACAATGAAAATGGAGGGGTACTCCACATTTCCTAAGCTCTAGAACTGTAGTTTCACCATCAAGTTGGTTGGTTGGTTGTTTATTTTATTTTACGGCTTATCAACCTTTTTCGGGTCATTTAACGTCGAATAAAGTTTCAAACATTTTAGTTTAATATATAGTTTTTGTTTATAAAGAGTTAAATATCAATCAGTTCAGTTAAATATCAAAACGGTTCTATTTCCAGCAATACATAACTACACTGTTTACTTCTATTTAACCCACATATAAGACCCTATCAGGTGCTAACACTCCGGAGTGGCCCTGGGATTGATGGCAATGAAGGGGTGCTCCGCATTCTCCAAAGCTCCAGTATTACTGGAACCTCACCATCAGATTGTTTAGTGTCATATCTAGGAGACTTGTTGGGTGTAGTCTTACACTTCTGCAGAAAAGCAGTCGGTATATTCTGCCGCCCAAGCCGACTGGGCACTCACCATCTGGTGCAGTTTAGTGTCATATCTAGAACACGCTTTGGGAGGAGGTTTTACCTTTCTGCTAAGGTGCAGTCGGTGTATTCAACAGCTCCAGCCGAAAGGGTGATTCTTTTTTCTATAATATGTGACTTTGAAAAGGTTAAAGGTTAACTTTCTTATATTCTTTCGAATATATAAGTACACAGAGTTTTGTATTGCAACAATTATAGGGAAGAGTAAATTCAGATAATTTTACTCGTTGTTGATGCAATGTATTTTATTCGCTGTGATCCTTGACCAAACAAGCATTGTGTGAAGTTCTATTCTATTTCATTGAATGTTTAGACTGAACTTCTCATATTCGCTCCAATCACAATCCTTCAGCCAGTGTTCTTAGTACAGGTCTGCTTTTGGTTCATATTGCATATGATATGGTGTAGTATAAAAAGAACACATATTCACACACACACACACACATATATATATATTGAGGAAAGAGAATGCAATGTTATTTTTAAAGTCAGTTTTAAACTTCATTGTATTTTTGGTGCTATATATATATATATATATATATATGTCGTGAATATATATATGATTGGCATAACAGTTAGAGTGTTCGCCAATGGTTCGCGAGACAGGGTTCAATCCCAGTTCAAGTCATACCAAAAACTTAAAAATGTTACTTAATGCCTTCTTGTTTAACTCTCAGCATTATAAAGTATGTATCAAAGGTACGTGGTGCAATCCAGAGAAAAAATAGCACCCTCACCTACACCTCGGTGTTGTAGCAATTGAAAAGTGAGCCTTCGTGTCACCCTCGACAACGTTCCGCCAACAACACTTATATTTATATATATATACATTCCAAACTGTGACTATTTTGGTACAACCTAGGTTTCCAGCAAAACACACGGAGAAAAAACTATACAAGAATGCTCCGTGCTGTTTTGAACAAATGTACTGGTAGCGTCGCATATCCATTGGTCTAGTGAAGAAAGTTTTCTAATCAAAATGTCTCTTATTGGCCTTATATATAAATATTCTACAGCCCCAACCGATTTGACTCATTTACTTGTGTGCAAATAAATTAGTTCTAACGCATTTAAAATAGAATTACCCAAAAACTATTCACTTACAAATCAAATTTAACTGTGTGCAAACAAATGATTGGTGTTAAATTAAACAATTAATGTTACATAGCAATGCTTGAAACCATTTAAATGTGTGCAAACAAATGAGTTTTGGTTCATTTAAAAATGTTATCTACAAAATATTCGCTTACAATATATATATATATATATATATATATCTTTGTGAAGTTGTATAGCATCCTTCTTATTACAACTCTCAAAGCACTATCTTGCTTCTGTCTCAAATAATCAACAACTGTTGGGACATTTTGAAAGTAAATCCCAACTTTTTCAAGAACCAAGCATACTAACCAATGGTCGACCAAATAACCACAAAGAAATGATAGATACCAACAACATACTAAATAATAAAGTAATCCATTGGAGGCGCACAATAATATCCATTTAATTTTGTTTGCCCTGCACTATTAAGAACAACTTATACTGCAAACATCTAAAATCAACACAACTAAAAAGTCTTTCAAAATTTAACACTAATCAAACAGCAGAAGCAAAAATATAATTCATTTACTGAATGCTCTCTCTACCAAAACAATATGTTATAAAGTCAAAGTGGCCTTCTTATTTTAGATTAGATGACTACAGACACAAGATCAAAGCTATGGATCAGAAGAATCTAATGATAGTACAAAACTTCAGCAGAAACGGATGCAAAATTTTATATCATAGAAAGAATTGAAGATGATACAAATATTAAATCAATGATAAAAAAAAAGACAAATGGGTAAAAGTATGAAAACATTTGTTCCATTTGGATTGAATTTGAAACTTAATCACTCGGACTTGAAGTAAAAATTTAACGACCACAACCATTAATACAAACAGATAAATCTTAGAAGTCATTCCTGATTTTAAAGTGCCCTCCACCAAAAAATAATACTGGATTGCCATAAAAAGTCCACCTAAACAAATAAATAAGACAGTCAAATTACAGCTAAATTGAAACACACTCCTCCCACACATTAACTAGGGGCCCTCACCACAGACAATATATATATATATATATATATATATAAAAGGCCAATTAAAGACACTCACTTAAGAAAAACTTCTTCATAAGACAAACGGATATTCTGCGCTAATAGTGAATAATATATTTTTTCTTGATTATAAAATATGATTAAAAGATATATTAAAAATTATTTTGATTAAAAGATTATTTTGATTAAAAAATTACTTTTTTTCAATTCCCATTTTCGTCGGAAACACACAAATAAAAATTTTCTTTCGTGCAATATCTAATGATGGTCATCACGACCAGAAATAAATTTATACAGACACCAAAGAAGTGAGTATTTTTTAATATAAAAAGAATATATATATATATATATATATATATATATATATATATATATGTGTGTGTGTGTGTGTGTGTGTGTGTGTGTGTGTGTGTGTGTGTGTTATACAGACAAACGTAACGCGAATGCTTTACTTAATAAAGACAATTAAAAGTCAGTTACTCTTCACGTCAGATAAGAATGTGCGCAAAATGATCAACAATGAAATGATAAGCTACTGTAATCATGAAACAGTAATAGCGAGCACGGGTGTTACTGGCGTAAGCCAGACAACTGTTTCTTGGACGGTAAATGTTTAATGAGCAACGGGGTATACAAAAGCCAACTCTAGAGCTATATATATATATATATAT